>OX376372.1:215575116-216775116 GCA_947369275.1 Nemotelus nigrinus
TTGGAATGGGAGGCGGTCGCAGTTAGAAGCTGTTGTCTTGAGCATTTATTTTGCAGGTACGCAATATGAAGATTCGTCTTCACATTTTGGTCTATTTGAAATTTCACCGTGCATGAAATAGTTTTGTTGCAAACTTGGCAATACAAAACATTTCCGTCGTACGCAAATGTTCCAGGGTAGTCAGAAATCCAAGAGAAGATACTTTTCCTCTCGAAAGGCATAGTATAAGTCACACTTCGAATGGGCTAAAATAAATCTAAAATAATGGAATGAGCACGTCAAAAAACAACAATAACAAAACACTTGCGGCTACTGAATGTGCTCTAAAAGCCCCGAAGTTGTCTACTTCAAACACTTTAAATATTTCCCAGGCTTATATGTCTTTCAGTGCAGATAGCTTCTTTTTGGAAATAAAAGCACAAATTAAACTTAAATAAAGCAGAAAAGCTGATTGCCTGACGGAAATAGCACTGCAGCAGCTCTGCTATTTCTTGCATTTCATTTTCTTGGGAAAACTAGGCACGTGTCTGGTTAGTACAATTTAATAGCAATATGCAAAGAATGCATCATCGATAGATTTTGAATCATAATATGCAATAATCGCTTCACACAGATTAAATATGCAAATGCATATAATCCGGTCTCTAGTAATGACTATGTCCAAAAGACGCTCGTCTAACAACGGGTTAACTAACAACTGCAGTACTAGATCTAATCAAGTTTCTCTCAATTTCACGCATACACCTACTTTACGTGTAGGCTCGTCGCCATCAGCTGATTTTCTGCCACCCCAACTCGTTCCGTTTTTTTACTACTTGGTAGGCAATTCAAGTTTTTAACCTGTGACGTCATTGCTTAGGCGAATTCAAATCATATGACTACACACTCAGATCCACGCTCGTCGTTCTATGTGGAGAGCAAACACAATTCGCCGTATCTATTCTTGTTGATTGGGCCTTTTGCAGCACTGCACGGCCTGTAGTGAAGTTCCACTTTCTGTAGTTGCTTTCAACGGTTCTTGGCTGAAAATTGCTGCGGCGACGATATGCTCTGGCATGTGTAGCATGTGTAAACAGCAAAAGGAACGCGTGTGCTGCACGCGACGTAGTTACTTCGACGGGTTGGAAGAAGATTATTTGAGCACATATTTCAAGACGTGGAAGTCATCTGGTCGACGGATGTGTAAGACGCAATTTCTTAAAGTGTCTTCGGGGGTCGAGAAGTATGTGGACCGGGCAATGGATGCGAAATGCGTTTGTAATTGAAGGGTGAAATTGAGAGGCTCGTCGCCGTCATCGTCTTCGTTTTCGTCGTATACTGTTTAGTTAGGGTGAATCACCTTCGACCTGAGCGTAGATAAGAGATAGCTTTTGAATAAAATGCGTACATATTTTATGGGGTGAACATTTAAGGTGATGCATATGATCCTAATCTGGAAATGGCTGCTTACTATGAAATTAGGTCAAAGGAACCTTATTAGAGCCTGAAGCTGTTATTGTTGATTTACATTTTGATGGCAATTAGGTTACTTGGGCTGAAATATTGCAACCAATTTTGTGTTAAATATTCAGTCGAAGAAGAGCTCGAATATTTAATGCTCATACATATGAATGTTGTAAATTAAACGCACGCACGACTGAATGGTTTGCTCGGGTAAGATATAACAGAATATATGAATTAATTTTTCTTTAACATCAGCTTTCATGTTTTTATATATTTTTCAATTTAACTGTATGAAATAACAGGAGAAGTACATGTATTGATAGGCAGCAACGCAGCACACAACAGAAATCAACCAAGCCAGGATTTGGATTAGGAGACATTAAACTATTGGGTTTTGCTACATTTATCACCAAAGAGTCCCATGTGGGTTGATGGTAGAAATAAGGCAATTTTCAGCAGCCAAAGCAAATATCCAACAGAAAAAACTAGTAGTTGATATATGTATGTGTATACATTTGGAACAAGGTACACTTTATGAATGTACTATTACATGATTTTGTTGATACACTTACGAAAATACACATCTCTCCACATACAATCCACAACTCTCCACAAACACTTCACAATTCAACACAAACCATTATTCCAACATATAAATAGGCTAAATGAAAAATGAATGAAGCTTTGTGAAAAGTTTAATGTTGTTGTTACGAAGTCAAGGATTGAGAAAGGTTTCAACAAATGTTGTTGAGCATTATAAAATATTACTTAATTAAATGTTGCTGTTATTATAACTCAAATAGAAGCAAATATATTAGATATAGTTAATTAGTTTAATTTTAGATACGTAACTAAAATTTCAAAACACAATTTCAAGCCTATAATCTTTTTGGTAGTTTTTTGTACTATTTGCAACATTTGCAACACATATAAAACGCTAAATATTGGTTTATAGCCAATGCTTTCATACTGACGAGTTTTTCATACTTAGGGGTATTTCATGCTTGATTATATGATATTGTGCTTGAAAGAACTTTATATTTGAGCACTTGAGTCTCAAATTTATGTATCAGCTCCGTAGATTTTAGGCATGACAATTTTATGCTATATAAGACCATCGAAACATTAAATACTACCAATCTAATACTTAGACTTAATACTTAATGTTCCTTATTCGCCTACTTTTAGAATATAAAAGAAATAAAATAGAATATAAAAGTATTGTAAGTTGTTGTTTATTTGCCTTTAGGGGAGTTAAGATGGGAAATAAATAGGTTAAGAAGTTAATGGGGCCTGTCAAGTTATTTTTGGAAATAGATTTGGTGGTACCTGGAGAATAGTGATTTACACTGCTGAATGTTCTACAACACCTATTGATGGGTTCATTATACCCATAAACTGTAAGGTGCAGGTATTCCTTAAGGAGGGTTGTATGCCTAGTCCGTCTTATTTGATTGTTAATTGTAATCTTGTTAGAGAGAGCTGCTACACTAACTGTTCCATTAATGATGTCAGAGGCTAGGCATGCGCTAATTAAGGTTCTTTTTGATGAAAGAATCATTTGGTTTAGAAGACCAAGTCTGTATTCGTAAGAGGGAAGATTACTAAAGTCGTATGGATTATAGCGGTTCAGAAGGCGATTCTTGCATATTCCTTTTGGGTACTTTATTTAGATTTTCGGATACTCTAAAAAAGAATAGAAACTGTTATTGAGTTTTGAAAATTTTTTGTATGCTTGGAGGAAGTTAGATTTACTAAGTCCTAGTTGAGACTTATAATTGGCGTGAAAATGAAAAATCGGCCATATCTTAGCCAATATATAAATAAATCCTGTCGCTCCGAGCTGTACACGAAATTCTGATGGTAGTTGGACTCGAAGTAGCTGCACTACGCTTACTATAAGGAATTACAGAAATAGTTGGCTTCAAGAGCAGATCAGTAGATACAGGCAAAGGTTGAGTCTCTAGCGGTAACGGGCTTAGCAGCTGTTGCTGTGTATTAAGTGATTGTCGGAGCACATGCATACTATCCAAAGATAAAGATGGGGCAGATTGCCCGGATAAGCCAGTTTTGGGGCAGATTACCCGTAGGCAGTAATGGGCTCAGCAGTTGTTGGTGACTACCTGGTGATAATTGTTGAGCTCCCTTCGCTGTTAAAGTAAGGTTCTGCGACTGCGATCGAATACGCATGGCAGCAGAAGATTCAGGTGGGCATTCAATAGGTGTAACAATTTATGGTATTTGTAGGATATTGGATTACCAGTGCTTTGGACTCTACTTTGATATCTAAATCACAGCATGCTTATACGAGGGGCAAATCTGTCAAAACAGCGCTACACACTCTAGTAGGGTATGCTGAAAAATCATCATTTGCTTGCAAGGATTTTTAGACATCGAGACTGCTTTCAATAATGTGTGCCTTTACGCAATTGTAAATGCTCTCCAAAGTTTGGATGACGATCCGTAGTTAGTAGCATTTATAAAAAAGTTACTCAACAATCGGGTAATATACTCGTCTTTGGGTAGCTCAACTATCAATCGAGTGGTAAAGGCGGACACTCTCATGGGCAGTGTTCTGTCTCCCTCGCTTTTGGATTAAACAGTTATTGAACTTCTGAGGAAATTCGATACTGCTGGATGTAAGGTGATGAAGTATGCAGATGAAATTGCAATTATCATATCAGAGAAATTTATCTCGACTGTATCAGAGAGATTAAATCATTCCTAACATATTGTCTTTCAATGGTGTCAGGAGTGTGACTTTAGTGTTAGCTCTAACAAAATTGAGCTATTGCTCTTCACGAAGAAGCAAAGGATTCCATACTTCGATCTATCAAAACTCAATGGAACTTTAATAAGTCTCACACTCATAGTGAAATAACTGGGGCTTATCCTGGATTCGAAGTTTCCATGGAAGGAAGAGATTGTGGTGATCCATCTCTGCGTGAAGGATTTGAGGCTTGGATTCCAAGCAGAGAAGAATGGGCTTGGGGATTTTCCTTGAGAACAGATACTGTGGAGATATATAAAGACGGCATCAAATTGAACGTCAAAATGGGGTATGGTGTATTTTCCACTGGCTAAAACTTGGAGCTTTCCTTTCTTTTACCAGACTAATGCAATATCTTTCAAGTGGAGGTGTTAGCGATTCTTGAAGCGGCCAATTGGCACTTATATAATGAGATATGCGGAATGAATTTTTGCATTCTCACTTACAGCCAATATAGAGTCTTGATAGAAGGCGGCGGCTATACAGTCCCTTGATGGAGGGCGGTGGCTATACAGTTCCTTGATGGCATTTACACCTTCTCAAAGCTTGTCCTTGAATGCCTTACGTCTATTATTGAGATGTCGAAGCATTCAATGATGCAGCAGTTGCTTCGGTGCCAGGACATAAGGACATTGACGGAAGCTGTGAAGCGAATAACCTTGCCAAAGCTGGCACGCTTTTACCAGATGTGCTTGGCAGTCTCCCAATTGATATTCCGATGGCATCAATTAAAAATATTTCCAAGTTGTTTACTTGCTTGGAAAATCGCTTTGTCATAATGTAAATTGAAGCGGAGCTTTTCATACAAGTCAGCAATAGTCTTAAATGCAGGCCAGCTTGTTTTTTAAGTTGGAATTTGATGACGACTTGATAGTATGATAAATGTTGAGGTCATTTGCATGGATTAAATGCAGTGTATATGATAGAACCTCGGACAAACCTGATATAAAAATGTTAATAAGAAGACGGTCATGAGAGTCAAGAGAAGCGCCAACATTTAATTTCACATATTGTGAGTGGTTGTGAAGGTAAGGGTAACGTCATCTTAATAGAGACTCTGCAATTTGAGCTGCTGCAGCTTTAAATCAACATTTAGTGATCAACACGGTCAAATGCTTTGTCAAAGTCATTTTCATAAAACAGGGGAAAGAAGTATCATCAGGCTAGTATTGCTAGAATGTAGATCCATGCTGCTCGCCAAACAAGGATCAACCAGGGATGATAGTTTGTCACATATGGTTTTTGTCAAGCAGCTAAGGAATAGTCGACACAATGGTGATGAATAATACCTATAATTTCAAACTGATCTTCTATCTAATCTAATTTCGAGTGCACGACACCTTGACAATCCAGTTAAGTCAACATAACCTTGATTTAGAATGACTTTAACGGTGGTTTTGGGCTTTGACTCATGTGGATAGTGCCTCTCTGTAGATTGTTGAGCTGTTTGGACGTCATATTTGCATATGTATATGTGATGAATGTACGTATAGACCATAGACAGCTCCGCAACAAAAGTTCTGTAAAACACTTTTTGAAAAAAACTCAGCATTTCAAATTACAAAGAACAACAGTAAATACGACAGATAAGAAATTTCAGTTTCCATTGCTGACCTCAGCTCCATTCGTGTCGGCTCAGTGATCACGTCCTACAGTTCGGTGCTTCCAAAAGCGGACTGCTGCCAGCATCTATTACGACGTCATTCCAGCGCTTGCGTGGCTTATCGATTGACCTGGCACCGCTCGCTCGCACCTCGAAAGATCGCTTGGGGATTCGATTGTTGTTCATTCGTTTGACGTGGCCAACCCATTGCAGTTTTTGTGATCGTATGACGGTAGAGACTTCCGGCTCGTCATATATGGTATACAGCTCGTTATTGTATCAGATTCGCCATCCATCTTCTTCACGTATTGGACCGAGGATCCTTCGCAATACCCTTCTTTCGAACATATTTAAGGCTTTTTTAGACACCTTGGTCAGTGTCCAGATGTTGCTTCCACAGTACAGGTCTGATTATTGTTTTGCAGATACGAAGCTTAATTTTCCTGTGTCCGCGTCAAGATTCCAAAGTGAGAAGCACCGAAAAAAATATCTTATTGGTTAATTGAATCCATCGTTTGATTTCGTCATGCTCATTCTCATCCTTCGAGAGGTTCGCCCCTAGGTACACTTGAAAACTACTACTTGTACTTACTTAAAAACTCTTGAAAACTATGTTTACTGTAAATTACGCCTGTTCTGCACATTTATAAAAATAGGAATGCACGTATTCGTCAAATTTTCTTATTCAAGAATGTAATTGGTTTTCCGGAAGCAAATGGAATGTTTGATGACAAATCTATTTTCAAACTTTTGATGGCATGCACGGAACTTTGTACGTTAACGTATATCTCCCATCTTGAACTAGAGAGCCTCACAATAACTTTAAATCATTTAAATGAAAAACTACTGCTGAAGTTTCAACAAAGTTCAAAATGTTCGCAGAATGTATGGAATGTATTGAAGGGAACAGTTGGTTACTCTCTCCAAGCTGTAGGGGCATATATTTCCATACATTTTCATACAACAACATTTTTTTTTTGCAACAGCATGCAACTGATATGGATGAACAAGTCATAAGGCAATATCCCACGTCGCAATTTCCTTCGAAGATGCCAAAGTTCTACCAAGGCAACGCCCGAGGGAATCGCCTCGCAATGTGTCGACAGCAAAGAAAATGAGAATTTATGACGCAGCAGATATAATTATGAAATTGAAAGTGCTCCGATGACGTCGTCGTTGTAGCGTATCACAGCAGGCAAGCAGCCGAAACATGCCCAGCCACCAATGAAACAAGAACGAATGAAACATTTTTCGCTCGTTCGACCCCTTCGACAAGCCACTTTCTATTCCACAAAACCATTTGTTCGTCATAAATCTTCTTATCACCCTTCGACACCGAAACTTTTTACAAGCTTTCTTTGAGTCAAGTGAAAGGGTTAACCGCGTTTGGATTCAGGATTTTTTTTAAAGAGTCTTCTTTTTACTTCTTATCGAAGTAGAGAATGAATGAAAGACTGCGGAAAATCAAGGGATGAAGGCAAATGGAGTACATCATCTTGTTGGGCAGTTTAAAGGGGTAGTTTAGTTTAAGGTTATAGTTCTTCGCGAAAATGTAATTGTAGCAACGAGTGGATGTTAATAAAGAGAAATCTTATAGTCAAAATAAGCGAAATTGCGTCCTTTACTTCCTCACTGCTTGAAAACTTTACTTCCTCACTGCTTGAAAACTCCCCCGAAATTATTTTTTTTCATTTTGGAAAAGATAGTAATTGCTGCAAGCCAGGTCAAGGTTTGTAACCTAAAATATCTAAGCTTGCCTTTTGCAGGGCAACCAAATCAAAACTACACTTGTGAGTAGGCGCGCTATCGTGCAAAAGGAAGACACCTTCCTCTTCTTTTTTCTTTGATAGCTTCTCTTAACTGCTTTAGAATTGAAGCGTAGCATTTTCTACCTATGGAAATGTCTTTGTTTTAAAATCGAGCCTGAGTCCCGAAAAACGGTTACCATGAGTTTTCCAGCAGACTGCGATATCTTCAACTTCTTGGGTAGTTTGCCTATTTTATGCCACTGTATAGAATCTTGTTTGAGCTCATGCTCATATTGAAGAACCCAAATCTTGTTTCCAGTTACAATGTGACTCAATAATCCATCCTCGTCTCCACTACAGAGGTCCAAAAACGTTCGACAGCAATCCAGGTGCTGTTGTTTTTTAGGTGGCATAAGTATGCTTGGCATCCACCTTGCGCTGACCTTAATCATGCCAAGATAATGGTAAAGAATAGTTCAAGTGATTGTAGCTGATACTCTAACTATTTCTACGAGCTGTTTTTTCTTTAGTCTAGCATCTTCCAATATCAGTTTTTCAACCTTTTTATCAATTTTCGGAGTGGTCACTTTCATTGGCCGTTCTAGTCGTGAGTTATATTGGGCTGAGTCCGTTCCTTTTTCTTAAAAAGACTGTGCCACTTGTTAATCATGGTTTTACCTAGGCAAGAGTCTCCGTAAATAAATCTTATCTCTTACATTATGGTTTGAGTTGACGTTCTTCGTTTGGCGAGGAACTTTATAACAGTGCGGTACTCGATTTTCTCCATATTTTACCCTTTCTTGCAAATTGAGTTGCTTGATCCACGATAGTTCAAAAACTAAGGGCTCAATTGAGATAAAGCTTGCTATCTATCCTAATAGTGCATCTCTGCACTCATTGCGTTTCATGAAGTCACCTTTATTAACATTAACAAGAAACCTACGAGTAATTTGAACGTTTTGCCCTTTTATTTATATGGGAAGAAACTTGTTTAAAAAGCAAGTATATGAAATGAAAATCAATCCAGTTTTATGCTTGGTTATGATAAAAATCAAGAAATATTCAACCCGAAGCGAGTTTTTTAAATTGAGATTTGTCATCATTTTTGAATGAAACATCGGATCATAACGAAATCTTCCAGATGAATGTGCCAACAACCCTGTAGCTGTGTAACCTCCTGAAATTTTTTCTTTGCCGAAAATGCGAACAAATGATAAATGTTATTCTTTGCCAGGATACATTGGTATATATGCAGAATAGGTCCAGGTTTCACTAAATGTCAATTATTTTTAACCCTTTGGTGCCGGCGGCCATTTTAGTGATATTTTTAATATACCTATTATTCCGTACACAAATAATTTTCGCAAAAATAAAGTTAACAAAATCAATTTCGAACGTGTTTTAAATGTGAATCGGATAATGTTTTGGAATTTTTTAACCCCATGTGTGCGCTAGGTGCTTAAAAAGACAGCGGGAAAATTTGAAAATTTTTAAATTGCGATAACTTTTGACAGAGCTATTCAATTATTACGAAATTTTCAAAACATATTGGTATTAATGTATTTTAATGAGCGTGTTGGCAACCCTGTAGCTAGGGCAGGCACTGAAAGTGGAACCCCCCAAATCATCGTCTTTCTTGAAAAAATGCTGCTTCTTCAAAAAAAGCCACTCATATGTAAATCTTATGCTTTGTTTATGTAGTCAAAGTAAAAAATTTGATATGGTACAACGGGCACGCCTGGTCACCCTTGCCCAATTTTCCTATATTTTTAGCATCAAAAACTTCTGTTCACAGAAACTCACGATCCGATAAGCAGAATTAATTGAAATTTACAGAATGTATTGCTCTTAAATAGGACCAAGTCTGATAGAAATGATTTTGAAATGCGGCCGATTCTGTGCCAGTGGTGCTATCTTGAAAAATTACTAAAAAAGATAACTGCTTTTAGCCCTATAAATTCTTATTCAATCGTTCGATTTTGACGAAATTCACATAGTAGCTGAACCTTACTTTAAACCACGTTTGGTAGAAATTTGGTCGAAAGATTCGGTTGGAGCTGCCAGCTATGATAATTTTTGTGCCTTGAATTTTGAAAATTCGTTAAGGAAAATAAAGATCTTTGCCTTATAGCTTCCAGTACAGTCATGGTATTATAACGAAATTCATATGGCAATCGTATTGTAGGCAATATTTAATAGAAATTTTGATTCAATACAATGATAGGGTTGCCAGCTATGGTTGTTTTTGTATTTTTTTGGCATATCTTTAGTAAGCGATTTTATCATAGAATTTTCAAATCGTAGTGATCTCATAAAGAAAATAAACACCAAATATTAAAATCTAGAAAATTTGAAAACTTTTGCGAATGGTAGCCCTAAATTTCTTTGCATCCCTATAACTTCCAATGCAGTCATCGGATCAATGCGAAATTCGCAGAGCAGGTTGACTTCAACGTAAGGTAGATGCGACATATTTTTGGCTTCGGTGCTAGCAAAGGGCTGCTAGCACTAGGCCTTTTTGTTATTTTCGTTCCAATAAGCTCTTGCATCAAATATTTTCATCGCAAACATTTGCAATGAAAATAAGTAAGCATTGTTTAAATTTTCTAAGCTCTGGACAGTTTTCGGATGGCAACCCCAAACACCTTTCCACCGCAGTAACTTTCGATGAAGTCACCGAAATTAAAATTAGCTTAGATTCTATTATTACTTAGGGTGTATTAGTTTTAAGTAGGAAAAGTAAGTAGTGGTAGAACACACACTCAAAATCTGCACAAATCCTCTACTGTTCTTCGAACATTAGTGCTTCTAGCGGTTCTGATGCACTAGGGTTTTTTATATTTCAATTTGGGCTAACTTGCTACAAACAAAACAACTCATAACGAAATTCTCTGGACGTACTACTATTTGTCAGAAATTAGCACGTGTGATATTATATGAATGTACGAGATACCATCTAGCTTAAAAATCCTTTATATCATTAACCCTCTTGAACATTTTTCGCTTTTCAGAAAAAGCGCAAACAATTAAACACAATTAAATTTTCAACTCGCACAAAAACGGTAACCTTTCACCAAATTACCTATTTTTTAGCACTCGCAACTTATGCTCATGAAAACTCATGACTAAATTATTAAATCAATATGAACTTCACAGACTGTATTTTCATTTTTGAAGACTAGCAGGTCTAGAATAATTTATTTAAAAATTTGCTCCAAAGCAATCCTGCAGCAGTAGGGCCATCTTGAAAAACCAATCAAAAATATGTTTTGTGTCATTAAACTTTAACGAAATTCGCCCTGTAGATGAATCTCATTATAAGCTGGTTAGATTTATGTTATTAGCTTACTGTTTGCAATAATCCCATAAAAACAAATCAGAAACAGTAAGGTCGGGAGTCCCTGGTTCCCAATGGAATCTAGAGTTTCTACAAATCACTTCGTTGGCAAATTTCCGCTTCAACTCTGACAGAAAAGTAAGCGAGACTTGACAGACAGACTTGAAAACGATTCTCTTTCGGTGTAACTCTGGAAAGAAAAACTCTTTAACATAGTTAACGGTCTCCATTGACGAAGCCGTAAGACTGTTTTCTCCGAAAAAGTAGGGCCTGAAAGTGCGCCTTCATGAAAGTGCATACTTTACTGTGAGTCAAAGTGTATGCGATTCTGCCTCATCGAGTATCTGAGGGTTAAGGTCACCCCATATTCGACAATATCGCTTGTTAACATTGCCGTCAAGATCTAAATGGGCCTCGTCAGACTTAAAAATGTTCAAGATGTTTTCGTCCTTTTCCACTATTGAAATGATCTTGTGGCGAAATTCGAAGTGAATTCGCAAGCCTGCTGCCTTCAGTTTGCTTGTGTGTTGGCTTTTGTAAGGATATTAGTGTAAACATTTATCCAGAACTGCCTGCAGTGAATTTCTGGTCATATCCATTTGAACACATAACCTCTTTGTTGAATCTTTAGGATTAGTTTGTATAGCAGCAACTAGAGCAGCGAAAGATCCTGCGTCTGAGCTGAAGGACGTTGATGATAAAGTCTTCTTTTTGATTGTCCCACGTTCGGTAAAATTGTTTACGAGCATCATTATAGGTTATCTGCTCGGAGGAGTACCGCCAAACGTACATCTAAATTCTCTTTGGACGGAAATCACACACTCCAATGCATGATAGTGGCAAACAATCCAAATTTTTGTTTCATTATCCTAATCATCCATTTTTGTTAAATTTAAAGACCAATCTGTAAAATAAAAAGATGCAATAAATTGTTTCCTTGTAACTAATCGGTAGTTACAAGGAAAAAATCTATTGCATTTGTTTTTTTGGTGGCGTCTTTTATCAGCCACTCTGTACAGGAATCCACATAAGCGCCAACTTCCACTTCACCCCACCTTCTAAACACTAGACTTGTCTAAATAAAAAACGCTACTAGTCAATTTCCCTGACGATAATTTCCTCAGGGAAATTGACTAATTGGTTACCTTTCCGTTTTTTTCTACAATAATGCCAAAGCTCAGGTGATAACCCTTTGAAGCGAATTCTTAGCGATAGCGGTAGGGAGACAAATATGGGTGAAGCCGATATCAATTATTCCATTATTCTTTTTTTAGTGCCACATTTATACCTTTTTTTCAAAAGCACTAGTGTTATGTCTAGTCGCTACTAAAGCTTTAATGTGGCACTTAATTAATGGAGCGCTGGTATTATGCCCAGTCGCCGACTGACAACATAAGACAAATACAGCCATGTGCACGGCGGGATTTGAACCCCCGGGCAATAGATCGCTGCTGCGGACTGAAGCGTTAGCGAGCTAAGCTACCGGTAAGATTGCTATTGGTTGCTGTATTCGCTGTGGTATCACAAAACAGTTGAAAATAAAAATAGGAAGTTACGAGTATAAACTACCACAATCAAAAGAAAATATATAAAGTACTAACAAAAAACTACCTCTTTTAACTTTCTACACATTATGAGGGTTTTTTTCTAATTTCCTAACCACCAAAGCATTCAACCTAACCTTGACAAATCCAAAGTTACCTCACAGCAAAAAAGGCAACTTCCCAACGGGAATCGCTGTAATGCATTCCAGACGGAATATATGAAGAAAACATTCTTGGTAATGAAAATGTAATGTGCTTATAAGGGGTTTTCTAAGAGTCCATAACTGGCCAATGAACATTACTCGCAGAAATAAGGGGAAAAGAACTTGCGAGCATACATCGGCTATGGCTAGTGTGCTATATAAAGCGGAAAGTTGAAAATTTCGGAGCATTTCAAATCATCGCGGGTAAGTAAAATGTATGAAAAACAACAGTACCAATTCCCCCTAGTAGCAAAGAGAATCCGCTATTGGAATTTCCAATGAGCGTCACAATCACTCAGCATGCAATAGCCACACATGGAGAGGTACGATCGACCGCCGGCCAAAGCTTCAATTCGTATTCACCCTAGATGACGGCAATGCGAGAATACGATGTCGTACTTTCCAAAAAGCTCTTATACATAAAGCTAAAAGCATAAGTTTCCCCTTGTATAAATCTTCCCAGCCTAGGACATGCAATGTTAAAAAGAAATAAACATGCAGTGGTTCGGTAATACTTCGACGCATTACGCGAAATGCTTACCGAATATATCCGTAAGCATTACTTTTCCCGTTGGGCTCTGATGAGCTTTTCTTTTTTCTATCAGCACATTCTATAGTTCGGCCCGTGAACTACCTTTGCAGAGCAGAATTTCTGTACTAGTGAATTCACAGTGACAGGAGTGTTGCTGTTTCCAATGCGTTTGTTCTGTTTTGTGCTGGATAGAGGAGCAAAAAAACACGCCTATGGCTGCATTATCGAATAAATCATATGCAATACAGTAAATTTGTAAAATTGACCTTCGTATATTATATCTAAACAAAATTTAGCCAAATTTAAAAAGTAAGAATGCCATAACTGTAATCATAACTGTATTCTTGAAATCTTAAGCTATTGATTAAATGCCGCTTTTTTACCGCTTAAAAAAAATTGCTTAAAGATCGAAGTTCTACACTCATAACAGGAATGCTGACTCCAAATACAAGTGACTTGTAATGAATAGACATGAATAATGTCACTGATTTTTCACCGACAAAATTGAAATTTTTCCGTCCACCTGATCAAAAGACCACCCTTAATCTTATTGTAACGCACTTTACGATTCTTCTTTTTCGTGTTTTCACTATTGCGTCATTAAATCTTTCCAAAGGATAATTTACGCAGGAGGGCGAACCGAAGATTCCGACCAACGAACCAAAGACGTGCACTGCACGGATGCGGATTATGAAGTTAGGGGATCGAAATTCCACGTGAATGACTGACTGAATGAATGGTAGGTATTTAAGGGTATAATAGAATTAATCCCAGGTTTTGCATTTTTAGGCAAGCAAGACGAATTTCCAGTTTTCGTCATCGTCGTCGCAGTTGTTCCGATCAGAATGCCATTCATGGTGGTAGTCTTTTGACTCGAGATTTATTTACAGGGATTTACCTTCCTTCTTCTATAGTTTTGTTGCGTTTCAGAGCTCACAACAGAGCGAGGATATTTTCGAGTTTGTGTTTTCAAGTGCGTAGTAAATTTCGCTAGCAAATGAAAGGTAGGTATGTCGGTGTTATCTGATTACGACGTGCTCAAGATTTTGTGATTTGTATTTGCTTCGCTATGAGGGTATTAACCCCTAGAAAGCGAGTTAACTACGCATGGAATAATTAAGATAGGACGAGAAGATTTTCAAATGTAATTTGCATAATTTTTTGACAGTTTCAATGTTTTCATTTTTCCGGAACATGGAATTTAAAACGCTCCATTATGTAATTTTAATTGTTTGTTACTACGAGTGTTGTTTGAATATTTATATAACATATTTAAATCTATTATGGCATTTACAAGGGATTAAAATTTTTTTAGGGAACCAAATGGGAAACAAATGTAAAACCAAAATGCTTTATATTGGCACTTTGGAGAGACTAAAGTTTGTATTTTTAACATTAGCTAATTTGCCTTGATTTTTTGAATAAGATTGATCAGTTGTGTACCTACATCATCTTGCATATAGGCAACAAACATGTGTGTTTATTTAAGTACTAGCAAGCATGAGTTCGACATATGTTATGCCCGATTTATACATTGGAACGAGCGTCTCGGGTACAAGAGTAAACAAGACTCAACAAGACATTGGACGAGACTCAACAAGACATAGGGTGTATTGTTTACTTAGGATATTGCACCGTACAACACGGACCATACACCATGCACCTTTCATAGGGTGAATTGTTTACTTAGGATATTGCACTTTGCATCTTTCGACAGTTGTGAGCTGTTTTGTTCAGTTCAGTGAACGATGACTGAGGTACGGGCTGTGGCTATTGCAACTGCCTGGTGTGCGTTGAGTTATTTCAATCTGGGACACGCAAACACATGTTTGAAGTCCCGGCGAAAAATTCGAAAATTTAAATGAGCACATGCTACCCTCTCGAATCCCTTTGACTTGATGCATAAAACCGACTTCGCTTCCAGCGGCTTCGAACTCGGACGAGACGGTCATAAACACTCAGGCACAGCAGTAAAAGGATCATTATCCCTTCGTAAAACAAACAAGAGCCGACGAGCAAACCATTTACACACGCGTGCTTGCCATGAAAAACACAGCCGAGACTAGACAAGGAGACCGTTTACACACTCACCTTGTCTTCATTTGGCATTACTCGGCGAGTATGTCATTCCGGCTTTATGCCGAATTTATACACTGGGACGAGCGTCTCGGGTACAAGAGTAAACAAGACTCAACAAGACATTGGACGAGACTCAACAAGACATAGGGTGAATTGTTTACTTAGGATATTGCACCATACAACACGGACCATACACCATGCACCTTTCATAGGGTGAATTGTTTACTTAGGATATTGCACTATGCATCTTTCGACAGTTGTGAGCTGTTTTGTTCAGTTCAGTGAACGATGACTGAGGTACGGGCTGTGGCTATTGCAACTGCCTGGTGTGCGTTGAGTTATTTCAATCTGGGACACGCAAACACATGTTTGAAGTCCCGGCGAAAAATTCGAAAATTGAAATGAGCACATGCTACCCTCTCGAATCCCTTTGACTTGATGCATAAAACCGACTTCGCTTCCAGCGGCTGCGAGCTCGGACGAGACGGTCATAAACACTCAGGCACAGCAATAAAAGGATCATTATCCCTTCATAAAACAAACAAGAGCCGACGAGCAAACCATTTACACTCGCGTGCTTGTCATGAAAAAAACAGCCGAGAATAGACAAGGAGACCATTTACACACAGTACTTGTCGTCATTTGGCATTCCTCGGCCAGAATGTAATTCCGGCATTATAGGTAGTACGGGGCATGCCTTTTACAAATCGGGAATAAAGTGCAAGTGTGTTTCATTAAAAATTGCCTCAACTGTTTTCCAGAATATTATCCGTGAAGATCAATATAGTTTTGCGTGCGTTTGAACCAATTTTCGAAGTAATTTTTCGACCCTCATTAAGCCACGACCGAAACGTGCATTTTGACCACGTTAGCCGCCCATCCAGACGTCAAAAAACAGCCTCGCAATTTATTTTAGAAGTGCGGAAGTTAAAAGAAGTCATTGGGTGATAAATCGGGGCTTTACGGCTAATGACTCATTATCTAAGATGAAAGTCTCAGTGAACAGTTCGTTGAAAGTAGACGTGTTGGAATTTTCGGACGAGAAACCACATTATTAAAGAAACAGTTATTTCTGTGCGCAGTGATAGTGATCTATAAAAACAGAGCAAAAAGTTTGAATGCTCCAAAAACTTTAAACATTTCCAATAGAGACATAGTTAAGGAATGAGAGTAAGGCAGAAATATTCTAAGACTAGAAATGCAGGGTGCTTGTGGGTGAAATTAAAGCAAACTCTCCTCCAAAATGTGAGAGATTATTCTTACATACAATAAATCCAAACCCGACTTTCGCTTTATTAACAAATTCGAGTTGTCAGGATTTGTGGTGTTGCACGAAAATACCAGTGCGAGGTTCTAACAGCGTTATTAAGGTGGCAGAAGTAGAAGATCCCAGAGTCAGACTCTGAGGAGTTCCGAACATGAGCGAAGAGGAAGAAGAAGAGATCGAGAGCGAAAATGAAACTAAAAAGGACTTACAAATAGCAAAACTCGTGCAAAAGGTTAAACGACTGAATAAAAATACGACAAAAATAATGAAAACATTGACGGACATGCAGATACAGCTTGTTGAGCAGGAAAATAACGCTGATTTGATTGCGAAAAACCACGAAACCAAAATTAAAACGGACACTAATGATTTTAGCGACACGTTCACTGGCAGCAGATTGTTTGATGAAGAAGATGGTGCTGGGGATGCTCGCAATATTCCCAAACTCACAAACTTATCAAAATCATAAATGTCGATTCTCAATCATTTGTCCATTTTCACTTTTAATGCTAATTATATGTACGTTGACGAGCCTCTTCGAACGAAGAAGAAAATAAACTTGAAAGCTTTCCGTGACGCAGTGACGAATGAGCAATCAAAATAAATACTAGAAACGACCAGCCTTATAAACAAAGCAATATAAGTTCTGACAGCCAAAATCAAGCAGGCAAGAGAGGACAACACGATTCAAACTTCGACAAAAGAACATAGTTCTTATGAGCTCCCAGGAGATATAAAATATCTAATAAGGAGGAGGAATAGAATGCGGAGAAAAGCTAGAAATACAGGTGATCTTAGCATGAGAACGAAAACAAACCAGCATGTGAATGTCATCAGCAGTCAGATCGCGCAGTTCCACAACGAGAAGTGGGGCGACTTCTTGTCCAGCATGGAGTCTGGTGATGACAACTACTGGCGCATAACAAAGTATTTTCGGTCCAAAACTGAAATTGTTGTGCCACCAGCATATGGACCTAATGTACTAAAGTACGACAACCCTTTTACGGCAGCCCAAGCTTTTGCAGATGTGCTGGAACTTTGTTCCACGGAAATCACTCCTGGGATGATAACGATAGTGAAGAAGAGGAAATATCTGAGTCTGTAGACCAAATCTTTGCATCTACGCCATCAGGAGATTCTCGGATAAGCCCAACCAAAATCAAAGAAGTCAATTATTTAATGAGAGATCTTACCAAGCGAAAATAACCTGGTTGTAATGTGTGACTGAACTGTGTGAATAACCACAGGTTGTAATGTGTGACTGAACCATCTACCTGACAATAAACTGACAATTTAAACGAACACGATAATCACAATTTGACATGAAGAGCTTCCCAGAGGTCTAGAAGTCAGCGATTATAGCAGTATTACCTAAATCAGGTAAAGATCTCCATGTCTCCCAAAGCTGGGGACCTATCAATTTCCTTTCTTCTGTTGGAAAAATTGCTGAATATTTTTTCAAGATTGGCCTACCGAAATAATTGTGAAAAAATCAATTATCGCTGACGAGCAGTTCGGCTTGAAGCCAGTACACTCCATAGAGCTCCAGCTTGCAACAGTAGAATAATATGCATATACCTGTACGTTCAGGTATTAATAAAGAATATCATCAGATATGGTCATGTTTGACGTGTTCAACGTGTTTGGTAAAGTCTTGCATGCAGGATTGGCTTTGCAAATACCACTACCACTCGTGCAATTCATCGCATCTTTTCTCCAGGATTGAGGTTTTTGTATTAGAATTAAAAACTGCACCTCTAGAATGGGGCCAATTGAACCTGGAGTCCTGCAAGGCTAATCACTCTCCTCAATACTGTATACTATAAACACAGCAGATACTTCGAAGATGCCCAATATAAAAGTAACCCTGTGTGCAGATGGCACATGCATATTCCACACCTCTAAGCGGACAGATACCACTTCTTTAAATCTGCAATCTTTTATTGATGTGTTAATGGAATACTTCCTAAAATGGAAGATTAAAAAATATACACCGAGAACACGCAAGCCATCTTCATACCAAGACAACATAGGCAACAGCCACCGCAGCTAACTGTAAATTACCGGACCACTGAATGGCAACGTAAATCTAAATACTTCGGACTATAATTTGACAATAGACTTTCTCATAAAAAATCATAAAAAGCAAAAAACAAACGATCAACGGAGTACAGGACGAACACAACCACTATCAAGACTAAACAAACGGAATATGACGAACAAAACGCTACTTTTTTAGCAACAGATAATAAGACCAATGTTGACATACGGTACTACGGTACTACACTGTAATATTCTGTACTCCATGGTATATTAAGAATACGGGCAAACACAGCCCACTACGAGTAGAAACAATAGACTTATACATATGCGACAAAATAATCAAATTATTTGATAGACTAGACGGACACCCTAACAGCACCTTGGAACACCTAAGAGTAGTAATTCGTCCTAGTGAAACGTACCATAGTCTTCGACAGCTAACGGTATAGTGCGGAATATCTGCATTTTAGGGTAAATGAAAGGCACACGCTGCGTAGGGCGGATCATATCGCTCACCCAGAGGAGGAAAGTCAAAGTGCCAAATGCACTAGCTCCAGGAAAGAACATATATTTGTCATTATCTAGATGGTTTGAGTGCTCAAAAAGTCACTTATTTGAGCCGATGTGTCAGAGCTTGCGTGGTTGATAATGATCCATCTTTAGCGATTGATTTTCCTCTTTTCTCCTAGCACTTCCAGGAAGCAAATGGTAGAAGACTGACATGTCCGGTTTTTATATATAAACAGGCGAATATTTGCTTCAAATTACTTTACTCGTGAATGACTTCTGTTGTATTTAGTTTGTCTTGAAAAAAAAACATGTTTGGTTTTGCACATAGATCCAATATTCGTCACCGACAACAACCGCAAACATTTTCATCGTTTTTTTCGCACCAATAGACACGAGCCTGTTTTTGACCGATAGTCAAATTATGCGGTATCCAACACTCTATCTTTCTGATGGCCAATTGTTTACGCTCGAAATAGCGATGATGTCACGATTAATCACATGACTATCTAATCAGTTCGCGCACATTATCGATGTTTTCGAGCAAAACAGCTGATTTCGGGTGACCTTCAAAAAAAAAGTTTCGTACCACCGTTCGTGATTTTTGGGCAAAAGTTTAATTAAGTTCATAAATGTGCTGTTGTTGAGATAAAACACGTCCGAAGTTGTAAAAAATAATCGAACGAAAATTAATTTTTTTTTTTTGCCTCAGATGAATTTTTCATTTCGCTGTAAACAACACAAAAATGCACTCGTACGCCAAAAATATCTGCATACCTTCATGCAATTAAATGTCAGATTTAAAAGTAGAGATGTCAGATTTATCATGGCAATAATAGGGTCGTGTATTTCTGAGACATAAAAGAACACCCTCATAGTACATAGATATTTTTTTATGAGTAATGAATGATTTACAATTCATCCCATAAGAATTGAGTTACAAATCATTTAAATTCATAAATATATCGGAGTATTTTATAAGAATATTTAAACTTATAATTTTATTTATAATTATTATTTATAGTATATAAATCCTATATAACTGTCAATTTAAATGTTATGCTCCTTCAACTTTGAGCAGCAAAAGCATGAAGCGGACGTATCACTATCGACCACGCAAACGAAAACGGCTAATTAAAGGCTAAAACGGCTAACGGATTGCTTTGTAAGGACGCTTCGCATTCGAATCAGCACAGAAATGCGTAATTAATTAGAATACTAGTAGGTTGGTCTTGCGTTAGCACTCGCCTTCGAAGGGTTCTATAGAAAAAGAATAGTGTCAGAGTACTGCTGACTCCATCATACGCACTTTTCACAGAGATCGGAGTGACTGGTTTGATGATGAATACAAACTAGTGACTAAACTAAAGAATGTCAAACCCCAAATAGCAATGCAGCAATCTCATATACCACGGGCGCGCAAGAAGAAATATAAAGAGCTCAAAAAATCGAGAAGAGACTTAAAAAAACGAAAGAAATAGCCTGAGAGAGACCTGATCTATGAAATTGAAAAAAAACTAAAGGGTGAATTCCGCACCAGGAGTAGAATAACGCAGTGTACACCACGCAACATGCTCTACAATGACAAAAATGGCAATAAAATTCTGAAGCAATGAGAAAAAACCTTTAGTGAATTGTTAAACAGTTAGTAACGTAATTGTACGGGTCTAGGGGTTGAAGCTGGTTTTGAGCTTCATCACAAATTTGGAATCAATGCAAATACGAGTGTGGTGTGTATAGTTCTACGACTCTTTTAAACAGTAAGCTCACCAAAAAGGCTCTACCAATGCAAGAAAAAAACCTATACAGCCACCACCAAGAACAAAAAAGGTACAGTGAAACACAAATAACTTTTTTATTTTCTAACATAATTTATTTTTTCTTTTTGCAGATTATAATTCAGCTCTTGGAAATACACAATACAGTACACAACGCATTAACACTATTCTTTTCAACGATCAATTGTTCTGACGCAACGAAATTACTGGTGTTATCTTAACTCAATATCAGCACACACTTTTTCCATGATTATAAGTTTAGTCCACGGTTTTGAGGAACTGGCTTCAGTTGCTGACCGTTTCGGAATAGGTGTTCATCAAAATATTCGCACTGAAGACAACGTGAAAGCTGTGTGGAGAGTGTTGCAAACGATCCATCTGTCTCAGCTTTTCGCCGTTCCGGCCAATTGGGTTTACCCAGAACAACATTGCAGAGGATTTCAAAGTTTGATCTGAAGATGTACTCATACAAAATTCAAATTGTGCAACAACTGCTACCGCAAGACAATCAACAATAATCACAAGGTCTCATTTGGGCCACCCTGTATAAGGAGCTATAAGTCGGCTGAAATTAAACAATGTACCTGAAGTCGACGGAATAGCAGCTGAGCTGATTAAATATGGAGAGCCCAAGTTACAACAACCAGTGAAATTTTAATGGACCATTAAGAAATTGAAAGAGACTGGTGGAAAGATATATTATGTCCCATAAATTAAAAAGGAGACATCAAAACGAACAGCTGAAATAGGCGTATAACATTTTTGAGCACTTCCTGTAAGATAAAATCTATATCCTACAAGACGGATATCCACATGCGGTAAAGCCACAATCAGACAGCATTATGGTGGCCTCAGCCCAGGTAAATCAACAATTGATCAAATTTTGTCTCTTCAGCAGGCAATACATAAATGCCTAGAGTTCAAAATTCCATTATACTATCTATTTATAGACGTTAAGGATGCCTATGACAGCATAGCCAGAGTATAATTGCATAAAACCATGAGAGATTTCGCCATTCCAAATATACCGTCACGATTGCCTATATTGACCAGTACCAACGTAACAAGCCAAGTAAGAATAGTCGGATTGCTATCCAGACCATTCATCATCTTCAAATGGCTCCGACACGGAGATGGTCTGACCTAACTTCTCTTTATCCTGGCGTCAGATACAGCTATTTGACACTCTGAGACGTCAAGAAGAGGAATCAGGGTTACCAGGACTAGCCAAAGACTGGCTTACACAGATGAAATTGACAACATTGGAATTTTCGCACTAGTCATACAAGCATAGCGGTGGGCAAACCTGACAAGCAGTGAACGAAAAAAAACCTTATGGTACCGTACCTTAGTGTACTGTACCGTACTTTTTTATGCCCGTACGCAAACACATTCACTACGAAAAGTACACATACCCTACCTCAGTCTATAATGTTTGCGTACATGTACACAACGGATATACCGAACGAAACAGACACGATGCAAATGTACGCTAGGATTGAATACTGTACTGTACAAAGTACACAAACCTTATCCTCTACAATACGGAATGTGTACACCTACACAACCCGTACACAAACGGTGTACACTAAACGTACTGTACGTTTAGTGTACTTTTGCGGCTCATTTATATGAACTGGGAAAAAATTACAGATAAAAGTGATAATGCCGTAGCCGAAATGAATTGATTATGCTCTCCTGTGAAGTTCAATATTTTTGACTCAGTGCTTTCACTTTAAAAATGTTTTTCCTTTTCATGTAAAAGAAGTGCAAAAGTACACTAAACGTACGGTACGTTTAGTGTATATCGTTTGTGTACGGGTTGTGTACGAGTACACATTCCGTATTTTAGAGGATAAGGTTTGTGTACTTTGTACAGTACAGTATTCAATCGTAGCGTACATTTGCATCGTGTCTGTTTCGTTCGGTATATCGGTTGTGTACATGTACGCAAACATTATAGACTGAGGTAGGGTATGTGTACTTTTCGCGTACAGTACGCTTAAGGTACGGTATTTTTTCGTTCACTGCTGACAAGCCCTAGCAGTATTATGTTGACCAAGACGCAAAGAGCTTACGGTTGCTCAAATCAAGACTCTTATAAGGAGAGATTAGCGCCGAGGAAGGTGCCTTTCGTGCTGAATATTATGTGACTTTGGTTTTCGATCAAATAAACATTGTTTTTATTATTTCGATGGATATAAGTTGGAGATGTAAAAATTTGTCACAACTAGCGTAAACACAAGCTAATGATTTCCAACTGCAAGTGGTCACATCAGTCAAGTATGCACTGTGTGCTGGTGTCTGATGAGAATCAGTGCATACTTTCGAAACCACTTTGTCAAAATAAAATGTTCAATGTATATAATTTTTTTTCCAATTTCAATCATCCAATTTGATAAGCCTTCGGAGGCTTATTCCCCAAAATGATCGAGTTTCCCGTATCAATATTCTCTGCTTTGATAAGCTGTAGAGACGAAATATATATTGCACTCTGTGTGTAAAAAATTATACTTGGTTTGTGTTTCATAAGATGTTTTCAACCCTCCATTTTCTTTAATACAGTCTGTTACGTCAGAGCGTGGTCACTGTTAAATTATAACAACAATAGAATTTTTGAACAATTGCACATTTATTATATAATTGGTAGTCAATACTCAATGCAAATACCTTAGTAGCAAGTCCAATCTCCTCCAGCATCAATTATGACCTGACACCGTCGGAGCATGCTTTCCACGAAACTTTCGGCATATTCTTTTCGGAAAGACCTCCAAATTTTCCGAATTTGTCGAGAAAGTTGATCTAAATTACATGGCCTGCGTTTGCGAAGTTGCATTTTTTTTAGAGCACACATATATTATATTAGATTTGCATCCGGTGACTGAGATGGCCAATCTAGGGTGACAACCCCATTTTGCGCTCTCCAATCGCTACACGCTCCACTTCGATGTTTTGGGTCGTTGTCCTCTTGATGGATCCAGCTCTCATTTTTTCTGATGAACCATTGGTTGACAGATGGTAACAAAGCCTTTCGATAGATTTTGTTCATTTTTTTGGCATTTTTTGGCATAAATAAGAACAAAGTTCCGAAACCCTTTTTTGAGAAGCACCCCCAAAACATGGACCTTGATGGGGTGGTTAGCAATCCGTTTGAACAGTATACTTGTGGAAGTTGTCCAGGCGTGTTTGATGCTCGGAAATGTTCAAAAGGAAGATTTATCAGAAAAGATCACGTTGGTCTAATCGCGGTCCAAGTTTTCTTTCGCCCATGCCACACGTTTTTCAACTTGTTTTCCACTCAACATTGGCTTTTCCATAGTACTCCGATATTTCAATTTATTTGCAAGCAAATGCCTAGGATCGTTCTGTATGATATGTCGACACCTTTTGCTTTCAATTTTACAGCACCTTCACGTAGAGTCAAAGTTGGATCCTTTGAAAACACTGCGAGAATCTGTTTTTCGTTTTTTTTTTGTCACTTTGCTTGCACTCCCGCGATTAGGAAAATTATCAACATTACCAACGTTTTTATAGCGATTCACCCACTTACTTACGAACTGCTTCGACTTCCCCATGTATATCCCAGCAGCTGCTTGCGTTAATTTAGGTCCTTTTTCATGCGAACATAAAAAAATTGCCCCGAAGCGGGACGCGTAAGCAACATTCATTTCGAGAAACGATTCGAAGAACGACTGCATTCGTCTAACAGCTGATTCCTTCCATAAAGCATGGACGACTGAGGTACCCTCTATGTCATAGAAAAAGAAATAGATAGCTACGATTTTTTTTCTACATGTAACAGTGACCACGCTCTTACATAACAGATTGTACATTGTTCGTACTAATTTCGCACTTGACGTTACTCATCATAGATAAGGACTCATTCGAACATCCTTCCAAAAGTGTCTATTATAATTATTGAAATAACTTTGGTGAGCACGTACGCATGTGCAGAAGTGTGGTCTAAGAAAAAATTCTAAAAGATTTTGAATTAAATATTCTCCCTGCATAAAAGTAGTTATTCACCAAGTTCCATCAGATCTCAAAGTATGTATTTCATATGCATTTGATAACAGCGTCTCGGTAGACATAAATAACAATAATGGAACGATTTCAAGTCAAGTAAATAAACAGAAAATAAACAGCATTTTTAATGTAGCTATAACTATTCATAATACCTAACAAATACAAATGCATCACTTTGTGAATATTGTAAAGGCGCTCGCATGATTGTTAATTAGCGAAAATATGCTTAGAACAATCATTCCTTCATATAATTTGTCATGTTTTAGAATATAACGAATAATCTCTGAGCTATAACCTGCCAAAAAACCCTGAAAATTTATTTAAATTCCCTAATTTCTCCCCAGACATAAACATTCATCATTGTGATTTCCATAAAGACGAATTCCATATTTACGGAAGGATCCCAGTTCGTTACGAGTCCCTGGTTCAAGGGAAAATACAGAAAAAGGCGAGTAATTGCATTAAATGTGCAATGGCCTCTGGCCAAATAGGATATCTTTCTGCCTGTCACCCTACCACGCATTTGCAAGTTTCCATCATCGTAGCACCATAGAGCATACCAGTTCCAGTTGTATACAATTTCGTCTGGGGTCGTTGATTCGAATCCTGGTTCCAGTCTCGGTCTCCGGGAACAATCTAAATTCCGAGTAATAACGTTTCGCACAAAACAATCGTCTATACAAACACTTGCCTTTTGTGGTTAGTTGGCCTGGCTGGGCTATCAGGTGCATTTTGGCGAACTTTCGCAAGAATTCCAAGACCTACTGCACAAGGGGATGACCTGGTGTTAAATTACATCTTATTCATGTTGTAGTTGTTGCAGTTCAGAAACAGTTTCGTCTGAAGGAAGAGGATGTGGGCATGACTAAGGAATTTTACTTCGTAAAATTTTAAATACCTTTCTTGCAGCTATGTGCCATTATTACAGATACTTTGTCTGCTCGCTATGTTTCATGGTATCGATTGTGGAGACAAGCAATGTCGTTGGCTCAATTGACCATTTACGTTATATTCACGTTTGTAGCTGGCTATTATACTTATTTGCAAAGATATAAGAGTGAATAGTACTTTATAACGAATAATTGCATTAAACTCAGTTGATTTGCTATTATTTACGTTTAGAGTTGCCATGGTAGTTTTCTCAACTCTGTGATTTAAAAAAAAATCATCAGCATTTTGCAAACTATCCGAGGAAAAGGTGCATAAGTCCGAAAACTTGTTTTTTCGGAAACTTAATTAAAGCTACAAATGTGTTTTGCTGATATTTAGTAAGAAATATGTCGTCCTTCGTTTTCGATACAGTCAGAAATTCAGTTTTTGAAGACTACATAGTTTTCTTAGGTACCGAAATTTCCTCCCACTCAACTTGCATACTTGCATACGTTGAATCAGCTTCTGCCTATTTTTGGGTTTTGGATCTATAAAGACAATCTCCTCTAACCTGGACCATATATTTTCAATTGAGTTTCACCGAGCGGAGTTCACATGGAATGGCAACTGACCCGACTTGGGTACCCACTGCAAGTATTTTAGGTGCCACCCTTGCTTTAGGCACCTCCGTTCACATAAGCTCAGAGCACGAGCATGTAGAATCCAGAGGAGCGCCTACCGGATTCTAGAGAGACTAAAACATATCCCTCCTGAGACACTGTGTGATAAGGAGAAGGAAGCACTTAAATGGGCAGAATCAAATAAAGTTGTTCATCCCGCAATACAAACTCCTGCATTATTATTTGCTCAGGAACAGGAAAGGTCAACTGACCAGCCAAATCGGCGGAAGCCCAAGAGACGCAAGACTATCCCAACTGGATTAACTGGGTCGTTTAATGAAGTGGCCAAAGAGTCTTTGATTAAGGCAGTCATCAATAAAGGCAAAAGCAATGGCATCATCGCTCCGGACAACAGAAAGTTGGTGCAGAAAACGCTCCAGATGGCTTCAGAGATTGAACCAAAAAAATCCTGAGTCGTCACCTCAATTTTACGTGACATCAAGGCGGAGCTAAATTAATAGCTTTCGCGGGCCTGTACAGGCTAGCGGTAAGCAAACTGTGTGAGATATAGCCAGGCGTAAAATTCGAAGTGTTGCTAAAACACCAGATTCCAAGTAAGTCGAGATGCAGGGCATGGATCGCTGCCGAACCTTCCTTACCTGTGCATATATTGGAGGTCATAAAACCAAGCAGTGATGACCTAATCGCCAATATCCCACAATTTGGTTAAGCAGCAAACAACTGCCACGCACAAGTCAAATGCGTTAAATGCGATGGGCTCCATCACCACCACCATTCGGAATGCACCAAACAGAGAGACAGAAAGCTTAAGTGCGTAAACTGCGGCGGCGAACACGCTACCAATTAGGGTGGATGCCTGGAACAACATCCAAAAACCCTAAAAAAAATAATTTCGCGTGGAATTTGAACTCCATAAGAAACAAAACGGGAGAACTGATGCAATTCCTCTTTGACTGCGAGGTCGACATAGTTCTCATTCAATAAACATTCCTTAAACTTGGAGATCATCTCCGTTTTCGTATCACTTGTATAGAAACGATAGACTCTCAGGCAGAGGAGGTGACACTGCCATCATCGGAAGAAGAAAATCACTCCACATATATAACAATCATATCACTATTCTCAACTTAGACCAACTAGTTCAGTAGACCAACAACAGCAATCAAAGTACTCACTCAGTCTTTTGAGTTTGTGGTGATTTCTATTTAAAAACCTCCAGATCTCTCTAAACTGTTTGACCAGGAAAGGCCAGTCTATATAGCAGGAGATCGAAATGCCTACCACAGACTGTGAGGTGATAGGAGTAGCAATAGAGCGGGGACAGTACTGAAAAAGTTTGTCATGGATACAAAAAGGTTAGCCCACATATTCCAAGTGAAAAGTATCATTCAAATTTCACTAGTCTTTAAAGAGGAGTATACACATGAGTTCTTGCATTTAAATCGATTTTTTAGAAGGTCACAAATCAAAGGTATTCCTATTTTTAAACTTCACTCCCGCCCTCTAAAAACCGGCTTAGACGCATGGATTCATGTGTCCATTCATCCAATGCCTTCTAGAAGTACGGGTCGTCATGTTACGTAATCGTTTTCGCTAAGATGTCAATTAATCGGAATTTTTGACATTTCTACCAGACAGTGTCGGTATACGCAGAAATTTCACGTGCGGATTTTTAGCTAAAATATAAATAAAACGTTAGTTTTTTGTGCGTGGATGCGTTGTGGTAATAATATTTAGTCATAACTTGCATTTTGTGTCAGTCAATTGTATCGACAGTGAATCGACACAAAACATCACATAACTTAACAACAACTGATAAACATTTCGTAGCGAATTTGTCCAAGTATACCACACGCACCGCATTAATTTGTGTTTAAGCTGTTCACTAGCACTGTTCCGCAGATCTCACTTTGCTTTCATTTCACTCACTTTAAGACAACCTGTACAATTAACATTTTCCCCCGGACGACCCTTAAGACTACGTGAGTTTTTCGCGACATTGTTCCCGCAAACTGTGATGTAACCATTCTGCATGACGGCCCGTACTTCTAGAAGGCATTGATGCATCCAATGGATCGATTCATGTGTCTATACATCCAACATGATGCATGAATCCATGTGCCCATGTCTCATGTGTCCATGGATTTCATTTCTTCTCTTTGCGAATAGTTCGGAAACATATTGCAGTGTTTGCGTTCACCTGCAAAACACAATGCATGCTGACATTCATGCACAAAAAAAAACCTCTATCATCCCGAAGTAAACACCCCTTCGTTCCGTACTTCCACATAATCTAACTGAAACTTTCTCATTTAGTTTTCGACTTGAATCCGAATAGTATTTAAAAAGTTATATTTTCTCCTCAAATCATTTTCGAACATCAACTGAACGAAATGTCATAATGCCCGCCATTTCAATATACTTGGGCCTACATGTGAATCTTTTTACAAAAGTTTACTCACTGTGCCGTTGTTTTGTGACATCCTTTCTTATTGTTTCGATCACTTCACTAACTAAACTTCACATTTACCATCACTGTTATCTAAACACGTCCATAATTGTCCAAAATTCGAATTACTAAAGAACATCCGATCTGGGCCGCGTCTATGCACCTGCATCTATGCACGCGTTCAAACATCATACAGCACCTACATGTATTCGGCATGTGAAGAGCTCGTGCATTCGCGATCTTCGTTCCTTCGATTTCGACTTCCGATTCCGATCTCAAGTCGGAAGGGGTAGTATGTTCGAAGGCAAACGACAGGTTGCTTGGATGATTGATTCGTAATAGATCGAATTTAAAAAATTTCCTGTCGCGGCTAGAGCATCCATGTGTTTTTTTATACATGGTTTAGTTGCTTCAATTCGAATATAGATGGCGACGTGAAACAGGAAGAAGAATAACAGTAATTGTATGCGAATCAGTGTGACGGTATAAAAGGCTTACTGATAAAATGGTGTGTTAAATTTTAAATAAATTTAAAATATCTTAGATTTTTCTCCCTTTCCCTCTTTCTCTCTTTCGATTACGGACTGGATTTTGATATTAATTTTCGAAACAGTAATTTTAATAGGTAAATATCGAGTTGCAATGGTTTTGAATCTTAAATTAGTTTTGATTTTTTTCTTGTTTAATTTTTATCGAAACTTTTGAATGTTTCAATGAAAATCTAAGATATAAATATAATTGGTTTTCTTTGTGGGTTATTTATTAGCAAATTTAATTTGAATTTCTCTGAGTTTTGAAAACAATCTAATATTTTTTACTACTCTCTAATATTTTCTCCGAAGCTTTTTGATTCAACTATAAGTTTTGAAATTGATTTGTTGCTCTAGAGTTTTCACTCAACTTTATTTAATCGACTGTTTGATGCAATACGATCGAAAAATCTTCATGGACTTGTCAAAAAAGATTTAAAGCACTCTCCGAAAAATTGCATTTCCTGAGAAACCAAAAAACACAATTCGATTAGGATATAATCGTTTCTACACTGGGTATTTTGTTAATTTTGTTAGTTGAGCTGATAAATTTATTAAGACAAGTAAGTTTTCAAAGTGTATAACGATTGAGTGCCATTGGAAAGCCATTAGGGGCAGAAGTTAAGGAAATTATAGCTCTGCATAGAAAAAATCAGGGATGTCTTGAAAAAATCCTGGGAGTCTTGAAAAAAAAAATTCCTGGTATGATACCGAAAAACCAAAGGAGCTTGAGAAAAATCAGAGTGGTCTACAAAAAATCAGGATAATCTAGGAAAACTTCTGGAATATTTTTAAAAATTATGAGTCCTTCTCCAGTGCATTATGTTCTGTAGGATATCCATACTTTCTATGAACCTGGAGATACATTTTGACGGGACATTTGTTATATCCCAGATGTGGAGGGAAGAGTGAAGCCAAGGAGCTAAGAAGCTCTACTCTTCGTCTCGCTATTGCTAAACAGTGTGTGTGTGTGTGTGTGTGTGAGATGTTCTCTACATTCTAACGTTTCTCCACAGTATCTGCAGTTGTCAACCCTCTCCTTACCTATTCTTTGGAGGTAGATCATTTTTTCACAAAAAATGACCAACTAATGCTCCACAAAGGGTTTTTATACCGATTTCGCACAAAGTGATTGAAGCCAAGGTATTTTTTTTTAGTTTCTCAAACCCTTTCAATATATTTCGTTCTCTATGTTTTGTCTCCTGTTCCAGCTTGGGAGCACAGGAATTTAAGGAAGGCTTGTTTATAAATGGCAAAAAAAAGAATTAGAGCAAATATTGAAGTAAGCAGGGGTCAAGTTACACGAATGGTGTGTGAGTCATCAAAAACTGCTGGAAAATGTCCCAATCGAATTGATGGAACTGCAATTTGATCGTACAAATAATACAACAGGGACAAGCCAAAACCCATGCCATAATTTGGTTAGAGAGTGACAAATTATACAATACGAGTAAGGAGATCAAAGAGAGAACAGCTTATGTTTGATCCATTGGAGCTGATAGTGAGCCCCAAAGTGACCATCATCTCAGCAAAAATTTTGATATATAAGCTTTGGAAACTTAAAATTGTTTAGGATGCAGCCATTCTCACGGATTACTTGGATTAACTTCCAGGGTAGGATTTCGATGAGCAAAATGAGCTCTTATTTTTTATAGACCACCCTGATTTTTCTCAAGCTCCTTTGGTTTTTCGGTACCACCCTAGGATTTTTTTTCAAGACTCCCAGGATTTTTTTCAAGACATCCCTGATTTTTTTTTATGTAGAACTATACTTTCCTTAGCTTCTGCTCCTAATGGCTTTCCGATGGCACTCAATCGTTATACCCTTTGAAAACTTACTTTCCTTAATAAACTTATCAGCTCAACTAACAAAATATTCAGTGTTGAAACGATTATATGCTAATCGAACGGTAGTTTTCTCTTTCTTCTGGATATTTTCTTCTTCTAAGATTTCTTGCTTTTGAATATGCTCGATCAATACTCCTGGATCATTGATTTTTGTTTATTCTTTTCCGGGCCCACTCGAATCTTCACTTCTATATCATCTTTTCACTGAATTGTCGAAGAAAACTCAGTTTTAAACTCGCTTCGCCGAAAATTCATATTTTTTCATGTATATATATATATATATATATATATATATATATATATATATATATATATGTATATATATATATATATAAGCAAAATGATTAAGGGCGATAATGTCTGGAGAGGCCGATCCGATTGAACTGAAATTTTCGGAGGTCCATGACTTGCTGGAATTCAGATATCTTTAACCCTTTGGTGGTGGCGGGCATTTTAGTGAATTTTCAAGTACTCCCTATATTTCCAAGCAGTGTAAACGTTTGTTAGAAAAAAGTATTGAAAATGAAAGCTTATTATGTTTTAAGCTTGTCTATGATAAAGAATTGGAAATTTTGAGCCGTGTGTGGGTGCTGAGTGCCTAAAAGTAGGCAAGGATTTTTTCGCAAATTTTAATTTGTCATAACTTCTGTCAAAAACATTATATCATTATGAAAATTGCAGAACATGTTGATGTTTACCTACGCTTAAGACATATGGATTTTCAAGACAGTGCAGGTAGCACTGTAGCTACTGCAGGCTCTTGAAAAAAAATCTTTCAAATCAACGACGCTCCTGAAAAATTTTTGCTCTTTGATAAAAACTTCAAACCATTAATAAATTCCAACCATTATCCATCATATCAAACTAAAATTTTCAAAATTCCGGTTTGCACAAGAACGGCAGCCCATCGCCAAATTACCTCTACTTTCAGCACTCGAAACTTCTGTTCACGAGAACTGATGACCGGCTTATCCAACCATAATGAAATTCACAGGACAAATTTTTATTAACTAGGGCCAAGTCTGATAGAATTGATTTTGAAAAGCAGGCAACACTGTGGCAGTGGTACAATCTTGAAAAATCACTGAGAAAAATATTGCTTTTTGGCGTATAACTACCGATTCAGCTGTCACATTTCAATAAAATTTACACAATATTTGGACCTTAACATTTGATCAAAATTTGGTAGAAAATTTAGAATAGAGTTGCCAGCTATGCTGATTTTTGTCTCCTAAATCTAGCAAATTTGCTCAGCAAAATAAAACTTTTTCCACTATAGCTTCCGGTCCAGTCATGAAATCAAAACGAAGTTCATACAGTAAATGGACTTTAGTGTAAACCAAATGTCATAGGAATTTCGTAAAAAAATCATGAAAGCGCAGCCAGCTACGACCATTTTTGTAATTTTTTGGAATCTTTTTATCAAGCGATTATGCCATTAGATTTGCAAACGGGAATGATCCTGCAATGAAAATTAAAAACGAATATCAACGTTTAGAAAATTTGAAAAGTGTTGAGGGTGGTAGCCCTAAAATCTTTTCACCCGTATATCTTCCAGCGCAGTGATTCAATCGAAACGAAATTCACAGGGTGGGTTTAACTTAACGTGAAGCAGATTTGGTGTAGACGAGTATTTTGCTTTGTTACTAACATAGGATAACCAGCATCGGACATTTCCGTAAATATTGCACCAACAGATGCTTCAGATTACATACTCAAATGTAAATCATTTGCAATGAAAATAAGGAATCAATTCCTTAAATTTTCCGAGTTTTGAAATTTTTTCGGATGGCAGCCTTAAACAACGTTTAACCGCTGAAACTTTCGATAAAATCCTGCGATGAGAACGAAATTCAAGGGATAAGTTAATTTAAGTATGAGCTTGGTGTGATAATCTTATTGCTGCTTCGTTGGAAAAGTTTTGCCAGCACTGAACATTTTCATCATCTATGTTATAGTTGGATTTTGTTGCTTAGGATAAGGAATGGTTGATATGATACTACAAAAAAGTGTATATCGTCTTTTCAAACTTTCCAAACACTCAACGACAATTTCTTCGAAATTCAGTTTTCTAGCGGTTCTGATGCGGTAGACTTTTCTCACATTCTCTTGGGTTTAATTGTGCCCTTATACTATACAGAAATGTATCCCTACCGTTTCTTGAAACATACATACACGTGCTTAATGATTAAAAATCGATGAATTTTTCTGAGCCTCATATTCCAATAACTAATTGTAAATGAGCTTCATCTATAAACAGATTGGTGCTGCCCGGCGTGAAATATATGACGTATTGTATGAGATAAATTTCAAATCATTCTAGTTTTTTTAAGTGTCTTCTGCATATCAAATTCAATATTATGTTCATTATGAAGTGACATTGATACTAGATAAATGACAAGAATAATATTCTGTCTTCTAAAATTTAAATAATATATGTAGTAATAAATTTTCCTAGCTACTAGAACCCAATTCGCATTTTTTACTCTTGACTATACTGTCGTCCTTAGCATGTGTTGTAATTTTGGGACACGAAATGAATCTGGCGACTCGGAACAGTACTTAATTCAAAGTAGCTTTTCTACGAAACCGTCAACAGAAGGTGCATTTATGTTTCCACATATGAGCACTCTGGAATTTGTGTGAACCTATTATTATCGATAAGGCAGGTAAGCAACACACACGACTAAACCATATTTCCCGTTTTGATGCATATCTATTGAGAAAGTAAGAAAAAATGTTGTTCGTCTACCTAAATATCTTTCGCTTCGATTTCAATATCAAACTTTTCCTCCTGGCATTTCGTGAAGAAGACTGATTCTAAAATTCTTGATTAGGGCAAAGGCACCTCGAATAGTTCGAGATCTGATATCATTTTCTGTTGCAACTTCAAAGATTTTTGCATCTTGTGTGCTGAATTTTTAAATGTTCCCTCTTAACAACGTTATATTTTGTATCTCTGAAATGATATAAGCTCAAACAAGCAATCTATTCACTCTATTTCATGAACTATTTTAATTTGAAGACCAATCTTTCCTTTTACCCTAAGAGGGCAGATTACCCTAGAAATATCGATATTGGTCAAGAAACTAAAATATATCTAGCATCTAAAGGAAAAATTGTTCTTTAAATTAAAATATTTTTTACAAGTTAGAAAAAATTGTTCACAAGAAAACATTTTGACTAAAATACTGTATTTTGGTGCGTATCCCGTACATAGGGTTTTTTTGCCGACGAAGTTCTGTCGGACAAGTGCAATGATAACGATATTGTTGGGATCAGGGGACTTCACGTGCATTTGTGTGTATTGCACGCTGCACCCGAGAGGCAATGCTAGGCGGGTGTGGGTTCTTTTAATTTGCTCAATGGAAATACCTTTCCGACGAATATTACAAGGGATTTGAGATAAGGAAAGATTGATCATTGTCCGGACAGGTATTGCTTCAACCGAATGAAAAACAGCTCGAATACTATAGACTGATATTTTTTGTTCGCATAATGGAAGCAGATGCATTGCATCAGCTGTTCCTTTTCTGATTTCGAAAACGTTATTCCCTCGGGGCTTTTCCAGTTTTAGATGTTTGAACTTGAGTTCATGCATGCATGTGAGTGTAATTCGTCTCTTTGAGTCCCCTTTTATATTTACTTTGATATCTGTGTACATTCATGTGGAGGATGGAAACCTTTTTGTACGTGTCATAGAAATACGTTGTCGTTATGTTTGTCGATAGAGTTAAGTTCTGGGTCAGAAATGCTTACTCATTCCAGTTGTTACTATTGGTGAACTAGCAAAGTGATTTATAATTTTTCTGTGTGGTTTCATAAAAAAGCTCGTCAAAAGATTTATTCCAATCAGAAACGTTATGCCGAATTTACATTCTCGGCGAATGTTGGCGAGCCGAGAGTGTAAATGGTCACCTCGTCTATTATCGCCTGTTTTTCACATGCCAAAACATGGCAAGCACGAGAGTGTGAATGGTTTCCTCATCGGCTCTCGCCTGTTTCATGAGGGTCATTGGGAGTTTACGAGAGTCTCGTCTTAGTTCGATGACGCTCGAATTTTTGTAGGCCATCCTTTAAAGCTTGTTGAACCTATTGACAGCAGTTTTTGGTGTGGTTTTCTTACAACACCTGCAGCTGTATGTAGGATGATAGGTGTCACCATTTGTTTATATGCCTATAATGTTGCGTTGGCAATAGTCCCCAATTGCGTCCAAGCATTCGTCACCCAGAGGGCATTAGTGGCCTTCAGTGTCGTTTCGTTTAGCTGATTGTAACAAGAAAGTTTCCACTCTAGGAGGAATCCGAAACATTTTGCCTCTTCTCGCAGCAATGCAACAGTGGCCTTTAACATTTAGGGCTCTAATTTGGATTTTTTTCTCTCTGGTGAATTTTAATATGCTAGTTTCCTGAGGATTTACGGGTAAAATCTGTTCGTTGTGTCTCTGGACTGTTTCATTTAAGGTTTTTTTCATTCTGGATCTCAAGATAGCCTTGCTTTAGCCTATCATTATTACTAATGAAGGTCACAGGAAGGTTATCAGCTAGCAGAAACCATAGCCAGGGGAGGGGGGGGGGGGGAGGTGTAGCAAATACCACCCTCTGTATACATTCCCTTCTAATGTCTCCAGCTCCGCAAACACACCTTCACACCTTATTATTTTAATCGCCTATTTCGTTATTTCTTGAGGAGCATCCCTTATCTGGAGAGTGTGGTACAGCCAGTCGTGTCCTGCATCTTCAAAGGCTCCTTCTACATCCATGAAGGCGCATAGTGCGATTTTCTTGCCATCCAATGCTTTCTCTTATGTGTATCAGCTTATGTGTAGCTGAAATATTTGATTTGCCCTTTTAGAAGGGAAAACGAAATTTTCGTAGTGGCATCTTTACTAGAAGATCACTCTGTATATATAAGTCAATCAAACATGATCTTCAATATAGTTCATAGCTTCAGTTGTAGCTTTAGTTCAATTCAGTTGTATGATTTTGGCAGATCGGCTGTTTTGTCGCCACCTTTGAGAAAGAATACACCCCACACCAGTCTTCACGTTTTCGGTATGTAGCTGAGCTCAAAGCTCGCTCTTAATATGTGTACTAGAATGGTTTTTAATTTCACCGTTGCTCTTTGCTGCAGAGCTGGTTCGGTTATTTCTGGGTCTGGTGATTTAAATGATTTGAAAGAGTTAATTGCTTATTCAACCTTTTCTTGCATGATGATATGCATGATGAATCAGGGCCTTCATTTTCTTCGTCATTGTCATCACCGCTTTTTATTTTGCACCCTGAAAAATGTGTTCTAAGCAGCACATTGAGTGTGTCTCCAAAAGTTCCGTCTTTGTAGTAAAGTTCAGGTGCAGGCCTCGAAGCCTGTACTTTATCTTTTTTATTTTGGTTGCTGAGGCCTAGTCCGCTTATATGACTGCTGTGGCGAACTTACCTTTATTTCCTTGAAAACGGCTCCCCAGGAGCTGAAGCTGAGGTCCCATTCTGGTATTTTACTAAAGCCAAGATCCTTTTCGTAGCCAAGTCCACTATGTTGGGAAAGTAACCTACAAGGGTCTTGAGGTCGGGAATCTGAAATTCCTTTGCGGCTATCTTGGTTCCTTTCCACGGTCTTATCTTTTGAAGCTCTTGCCTTATTCATTCCGCCGGTGAAATGCCCTTACAGTGGACGGACACGCAACCTACTCTGTAGGTGATGCTGAGGAAGTGAAGGGCAATGCGTCTCCATCTTCGCCAATATGCTTTCTTCAAGAGCACTTTGTTCCTTGGTCGTTTCGTCAGTTGCGAGAACTCCTTTGGAAAAGCCCTCCGACGTGACGGAAATTTTTACAACATGCGAGGCTCTGCTGTAAGTTAGATGTAGTTGAATTTTGCTGTGCTGAGAATGTTTTGGGGCCACATCGGTGCCCCTTATTTTCTTTGGCTCCCTCTCTCCCTCTCTCCCTCTCTTTGCTAGGATTACCTTTTCTCCAGCCTCTTGCTTGTACATGTCTTTTCTTATGAAAATATTTCATATGCTTTCTGGTTGCGTAGTTTATATTCTTCCCTTTTAGAGTCTTCTCCGATGGCTCCTGCGAGAGCATGTTCAGTGCTTCCATACTTCGCGAGAGGTCACCTACAACCTTTTTTTCTTTTCTTGTGAGTGTGGCAGTTATTTCCGGTCTTTGCCTTATCCACTTTTAAGTTTTGGTGTGGAGCTACGCTTAGCTTCTGTCTTAGTTTGACCCTTCTTGTGCTTCTGTTCTTTGGAATCTCCTTTGTGTTGGAGCCTCGACTATTACTTAATTCTTTCGAAAATTCACTGGGGAGCACTGGAGCTCTCCTGCTAGGAGGCTCTGGGGCCTTTAGGGTTGGATTTTGGCAGCCCCTCATTTTTAATCGTTATACTCTCAATTTTGATCCTACGAGTCTAAGCGTACAGCCAAGTCGGAGCGAAGATAACCTCGGGCAACGAAATCGGTCTGAATCGATCTCGTCGCTACTATCATATTTCTACTTTGCCATGCTTTGAGGACAGACGACCTTGATATTTTCAAGAAATACTTAGCTCTGCGCATGGCTCACTGTTTTCAGAGCTGACAGAAGTCTTTGATGGAGCGCGAAATATGAAGCAAATGAAATAAGCCATAATAACAACCTTACAAAAACAAAAAAAAAACCATGACGCAAACAAGAAAACGGACCAACAACTGACAAAATATAGCTCTTGACAAATATAATTTAGAAAACTTAGAAAAAACTTAGGTGTAAAATTGACAGCAAAAAGCGTTGAAGCTGACGAAGAAAAACGAAGAATACAGCTCGCTTTCAAAACTTTTTACTCCATTTTGACTATATTGAAGACCAGTTTCATGCACAGGAAAGCAAAATTCCAAGTTTATAAATTAATAATAAGACCTGTGCTATGATGTGGATGCAAAAACTGGGCTCTGACCCAGTTTCCATAAATATGTTGAATGCCTTCAAACGACGGATCCTTAGGCGATTGATTGGAGCAATACATAAGGGCTGCGGTCAAAATAAAAACGATATTGAGGTAATGGGCTAGTTGCAAGCAGCGACTGGACGAGGATTGAGTTCCTAAAAAGGTATTCGAAGGAAAATGCTAGTGAGCCAAGATAGGAAAGGCTCGACCAATTCTTTTGATGAAAACTGCGTTTCGTTGCTCGTACTTCGAAATTAGCGGACGCGGTTGTTGGACTAAGACAATTGTAAGCGTTTTTTGCAAGAAGCTAGAGACTTAGAGAGGCTATAGTGCTATGACAACGACAATTTTCTGCACTTCAAGCAACAATACGATTGGAATTTCGAACAGTGTGGAAAATCTCAAGACTTAAGGAAAAAGAAAAAGTACAACGATACAGTATTTATTTGAACGATGGGACAGAAAGCAAAGTAACAGTTAACCACAATGCTCTGTATCGTGCAATTCTTCTTCTATATCGTTCAATTCTTCCTTTCAATCAACTGTACCGTGTGTTTCTCCACCCTGAGTTCCTACTGAACGTGGTTTAAAAAAATATTTCAGTGTTTCTCTACAACCCTGTAACTAAAAAGTGCACTATGAACTTTTTCCCGTATTTCGATACTGTTCTGAAGACCAGATAGCAAATGACTTAGACAAGAATGTCACACATTTGGCACCAAATGAGTCACTTAGGCAAAGTAGCGAGTCTGGGATGTGTTGATCGACTCAAATAGTATATTCACTAAATTATAAATTTGGACAAGCGATTTGATGGGGCAAAATCAGTAAAGTAGTTTAGTGAAATCTGATAAAGAAAATTAGACACTAAATATCATCTTCAAATCGAAAATGGCTTGCAGCTACAGTTAAAATACCTTGACAAATTAATTGAGCATGTTTTTTCGCATCAGTTCAACCGTCTAGCTAATAGAAACACAAATAATATTCCTTTCTACATCCACCGTAGCACCCTACTTTCCTTTGAGAAAGGGTCGATTAACATTCACGGGGATTCGTTGGATTTTTTTAACATTCCTAAATATATTGTCAGTAGGTTGCATTATGCCCGCCAGCGAAGTGTGTGCTTTCATCCAGACAAACAAGTCTGCTCCATTGGCATATAAACTTTGATTGAGATGACACACTAACCAGAAACCTTTCATGCACACAGCGTTTATTGAAGAGAAAAATTACTTTCGATTGAATTCAATTATCGCCTAAAACCAGTCCTGACGCTACGTTTACAAGCAACTCAAAACTTGTCTCATTGTTCTTTGAAGCCCTGGATTTCCCAGTCTCAAATTACGGTAATGGTTACAGTATTCTTTTGAAAAAAATGTTAAGATGAACAGTTACCGACGTAAGGACGCACGTTGGCCTTCCAAACATTAATTATTATAATTGCGGTGTAGGAGTTTGACCTGTGCGAATTCCCCCAGTGAAAATTAACAAGTCATTACATTCAGGCTGAAAATTTGCTGTAACGGAATATCGAGTTAATTCAAACGCCAGAACGTTATTTTTCGTAGCATCAATCATCGAATTCAACTTGATTTCATAGTATTCAGTTTTTCTAACATATGTTCCTCTACACGTCACAACAGCGCCAACAAGCTGTCGCCTGGCCTCTCGGACCAACCGCGCAGAGATAATTCATGTATGAATACAGCGTTCATGTTCGTATTCCCATTTGGTTCACGTGAAATGACTAAAATGACTACAATTAACTAAATTAACATGTCTCGTATCTGCAGCTACGATCACTGGTCGTTGTAAATATTTACTCAGTCCGTTACGAACAGATATGGAAATTATTATTTTATGACTAATTTTAAAACCTTTTTCTCCTATTACGCTTTAGTAGATTTTGTGGGCTCTGTCTATCTTTATAAATAAAAGATACATTTATGCTAACAGGAAATACATTACGAAACGCACTTAAACACTTATCGTGGTGGTCATATCTTAATTGAAGTTAGGTTCTTGGGAATTACGGCTTACCGGTAGCCACATGTATATAAGTACGTTTGCCGGAGACATACATAGATACGTGCTTGCATAGATTTTGCGATGCGCTTGTGCCTATCTGTCGAGAGAAATTACTGCCATCAGCGCTGGATCGGTCATTAAACCGACTTTTGATGCAGAGGTAACAATACTTATCAAGTTACTCTAGGATAGGGAAAGGATCATAAAAGTAAGGCCCGTGGCTCGCATTATAAGCGCGAAAGCTAAATCTATCCGGTGAAATGCTAGCGATAAAACTAGAAATTATTGTTCTTTCGTTTTTGATTTAGTAACGGTGAGTATCACAATGGATTGAAAGTCAAGCATAAAATGATGCTCACATATACATTCTTCATCTGAGGAGAGTGCCAAGTGTTGAATTTTGCATACTTTCACACTATTATTCAGTTTAATGTTCTCGGTTGAAATTCATCCATATTCGGGGAAATATGAAGGAAGACATATCACTGATACAGTGCTGTGGAATCGGTGTCGTGACCTTCTTCCCTTTAAGTATGTAGACAACGCCGTGACTCCGATTCCAAAGCCTTGCGATACATGCATGTAAGATTTGAGCTTACCAGAATTAATGAGCATGTGCCGATTTGTGTTTCATCCAGGATCTCAAACTATCCGCGATAAGATAAAAAAAAATGCTGTTTTATTCGAACATTTTAAGATTATTAGAATAAACCCAGATAATTACCCAAAACACCCAGCCATCGCTACGAAATGTTAATTGGACTTGCGTTATTTGGAAACCAGCCTAACATCTAAATTAAATTTTGTTACGTTGACTGCATCAGAAGCTATTAGGAGTTGAACGATTTCAAGGACTTTAAGGAAATTCTGCCATTTTCTGCTTATTTTCAATTTAAATTCCTTAGCTACTTCATTATAAGCTTCTTGAATAGTAGGATTACCATCAATATTTTCCTTTATACGCTTATAAAGTTTGTTCCTGCGATTTCGCAAATGCCTAAGCTTCCTATCAAGCCATGGTTCAGACAACTTTTTCGTTTTTTTTTTAAATTTTAGGTACATATCTTTCAACGGCGTCAAATATTTTATCGTAAAAAGTGGCAATGGCTTCCTCAATATCTAACGTTGAAAGAGTATTCGTCCAATTTATAGAGTCAAGTACATGGTGACTACTTTCGTAGTCAGCATTATGAAAGTCATATACAATTGAATTATTGTACGTTTTTAAGTAAATAGAATCAGGAGTGGGAAGTTCAACTGATAGTGTGGTGTAAAGTATTTGAAAATAGATGCTCTGCGTCATTAGTTCGCGTCATTTGTAAAAACAAGATCCAGCCAATTACCGTTTTGGTTGGGAGTTGGAGAGACTTGCTGCAAATCTTTGCATTAAATTACTCGCAAGGTTGAAGTCATTGGAATCTGAAAGGTTTACAGGGAGAAGAAATGCGTCGTTTTCATCGGGGGTAAAACATAGGTTTGGACGATTGAAATCCCCTAGGAATATTATTTTGTCTTTTTCATTTAGAGACGTTGTAATGGAAGATATCAATTCACAACTGATTCGTCCGATCTTGGTGGAATATAGTCACGATCGCTTCTGTAAATTGTCCAACTACTATTAAGGATCTCTTCATTCTTATGAGAATCATTTAGCCAAGTTTCTGTGAAGGCGAGTAAATTAAAGTGGCAGGATTTTGCGTCAAGATATAATTTATTTAATTTGCCTCTCATACCACTACAATTGTGATAAAAGAGTCTGAGTTCATTTAAAGAAGGTGTTATGTTAGGGTAAATGCCTAACAGAGTTGACTGCTTTTCGACGAAAAGCAGTTGTCATTAAATTGTCAAGGGAGGTAGTATTCGTAGTTGCCTCTGTAGAGGCGACATACTCGTAAGTAGCCAGCTGGCTAGAGGATAAAGAGGAGCTAATATTGACTACGTTGTTGTTTGTATTTTGTTGGGAAGAAACGGAAACATCAGTAGGACGTGGTAAAATTAATATTAAGAGGACTATTCAACGATAAATTGTTTGCTACTACCGTAAATTGGGTGGGATTTTTAGAAGTGATAGTCATCAAGTTGGATAGAATTTGAGGATTTTGAATGGATGGAGATTTGCGGGTGTGAAATAAATGTGAAATAAATTTTTTTCTTACAGAATTAGGTCCTTTCTTACGGCTATTGTTGGTCATTCGATTCTTCCAGACAAAAAATGTAATGCTATTCAAGTCGAATTTGCTGCTACCTCCGTTTAAACTCATGAAAATCCAGGCATATTTTGAGGGAATGAAAACCTTGTATCGCTTCTGTGAGTTGTGTTTCCGTTGTAGTAGTTTTGGAATAAAATAATCATTGATGTAGAATCCAGCTTCGAGAAACCTAATCAGCCATCCTTGATCAGCTGTGGGCGGAAATCCTTTGACGAAGAACGCTACTGTCTCGGTATGAACTGGTAAACGGAAGCTTGATCCTTCGTCTTGGCAATTTTCATTATTTTGTTTTATTTTTTTAATGCGACTGTTTCACTCATTTTTCGACCATTATGTACCAAATTTATATATTGGCTTAGAAGCCAGTTCTTTGATAGGAGACGTAGCCTTGTCTTTTGTAATCATTTTCGGCATGTTGCTGTTAATTTTGGCCATTGTGAGCTCATGGAGAAGCGAATGCTCGAAAATAGATGAGAGAGATTATTTATATCTTCCAATGGGTTTTCACGCTGCTGCTCAAAGTGTTAAAGCTTATTATTTATATTATTTAATTTTAGTGTTTGTTAGCAAGGTATTTTGTTTGTCGATCATTGAAGAAAGAAGGAGCATGGGGAAGTGAGACTCTCCCGAGCACGTAACCTTTTTGGCTGGTGCAAGAGAGTTTTTGCCACCATATGGAGCCTAAAATCTTATGTAGTTTTGTGCTGATGATCACGTAGCCATAGGTGGTGAGATGGACTTTAGTGGAAATCTTGTATGCGATCAAGAAGTCAATTAGTCAATCAGCCTCAACACGACATTCATAGTCAGAGTATGACAATGAACTATGCCCTTTGACTAATTCAACTTTGCTTTGGGCTAGATGGCCAGAGCTCTATTAGAGGTTCCATACGGGGTATATCTCCCATTCTTGCGATGTATTCGCATGTTTGAGTGTCCTTTATTGATATTTTGAGAAATAAGGAAGTATTTCTTTTGACCAAAGGTGACTGGGAGCACCCAAATGTCTAAAACAAAAGGAGGGGTTTCTAGACTTTTTCATGGATAGCTCGAAAACAGCAATTTGAACTGGAATAAAAACGAGGCAAATTTTTCCGTTGGTGAGTATGTTTCTGTTGCTCAAGCAAAAATATTCGCTATTTTGAGAACCACTTGCTGGGCAGTTGATGAAACGCAAAGGACAAAGTGTATCACTATTTGCTGTGCAGTCAAGCTGCGCTGCTTGCATTGCGTAGATCCCTGATTATATGGAAAATTTCTCAGGAATTTAGAACTGGGTTGTACTGTACGCTAAGATCATTTGTTCTGGATAGCAGGGCACTGGTGCGTTGAAAGAAACGAAATCGCGGATTCTATTGCAAAACAAGGCTCAACGCCTACTCTAGAGGGTTCTGAAACTGCTTTAGATGTGCCGATCGCTATAGCGTATGCCATTTTTAAAAGAAGATTGTAAGAATTGTAGAAGCATGACAGGCATGCTGACTGCACCCAATCATCAAGAAATACATATGAATCGCATTGGTGCTGCTCGGGATGATGGGTGCTTTTCCTGCTTAAAAGCTGTGGACTCTGTGAAGCATTTCTTGATCGAATATTGGCTTATGTCTATAAAAAGTGTTTCATAGAAGAAGCAGAATATTCTCGTTCGAAGCTCTCGACATTAAGGAGGCCAAAGTGGTGTGGATTTTGAGTCTGGCTCTTCTACTTCACAGGCTCATAAAACAAATTTGCCATCTTTCGTGTGGTTTAGTAGCTTTTTAAGATATATCTCTCTTTGCACAGGAATCTTAGCACTGGCAAAACAGCATCCAACCGTAAAACTTATATTCTACAAGCCGCTTACGTATCAAAGCCGCTAGAAAACTGATTTTCGAAGAACTTATCTTTGAGTGACTTAAAAATGTGTAAAGATGTCATACTCTTCTTTGTAGTAGCATTTCATACATTTCTTAGTTAAAGTAACAAAAATAATTTTCTGACAGCATCTCCTATAAACGCAATTACACTCTCCCCGAACGTTTCGTCGAGCAACTTGTAGAATTACTTCCCTCCATGTTTTGGCATGTGAAAAAAAGCAGGGGTGAATAGACAAGGTGACCATTGGGCCTTTCCGCACTTGTATTCTTGCTGTACTCCTCAAACTGGTTTTCTGGGCAAGAGACAGAAGAATCAAGGGGAATTCTCTACTTTTTGTAGAGAATTTTTTTTTTGACGAGTGTATCAAGAATACAAGTGTGGAAAGGCCCATTTACACTCGCAGGTCGCCAACATTTGCCTGTGTGTAAATTCGGCATAACACAAAAATTCAAATGAAAGTGTTCAGTGCTGACAACATTTTTTCCAACGAACCAGCAATAAGTCTACCATAACAAATTCGTGCTAAAGTCAACCTATCTTTTGGATTTCTTTTTCATCCGAGGATATCATTGAAAGTTTCAGCGATTTAACTATGTCTGGGGTTGGCATTCGAAAAATGTCGAACACTGGGGAAATTTTAACATTGGTTGCTTCTTTTATTGGAAATGTTTTGCATATGAATACCAAATCGACGCATCTGTTGATGCAATATTTACGAAAATATCTGGGGCTGGCAATCCTGTGTAAGCAAATCGTCTTCAAGTTAATTTAAATCAACTATGTGAATTTCGTCTCGATTGGGCGACTACACTGAAAGCTAAAGAGATAAAAAGAATTTTCGATTAATCACCTTCGAAACTATTCAAATTTTTGAAAAGTAAATATTTATTGTTGATTGCCATTGCAGGATCATTCCCATTTGAAAATTTAATGACAACATCGTTTCGAGAAAAAAAAAATACAAAAATTACCATAGTTGGCAGTTCTTTAATGATTTTTCTACGAAATTCTTACGACAGTTGGTTTACAATAAGCTCCATTTACTACATGCATTCCGTTTTGATTTCATGATTGATTCGGAAGTTACGGGAAAAAAAGCTTTATTTTACCGAGCATGTTTATAAGATTTAAGAGACAAAAATCACCATAGCTGGCAACTCGATTCTAATTTTTCAACCAAATTTCAACCAAACTTAATTTAGAGTAAAGCTCAAGTACGGTGTGAATTTTGTGAAAATCTAATTTTTGAATCGGAAGATATGGGGCCAAAAGCAGTTTTTTTCTCCGTGATTTTTCAAGATGGCACCACTGCCATAGGGTTGCCTACATTTCAAAATGCAAATTTCATATTGATCGAATTATCCGGTGGTCAATTCTCGTGAGCAGAATTTTTGCGTCCTGAAAATAGAAGTAATTTGAAGATGGGTTGCCGTTCTTGTGCCAATTGCAATTTCGAGAATTTTAAATTGACTTGGTGGACAAAAGTTAAAAGTTATCAATAATTTGAATTTTTTATCAAAAGGCACAAACGTCTCAGGAGGGTGGGTGATTTGAAGGATATTTTTTTAGGAACCTGCCGTAGTCTTAAAACTCCATGATTGTATAATCTTAGTTAACATTATTACGATCTGCAAATTTCGCGATGTTGTCAGAAATTATGACAATTTAACATTTGGGAAAAAAAATCTTTGCCTCTTTTTAGGCACTCAGGGCCCCACAGGGCTCAAAATTTCCAAAGTTTTTATCATGAGCAAGCATAAAACATAATAAGTTTTCATTTCCAATACTTACTTTTAACAAAAATGTACTCATAGAATCATTTCAATTTTACCGCATTAAATGATTCATGAGCTAATGCTTGAACTGCACATCCGCTAGGTTTCAACTAAAATATTTTGATCAACTAAGCACCACCTAGAATACGATCACAAAAAGTCGATTTATTACTCTGAAACCCAAATTGTATGTATCTGTTCGCGGCAAATACGTGATGACATCATTCTCCTGTGCCGAACAATATAGTTTCAAGATTAAATCAAGATCGATTTCTATTTCTTCCATTTCACGAAAGCTTATTACTCATCGTCTAATTGACTGAGCAATAAAATGTAACAGCGATTGCATGGAAACCCATCATTATTATGATTATCATAGTTACACACTCTTCTGCGTTCATCTCTTCGACTTAAGACGAGTCAGCAAATCCAACCAGCTCGTCGATAGTAATGACCTCTTTTTGACTTTGACTCATCTGTGGCCGTTCATTCGAACGACTGGCAAATTTCAAATTTCTAAATTTCATAATGATTAGAAATCCAATAAAAATAAAAATCAAAACAAAGTCTCTTTACGTGTTGAATCAATAACAAACATCGAATTTAAATGCCAATGAACTCAAAAGCTTCAGTGTGAAATTAGATAGATACACGATAAAAAAAAGTACGTTGTTTTTTAGTTTTCGTTAAACTACACTCCACCCTCGCTGCTTAGTCTGCTGATAAATTGCCATCGAGCGAGCAAAATAAATTTTAATCGTTTCCAGTTGTTTTGGTTTCTTACCGCAATGATTTGCAGTTTTGTTCGAATGCTTTGCAGAGGGTGTGGGGCGATTTTATTGTACTTATTTCATCGGTTTGTCATAAAAACAAGTAACAAGTGCTATTGACTTACGAATTTATCGAAATCACAAGTATATATGTTACTTCTGTTCTTAGATTAAAAGAGATGACCTATTATGACCTTCTGTTAGTGGATTTTTTTGGATAGTACTCGTTTGTATATTCTTTCATACTAAACTGCTAGCCAGTCTTCGAAAAGCTTTGCCAAATCAAACGCAATCATAGCGTCCTTGAAAACGTCGAAACTAATTTTACCGAAGGATTCGGATACCAGTCATATTACGATTATCACAATCTATAATGAGTCAAAATAATTTGACGTCAATTGGTAATATTTTACTGCTGCGTGGATTTATTTTTATACTTTTAGGAAAAACAAGTTGCGCAAGCTCAGGTGAAATTCAGTAGAACAAGTAATTCAATGTCATCAATCTGACACCTGATTAGAAATTTGTGGACAATGAAAAGTTGATTTGAAAACAGATTCCAATCAGATATATTTTGATATGTTAATAGGTTATTCGTATATTTCAAGATGATTTATTTCGAGGAAAATTTCGCTGCATATGTTTATATGTATATACATATGAATGTGCAATTGTTATGAGACTTTTAAGTTTCAACTTTATGAAAGACCCTACACGATCACTATGGATCGCGATATTTGGATCGCGATACTATTAGGTTGCTGCAGATGAAATGGCCGATTTAGCAATGACATAAAGTTGGCTGCAATTTTAGTGTATTATGTTGGCACAAGGCGGCGCAAATGATATGACATAATGAAGTATAAATACTGCTGCCTTGGTTTATGGAGTCATTTCTGTTTTGCACTTCATAGTGATCGTAAAAACAAAAAGAGAAAGTGAACATGGAAGTGAATCGAAAACGGCTACTTTTACTATACGAATTTAAATCAGAGCACAACGCAACGGAATCAATGAGGAATATCAACAGCACATTTGGTCCTGATACAGTTAGCGAACGAACCACTCGGCGATGGTTCGAAAAATTTCGATCCGGAGATATGGACCTTGGAAGTCAGCCGCGTGGACACCCAGGACCATCGATCGATAACGACGTGGTGCGTACATTAGTGGAGTCTGACCCCCACCAAATCATAAGGGATCTTGCCGAGATATTAGGCGTTCACAATTCAATAATTTTCCGCCACTTGCAACTTGGAAAAGTGAAAAAGCTTGACAAATGGGTTCCGCATGATCTTACCGAGCAAAACATGACGTGTCGAATGTAGATTTCAAGTTCTCCTCTCTCCCGCAACAAAAAGGAACCGTACTTGCACCGAATTGTGACTTGCGATGAAAAGTGGATTTTATACAATAATCGTCGCCGTTCGGCCCAATGGCTAGATGCCGATGAAGCACCAAGACACATGCCGAAACCAAACCTTCATCCAAAGAAAATAATGGTAACTGTTTGGTGGTTTGTAGCTGGAGTCATCCACTATTCGTTCCTGCAACCTGGCGAAACCATCAATGCTGAGAATGCTCAATTGGATGAAATGCATCAGAAATTGATAGTCCAATGACCTAGGCTTGTCAACAGGGATGGAGCGATACTGCTTCATGATAACGCACGACCTGTTGTATCGAGAACAATGGTCCAAAAATTAAACGAGTTGTGCTATGAGACTCTTCCTCACCCTCCATATTCAGCAGATCTCTTACCAACATATTACCATTTCTTTAAACATTTGGATCATTTTTTGACAGGAAAAAGATTTAATAATGAAGCTGCTATCAAAAATGCCTTCGAGGAGTTTCTTCGAACCAGAAACTCGGACTTCTACAAAACTGGAATAAATATACTTGTATCTCGTTGGGAAAAGTGTGTGGCATCTATTGGTACCTATTTTGATTAAATAAATTGTCTTTATAAAAAGTTACAGCTGATTAAAAATTTATTACTAAATCGGCCATTTCATCTGCAGCAACCTAATAATTATTGTCCGTATAGGGTACTGAATTGATTGATTGTGATACGAATCGATAAAATATCTGGTTAAATGTATCAATCAATGCAACTAGGTTGCGGTAAATGTTAAACGTGTAGTAAACCTGTCCATAAATGTTTGTCAATACTCAGTTGATCGGCAATAAAGTAAGATATGTTAAGCGCCGCTGGTATTTCTGACGAAGAGTTGTGATGAGAGTGACAATAATATTTTAGTGCTAAGCCACAAACTAGGGACTAATTTGAATTGCGAAAAATTATTCTGCTGCTTATTCGAGAATTGTGGAATGTGAATAAAAAGTGATTGGGCGGAATGAAATCGCTTTCAGAGTTACTAGGATGTCTAGATACTTGTCCTTCAATTGAACCTTAAAGCTGCTGAAGCAGTCATCGGATTAAAGTCGTACATAACCTTCGGATAAGGATTAATAAGAAGTACATACGAGTATATTAAAAATCTAAACAGCTCAAAATCAGTGTTTCTAGGGGTTCCAATGCGCTAGTATTTCTTTAAGATCTATGCTTTAGTGATTGGATGAATACAATTTGTGACTTATATTGCTTAAACTCAAACTTTTGTGAATAATGCACTAAATAAGCAGCTTGAGGATTTCCGCAAGGAGATCGAAAAGCTCCTAAAATTTGCATTGGTTGAGCGTCCTTCTACTTCTACGTCGCAAGATTCGCTAGCCGTCTGTGAAGCGATCTTACCTCCCGCCTCACTTGTTTGTCCTGTACCTTCTCTACCAGCTGGCATCTGTACTCGAAGTCAGAAGCAATTTAATTCAACTCAGGCCCATCTGCAGTAGCCTATTAATCAAGCTCGGCCTGTGCATACTTTTGTGGAGCTGTTGCCACATGGGGATCTTGTACAAGTTAGCTCACCGAGCATACAAGCTCAACTTAAACCTCATTCCAAGCCTCAAGCTCAACGTAAGCGACAAACGTCGCATTGCGTTGCTAATCTCCATGCACCCAACATTCAGGTGTATGGCAAGTCTGGCTCTGTCATTGTTCCTGATAAGCAGGTTGTTACTCTGTGCGATGCTCCGCCAATACCTGTAGCCTTGCCCTCACCCCAAATTTTCGTAAATCAGGGATGAGGTTCATCACGTCTAGGTTTGGCCTGTCACCTAGTATTTTATCTTGCGTTAAACTCACGCCTTACAACTTACCAGACAGAGCTACTGCCTCCTTCAAGATCGTCGTATCTGCTGGCTTGGACATCGTACTTGCACCGGAGTTTTGGCCTGCTGGAATCCTCGTTGAAGAGTTTCAACAACGCCAACGAACAAATTTTTAGAAAAACGCCAAAAAAGTTTTACATGCCTAACTAGTAGATCTACTTCACTTTGTATTTTTTACCAAAATGTCCTCGGTTTAAGGACCAAACTTAAGAAAGTTTCGCTCGCGACTACTTTAGATTCATCGCATTATTTGTTTTATAGAAATATGGCTAGATGACAATATTCTGAACAGAAAATTCTTTCCATGTCATACCGTTTTCCGGAGAGATCGTGATGATTGCTTCTTGCAAAGTCGATGGCGGAGGCGTTTTGATTGCCATCCATAACACTCTTCGTGGAACACTCTGTGCCAAATTTCCTTCTCCTCCTGTTGATTATACTGTTGTTCATGTTATCCTTTCCCCAACTTCTGATTTACTGGACTACTGTGTTTATATCCTCTGTAATTGTCTGTCACTGCATATGAACGTTTTTATGCTCCCCTCCTAATTTTAGGCGATTTCAACATGCATACTATGGAGTGAGACTCCAATAACCACAGTTTACTATCCGATCCCTTCTTTCACTTTTTTCTTCTTTCACCAAATTAACTACCTTCGTAACACCAATAACAGCATCTTCGATTTAGTCCTTACTAGCGTTCACTTAGATTCCCTTTCTCTCTCTCCTGCTCCTTTTGCATATGTGGTCTGCTATTACGTATACGATATGAATGAACTACATGGTGTTCTATTTTGACTTGTTTGTTTTGCTTTGATTTATTTCATGCACGTGATGGTGTATCATTACACCGATCCTCATCATCCTCTTCTCCTGCTTGACGCTGACCTCAACTTCCAGGTAAGGAATAAATGTCCTTTTCGGTGTTACAACTTCTTTACAGCTGATTTTCAAAAAATATCCTCTGAAATCAATCTTATTAATTAGTTTTCATTTTTTAAAGAATTGGATGTTGATTGTGCATTGTCCAAGTTCTACTTTTTCTTTTCTAACCTTATCTTTTGTTTTACTCCCATTAAACGTCCTCTCAAACCGAATGATGTACCTTGGTTCACATTGAAAGTCTCTGATGCTATTAAAGCTAAGGAAAAAGCTCGTGAAAAGCTGAAGAAGTCGGGTTCACCCACTGACCTTCAGGAATTCCGTAGTTTGAATTCTAATGCTAAAAAAGTTCTCAAGCAGGCAATGCGTGATTACATCTTGAACATCGATGCTTCGATCTGTTCTAATCAATCTTAATCCTTTTGGTCCTACATCCGTTCCCTCCAATCCATTTCCTTGGTTTCTGATTCTATGTATGTATCTTGATGATGTTACTGCTCCCACTCTTCAGGCTATTTGTGATTTGTTTGCTGTTTTTTTTCCTTCTCCTTTAAAAAAACCCACTGAATACCTCGATAGCTCCCACTGTCTCCCATACCTATCCTGAATTATCTATGGTCAGTACCAATCCTTTCGAAGTTGAATTCCTTTTGCAAACCTTAAATTCTAATGCTAGTTCCAGCCCTGATGGTATTCCTAATATCCTTGTCAAATCCCTTTCATCATCGCTCGGTGTTCCTATAGGTATCCTTTTCAACATTAATCTGTTGGATCTGGTGTATTCCCTTTTTTATAGAAATCCACCAATATTATCCCAATCTTCAAATGTGGTGATCGATTAAATCCTTGAACGGCTTGTCTACAATAGAACTTATCCTTCTCTACAGCCTTTACCTGCTCCTGAGCAGTATAGTTCCATCTCGGGTCGCTCTACGTCGACCAACCTTATGGAGTTCACTAATTTTGTCGCCTTTGATTTCGATTGTCAACGTCAAGCTGATGTAATTTACACCGACTTTTCGAAGGCTTTTGATTCTGTGAACCATAGCCTGCTGCTACTTAAACTTAATGGGTTCGGTGTTTTTGGTCCTCTCCTCTCCTAGAATTCCTCCTATCTTCATAGTCGTCCCTGCAAAGTCACTTTTATTGGTTCCATTTCGTATCCCATATTTCCCACATCCGGAGTTCCTCAAGGTTCTATCCTAGGACCCTTACTTTTTATCTTGTTTATCAATGACCGTCCTTCTGTTATTAATTCTCCCTGTCTTTTATATGCGGATGACTTAAAATTATACGGAGCAATTAAGTCTGCGAACGATTTTCACCAATTGCAAGCTGACTTGTTTGCTCTTAATCTTTGTTGTCAAGACAGCTTCTTACCACTGAACATTTTAAAGTGCCACCAGATGTCTTTCTCATATAAAAATACTCCACATGTGTTCTGTTATTCTTTGTTTGGTATTACTTTGTCAGTTGTCCAGCATTTTAGAGACCAGTGTGTGGTGTTTGATTCAATAAGTCATAATAAATGTCATGATTATGACGTCCAGTGCTTCTAGGATTACTGGGTTTGTCTTGCGTTCTTCGTATATGTTTACCAACATTTCCTCTTGTATTTACAATATTTATTTGTCTCCTTAGTACGCAGTATTCTAGAATACGCGTGCCAAATCTGGTCTCCACGCGTTCAGTACTTATCTGACACCATTGAATCTGTTCAGCGTAGGTTCACTCGCTCGCTGCATTTTAAATTCAATATCCCCTATTGTCCCTACTCGTCTCGTCTTTCCATCTTTCGTATGTCCTCGTTGGAATCATGGAGATTGTTCCTCGATGAGTGTTTTCTTTTCAAACTTTGCCAAGGCATTTTTTGGTCAGATCTTGGTTCCCAGATAACCAGACGTGAATCTAGTCGTCCAAGTCGTCCATCTGAGGGTTTCTCTGTTCCGGAAGTCCATTTCCATTCGCCTTTGTTGCGTCTACCCAGAATGCACAATATTCTTAAGCTTGGTCCTTTCTTGCAATCTTTTTTGCAATTCAAGCATGTATTGAAAATGTTACCTTGAATTGCTAACTTAGCTCTAATTTTAGTTTTCAAATTATTCAATTATTTTTGTTATATCCTTTTTTATGTTTCATTTTATTTTCCTTTCTTAACGCTGTAATTGGAGCTATATCTATAGCACAAGGGATTAATAAATAAATAAATAATACGGCATCTATGCAGGCATTGTCTGCGTTTCAACTATATCTCATGCCTAATAGATAACTAGCTCTAAATAAGGAACAATTAGTCATACAACTCAGCGATCTGGCTTGTGACTGGCCGCAACACCTGGACTATGTGCAATTAGTAGCGTGACAGTCAAAGTGCGGACACAGCTCGATATTTTACCTCAAATTTAGATGTTGCAATATCGAAACCGACATTTATCTAATGTTAACGCTATTTGTAGCCTCCACGCGATACAGCTGATCGTTAACGAAGGAGAAAGGTTGAAAAGTCAACACCCGCACTGAGCGGTTTGTGTTCTTGGGTTTGTGGCATGTCTTGTACTCTAATCGGTTGCCGTAAATGTTTTTTTTACGTACGCATATAATGCAGCACACATAAATTGCTGCATTATATTTGCCTATAAAAATGTGTACTGGTATGCTTATTCAAAGATCGATTTATGTTTCTCGTGGTCTAGTCTAAGCTTTCGTAAGCATGTGCTCACTCTAATTGCACATTAGGAACATGTCCCCCTGTGAATAATCAACTGGTGCACGTGTTTGAATGTTGTGCAATTTTTTTTTGCCATATTAAAGTACTTGCTGAAATAGTTCCAATTACAATATGTTCAGTTTCAATTGGACAGGAAGCTGACTTTGGTTGCCAAATAAAAATTAATGCTTGCTGCCTCCAGCAGAATTTATCTATGAAATATTTGAAACCCTGATGAATCAAACGAAAATTCGACTTTAGGTACACAACATCTTTATTCAATTGCATTTGCATGCGTGCAACATTCGTAATGGTTAAACAGTTACTATTTGGTAGCATCAAATGTGTACGTTGCATTCTCGCCGGAATTTTTAATTACAAGACGTGCTTTGGCTTGCTAAAAGTAAACAAAATTGCTAAAAGAACCGGTACGAACAAAATTTGAATATCTTGTTCATAAGACTTTACCCTTGATAAGAGCTAAATAAACTGAATATTCGCAAGATACTCTTAAATATATTAGCGTATCTATTAACTCAATAGATGGATTGTCAAAAGCAGAACATTATATACAATTCCTATGCAGATGTTTTTCGTCAAAGAAAATATACGGAATGTTAAATTTAAAACGATCAAATGTAGATATCTGTGTATGTACACTTGGAGTTCTAACCATTGTCACTTCAGTAGTAGCTTCAAAGATATTGCGTGAGAATGATATTTGATGCTATTGACATTGTTTAGAAAACGGATTCGATTAATGCGGGCAAAGAGTGATTTGCTTTGTTTTCGGAGTATAAAATGTGCCTAAAAGATATTGGAGCTTGTTCGCCACGTTTAACAATGAACTAACGAATATGATTTGTACATACTCGTACATGTTCGTCGGATAGAATAATAGTTAACGTTTCTGGTCTGTGGGAAAATATTTTAATCTGAGTAATGCTGTGTTTAAACCCTTTCAAAAATTTGATCACGTATTGTCTTTAATGTAAACAACAATAAGAAATGCCTTTTAACTGCTGGCAAGCACATTTTTTTATCAAACTGAAATTGAGAAAAATAAAACAAATATAATAAAAGTATTATAGTGAAGTTTTATTCCACGGGATATTTGACTTTCAATAATTCATCTCAATAATTCAACTCAAAGAAGATTTTTCGATCAGAAATATTGGCAGCTGCTATTCGCGATCGACTTTTGTCAGCCTTTGCTGACGCTAAATGACTTTGATAGGACCCAGTTGCCTCAATATGTATTAAGTTTTTCTTATTAGTTGACATGGTTATGCTAGAATTTTATCCGAGTAAGTTCTCGCTCTAAGAGATGTTGACAAAATAACTCCGGACACTAACATATTTCGAGTTTCCTAGTGGGGTTGAATGGTTTATCGCTCTGTTAGTAAAGATTCGATCTGTAATTTGAAAAAAATATTCACATATCTCGACCGTGTTTTCTTCTGTATTTCCTTTCAAAACTAATTGTTATTTCTTTAAAAATTGTAGATTGTTAATGAAAGAGTATTGTGTCCTTGTAATTAAATTTTGCTAAATGAGGGTTTTTTCCTTTGTAATGAAAAAAATGCAAACTGAATGCACTTGAAATTCAAGTGATCATATCTTTGAAAGATCAGTTTGATCGTCGGGGCATCGCTTCCACTTTTTCCATCCAATGGACGCATCTTGCAGTCGCCAAATCATAGGAGTAACCACTCACTATCAATACAAATCACTGGCTCCAGGTATTTTTGCCTGTTATAGTTGATGCTACTCAATCGGATCGTGAGATGATATCACCTGGCTCTAAACAAGCCGATATTTGCGGAAGAACTTACATGTATGTACAAATGTAAAAAAAAACACTCGCGCATCTGAGAACCGCTAGAAAACTGATTTTCGAAGAAATTAACTTTGAGGGCTTAAAAAATGTCGGAAGACGGAATGTACTTTTTTGTTACATCATATAAACCATTTCTTACACCAGGTAAATATATGAAAAACACTGTTTTATGACTGCATATATCCTTTGAATTGAAACGACGTGGTGTAACTGGCGCAAGGCGGAGGCAGCTGGTGATAATGCATTAAACAATTTCAAGCATCCTCCACCTTTAGATGATGAGGTACAAGAAATTGTAAAGCCTATCTTTGATGACTTATCATCAGAAGATTTATTAAAGCGCTGCTTGGGCAATTTTACGCAGAATAATAACGAAAGCTATAATTCTTGTGTTTGGAATTTGGCCCCCAATCATACTTTTTGTGGGAAAAACGTACTAAATATGGCTGCAAATATTTCTGTATGTACTTTTAATGAAGGATTTATGGCTATCGTGAAAATAATGCAAGTAATGGGAGTTACGATTGCCGAACGTGCGCTGGAACATGCAGAGCATAGAGATGCTGCAAGAATTAACCAGGAGGAAAAACACTCGGCTGAGGCATCTAAAGAGGTCAGAACTGTTCGAAGGGAGCAAAAATCTTTGGAAGAGGAGGAGTATGAGCAAGAAGAAGGTATATTGTATGATCCAGGCATCGCAGATTAATTTTCGGTAAGATTTATTGCAAAAAATATTGAATTTTAACTTTAAACGCGATTTTCTCGAACCAACGTTTTTCAAGTGCATGATTAAGAAAAACAATATTATCCAATCGTTTTGAAATTTCAACAAGTTAATTTGCACATGTTAATGCTCAGAATGAACTACGGATGAAAAAATTGGTATTGAATTTTTTTAGTTATAGCCGATTTTTGGGGAAAAAACCTCGATTTTCCAAAAAACGCCGCCATTTTCTTATTTTAAAATCAAATTTTTTTTTAGTTCATTCGAAGGCCGCTTTGATGCTGGTCAAAACCCCTTTTTTCAGATTTTCCTGAGGGCAGCTATCATGCACGCCAGGTTTTTTTGGTGTATTTTCCAAAAAATTTTAGCAGACGACAGGGGGCCACAAAACATTTTGAACGATTTTGTTTATCTAAGACAAACAAAGTGTGTGTAAAAAGTTTCATTAAGATATGTATTTTTATTCAATTAAAAATAAGCCTTTGAAAAAACATTTTGTTCCAATTTGAAGGTGTTATGTCCCCTTAAATTAAACCCACCCTGTGAATTTGCGCTGGAAATTATAGGGATGCAAAGAATTTCAGGGTTACCATCAGCAAAACTTGTCAAACTTTGAAAACGTTAGTATTTGCTGTTTATTGTCATTGCAGGATCATTCTCATTTGAAAATTTAATGACAACATTACTTAGTAAAAAAATGCCGAAAAAAATACAAAAATTTTCATAGCTGCCCTTACACGATTTTTCAATGAAATTCCTAAGGAATTTAGGTTCATTAAGGTCCATTACCATCATGATTTTCGCTTTTATTTCATGACTGCAATTATTTTGCTGAGCAATTCTACAAGATTTAGGAGACAAAAATTACCATAGCTGGCAGCTCTAGGCTAATATTTTAGCCCAATTTCTACCAAACTTGGCTAAGAACAAGGTCCAGCTATTTAATGAGTTTCGTTAAATTGTTTTGGCTGAGCCGAAATGGTTATGGGAAAATTATGGCAAAAAAGCAGTTTTTTCTCAGTGACTTTTCAAGATGGCACCAATGCCTCAGGGTTGGCTGCATTTAAAAATCACTCCTATCAGACCTGTTCCTAGGAAATACCAACATGGTCTGTAAATTTGATGCTGCTCGGATTATCCAGTCGTCAGTTCTCGAGAACAGAAATTTCGGGTCCTGAAAATAGAGGTAATTTGATGATGGGTTGCCATTCTTGCGCAACTTGGAATTTCGAAGATTTCAATTTGGCATGATGAAAAAATGTTAAAATTTATCACAAATTTGAATTTTTTCATGAGGGTCGATGATTTGGAGGTATTATTTCACAAGCCTGCCGTAGCTACAAGGTTGCCTGCACAGCTTTCAAATCGAAATCTGAAAAGTCGAAATTTGGAAAAAAAAGTCCTTGCCTATTTTTAGGACCTCAGCGCCCAAATAGGGTACATAATTTCCATTTTTTTTTAAATTATAAGCAGCAAGCATTAAACATAATAAGTTCTCATTTCCAGTGCTTACTTTTAACAAAAATGTACTCTGCATCGAAATATAGAGGTTTCTGTAAATTCACTTGAATGCTTGCTGCCGCCAAAGTGTTAAAGATATCTCAATTTTAATGAATCACTGCATTCCATTTATACATATATGTGCTCTGGAAATTTCAGCTCAATCAGATCACGTACTCCAGAGACTATCTTTTTCTGGTATATATATATATAAATATATATATGTATATATATATATATATATATATATATATATATATATATATATATATATATATATATATATATATATATATATATATATAAATATATATATATATATATATATATATATATATATATATGTATATATATATATATATATATATATATATATATATATATATATATATATATATATATATATAAATATATATATATATATATATATATATATATATATATATATATATATATATATATATATATATATATATATATATATATATAGAGAGAGAGAGAATGAGAGAGGGAGAGAGAGAAAAATATGAATTTTCGGCGAAACAGGCCTAATACGAATTTTCTTCGAAAATCAGTTCAAAGCACAATTAAACCTCTATCGTCTGCTGATCTGATGCAGGGATTGTCTCCTGATAGGACAACTTTGATGTCAAATAAATGTTTTCAAAGAGAATTTGTATCTGGAAAAAGTTCTGTCCTTACCAAGTACCTCCCCTCCGTACAATCCTCCAACTTCCAGGGATGCTGCTTTCATTATTCCGCGAATAAAAGTGATAGTGCTATCATACAAAGTATTAGACTGAATTTCTTTTTCGATATAACATCCGAACAAGTTACCATTTATATTCGATTATAATCTGTCTTTGCTACTATGTCGGAAAACTTACGGGGGACAATCAGGAACATCAACAAATCTCTTTCTTCCACATTATCATCAGCTCTGATGTTACTGATCTCACGAAGAATAATTTATGGCTGACTTTAGTTTTCGTTAAAGAATTTGTCAGGACTTCCACTACAAATTTTCGTTGCAGACCGTCGAAAAAAAGTAGAGTTTTAACTGACATCTGGGGGGCCCGGTAGCTCTGCTCGCTAAGGCGTCAGGCCGAAAAGCGGCGTGCTACAGGGGCTGCGGGTTCGAATCCCGCCAGTGCCATGGCTGTAAGTGTGGATGCGTGTGATTGTCTATGAGGGTGGCAAATGGGCTCAAACTGGTGGCCTAATGCTGGCCGCGTTCCCAGCAGCCCTCTTCACTAACCTAACCTAGCCTAACTGACATCTGAGAATCCATTATCAGAACGTTCGAGGTCTGAAGTTAATGACATTAAATTATCCTTCATAATAAAGTCTGATGACGCAATCTGCCAATTAGAAACCTTGCAATCATATCTGCAATAATGAAATTTGACCTCATCACATTGTCTTTCATAAGGATTGGGACTGATCTCTCTACAATTTTTCTTTAATGCTTTTAATGATGCTCGAAATTAGTATAAAACTTTTATTTTTGAAAATTGATATATATGAGTAATTTTGAAAATTAAAATTGATATAGATGAGTAAAATAAAAATAGCGGTATTGTTTTCATAGCAAAAGCGAAAAATGTGAATGGAGCTCATTATGAGCTGCGACATTGGTATGAGTGCGAAATTCAAAGTTTTTTTTTGCAAATTTTGTTTTAAATACCATAAAAAAATTTCATGAAAGGTTAGTGCACAATATATTTTGGAATAGTATTTAGGTTTAGGCGTTGGTTTCGGAGAAATGCATTCTGGAAATTAGCAGCTTGTTATAATTTTATTGAAAAAAGATGACTGCTCCAGTTGGCAAATTGTTAAGGAAATTGGTCACTCTGAACGTGGAATCAAGGATGATTTGCTGAAAAAAGTAAATTGCTATGTCTTCAAAGCCCCGAAAAAGGGCAGAACCAAATTATACTTACATATGTTACAAAGATATAATTAGTAACGAGGTAAGGATCCACGAAAACACCTCATATTTTACGTTTTTCGCCAGATACTAAATATGGCTGTTCAATGAAAAAATTAGACACCGTTCGCGAAAGAGGACATGTCTTAGACATCCGAATAGAAACAAGTAATTTTCAATATTTTTCAACCATACGAATGGAAACCAGTAAACTTCAACCTGTTTCGAGGGCAATGTACCGCTTTGATCTGTCCAATGTATTTAAACGAATAGGGTGGAAAAGTTTCCAGGGTTGCCACTTTTATGAATTTGATATTGACGACGAATTTGATATTGATGAAGTTGTTATTGATGTCTTGAATTGTGCTGAAAGGCTTTATTATTTTCCAGTCTTTAAATGTCTTTCGAGAAACTGTTTATTTGCATGTTTTTTTACTTAGCACCTCTGCGTCAACCCGGTTGCATGTTTTGCATCGAGCTTCATATGTACGTCCAACCCTCTTGAGAATTTTTTTACTGAAAACCCTTTTCTTAAAGTGTGACTAGAATCCAACTGGATATTAGATGTGCATTTCAACTTTCATTTAACATTTTTTGGATTTCCTCAAAGATCACCGACATTTCCCAATCTATTGAATCGAACCCAATTTTTTGAGTGAAAAAAATTTGAAGTATGAGTTGTTTTATTTCAAAATCATTTCAAAATCAACACAATTTCCGAGGAGCTAATATAGTTTTATTTATCGTTGATTTCAACAGAGGTAATCGTATTACGGCAATTTTAATTCATTATAAATATTTATTTTCGGAAGAGAATTTTTCTTCAAGTGAAGATCGTGCAATAGTGTTATAAATCTGCTATTGATATCAACCAATTGATATGTACCTAAGTATATTTGCTGCTAAACATTCACATACAAGCATGTACTTACCAGATTTCATGAAAAATATAATCCTCTAACATACGCTGCCATAAATTTTGTCATATTCTAAAATTTGAAGTGCCATTCGACTTGATGAATATTCCTCAGCTGTGCAATAGTTGTTGATAAGAAACAGATTTAGGCTGTAGCTATTTTATTTACATAAGCCAAAAGTACATGAAGGGAAACAGCAAAAACCTTGTTTTCATTACGATATCCAATGCAAATATGAAAAGTGCTACATGCATGATAAGAATGAATAAATGAAAGAGTTTGAAGCGTAGAACACAGAAAACGATTTTTTCCAATGTGGGTCATTGACGCGTAAAATATTGATCGAAATCAAGGAGTTTATTTGTTATTTGAAAAAGCACTTTGGAAGTTGCGTGCATAATTGACGATTTGGTATTTTTTTTTTTTTTTTGAGTCAAGTAAATATTTACACACATGCCACATATTTGTTCTGCTAACATTAATTTGTTCAATGTGTGCTACAAGTTTATGATCTACTTTGAGTACGATTCGAAAATATTTTGTAAGTTTAGGGCCGACAGAGTATTTTGTATGGATATATAGATATGCAATTAAATGTTAAATTGTTTCTCCAATTTTCGCTGCCGTGTCAAGATTTTTCGACCGTTACATCCTGCTGGCTAAGCTTAGCCTAATTCGAAACGCTTATAAACTAAATACAGCTTGTAAATCACGATATCCTTTGTTTTCTCGCTTCCAAAATAAAACAGTTTTCAAGATGAATTCTAATTATAGCAAAGAAAGTTTTTCCTTTATGATAACCCCAATCCATTGGCATTTTTCATAGTACAGGATCTAATCCCATATTCGATCAAAATACTCAAATATTCCCAGTAAACTTTAGCAGCTGCTATGATTGTATCTCTGTTTAGTAACAAGCGAAAAGTTGAACTATAGGTTCAGCTATATTTCAGCTTGCTTTAAATGCATGTGTAATAAGTATGGACTATATGTCATCCATGCAGTAAAATCAAGTTAGTTATGTGCACGATAAGGGAAAAAATGTTATACTTAAAAAAATATTATAGTCGTCATTGAAAAAAATAGGTAGAAGATATTATTTGCTGCTAACTCCGAAAAGAAAGGCATTATATCTACTGCGAAGACAGGATCTATACACATTTTTGCAGTTCCAACTTATAATAACACAGTTGATAAGTAAATATTAACATAAGGATATATAAACAATTTTTTATTTAACATACTCTAAAGTTTTTCTGCGTCATTCTTTGCTGAAATGAGCCAGCACAACCTCATAAAAATTTGATGTAATTGAATATTTAAGTAAAATAGTGTAATGATATACCATCAACATGCATGAAATGAATCAAACCAAAACAAACAAGTCAAAACAAAACACCATGTAGTTCATTCATATCGTCTACGTAATAGCAGACCACACAATGTTATACAACTGACCATATCATCATGACCATATCAGGTTTCCGAGTAGCGACCGTGAATATCCATGCCATATGGTATATTCAAATGTAGTACAGGGTCATATTGCGAACGATAATAAATTATGTGTCACCAAGGCACGCGACCCAAATATGTTATGGTTACAGTGTGAATAAGCGCACAGAGCAATAAATCCTATATGTGTTGATAGAATGGCGCTAGAAATGTTGGTCAAGTGTAGCGTGTGAAAGTTGAACACATGTGATTCATGTAGATTATTGTGTCATGGGAAATATACATGTTATTGATTTATTTCAGGGCATGCTGAGTTTAGTTAATAAAATAGGTTAAGTTATGTTCATAATGTGTTGTAAAAATCATATATAAGGAGTAGTAAGAATATTGAGAAAATAGATTCATTTGAGTAAGCGTGGAATACACAGTTTTATTTCTGTTGAATCTCTGCTAGCGAGGTTATTCTTGCGGAGCATAATCTAAGCACGGCAAATGTCCAAGGTTAGCTTTGACATGGTGCCAGCACTAACTGCGGCCTCGCCGCTTTGGTAGGTTGGATAGTGGTACAATCCACTCTCTGCTTTTGGGTTAGTCTAAACTCTATTCCTCTATAGCAAGGACTCTGCGTCGAAGCAAACAGAGGGAGAAATATCTCAGGACCCAACAACAAACTTATCCCGTGACGACCCCATCATATTTCAAGGCAACCCTTGTTTATTTCATGACGAACCTTGCTTATTTCATGGCGATCCTGATGTACGGAACTCTGGAATCTACTATAAAGATTCAGGCAGCTACATAGAAGAAGAAGGGCAGTTAGAACAGGAAGAATACGTCCCTGAGCCAGTATCGACTACACCATCTTACTACAAGCCCACAGCAATAAATACACTTGGACCCAGACCTAGGAGAATTGAAGAATTCAAGAAAAGGAAAGCTGAGAAAGATATTTTGGACACCATCCCCAAACCAAGACGACCACGTGGAGGCAGGAAAACAAGGTTAAAGCGTGAACGAGCGGAACTACACAGATTGGTACGGATTTCTTTTGGACAACAGAAAGAATACTTCCGGAAGAGACTACGGGAACTTAAAGAAGATGGGGAATAATTGCTCGACGGAGGAGGTAACAGTGATACAGGAGTATCAACAATCAATAACAACGGCAGCAATTTTCTGTATTATATTAGGAATATTCTATGTTTACAATAAAAAAAATAAGGAGTATGTAACTAAGAGGTTAAATAGGAGTATAGATGTATAGCAATAATTAAAACAATACATATGTCTTGATACATAAATTTTAAAAAAAAAAAAACTCTTATTTATGAATGTACGGTTCTTTCTTATAAAAATCCCAGTCTTACAATAATTATGTATGGACACTTTAGAAGGTTTAATCTTGGAAAACGAACAGGTTTTAAGAAATTTGAGAAAAAGTTCGAAGAATTTATATAGGTTTGAAACTTTAAAAGAAAAATTGAACGATTTACAGGCACGTAAAGAAAAATTTAAGAAAACAATCAGCAATTTTAATGACGAGAGCTCTGAGGTTTTAGATATAAAACTAAAGTTCAAAGCGGTATCAGCGATATTAGAAGGAGAAATCTGGCTACAGCTTGGTAAACAAGGATATTCTGCGGAAGACGTCCAACAAGAGTGCGACATCACCGAAGAATTAGAGACTAGTTTACAAGTACTAGAAGACAAAGCCAAGATGTCTGAGTTTAGTCTAGAGACTGCCATAAAAATAATTCCTACTTTCGAGGGAAAGTATAAGGAATTAGAATCCTTTTTGAAGATAGTAGAATTACTAAATTCCACATTAACCGCTTCAGGAAAAACTCAACTCATAGATTTCGTCACTAAAGTTAAACTTACCGCGAACGTGAGATTATCTTTGATTAACACCTCAATCAGCACTTTTGAGTCTTTAAAAGATGAATTATCTAACAGGTTTAGAAATAATAAAACAGTACCACAAATTCATTCTATGCTCAGTAACATGTGTCAGAACAGATCATCTGTTACTACATATAAAGATAAGATTTTATCTTTGGTTGATGAGCTCAATCAATTACAGGTACAAGGGCTAGGTAATCAGGCTACAGAACCAGAAAAGAAAGTTATCGCGCAAATGAACGATACTTATGCACTCACTATCTTTAAAAGTGGACTTAATGACCAGCTGAAAGGCACAATATTTTCAGCTAGGCCCAAAACTTTTGCTGAGGCAGTATCATTAGCGCAAGAGATTGAGACATTAGAATCTCAAGCTACGAGTAGCGTAATGCATATCGGCAATTTCGCAAATAATAGAAGTAACCGTGATCGAAGATACAGAAACAATGGCAATGATAGAAATAGCAATGGTTATAGGGATAGAGACAGTCGAAGAGATTTTAGGAATAAAAGCTACGATAACCATAGAAATTTTAATAGAAAAACAGATAACAGATCAAATCATTATAGGGATAATAATGATAACAGGAATAATCATCGTAGGAATGACAGATATGCCAACAACCATAGTAATCACCGCAATAACAATAATAGAAGTATACACGTAATTTCGGACCAGGGAAACGTCCTAGGTTCCGGAGAGGAAATGAGGAACCTCCCGGAATAAATAACACGAGTAAGGAATGTAAAATTTACAGAATAACTGATGGCTGCACGAATTACGTAAGAATTTATAATGATGGAGCGAATAGACAACTATCGTTCTTAATAGATACGGGTGCAGACGTATCAATTTGTAAAGTAGGTATATTTAAGGCGTTAGAACATAGAGTGAATAGCAAGGATAAAATTAAGTTAACTGGTATTACTAAGGAAGTAACTACGTCTTTAGGTACTTCGGAATTAAATTTATTAATTGGGAACAAAAGGGTGACAGAACTATTTCACATTGTAGACGACAATTTTCCGATTAGTACGGACGGTATTATCGGTAGAGATTTATTAGTTGGTTTCATGAGTAAAATTGACTATGAAACATTCACCATTACTTTTAGTGTGTCAGATGAGGAAATTGTATTACCCATGGATACAAAACGTCAGAATCATTCGGGAATTAATATATCCGCGAGAACTGAAGCAATAGTTCCGGTAAATGTAAGCATCGATGAGGATAGCATCGTGCTGAACGCAGAAATTGAGAAGGGTGTTTTCATCGGAAATACTATTATACCAGCGAAAGGCGTTCGACACGTAAAGGTTTTGAACACAACTGATAGAGATGTAGTCATAGACAACTTCAACATAGAGGTTGAACCACTAAAGAACTACAAGGTATATGCAGGAAAACAACAGAGAGGTGATCAGAAACGTTTCGAGAAACTGCTGGGAGTTATAGATACAGATAATTTGGACAAAAGATCTATGGACAGCTTGCTGGAGATAATCAAAGAATATCAAGATGTTTTTCACTTGGAGGAAGAGAAATTGACAACAAACAATTTCTACAGACAAAAGCTGCAGATGGCAGACGATAGTCCGGTCTACATTAAGAATTATAGGCTACCTCAAGCTCAAAACGAAGAAATATTACAACAAGTTAGAGACTTAGAAGACAATGATATTGTCGAACCGTCAGTAAGCCCATACAATTCACCACTTTTGGTTGTGCCGAAGAAGACTTCAGATGGTAAAGCTAAGTGGAGACTTGTAGTGGATTTTCGTAGATTGAACGACAAAATCATCAATGATAAGTTTCCTTTGACTAGATTGGAAGACGTTCTAGATAGGCTCGGTAGAGCGAAGTATTTCTCAACTTTGGATATGACTAGTTCATTCCACCAAATCGAACTTGAGAAAGAGTCTAGACCCGTCACCGCGTTTTCGACCAGTGATGGTCACTATCAATTCAAGAGACTACCATTTGGATTAAAGATTTCGTCCAACAGTTTCCAACGAATGTTGACGATAGCTTTGAGTGGTTTAAGTCATGAGGCATTCCTATACGTAGATGACATCATAGTTTTTGGATGCAGTGTCAAACACCACAATGATAATCTTCGCAAAGTATTACAGCGAATGCGACAGTACAACTTGAAGTTGAACCCTGGGAAGTGTCACTTTTTGAAATCGGAAGTAGTGTATCTAGGGCATTTGATAACCAGTGAAGGTGTTAAAACAGACCCATCTAAGTTTGAGACGATCAGAAACTATCCGGTTCCGAAATGTGCAGATGAAGTACGCAGATTTGTTGCGTTTTGCAACTACTACAGGCGTTTTATTCCGAATTTTGCCGGAATTGCCAAAAGTTTGAACTCGCTATTGAAAAAGAACGTTACTTTTGAATGGACCGACGAATGTCAAAAAGCGTATGAAACACTTAAGAATAAATTAATTGAGCCACCAATTTTGCAGTATCCAAATTTCGAAAAACCATTCATTTTAACAACTGATGCATCTAATTACGCATTAGGCGCTGTATTATCGCAAGGTGAAATTGGACAGGATTTACCAATTTCGTATGCAAGCAAGTCGCTAGCAAAGCACGACATCAACAAACCAGTCATAGAAAAAGAACTTTTAGCCATACATTGGGGCATAAACTTTTTCAGACCCTATCTCTACGGAAGAAAGTTCGTAGTTGTCACAGACCATAGACCACTAGTATCTTTATTCACCCATGCAAATCCTTCATCAAAACTCACTAGAATTAGAGTTGACTTATCGGATTATGATTTCACGATTGTGTACAAAAAAGGCAGCATGAACACGAATGCTGATGCTTTGTCAAGAATTGAGTTGGATTCTGACTCTTTAAAAGCATTAATACCTCCAGTTATAGATGAAACAGCAAATCGTAAACTATTAGCAATTACAAGGGGCATGGCGAAGAAAACAGAGGATAAAAAGCAAGAAAACCGCAGTGAAAGCAACCATGTAAAAGTAGAACCTGATCAATTCTATTGTTGGGATTGCACTAGCTTGTCGGATATCACCGGTGTTATGAAGTTAAAATTTATCCTGCGCAATGATGAAAATAAAAGTATTGATATCGTACGTACGAAAGATATTGTAAAAGTATATTGTAGCGATATATCTAACGTGAAACCAGTTTCCGTTAATGCGAAGCTAACAATAAATAGGGGTACCCACAGACACAAAAGTAATGAGAATAATAGTGATAATCCACATTCAGAATACGTTTTGATTATGGAGAAACTATTAGATTTTGCTAGACGTAACAAAATCCAAGAACTCTCGTTATCATGTGATGATGTTATATTGAAGTCTATAGACAAAGAAGAATTTAAGAAAGTATTTAACCTGTTGCAACGAAAAGGTAAAGATAATGCGCATACGAAGCTACGAATAATGATATACAAGCCGCCCGCTAAAATAACGAGTAAAGATGAACAAGTGAAATTAATAGAAGAATATCACAATTCACCGCACGGAGGACATTTAGGAATTCGCAAAACTTTGTTAAAGCTAAAACAAAGATATTGCTGGAAAAACATGAACGGTATGGTTAAATCCCACATAAAGAATTGCACACCTTGTCAAATAAACAAACAGGTGAGACACACAAAAGAAGAAATGATGAAAACCGACACACCAACTACGAGTTTTGAAACAATACAAATAGATACCGTAGGTCCACTAAGAATATCTAATAACTATAGATACATATTAACCTTACAATGTGAACTGACTAAATTTGTAGTAGCGTTCCCAATAGAGAATAAAGAAGCACAAACCATAGCTGTAGGAATAGTTAATGAATTTATATTAAAGTATGGACATTTCAAAGTACTCAAGTCTGATTTAGGTACTGAATTTACAAATAAGCTTATGAGCAACATCTGTGATTTGCTAAAAATAAAACAAATATTTTCAACACCATATCACCACCAAACTTTAGGAGTAGTAGAAAGGAATCATCGGGTACTAAACGAATATATGTATTCGTTTGCTGATGACCAACAATGGGACAAATGGGTTCCATATTACACATTTGCGTACAATACAACCCCAAATGTAGATACAAACTACACTCCATTTGAATTGATTTTCGGTAAACTTCCATATTTACCAAATGACATAGTTGATAATCAAGATGTGATTTACGATTTAGATGATTATGCCAACGAGTTAAAGGCAAGATTGAGGATGTCGATTAATAGAGCACGAGGTTTGATTGAAAAAGTTAAAATCAAAAGAACAATGAACCAAACAAATATACATTCTTTGAATCCTAAAATAGGAGATTTCGTACTTTTGAAAAATGAAAATAGAAAGAAACATCAACCGCCATATAAAGGTCCATATAGAGTATTGGACATGGATCACTGTAATGTCACTTTAGACATAGCAGGAAACCGTAAATTAGTACATAAAAACAGATTAAAACCTTACCACACATGTAACATAAACGACAATGTAGTTAAATAAAAAAAATATATATATACGAACCTACATATAAAAATTTTGTAATAGAAACGTTCAGAATGATACAAGCTAAGTAAGCATTATTGTAAATAAAAAAAAAAATATTGAACCATAAAAAAATATTAAACCTACAAATAGAGAAATTTTGTTATATTTTAAAGTACATTAAGAATGATAAACTTTGTTGTGACTAAAGATAAGAGAATATTATTATAAAAACCCCTTCTGGGACTATTGAACCTAATGTTTGTGATTAGTCTTCATTTTTTTTTGTTGCAAATGAACCCTAATCAAAAAAAGGGTAAAAGTGTAATGATATACCATCAACATGCATGAAATGAATCAAACCAAAACAAACAAGTCAAAACAAAACACCATGTAGTTCATTCATATCGTCTACGTAATAGCAGACCACACAATGTTATACAACTGACCATATCATCATGACCATATCAGGTTTCCGAGTAGCGACCGTGAATATCCATGCCATATGGTATATTCAAATGTAGTACAGGGTCATATTGCGAACGATAATAAATTATGTGTCACCAAGGCACGCGACCCAAATATGTTATGGTTACAGTGTGAATAAGCGCACAGAGCAATAAATCCTATATGTGTTGATAGAATGGCGCTAGAAATGTTGGTCAAGTGTAGCGTGTGAAAGTTGAACACATGTGATTCATGTAGATTATTGTGTCATGGGAAATATACATGTTATTGATTTATTTCAGGGCATGCTGAGTTTAGTTAATAAAATAGGTTAAGTTATGTTCATAATGTGTTGTAAAAATCATATATAAGGAGTAGTAAGAATATTGAGAAAATAGATTCATTTGAGTAAGCGTGGAATACACAGTTTTATTTCTGTTGAATCTCTGCTAGCGAGGTTATTCTTGCGGAGCATAATCTAAGCACGGCAAATGTCCAAGGTTAGCTTTGACATGGTGCCAGCACTAACTGCGGCCTCGCCGCTTTGGTAGGTTGGATAGTGGTACAATCCACTCTCTGCTTTTGGGTTAGTCTAAACTCTATTCCTCTATAGCAAGGACTCTGCGTCGAAGCAAACAGAGGGAGAAATATCTCAGGACCCAACAACAAACTTATCCCGTGACGACCCCATCATATTTCAAGGCAACCCTTGTTTATTTCATGACGAACCTTGCTTATTTCAATAGTGTACTTGTGCATCCGAATCGAACCGCCTTTTATGAGGCAAATTTGAACACAGCCCAAATCTTTTTTTACTCTCTTATTTATTTTGAATTGCAATAAAGCTTTTACTGGCATACAGCGTGGGTCAAATACAAGTTTTTTTTTTAAATGCAATAAAATGAACATTTAATTTTTTCCCATGCATTATGGCTTTATTAGTAAGAGTAAACATTCTCATTAATGATGGAACACAATTTCGTTTAATTGGCTGTCTCGGCTGGGTTCGCAGTAGCGCATTATGTCACTCCAATTTTCCAAGACCTTGTTGATGGTTTCGGGGTGTAGCTCACGGATTGCTTGGATGATTTTGGCCTTAAGTGCTAACTAACATCGGTCCTTCACAATTCCCCACAAAAAAGTCCAAAGGGGTCAAATCGCAGCTCCGAGGCGGCCAATTGACATGACTAAGACGGCTGATAACACGATATGGGAATTTGGTGTGTAAAAGATCGATTGCGGCATGGGCTGTATGGCATGGCGCGCCATCCAACATGAACCAGTCGTCATCTAAACTCATGTCTTCAATTTCAGTAAAAAAAATCGGATAATATGGCTCTTTGACGTTCACCGTTGACCGAAACGTTGTTCCCAGCTTCATTTTCGAAGAAAAATGGTCCAATGATGCCACCACTCCACAATTCGCACCACACTGTCACGCTCTGTGGATGCATTGGCTTCTCGACAATAACGTGCGGGTTTTCCAAGACCTAGATGCGGTAATTTTGTTTGTTAATGTAGCCGCCGAGATGAAAATGCGCCTCGTCAGAAAAGATGACTTTTCGCCCAAAATCGTTGTCCAATTGAAGCTGCCCTAAGGCCCAAATTGCGAAGCGATAACAAAGCGGATGGTCATGCGCCTTCAATTGCTGAGTCAATTGGACCTTGTAAGCAAATAATCCGAGATATTTGTGCAGAATTCTGCTCAGGCTAGTGCGTAAAATGTTGAGCTGTTGAGATCGACGGCGTATGCTCGAGGAGTAGACATGAGTAACGCAGCAAATTTTGAAGCGCTGATACACTGATAACATTGCGCTATGATACCATGATCTTACATACGGCGCTGGTAGCATTGCGCTAATACCATGACGCTATGATTCACTCAAAAAAACATGATTGAAAAAGCTTGTATGGAATGAGAGCAACCCACATTTGAACTTACTAATTTTCCGATATAAAATACCCTCAAATACCCAGGTATGCGGTGCGGTTGCGGCTGCGGTGCAGTTGCGGTGCGGCTGCGGTTGCGGTGCGGTTGCGGTGCGGCTGCTGTTGCGGTGCGGTTGCGGTGCGGTTGCGGTGCGGTTGCGGTGCGGCTGCGGTGCGGCTGCGGTGCGGCTGCTGTGCGGCTGCCGTGCGGTTGCGGTTGCGGTGCGGCTGCGGTGCGGTTGCGGTGCGGTATCGGTGCGGTATCGGTGCGGTTGCGGTGCGGTTGCGGTGCGGTTGCGGTTGTGGTGCGGTTGCGGTGCGGTTGCGGTGCAGTTGCGGTGCGGTTGCGGTGCGGCTGCGGTGCGGTTGCGGTGCGGTTGCGGTGCGGCTGCGGTGCAGTTGCGGTGCGGCTGCGGTTGCGGTGCGGTTGCGGTGCGGTTGCGGTGCGGTTGCGGTGCGGCTGCGGTGCGGCTGCGGTGCGGCTGCGGTGCGGCTGCCGTGCGGCTGCGGTTGCCGTGCGGCTGCGGTTGCGGTGCTGTTGCGGTGCGGCTGCGGTGCGGCTGCCGTGCGGCTGCGGTGCGGTTGCGGTTGCGGTGCGGCTGCGGTGCGGTTGCGGTGCGGTAGCGGTGCGGTTGCGGTGCGGTTGCGGTGCGGTTGCGGTTGTGGTGCGGTTGCGGTGCGGTTGCGGTGCAGTTGCGGTGCGGTTGCGGTGCGGCTGCGGTGCGATTGCGGTGCGGTTGCGGTGCGGTTGCGGTGCGGTTGCGGTGCGGTTGCGGTGCGGTTGCGGTGCGGTTGCGGTGCGGCTGCGGTTACGGTGCGGCTGCGGTGCGGTTGCGGTGCGGTTGCGTTGCGGTTGCGGTGCGGTTGCGGTGCGGTTGCGGTGCGGTTGCGATGCGGTTGCGGTGCGGTTGCGGTGCGGTTGCGGTGCGGTTGCGGTGCGGTTGTGGTGCGGCTGCGGTTACGGTGCGGTTGCGATACGGTTGCGGTGCGGTTGCGGTGCGGTTGCGGTTGCGGTGCGGTTGCGGTTGCGGTGCGGTTGCGGTGCGGCTGCCGTGCGGCTGCGGTTACGGTGCGGTTGCGGTGCGGTTGCGGTGCGGTTGCGGTGCGGTTGCGGTGCGGTTGCGGTGCGGTTGCGGTGCGGTTGCGGTGCGGTTGCGGTGCGTTTGCGGTGCGGCTACGGTTGCGGTGCGGTTGCGGTGCGGTTGCGGTGCGATTGCGGTGCGGCTGCGGTTGCGGTGCGGTTGCTGTGCGGTTGCGGTGCGGTTGCGGTTGCGGTTGCGGTGCGGTTGCGGTGCGGTTGCGGTGCAGCTGCGGTGCGGTTGCGGTTGCGGTGCGGTTGCGGTGCAGCTGCGGTGCGGTTGCGGTGCGGTTGCGATGCGGTTGCGGTGCGGTTGCGGTGCGGTTGCGGTGCGGTTGCGGTGCGGTTGCGGTGCGGGTGCGGTGCGGTGCGGGTGCGGCTGCGGTGCGGTTGCGGTGCGGTTGCGTTGCGGTTGCGGTGCGGTTGCGGTGCGGCTGCGGTGCGGTTGCGGTGCGGTTGCGGTGCGGCTGCGGTGCGGTTGCGGTGCGATTGCGGTGCGACTGCGGTGCGGTTGCGGTGCGGTTGCGGTTGCGGTGCGGTTGCGGTGCGGTTGCGGTGCGGTTGCAGTGCGGTTGCGGTGCGGCTGCCGTGCGGCTGCGGTTGCGGTGCGGTTGCGTTGCGGTTGCGGTGCGGCTGCGGTTGCGGTGCGGTTGCGGTTGCGGTTGCGGTTCATTTCGTCCAAAACTAATTTTCAAAAAAACGCAGTTTGGGCTACCCAGCACTCACTTTGGAAATAAGTTTTCAATATTTTCCAACGTTTCGGTCCGCAGAGGTATGATACTGACTTTCTGTCAAAATTTCAAGCGGGAAACAGCTTTGAGTGTCAAAATAACCTATGATATAAAAAGAAACCACTAGATTGTCCACCCTTTACATGCAGTAATTCAGTAGCAACAAAATCACAGACATTTAAATGAAATCAGCAACTACGTATGAACGCTCTATCTACATTTTAGTAACTTCGGAAATAACCAATGATTTGTGTTTTTCTGCAGCATTCAGATATATGGAAAGGTCATTTTTCACTATTAATTTGAACACATACTTCCACAAAAGATATGTTTTTCATATTTTGTGGAATGATGTAATTGAGTATGTAGTTTTCGAATCCGGTGTTAACTTAAAACTGAAAAAAAAGTCAGATAGAGCGTTTATGCTCAGGAGAGGCAGTATGGTACATCGACGTTTTCATCAACATCGAAAACCTGTTGGCGTCGTATAGAAAAATCAATGTTTCTTAAGAATTCCCTATCACAGTTGATAACAATACACAAATTGTAGAGTCTGACATATGAATTCTTAAAATTTTAAATCACAAATCTGTATGAATAAGGACAAAAAAATTCATTAAAATTTCTGCACGAGTTTCTAATCTAGCATTTGAAGAAAAAATAATATTTCACTCTGTGATTTGAATACATCAACCGCTGAAGTATCTTGCTTTCCAATGTATTTTGAACTAATGTATACATATAACTGATGTGAAATTTTCAACGTCAACAATCAAGTCGAAAACAATACTTTAACAAAACATAAGGTAAACATTCGAAGGCCTTCAGAACGTTTATGGAGATTGGACAAAACAACTGATGAGTGACGGTGATGGTTCGCCCGTGGTGAATTAAATATACCAAACAACTCTAACTAATACGTTCTTTCCTAATAAAATGGTAGTTCTTCAAACTCACATCTCATTGAGTAAAAGAGATTTGTAAACAATGTCATTTGTTTGATTCTGTTTCAACATATCATCGTCTTGAAGAGGATTGAGAGGAAATATGTGTTAAATCATAGATTTAGAGTGTCTACAAACTTCCAGGAACACACGTTCTGTGGCGTTTACGTGCTTACATATTTAGTCAGACATGTACTCATTCGTCCACACAATGCTTGAAAAAGTTTACTCTTTCCTTATTAATAAAACATTACGTGTTGAATTCACGCTTCTGTGCTACGCAGTCATTGGTGCTTAGGAAATTTCACAAAACTTGAATAGTACTCGAAGCAATTCATCTTCTCTTTGCGAAATGTGCCACTTGCGTGTTTGTTCCTTCAGTTCAGATTGATACTGAGTTTCTTCGATTTGATATGGCTACCAGGTCAGAAGCATGACTTGCACTCAACCCCATCCTCTACATCACTTGCAACAATTGCCGTAGGTATCTACTTCTAAATCGTAAGAACGCTGATGGCTCGAATGTAACTGATGCTGGGTTTGGTTCAAGTTTTTGCCTGTGGCATTTTGCTTATGTTGCGGGTACAGTGGTAAACATAGTTCACGATCATGGTAATTGAATCGCAAAGAGACCAAACAATCACTGTATCCAATTACAGTTCGACATCGTTGGAATCGTGAAGAGTGGCTCTCGAATTTCGAATTGCTTTCAGCGCAACAATTACTTCGTACGATTTGAGTTAGATCGTCTATCCGAGATATTCTCTAGATTTTCATTTTATTGGTTAAATTTCGAATTAGCGGCCAAGAACTTGCAGAGGTTCAAGTCTGTGTGATCTTTCAAAGTTCATATTCTAGCTCGTATACATATGCATACACGTCACGATCCGACAATGATATCAATGATTATCACTCCATAATTTGGAAAGAATCGATCCGAGTGTAATTGAAGCATATCATATCGAATGCCAGCTGGGCTAACACCATGTGCAACTAATCACATCTTTTTCTGACCAGGAACATGTACACGGTACAGCCGCAGAACGAAGATGATCATTTCCCAACCAAAGCAAAATCCATTTCATATCTATATAAGCTCATAGCATGCAATTTGTATCACGAACATTTCATATTGAATACTCAAATAAACAACTAAATTGCGGTGTGAAATCGCTACACGATATCTGAATCCATGACGAATTAAATTAAGATGATCTTCGTAATCTTCGTACTCTGGGATGTCTTACGATGCTTACTAACATAGCGCTGCGAAAGTAGAAAAATTTCGAAAATTGAAATATCTTTCGGAATTGAAGATCAAATGCGAGGAAAATGTACAAGTGCATTAACTGGTATAGAAATACTGCTGAGCATATTCATAACGTGGAAGTTACAGTTACTAAAAAGCCATGATTAAACATTCATGAGTGATTTTGCCTCGTCGAAAGTGCATTGGCGACAAGCAGACATGAGAAGCGTATGCTATCAGAAAGGACATGGTAGGATTTCTGAAAATTTTAAAAGCTTTTCCACACGGCTTTTATAATTTATACAGCAATATTTCGAAGTTACATATATTTTAATAAAAATGTCTGAAAATGACACACATATTTGAATCCGCGAAAAGGCAGAAAGTTGCTTATGTATGTATATTATTCTGCCCTGATTCGCATAAACGTTCTATCTACATTTTAGTAATTTCGAGATATTTAATGAATTGTATTTTGATTTGTACTGGAGATTATATTTCAATATTGAGTTTAACATACTTTCACAAAAGATAGGTTTTTCAAGTTTTGCAGAATGATGTAATAGGGTATGTGCATTTTGAATCCGCTGTAAACTCAAAAATGACAAAAATGTAGTATTCATCTGCAGAGAAATTATAAGATTGGATGCAAAATGTTATTTAAGGCCGGCGATACATGTAAAATTTTCAAAAATTCGAGTTTTTTTTTGCATAAGTAGTTAAATTTACATCTAATAAATAAACGTACTGAAGGATTTCTGTATGGGTCTTGGATTGCTAATTAGTTGGTAAGTCGCAGTAATCATAGAGTTTCTGTGTGTCCAAACAACGCGTTTTTCTCGAATCGACTTTTTTTTTTAAATTGGCGGGCAAGATAGCTCAAAAAGTTCTGAACCGATTCTTATGAAACTTGGCATACGTTTTCTCTATAGTATAAGTTCCTAGTTGAACCTCAACAATTTTCGACCAAAAACGGTCGAAAAACAGGGTAAAAATCGTACTATTTTTTATGAGGCATACTAATGTCAGTTCCGGTCTAATGCCAGTTCCGGTCCTGATGGTATTCCTAATATCCTTGTCGAATCCCTCTCATCCTCGCTCTGTGTTCCTGTAACTATCCTTTTCAACATTAGCCTTACATCTGGTGTATTCCCTTCTTTATGGAAATCCGCCAATATTTTCCCAATCTTCAAATGTGTTGATCCTTCCGTTGTTTCCAACTATCGTCCTATATCCCTCCTCTGCTGTTTCAGTAAAATCCTTGAACGTCTTGTCTACAATAGAATTTATCCTTCTGTACAGCCCTAACTTGCTCCTGAGCAGCACGGTTTCATCAAGGGTCGCTCTAGATCGAGCAACCTTATGGAGTTCACTAATTTTGTCGTCTTTACTTTCGATTGTCAACGTCAAGTTAATGTAATTTACACAGACTTTTCGGAGGCTTTTGATTCTGTGAACCATAACCTGCTGCTCCTTAAACTTAATGATTTCGGTGTTTTTGGTCTTCTCCTCTCCTGGTTTTCCTCTTATCTTCATAGTCGTCCCTGCAGAGTTACTATTAATGGTACCACTTCTTTTTCTATATTTCCCACATCCGGAGCTCCTCAAGGTTCTATTCATGGCCCCCTATTTTTTTTATCTTGTTTGTCAATGACCTTCCTTCTGTTATCAATTCTCCTTGTCTTTTATATGCGGATGACTTAAACTTATACAGAGCCATCAAGTCTGCGAACGATTTTCACCAGTTGCAAGCTGATTTGTTTGCTCTTAATCTCTGGTGTCAAGACAACTTCTTGCCATTGAACATTTCGAAGTGCCACCAGATGTCTTTCGCATATAAAAATACTCCACATGTGTTCTTTTATTCTTTGTCTGGTATATCCCTCTCAGTTGTTCGGCATTTAAGAGACCTGGGTGTGGTGTTTGATTCAAAATTAAGATTTGATGTTCATGTTATGAATGTGACGTCCAGGGCCTCTAGGATTGCTGGATTTGTTTTGCGTTCTTCGTATATGTTTACCAACATTTCCTCCTGTATTCATTTATATGTCTCCTTAGTACGCAGTATTCTAGAATACCCGTGCCAAATCTGGTCTCCGCGCTTTCAGTATCTAACTGACGCCATTGAATCTGTTCAGCACCGGTTCACTCGCTCACTTCTTTTTAAATTTAATAACCCCTATTTTCCGTACTCCTCTCGTTTTTCCCTCCTTCGTATGTCCTCGTTGCAATCACGGAGGTTGTTTCTCGATGAGTGTTTCCTCTTCAAACTTTGCCAAGGCATTTTCTTGACAGATCTCGGTTCACAGATAACCAGACGTGTATCCAGTCGTCCAAGTTGTTCTTCTGAGGTTTTCTCTGTTCTATTTGCACGTACGGAAGTCTATTTCCATTTGCCTTTCCTGCGTCTACCCAGAACGCACAATGCCCTTAAGCTTAGTCTTTTCCCGCAATCTTTTTTACAATTCAAGCATGTATTGAAAATGTTACCTTGAATTGCTTTTTACCTTAGTCCTAATTTTAGTTTTCTAATTATTCAATTATTTTTGTTATTTCTTTTCCTTCTTTTCCTCGATCGATTTTCTTATTTTATTTTTGCTTTCTTGACGCTGTAATCGGAATTATATCTGTAGCGCAAGGTATTAATAATAAATAATAAATAAATAATAAATAATAAATAATTCACGATTTTTTTACTTTTTGTTTGTTTTTCTTGGTTCAACTAAAAGATACATGTTTAATAAATACACTCCAGCCTATTTTTTTGATTTCAAATTGCTGTAACTGATACTAAAAATCCTGCCGAATGATGCCTTTCGCCGCGGGGGTTTCAGGAGATTGGTTACTACGGCGGCTATTTTGAAACAAAAAATTTAATAAAATCAATAATATATCAATATCAATTTAATATGTAATAAATAAATATGAACACTTTCAAAACGATTCATTTATTCCTTCTATTTTAATTAAGCCTTTGAAAAACGGTCTAAATTCAGGCGTTTACATGTATCGCCGGCCTTAATGAAATCGCATCACAGTTCTATGACTATATTTAGCATAGATCTTTACAAGCTACTAAACGCTTCTTAAACCAAAAGAGATCAGTAAAAACAACGTATAATGGTGTTATATACTGGCCACAACTAATCTCTCCTCGTACACAGCGTTTCGCAAGATTTAAATCTGGAGCTACTTGGTCCGTTTGATTTTCGAGTAGCTGTCCATTGAATATCGCTCTTGATCTGGTTTCAAATAAGGCCCTTCCATAATGATTTGCAGTTGAATGCTGTGCTCGATCATGAGCAGTGTATCTGAACTTTATACTTGTGACGTATAGAAATAAAATTAAAAGGAAACTAAGTGTATTTAAGGGAATGTTTAAGTATCATTTTAGAAGAAATTGTATTGAATGAAATTTTGAATGTTTTATTGTTGTTGTTTTATTGTTGAAATGATCAAATATCTGAAGGTGAACATGGCTGCATTAACATTTGCAATCTTATAATATTATTAAGTGCTAGCACTTGTGAAAAAAAAACTTTGTCTTATCTTATAGCTAAACATTTCTAAAATATAATTCCAAAATTCAGAGCAAAACCCTCAAAGTTTTTGCATACCTAGTCCCATCCCGTCTATCATTGTAGCGCCGACAGCTCGCAGTATAGGAGTCATTTTCTCAAAACAATTTATTAAAAGTCCGTGCTTACTGCCGTTTAAAAACCACATTACCGATTCATTTCAAACTTGGCACACATTTACAATTATAGATTTTTTTAACATGAAAGGGGCTTTCCTTCTACAAAAAGCAATATGACCATCAAAAATGTAAAAATGAAAAAATAGAAAACAGCGAACGTTGGGGGAGAGGATTTGATGATACTTTGACTAAATTTTAATGTTCTTTGATTTCCGATAATTTTCAGCTCAGATACAATGAACACCGCAAATCGTTTTTTTTCCAAAGACGTTCTTGAAAAACCTTTGTCACCGCTTTGTTTGTCGATATTTTCGCATAAAAAATTACACAATGTTATTGAAATGATATTTCATAATATACAAAAGGTTTAAATACATTTGCTCTATCCATATTTCTAAAAAAAAAACTCGCAAGAAAAGTGTTCTTTTTTCACGCTGAAACCTTTACCCCTGCCTTAAGCTATTGTTGATAATTCATATAGAAAAATAATGGATGTACATCAAATAATGAGTAGCTAATTAATTTAATACTATGAACTATGAATAATACTAAATTCATTCAACCACAAATTGAAATATTTCTTAATGGTGTCACAAAAACATTTAAACTATATTTATTTCAAAAAAATCTTCTTCAAGCTGGGGTAAAATATCAAAATTTCAAAACTCATGTTCGTGCTCGACATATGCTTATTAAGTGCCGATTTTTGTCAATCTCTTGAAGCGGACAAATTGTCATATTGGTACTTCTTGAGAATATGAACGTGGGTATTTTCTTGAAGTTTAGTTGCCGAGCTATGGGCTTTTGAATAATTAACAAAATTGATGAAAGGTTTTTTGGAAGCCGATTCTGAGACTCGAAAAAAAATCTGATAAAGATTAAATATAATGATTGGTATCGGAAATTAACTGTTCTTTTAAATTTTGAAATTAGATTTGCAAAACAAAGGTTTTTTTTGTGTAAAACCGGAAGTAAGCTCTTCAACTCGTTATTAGAGTGATTTGCACCAAGTTAATTTTGTTTATTTTTATATCAAAACAAAGCTTAAAAAGTATTTATTTTATGATAAAAGTTTTAGAATGGTATGGTCGATAGCTCAGGAGGTAGGTGAATTTTAATACGCACAAGTCGTATGAGGATACCAGATCGCAGTCTCCTAAATCAGAAAATCGATTCTCTCGTAATAAATGTTTCAGCTGCAATTGAGCTCACTATAGGCAATTACAAGACGCGAACCGCACCTCGCTCCCATAAGTATCAAAACATACCAACCTTCATTGAAAACCTTTTCGAAGAACCGAAAACACTTCGAAGAAGGCTCAATCGCATCTATGACAGCAGGGGGTTTCCCAGGCATTTTTCTTGGGGGGTGTGTTCAGAATTTTAGGAGGGGTGTCCCTTTGGAACAAAGGACACAAAGGTCCCTTTGTGTAGGAAAATTGTCTGTGTTAGGGGGGTGTATACACTTTCCAGGGGGGGGTATTAGGGGGGTGTTAGGGGGGTGTAGGAAAATCTCTGTATGACAGGACTCTTAATAGAACTAACACAGAATACAGTGCTAGTGTAAATTTAAATCGTGTCAGCAACTATAGCTCAAGTTTTAACAAACTGGCAGGATTTAAAGTTTAAGGCAGCATTAAGTGTAGTGAAACCAAGCCCAGATATGTTCAAGCACATCAAAAGGTTTACTGACCGTAAGCCATTTTCTCTTCAGAAAGTCTCACTAAACAATCAACTATTGAGTTTAAATACAAGTTTGTGAGCTATTATTATGCCAGATTTGGCAAATAGTTGCAGAAATCGTTCACGCAGACATCACAGATAAAATAAAAGAATGTGACCTAATAGGTCTTGTGAATTGAACAGTTTAAACACTACTGAGTGTTCGAGAAAATGTTTATCTAGTTTGGAAAAAAAATCAATCATTGACAATGAAGCATTGTCTGGATCTCACACTCCATAAACGATCATGAAAACGAAAAGCAGCAGACATCATTAATTTGAAATCTTTTGCAATTTCGCCTAGTCTAAAATTACATCTCTGCAAACCACACCCTGCAAACTAAATGGCTCACTTACAGTGAGCGTCGTTTAACAACGATTTTCGCAATAAGTTAGCTGCCAATGGAAAATCCGCTTCAAATTACAGCGCCAAATATTCCACACCTTCATGTGTTTAATAACATCCGGCGGTAGCTCGTGACTCTTATATACTATCAACGTTGATCAAGCTAGAATCCCAGTCAACAGTTGAGCTTATTGGCTGTTACTGACTTTATTGTGAAGCTAAATTTTGACAAGTCTCCACTGTCTGGTCATTCTTTGGAGTGAAATTTTTGACAACGAAAAAAAGCGGTGACTCTGCTGACTTTTGACAGATAAAATGTCAAGAATCTCAATTTTCGATCGATTTATTTATTGAAGAGACATTCGCACAATTCGTTTTTCGAATTCAAACACCTAATATCACATTATTGCACGAAAAAATGCACTGCACATACTTAAGTGGCGTAAAATGAGTGGGGACATGTGACAATGCTATCTGCATTTTCAACTTTCAAGTCATTTTTCTAAGCTAAGAAGTGAGTACGTCTTGCTTATTTTCAAGCTAAATTTTCACTAAAATAAATTTTGCGTGAAAATTTTGGATGAAAATCTTGCATAAAGTTGAAATAGGAGCGAAACTGAGCTTTGTGTTTGAAGCATGAATGTGAAGTCCTTAAACTACCTTGGAAAAATAGTAGCTGCTGAGACTAATGAGAATAACGTTTGCGCTTGTATCAAAGCTTTTGAAATCCCGAAATTTCCGTAAATGTTAAAACGGTGAACTGTAAGTGATCTATTTAGGAGCAATCATAGTTAAAAGTAAAGAATTCCTACGACAACCCGTTTTGGATTTAGGGGTTGAAGCTGGTAGAGAGCTTAATTCAAAAATTTACAGACAATTTATACGAGTGTCGAATGAAACTAATCATTCACACCTGATTTAACTCTGGTACATATTCAGAGCTAGGTGAATTCAAAGTTAGGTGCGCGGTGCTTTGTTCAAACTTGGACTGGAACTAGGGCCCCAACTCATAAGGAACCAGTGCTCTATCAACTCTATCAACTATCAACTAGATTACACAAACCGGCCCAAAGATAAAGCTCAACAAAATCTAGTAAACTGGACACCGAGCTCGTATGAGCTAAGTGAGCCTACTCGGAAAAATCTTTGCGGCAGTTTTAGTACCGAAGGACAGACTCTGCTTGCACGGGTTGCTGAATCACATTGGTCCACCATCGAGCTCAGAAAGGAGATTTGTTTACAGTGGCCAAGATTAAACTTTGGCTGTAGTGTCAATAATATGAGGCATAGCTAAAAAAAAATAATTGCATTAATAGCTGTATAAGAAAAGAAGGGGACTATGTTGATGAATAAAAGAGAATTGTACCAAAAATTGTTATTTGTTAGTCCAGGGTCTTGTCAAACTATGTGTTACATACTGAATCAAACAATGTATATTCATTACAATCTACGGTATACATAATATGAATGCAAATTTAATTTTCATACGATAACGAGAAGGACAGTTAAATTCTGATAAAACTACAAATCGACTAAAATACAAAGATAAAAATTCGGACAGAAAATTAATAACTAATAACCCTATGCTGGTGGAAAAATGTGTAATGGGTGAATACTTTTCAATCGCTGCCTTTTTCAATGTGCTAGGATTACTTACGTCAGCCTGGTGGGATGATGATAAAATAAGTTTCATTTAAATTTATTCTGCAATCGCTTCGTTAGTTAGGTGCTTGTGAAAAGTAGCATTGTGAAAGTATCATAGAGCTCTGGTAAAATATTTTAGTATTTTTAATTAGATCCTCTAAAGGTAGATTGGGTTTGACGGGCAAGCTCCTCTCCTGAACTGTAAGTCATAAATTGAAACCAGCTTCAAATCATATGGTCATATAATACAAGCGTTTTAGAGTCGAAAGACAATGCCAACTTGCTACCTCGCAAGCCAATGAATTTAAGCTTATCCATTTGGCTAAGTTTTTATTTGTCGGGGGAAAATCTTCAGTGAAGATGTGCATAGCAAAAAAGAAACACTCTAGCGCATCTGAACCGCTCGAAATACTAATGTTCGATGAACAATACAAGAATCGTGCAGATTTTCTACCCCACGTTTTTCAACCTGTTTCTAGGGCAACACCGCTTTGATTTCACCAATGCATTTAAACTTATAGGATGGAAAAGTTTTTAAGGTTACCACTTGCATGAATTTCCAGATTTAGATAAGTCAAACACTACACAACTTTGAGAGCAGCATCTCCTGTGACATAAATAAAGAAAATGTTCAGTGCTTGCAGCAATTTACCAGCACTGCAACTAAAAGTCTCCCACAACAGCCTCACGTCCAAATCGGTAGCTTCGTCGAACGTTACAGGGATGGAAAAATGTTTGGGATCACTATCCGAAAAATTTGCAGAACTTAAAAAATTTAAACATTGGTAACTTATTTTCATTGTAAATTTTTGCGATGCGAATACATAATGTAAGCATTTATTGATACGAAAATGGCAAAAACATCGCGCTGGCAGCCCTTTGTTAACATCAAAGCCAAAAATATAAAGCCGTATCGATGATTGCATTGGAAGTTATAGCGGTTCAAAGAAATTTAGGGTTACCACTCGCAAAAAAGTTCAAATTTTCGAAATGTCAATTTTTGTTGTTGATTATCACTACAATTGATAAAATCGCTTAGCAAAGAAATGGAAAAAAAAACACAAAACCAACAATAGCTTGCAACCCTATATTGGTTTTTCAACCAGGCGCGTTCTGTATCGCCTACAGTAAGTTCCATTTACCATCTGAACTTTGTTTTGATTTCATGACTGTACTGGAAGCTATGGGACAAATACCTTTCTTTTCTGAGAAAATTTTCAAAATTCAAGACACAAATATTACCATAGCTGTTAGCTTCAACCGAATTTTTCAATCAAATTTCTACCACACGTGGCATTAAAGTAAGGTTCAGCTACTGTGTGAATTTCATGAAAATCTGGTCAACGAATGAGAATGCATAGGGCAAAAAGCTATTTATTTTCTTTGTAATTTTTCAAAGATGGCACCACTGGCACAAAGTTGCACATATTTCCAAATCGCTTCTATCAGGTTTGGTCCTACTTAGTACCAATACATTCTGTGCGTTTCAGATGTATCTGATTGTGAGTTTCGGATGCTTAAAATATTGGTAAATTGGGGGAGGATTACCCTTCCTGCCGGAAATTTCAAAAGTTTTCTTTGGCTGTATAAACAAAGTATAAACTGTAAAACAAAGTATAAACTATTTATAAAAGCTGGTTTTTATTGTAAAAGATGATAAATTTTCGGGAGAGTCGTTGACTTGAAGGTTTTCACTTTCAATGCCTGCCGTACCTGCAGAGCTAACGTACGTTCATAAAAAACTACACAAGTTTGCAACGTGATAGCATCAATATGTCAAAAGTTATTGCAGTTCAAAAATTTCCAAATTTTCTCAGGCACCTAGCGCACACATAGGGCTAAAAATTTCACAAATACAATCATATTCACATTCAAAACATCCTGAAAATTCATTCCGTAAACTTTACCTTTGCAAAAGTTATTTGTTGACTGAATAATAGGTATATTTACAATATCACTGAAAAAGCCACCGGCGTCAAAGGGTTAAAGATTATTAACATTTGGTGAGAACTGACAGTATTCTGCATATACACCAATGTATCCTGAAAATATCAATCTAATCAATCTAATCTTCCTGCGATTTTTTCACTGACATTTTTTGATCATATATATAAGTATATAGAAATATGAATTTTTGGACCAAAGTAATTTTAATACTAATGTTCTTGTTCGAACATTAGTAAAAACAAATAAAATGGATCTATATTAGCGCGCCAACGCAAATATGTTTGGAAACACTGCCTTGGTAATACGGAACTGAATGATTTTCAATCGCTCATCGACCGAAGAAAATCTGAATTTTATGAAATGTTGACGATGTGATGAAAGACCATCTAGAGCTTGTGGTAATTTGATTCAAATGATCTATGTACGAGCACATAATTGCCAACATATGGTTTCATACTTTACGCGAAGTTATTTGGTAGGCATTGCTATCGTAATTGATGGACTAAACTGTCTTTCATGAGTACTTTCCCGACATAACTATGACACCGAAATTTCGTTACTTGAATTCGTTTTGATATTATTTTGTGTCACGCTAAAGTTAGCATACGATCTAGGATAAATTAAGCTTGTAATTTGACTTTTTAAGTTGTATGATTAGATTCAACTTTAGCACATTGGATATGTTTGATCTGACAACAAAGAAATCACAAATGCAGTTTTCCAATACTTGGATTTTGAGATCAGTCATTATTAATAGCAGTTTAACTGTAAGTCTTCAGAAAAGCTTTAAAATCACACCAAATAATGTTTCCCGTGATTGAAAAATTGTATTCCAGCCAATTAAAATTTGTTCCATACATCATGCTAAGTAGCTACATGAACCATAAATAATTTAATGATTTCGCTAAGTAGAACAGGGCCTAGATTTGCATGCTCTTATGTACCTCATGTTCTACCAATTATGGAAGTGTTTACCTTTTGATTTTCAGCCAGTATATTTCCGATAATCATTTGAAATCATAAGCATACAAATGAACGTACATGAGCCCTGAAGTTGAATATGGGAACTCATATTGATGTTGAACTTTAAAATGCAAATAGTGCCTGATGTGGGCGTAAAATGAATCGTGAATCAAGCATTAAACAAAACGGCAAATCTTGATTATTATTCTATGTTAGATCAAGATTAAACTTGGCAAATCAAGCAATAATATGAATATTTATCTGTGCCATGATTAGCTTACGAGGCAAGAGCAGGTTTGTGTTTATTTGTCACAACTTCTTGATTGTGAAGGGTTGTTCGGTAGATGAACGATTTTGTCATGGATCTATTATGCTATGTATGGCGATCTGTGATACATATATACATATGTATATAGCTTCAGCAGCAAACAAATAAATTACATTATTTTATGTAGTTGCAAGAGCCGAAAACCGTCTATGGAGAAATCGGAGGTACTCTCAGTTTAATTTCATCTCGATATGATCTTTTCTGTTTGGGAGAAGCTACTGCGTTGCAATTATTTAGAAACGAAATCTTTCAAATATCCAAGTAATATAGTGTGTCAGTTGTGAACAGGAAATGAGATAGTATTGTATAAAATGATATGCAAGCCTTTTTGCGCTGTGGATAATTCTTTTCGAATTTCGAGACTTTTTACAGAATGTAAGTAACTAAGATCTCGTAAACATCTAAAAGCCTAAATTTTAGGATAGTGTAGTGGAGGACCTTGCATACAGCGAAGGTGACAAGCTAAAAAGCTCCAGTCAAAGGTAGGATTCATCCCATTTGAAATCATCCCATTTGAAATCGCTTATTTTGCAAGAGACAATGATTCGGTTGATGCTTATTTTAAAAATCCTAATCTTTAGAGGAGTGGTCGTGAAAGCCATTGTGGCGAAACAAACTCTATAGACAACCACGTATTGAAATTTCTACATTTCATGCTGATAGCGTTATTTCAATCAAATTACTGCCAAACTTGACGTGCTGATAGCACTTCATCTAGTATAGGAATTTCATTTTGATTTCATGACTATACCGGAAGCAGTAAAATACAAACTGAGCAAATTTTCAAGATCTTAGATGCAAAAATTACTGTAGCTGGCAGCTCTATCCCAATTTTTCAACGAAACTTCTGTAAAACTTGACTTTAACTATCGTGCAGCTACTGTGTGAATTCGTTGAAAGCTGGTGATTGGATCGGAATTCATGGGCTGAAAAGCAGTTTTTTTTAATGATTTTTCAAGATGGTCCTACCTAAGACCAATGCATCATCTAAATTTCACATTGATCTGATTATCGGATCGTCTTTTCTCACGAGCACAAATTTTGAGTATTTCAAAGAGAGGTAATTTTCTGAAGGTTTGCCATTTTTTGGCAGAGAGAAATTTCGAAAATTAAATTTACGAATTTAAATTTAAAAGCATTGAATTTATCAAAAATATACGTTTTTATTTTTACTACAAAAACCACTTTTTAAGAGGGTCGTTGATTTGAACCTTTTCTGTTTATGTAGGGTAAAGCACCCAGTTGTAAGCCTTTCAACCTAAATTACAAATAGTCCAGTAGCCTTAAACATCAAACCTTTGAATCCGGTAGTTTTGATTTTTTGCTGACTTCTTTGTGATGTTGCCCCAATCAATAGTCCACGTTTGCGACCTCGAGCGCCGAACGCAGCTTTGTCAAAATCGAGGAAAAAATCGAGAAATTTTCGACTTTTTTTTGGGTTTTGCAAATTTAGACCACAAAGGACTTGTTTTATGATAATATCTTTGCAGTAAATTTTAAAATTATACTGAATTTGTTCCCATCTGAGACCAAAATCGTCTCTGTAGAACTGATAGTTTCTGAGATACAGCCTTTCAAAGTTATCCATTTTGAAATGTTGAAGTTTTTAGCAATATTTTGTTGTTCTTAGTGCATTTTCACCCTGCGAGTCTATTTTATTCGTTGAATGTCTCCTACAGGGGGTTTTGTGTTTTTTTTAGATCTATTGCAGTAGACCTCGAAGAGATTTGAGAGGTCCACAAATTTCCTCCCAAACATTTTTTTTCGTTCTTTCAACCTTCTGTTCTTTATATCATCGAAGCCTTGTCTGAACGTTATGGGGTATTAAAGGAAATGAGAATTATATGAATAATTATTTAATTCAAGAACAAAAAATAGTAAAACAGATAGTTATATAAACGATTGTACAGAAAAGACTACATCAGTTACACAGTACCTGCATCAATTAAAATAATTTTGACCTCCTGGAATGGCCCGGTTGAGGTTTATCGGAGGATCTCGATGTGTCATTGATGTCTTGTGACTGGTTTGCCTACAAAACATCCTCCATCATGTCGTCATTGGGAAGATCGTCGCCTTCTGAGGAATGGAAGTTTATTTCTAGTTCGGTATCCTGCACGTTTTCACAGGAGGCCTTGCTGCAGTGCCTGCAGACTGACGAGCATTTTAGCCCGGCCTTTATGCAGCTGCACGCCATCCCACAAGATTTGTTGCAGCCTCACTAAACCATCCTTAAAGAGGTGTTGTGCGGCTGCGTTTTTGGTCATAATTTTAGAACTGAGGCCCCGTCACGTGGGTATCCACTCCATGAGACCGGATTCATTGAGACTTCCAGCTACGTCTGCATTCAGAATAAAGTGTACAGAAAGAAAATGATGATTCAAACGTTTTCTATAAATTAACTGAATTCAAGGAAAATGTATACCTGATAGTAGGACCGTAAGTTCAGTATCCATTCAGTATTGAAGAGATGAACGAGGAAGGCCTCACTGCTGAGACTGTTGAATGTGTATGAGCAACGCACTTCCTTCTTTATGAGTGCATGTACACTAGATATGCTGTTTCCAAAAATAGTCTTAAAGACTCGGGGATCACAAAATTTACATTTTTCGAAAAATCGTCCAAAATAGCTTTGTATCGTAAACTTACGAACGTAGGTCCTCTCGTATGACTTCAGCAGCTGTGTTCACTACACGTAGTCTTTCTGCTTGAGGATCTGAGCTTCTATTCTCATACCAAGTACTGGTGAGAATTTCGTGACCTGTGTTTTTAAAACAAACAGTTATTTGTTTGGAGGATGTTTCAACGATCGAAATATCGTCCCCTTACTTTTAAAACAATCGAATTTTCATCGTTCGTAGTTGAGGTCGTTTTCCTTCTATTTGGTCCATCAGTTCATGTAGAGGGAACTGACACTCCGCAAAATTCTCTTCCATGAATGAACAAATTAATTTCATCGTCTGATCAACCGTTTGATGCTGAAGGTCTCCCTGAACATTCCTGGTGTTGCCTGGTAGAACAATATTTTGTAAAACCGATGATATCTGTCATCAAGGGCTACCAAACTTGTGTTCTCACTTATACGCTGTTGCATTTTGATAGCCCATTCGCCACCACTTTTTTCAGCTGCTTCCAAGATTGTTAAATTGAGAGACATATTTTCCTTACTAATCACATTGTTTCTTTTTTTCTGGCCTTTTCTTCCTTTGAACAACAAGAAAATCTTCAGGTTTTTTGTCTCCGCAAAGAAAGCAGAGTTCTCCGAAATTGATATGCTGACACTGATCTCATTGGCCTTGATAGTGTCACACTTCTTTTTCCACGGCAAACAGCTACTTGGATCAACTTCGGGTGGTTATTTCTCTTTTGACAAGCACTATGCACATATATCTCATTAGCACCCTCCAATAAACAATCCTTTTTTTTATTTTTAAGTGGACACTGGACGCAAGAAGTGTTTTAGACCCCTTTCCTTTACTAATCGTACTTCACCTTGATTTAAAGTCTCCTTACATATAAATCACATACTTGTAGTGGAACTGGGATTGAACATTTTGTAGATTTTGAATTTAAATTGCAAGGGGGACACGCACAGCTCATCTAATGAGACGCCGACTAGAAGAGAACTAGGTAAGGACTGAGAACTGAGAAGTAAGATGAAATGTGATGCAAAGAGCCTGTCCTTGAGGTATAGGGAGAGGAGTGGAGTGTTGCGAGAGGAGTGTAGTGGAGGGAGTAGGAGAGTCCAGTAGGGGTGCGCCATTCAACCAGCGGCAGCTCTCAGCACCTGAACTTCATTTTGTCCTTACTAAAAAAAACCGTTAATTTGATGCAATCTTTTCTGTACATTCTTTTATAGCATTATGTTTGTTTTATTATGTTTTTGTTACTAAACTTATTATTTTATATTATTTTCTGCTAAAAATTTAAAAATTAAAAAAAAAATGGATAAACTTTGAAAGGCTGTATCTTGGAAACTAACAAAACCATGAAAAGGCTCATCAAAAAACATGACACAGAACAGACCTGCATATGCTCATAGACAACTTCATAGTGAATGCCACTTACAATGCAATACGAGGAGCCAGTATTGCCATTATGGATGATATGAAAAATACTAAGCTGTTGAACATTTCAACCAGAATTCTTTGAACTCTGCATGGTTGGTATCTTATTTCTGTGTATTTAAAACACAAAAAGCGTTGACTACTGGAGAACGACTGGCTACCGGCAATTTTAGCATACCTGCCGTAGCTATCGAGGTTCCCGCACATTTATGAAAAGTCAAACAAGAATATTTTTTGAACTCATCGATATGCTCTGTCATTCGTAACAATTTGATGATTTTATGCGATAACTTCGAAATTTTATAAATTTTTCTTTGCTTACCTTCAGGCAGTTATTGCCTGCGAGTGGTTGGAAACTTCCGAAACACTATGAAAACAAAACTACAAGCACAATTCGTTCATCAGTTTCTATAATAATTTTATGGAAAGATTTATTTATCATTTAAGTGAAAAATTAACAAACAAATATAATCCGCTACGATAAAAATTAATAAAAATCAAGATAGGAGCTGATTTTTACCTCACAGCCAAAATAATGTGAAATGGTTTTTCCTAGAAAAAGTACCGCTAATTCCAATAATCCGTCTGTGAAGAAAGAATATCGCATTGCAGACATGATGACTATCAGTCAGACCTTAGTTTTTGAACGAAATCATTATTCTGTAAAGAGCAATACGACATTTAATGCGCGATGGGTCTTCACACTTCTATTAAAGAGCGAGAGTTAATAATAAACCATTTCGAGGTTGGGAAATCTAAAAACAAAATTGCTGAGATTGTTAAAAGGAGTGCTTAAATGGTGCAGTATATTATTGAATGTTTTGTGGGCTGAAATCGTTTAGAAAATCGAGCCAAAAAAAGCTCACAACAAAATTTTTCGGAAACAGATTGCCATTGGATCGTGAGGCAGTCAAAAAAGAATCCAACATTTAGTGGCCCCAAATTTGCAGAGTTTACTGAAAGGACTCTCGGCAAAAAGAGTAGCCCCCCTAACTATAAGAAGGATACTCAGGAATGCGAATTTAAATGTTAGAGTTTATCGGAAAAACCCATGCAACAATCCCAAAAACAGATTGCGCAGGATTGACTACGCTCGTGAGCATCTGAATAAGGATACTGCTTTTTGGGCAACCGTCATTTTCTCTCATGAAAGCAAATTTAATTTATTTGGATCTGAGAGGCAAAAATACGTCTGGAGGCGCAATACAAAACAATTAAGGGAACTGTGAAACACGGAGGTGGATATGTTATGGTATGGGCATGTATGTCGCAAGCAGGGGTCGCAAATCCGGCTTTCATCAATGATATCATGGACAAACACAAGCATTTGAATATTTTGAAAGGAAACTTACTGCAAAGTGCAAAAAAAATTGAATATAAGGGATAATTTTCGATATTATCAGGACAATCATCCTAATCATTCCTCTCAATTAGTTCAAACGTGGCTTATTTGGAATTGCCCACATGTTATTCAAACACCTCCACAGAAACACATGTTATTCAAACACTCTTAAATGCTATAGAGAATTTGTGGTCAGAGTTGGAGAAAGGCATCAAGAAACACACAACAACTGACAGGACCTTAAAAGAGCTTTGCATTAAGAGTGGAACCAAATTCAGCCAGAGTACACAAAATCTTTAGTGGGATCGATGCTCGTAGATTGGACGCGGTTCTTAAGCAGAAAGGCTATCCCACGAAATACTAGAAGTACTATTTTTTAATTTTATAAGGTATTAAAAGCTTCATAAAAATTTTTTTATAGGAAAAACATTTCACATCATTTTGGCTGTGAGGCCAAAATCGGTACTTTTCTGGATCCTTATTACTTCTTTTCGTAATGCATTATTTTTTCACTTAAATGATAAATAAACATTAAATCTGCAATTCCTCACAACTTTTTTTCGTTGTTTAATTCAGAAGCTGACAGATATTGATCATATTTCATAAGATAGGTACTTAGCCACATCATTTTGGCTGTCAGCCGCTGTATAGGTATATCCTGAAAATTTAAGCTTGATCGGATTGCGCGATTCGGAGAAAAACCGCACTGAAAAATTGTGTTTATTTATATGAAAATGCTCACAGCTGCCGCTGCAACCAAAGCTCTGCCGCAAATTATACTTCATTTCAAAAGCACAAAACTACGAAAATGAACTGCTGTTTCTATCACAAGTAGCAGAATCCATAAATACTGCAATGATAAAATCGCCAATATTCTCAAGGACATAATTTAACTGTCATCATTATCATATTCGGTATGTTGGCAATTTCACGAAAATAAACCATTTACTAATTTGATTTTATGTATTTCCATGAATTTCGCAAACCACATAGTAATAAACAGAACATGTAATTTGTGTTCATGCTACCCGCAAACGACCCGAAATCAATCAAATCACATCAAATTGGAATGGATTAAATCATACTAATCAGATTCACATTCACAACTAGTTGGGCTAAATGAATACTTTGGCAATCTCATTTTAATTTCAAGTATGCATACATTATCCATGCATACATATCTGTATAGACATACATATCTACATGTATGCCATATTTCCGGATCCATGCATATTTATGCACGATATTTTATGCTTAGTCGCGATATACGTAATACAGTAGCTACATATGTATGTAGCTCAAATATCAATTTACTGATGTTATCACCGAACTAAAGTCATTAATTGCCATCAATTAATTCAATAGCAGTTTGATGTGACAAATTTCGCTGAAAACGAATTTTACGGGAGCCATAAGTTATTTTGTCGAATTGAGTTGTGTATCAATAACGAAATGGACGCCGGAAAATATGTAAAACATGCCAATAAATAAGCCACATAGAATATATTTTTTTAATAAAGTAACCGAGATGCGTAAATAACATTGTAAGTTGAATTTTCATTTTGAAATTATTAAAACATGAGAGTGGTTGAGTATTATCTGAATCCGTAATACCATATTTTAATGTTAATTCTGTATAATTTATTTACAGTCAGTTTACAGTTACAGTATGATTCATAGTTTCGAGTCAGCCAAACTTGATTTTTATACACTAAAAAGAATATTTCGGTGAGTTTTAAATTATAAGATACTACTTTTAATTCCCTTTTAAACAATGACCTAATTAATAATAATGTTGTCGTGATCAGGAACAGATTTAAAGAAATGAAAAATATTCGATGTTTCCTCGAAAGTGGATCAAAAATTATATCGGGATGCAGTTTCCAGGAGTAAAATTGTTTCAATGCCACTCATTATATTAGTTTTGGTATGTGATCTAATCTCATATCTGACGGAGAAGGGTTTCATGCAAATAGCAAATAGGAAATTATCTGAGATTATAAACATGTTATAAAAATAAACAATTAAAAAACTTCTCACGATTTTTCGGACTATATCACGGCAAATTTCCATTTAGTAAATCTTAATTTCCGTTTATCTTCAAAAAAAAATAAAATGTTTTCAACAAAAGAAAAAATATATTTTTCTGTAACTGATCATTTCTCCACTTAAGCAGTGGCTTCTTGTCAGGGGTGGTAAGATCGGCCCGGCCGTACAAAAACAATCCGTTTATATTGGGAATACAAATAAGTTTCCGCCGTTTTCTATAAAAAATCAATAATTTACTGTGGAAGAACGCTACGTTAACTTATACTTATAACTCGAAGCATTGTCCATCACTAGCCACTATTTTTACCATCTTTCTGGCAGCATTCGGATACCACGTCGGAAGAACTTTTCATCTTTTGATGCTATCAACGAATCGACCCAATTTCATGTATCTTTATATGTGCTCGGGCAGACCAGGTGCCAATCGACCGAAACAAATGATAATTGAAGGGAGTAATGTTTTGTGAATACGGTGGGTGGAGTAGGACCTCCCAATTAAGAAAGGGGTAAGGGTTTCAGCGTGAGAAAAACACTTTTTTTACAATTTTTTTTTTGTTAGAAATATGGATAGAGCAAATTTATTTAAACCTTATGTACATTATTAATTATCATTTTAAGAGCATTGTTTAATTTTCTTATGCGAAAATATCGACAAGCAAACCAGTGAGAAGAAGAACGTCTTTGGAAAACGACGATTTGCGGTGTTCATTGTATCGCAGCTGAAAACTATCGGAAATCAAAGAATATTAAAATTTAGTCAAAGTATCATCAAATAACCATGGACGCATTTTTCCTGGAGTGCTCGGCTCAATCTAATTAACTGTGCTCGATACGGAGCTTTAAACGGCCCACAGACGAGAGATCTCGTCGACAACTAGATCTGCAATATGCGATATCTGCAACGATTATCTCTGTCTGTGGGCTAGTCTCAGGTTGCATTTTTAGTCTCTGCAACGGTTGCAGTAAATATCAAAAATTTTTGATATTTGGTGGGCGGAGCTACTGGTCGACGAACACGTTGCTGTGTCTGTGGTGATTTTGAGACTAGAATGGAGATCTCATTTGAATTTAGTGTAACGTAATGGTAACATAATTTGAAATCATTGGTTTAACGGACTGAATTGTGTATGAGTACGCTCAACAAGAGTCAGTTAACATACCTCATGATCCCGTTAATGTTTTATTATTTCAGGAAATATTTATGAACGAAAAGAATAGATGTGGAACGATAATATCTTTTCTTTGGCAGCAACGGATATTTAGTTCATTTTCAGTGCTACTTGCCTATGATGACCGCCAATTAAAATTCAATAAAAAAGTATTTAGAGGGCTACATGTGGCTGAACCAGAAAGTACGAATACCTAGATACTCGTACATACCTGTTCGAAATAACTTTACGTGAATAATAATTTTAAACCCTATTAAGGCACAATTGCTGCCAGCACATGATACATACAAATTTATAATTTTCTCCGAAAATCAGTTCCGACACTCCTAATACGAACAATCAATGCCTGGTTATGATGACCGGCAATTAAAAATTATTTAGAGGGATCTATGACTAGGTTACAGATGCCTGAAGCAGAAAGTACAAATACCTTATATATCCGAGTATATGTACCTGTTCGAAATTACTTTACGTAAAACATCATTTGCTAACAATGCTTACAATGTACATATATCCTCCGTTTTCTTACAACGAAAATGACCTGAAAACACCCATTCCAAAGCGTGTGTTGCCTCCACGAAAACAACGATCGAAGGAGATTGCAATTCAAGTTGCGATTACATTCTCTGTGTCTGTGGCAAATCAATTGAGATCCAGTCGACGACTAGATCTCCATGTCTGTGGGCCGTTTTAGTAATGGTTTCGCTCGGTTTGATCAACTTATAATACACGATACTAAGCTGGTCCCATCAAAACACATCATACGTTTTTCTCCATGAATATTTAGTTTGGCTGTCGATGTTGAACCATGGCCAGGTGGTCCCATGATTTTCTCTTCCTAGTGGATCCATTTTTCATCACCAGTAACGATATGATACAAAAACCCTTTTTGTTTATGCCTGGTAAGCAGCATTTCACACATGCAAAGTCGGCGTTCAACGTCTTTCGGCTTCAGTTGATAAGGAACCCTAATTTCTTGTTTCTGAACCAATCATTCCCAATGATTTTAAACGATGTAAAACTGCTTGCCGAGTCACTTGTAATGTACGTGTAAGTTATTTTTGCATTTGGGAAGAATCTTTCTCCGATATCGCTGCCAATTCTTCGTTTTCCACGTCAAAAACACCGTTTTGAAACTTTTCGAACCACTCACGACAACTTTTCTCGCTTAAAGCAGCCTCATCATATGTGTCTACAAGCAATCGATGTGCCTCAGCTGCAGATTTCTTCAAATTACGCACGAAAAAAATTCAGAGTTGCTGATATGGAGTCAATAATACTTTAAGGTTACCTCTATTAGCCCCCTTATCCATAACAGAACAGTGCTAAACAGTGCAGACGCATTGGAAACAACAACAGCTCCTGTTATGCATAGGAGGAGTTGTTGTTATTTTCAATGCGTCCGCAGTTGATCTGCAGTTGAAAAAAGACGAAAACTTCCTTTACAATATTGTTACTGGTGACAAAACGTGGTGTTCCCAGTACGATCAGGAAACAAAGCGTCAAAGTTCCGAATGTAGGCCAAAAAACGAGCCGGGAATCGAAAAATCTCGTTTTGAGAAGTCAAAAATGAAGACAGTGCTCATTTGTTTTTACGATTCTAAGGGTATTGTTCATCATGAATTCGTTCCAACGGGCAAAAAGGTTAACGTGCGATTTTATTTTGATGTTTTGCATTTTGAAAAAAATTGAATTTTGGCTCCGTGCGTCTTTTATCTGTTCGGAAAACATCATTTGTCAATGAAGGGCATGCGTTATGCTGACATTTCGGCCATCCAAAAGTTGTGTACAAACATTCTCAGAGCCATGCGGACCAACGACCTAAAATCCTCATTTGAAATGCTATTAAGTCGTGCAAATCAGTGTATCGAAGCGGAAAGGGATTACTTTGAATAAAATGAACCAACTTTACCGAAAAAAAACCTTTTTGTTCTTATTTTTAAAAAGTCCTGTTCACTTTCACCTTAGCCCATTTGTGCGACGGGGTAAGATTATTTAATTTTCAATAATAAGTTTTTCATCTTTTAAATAAACAAAAGCTTAACTGAGGACACATAGAAGCTTACTACGGTACAATGACGTTCAAATACTTTGTCACTAATATACTGAAAATTAGTTAATGGAAAATGCATTTTTTTATGGATTATGTTTTTTTAATGATTATCGTTTGGGCGGTAATTGAAACCAAAAAATGAACGAATGAATATTCAAAGTATTTTTGTTTTATATATGTTTCTGGGAATAAGTGTTACGCTGGTTTGTAAATTTTAAAGATGTATTTTATTTAAGTATCATAAATTTGTAGTACACTTCTTCTTCATATCAATACTCCCCAATTCCATCCTTTCTCTGTCTTGTTGAAAATGTTGTGGCACTTTTCATGATTCTTTTTGGTACTTTTTTCTGTACAAAGTTCACCTCTTATTTGTTGTTTGCTATTTGAAAAGAAACAACGAGACTATCAATTTTCCACTGGCAATTACCAAATTTTAAACTTTAGCCTCCCTTTTGGCTGGCGCTAATTTTTATGCTGCGAATAAGAAAGAAAAATTTGTACTCAAAGTCAAATAAGTAATTCTTGTTTTCAAGCTTTTGCTCAAAACACTCAAACCCTTTTTCTTACGAATCGAAATACAAGCTCATTAATATTAAGCTAAACAATGTCATGTACCTGATCGTATGGGATTATCAGAAATTAATCTTACTGAAAAAACGATGAATATCAATCTGGAAGAATGAAAAAAAAGAACATAAATATGTCATCACGAATATTCTTAAGAATATCATTAAAGTTCAATGGCAGTTCGGCCTGTTCTGTTTTATCAAACTGGTCGATGAATTATTTATTTGTGGATAATATGCTTCTGCAACATTTTATTACATTTTTTGTTGAACTCGCGACAGTCTAATTTATTACAGCTGATTTCACTGTCGGCCGCAGAGTTTTTGCTTCATAAAGCCTTGAGGGGGTGTAGTCTTTAGGCGATGGCACTTGTCATTCAGGTGGAAAGTTAATTTTTCCTGCAGGTGCATTAGTTCATATGTATCAATAGAACAACATCAATTTCAATCATTTTTATTTTTACTATTCGAAATAGAACTGTTAATGAACAACATTGTGATTGAAGTTGTTTACACAGAAATGGTTTGCTATTTAAATTCAAATCATTGGAAACCCAAGATATTATTGAATATTATGCAAAATTTTAGGTAATATTTAAACATGCTTATCATCTATGACATGAAATAAAGACATATAGAATTCAAAATTTTTCATTTGAAGCTTATCACGCACACGCATTACAGCTTCAAGCTTTTGTATTGCGCCATGGAAATTAATATTTCATAGAAAAACCCGTTGATCAATGCTAACGTTTTAATATATGTTTGCCTCTTGCCACCTGCAAGAGGAATGGAAAAGCTAGAAATGGGAGAGAAACCTAGTAATTTCCTCACGTTTTTAGGTTCAATTAATGCAAGTAAAAATAAGTTGGCTACTATCTATGTCTAATCTATGTGTAAAGCTATCCTGTTTCAAATGTTTTTGCTCTTAGATCAGGGTCATCCCATGAAGTACCATGAATCAAATATCTTGGGTCCTGAATGAAAATAAAGTGAATGATGAAGTAGAGCCGAATATATATGGATTTAACCTGAAGATAACTTGATGGATCTAAAAGGCAAATATAATTAGCCTGTGTAGAATTAGGTATTTGTGAAATACTATTACTGGGCACTTATCCAGAAAGTGTTCTATAGAATGAATCTAAGTATAGCCGTATAAACGTAAGTAATTAATTGGAATTGTTTTTGCGGGATGATTAAACTTGAATTTTTTTTAACTAAGTAATTTCGAAAGTATCCACTGACTCTCATCAGACGTCAGCTCATAGCTCATAGTTGAAGATGTTAAAATTTATCACAGCTAACGTAAAAAATAAATAAAAAAAAATCAATGATCTCCCACTGCAAGTGGTTACATGAGTCAGGTAGGCACTATGAGCTGATGTCTGAAGGGAATCAGTATATACTTTCGAAACCACTTACTTAAAAAATTTTAATTTTGATCATCCCACAAAACAATTCCACAGTGAATAATTGTTTTTGTATATAAGCTGAAAGTCGGTATGTTAAATAACAAATCCATACTGATTTTATGGGCGGTGACAAATTTTTGAAATATCGTTAAAGTCACTTTCAAAAGTGGTTTTGAGTCCTTATTTCTGGAAGCCGCAGAATTGTCTATAATCTCATATTATCGAGGTTTTGGCAGTTTTCCTTCAGTCATTTTTTGCGAAGAAGCTTCGTTTTCACCGGCGGTCCCGCTGACCGGTACATATGTATGTTTTTTTTCCACCATGTCTTTTAAATTCTCAAAATTCTCAAAAACGGTATCACAAAATTACCTCTATTTTTGGCACTCGAAATTTCTGTTCACGAGAACTAACGACCGGATTATTGGATGATTATGAAATTTACAAGTCAAATTGGACTTAACTAGGACCAGGTCTGAAAGAAGTAATTTTAAAACGCAGGCAACTCTGTGGCAATGGTTCCATCTTGAAAAATCACTGCGAAAAAAAACAGCTTTTTGGCCTATAACTACCGATGCAGCCAACAAATTTTAACGAAATCCACACAACATCTGAAGCTTACTCTAAGCCACATTTTGTAGAAATAAAATTGGAAAAATGGGATAGAGCTGTGTGATGAAAGCTTTTGTCACCAAAATCTTGTAAATTTGCCCAGCAAAATAAAGATTTTCCCCTATAACTTCCAATGCAGTCATGAAATCGAAACGAAATTCATGCAGTAAATGGTCCTTATAATAAGCCAAATTTCGTAAAAATTTTGTAGAAAAAACATGAAAGGGCTGCCAGCTATGACTGTTTTATAGTTTTTTGGCATTTCTTTACTAAGCGATGTTGTCTTTAAATTTGCAAATAGGAATGATCCTGCAATGGCAAATAACAACTAATATTGAGGTTTCGTAAATTTGAAAACAAATTAGTGGGTGGTAGCCCTAAAATTCTTTACATCCTTATAACTTCCACTGCAGTCATTCAATCAAAACGAAATTCACAGAGTGGGTTTGACTTAACGTGAAGCAGATTTGGTATATTTTTGCCTTTGCTGCCAATGCAGGGTTGCCTGCACCAGACATTTTTGTAAATATTGCACCAACAGATACGTCCATTATATATTAATATGCAAAGCACTTACAATATTAATAACGAACCAATGTTTAAATTTTCCGAGTTTTCAAAATGTTTAGAATGGCAGCCTAGAACATCGTTTCAAGCCCCAGACATAGTTTAATTGCTGAAACTGTCAATGAAATCCTCAGATGAAAACGAAACTCAAAGGATTGTTTGATTTAAGCATGAGCTTGTTATGGTAGATTTATCGCTGCTTCATTGGAATAGTGTTGCCAGCACTGAAAATTTTCATCATTTATGTTATAGGAGTTGCTGTCGAAAAATGGTTTTTATTGCTTTGGATAAGAAATAGTTGATACTCGTGTGATACTACAAAAAAGTGTAATACGTCTTTCCTCATGTTTTGGTCACTCAAAAGCAATTTCTTCTAAAATCAATTTTCGATTCTGATGCGCTAGAGTTTTTTTTTCTTCATACTGGCAAAGGCAAAGTATGGGAAGGCAAGTATGTCAACTTCTTCCAAACTTGAGGAAAAAGTACTTTCACACGATAATTTACCAGCGAATTCACCGATTTTTCACAGAAGAAACATGTAACTCATACCAATTATACGAGTTGAGAATTGGTGCGAATATATTTTCTGTATATTGAGAATGAAAATACTAATCAGAAATTAATTTTAAACGTTATTCATGCAATTACTGGTCGCATAATCACTTTACTTCAAACACGCAATATCAGTTTTTTCGTATGTTCATAAGAAAATGTGTAGATAAATAACGTCACGTTGACTCCATATAAGATTATATAAATTAAAAATGTCTTTCGACGATGGCTCATAATTCTTGGGAATCCGTTCTCGAAATGCTCCCAAGAATGTTTAATCTTTTCGAATTCCATCATCATTTAGACTCGTGCCTCTTTGTCAATCATAAATATCTTTAACTGAACATATGTACAGTGAAATGACCTCTGCACCTTATTTTACGCTAATGTTAAGCTACAAGCCTGCTCGTCACCACAGCGCGATTTGGGAAATGATCTGATCAGCGTTAGCAGTAATCTGTTATCTCTTTCTGAAAATAAAGCACACTGACCTTAGATAACATTATGCTCATAGTACAAGTACTTAAAAAATCGTATACAACCTTCTATATGGTAAATCACTTTAAATGACTGAAGCTCAGGTGCACCATCTGAATGTAAACAAAACTCCAAGTGTGTGAGAAATGACTAACTGAGCAGAATTCCCACTTGACGCATCTTTGAATTAGCTATTTTGTGGTTTTTGAGAAACATTTCACTGTTATCTTAAATTTACAGTTATATTTTATCTGGCTAAGACATTTGGTTTGCAATTTGTTATGTGCGTGCCATCTCTCGTAAGTTAGTAAAAATATTTCGAAAGTATCGTTCAAATTGACTAAAACTGTTGTTTTATATATATTATATATATATTTTGATATTTTATTTTTAAACACTGATATGAATAGTAAAATATCTGTTTAACATTCAGTATAGATTTAAAGTGACTTGAGTGACTTTCTATCAAGTTAGTCTCTAACGCAGGAGGAGCAAACTCAGATGCCTGTGTAGGAGCGTTAATTTTGAACTGCAACCTATAAGGGTTTTAGGCCCCATAAACGACACCAGATATTTGGGGAATAGAAAGGTTAGGGGAACGGATGCTATTGTCTTACACATAACTTTAAAATATCCTCATAACACAGGTATTAATCAAAAGAAAAAAATAGTTGAAATTTATTTCAAATTAGGTTTATTTTATGTATGCTTTACGTGAAAAAGTAAAATCCATATTTACAACATACATATATAGTAATTTTAATGAACAGTGTATTTGTACGGAATTAACTGAATCATGTGGGTAACTCTGTACGTAAGTACGGGTAACTCCGTACATACTTGCTCCGTAATTGGCTAATTTCGTACATACATGTAAACCGTTAAATTAGTGTATTAAAAAAAATGCTGAAAATTTCACTTAAGACCAAAAGTAACAAAACTTTAACCATCAGCATAAGCCTTTACTAGACCTTCCATGCAAAATACACAACACTGATTATCTGTAGAATCATATCCCGAATACAAAGCATGTGTCCCGCTCCCATAGCTAACACACCTTGTACCACAGCTTTTTATCCTAACCAAAATCACCACAAATGACGCATAGTTCCTCGACATCTGTCTCATTTCCCCTGCTTTCAACAAAATCATCATTATGCCCTCCATCAGGAGATGATGAACTCTCCTTTTCTATTTGTTTCTTTAATCTATTTTTATTTTTCCCCTTTTTGATACCTTTTGTAATACACTTAGTGTGTTTTTCTAGTTTAATCTTTTTGGTAGCTCATTTTGTTCCAATTCTAAAACAGATTGCATAGCAGTCGAAGTAAGTCCTTTTGAGTGTTGTTTAGTCCTTTTACCTTTTTAAATGATTTTCTTTTTAGGAACTGGTGATATTTCACTGAAATCATAGCAATTTTTCATTTGACATGCTGAATCTCTGCCTGAGTTTTATAAATAGTATTGATTCATGATGGAAGTGTATTATAAGCTGCATCTGGTCCTGGATTTTTAGGAAGTAGTGAATTTTGGATTGCTGATGTTGTACTTGCATCATCATCTGATTCATTTGATTCTGTATTTGTTGGTACCAAAGACGATAGTTCATTAATATCCATCGGAATATCTAGTGAAGCGGAAGCACCTAAATTTTCAGACTTAGTCCCTCTAGTTTTAACAGCCTGTTGAGCGGAAAACTTGTCAGGAGGATTTTCATCTCCTTCTTGCACCAATTGGCTAATAGCGTTTGGATCGAAAGGCCAAATACTGGCTACTCGGAATCCACTAGCTGCTTTTTCTGCATTAGCTACGTTCAAGTATGCTTGAGTAAACAGTGGAGTCAATTGCAGGTATGTTAGTATTTCATATCGATGGAGTTTCATATAAGTACCAAATTTTTTATACAAAGCTACTTTATTCATAGAAGTATGGCTACTGTAATTGTCCAAGATCAATAAGACTGGGCCCTCCATTGATGGTTTTGTATTCCGGTTTCGGGCGCCTGATACATGTTTCAGGGGTTTTTTTTTGTTAAAAAATCCATACAACCAGTCTTTACCACATTCTTTTTTATCTTAATGGAAAAGATGTTTCATTTTATTAGACCCGGCATATGGAAATACTGCAGTATTTAATGATTTTGGAGTCAATCCATAAAACATACCTGCCAGAAGCAATATTTGATCTCTAATTTCCTGCTCCTGCTCGGGCTTTCTTTCCATGCGAATTTTTAGATCATCGCGGTCTCTTTTTGAGTAATCAGATAAAGTCATAACAGGAATATCATACGGTTTAACTTTCCTTCACTTTATGTCAGCCTTAGCTTTACTCCACCTCGAATGGCCTTTATGATACTCTCCATTTTTGGGCGACCAAGAACACTTCTTTTTAGACTGCATCTGTAAATCAAATTTTCATTTACTGGTACTTAAAAAAAGTAAAAACAATTACTGAGGCAATTTTAGAGACAATTGCAACTTTCCTTTTGAACCGATTATTTATACCGGCAAATATCGTACACCATACGCAATTAGCCGATATGCCATCCGCCACGCTGAAACAAAGTCGAGTGACAGTAGATGGTAAAATTACTTTGCAAAAACCAAATTCCACTAAAAAACAATCAAGTGATACTACTTTTACAATAAAAACAATAGATATATTCACAATAAAGAATTTACAGTTCAATATCTGGAGGAAAAATATTATATCTCCAGTTATAACCCAAAAACCCATATCAACCTCCCTTGACCATGTCTTGAAATAAACTGACGTGAACGGTTGCAGAGATAACAAGCTCAACAAATCTTTCGCGTGTAGCAAGGGCAGATCGCTTTCTGTCGTGTCATTCCTTTAAAACTTGAATGTACGACATTAGCCGCCGTACGACAATACCCTCCGTTCCCCTATTTAGGAGAATCTTCATAGGAGGTTATTTAAGAATATCTGAAAATTCCAGAAGAATTGTAAAAAACATATTTGGCATGTTAGGACCAACGTTCAAAATGCTTTTGAAATCCGTTAACTTATTATATTTCTAACCTTTGGTATTTTCGGATCTGTATTGCAATTTTCATAGAGGACTAAGTGACGTCAAATTTTTTTTTTATAGCCACTCTTTCGTCTGAAATCTTTCATATCTTCCGACATCTGTCCGTTCTCTTTTTTATCTGTCCATTACAAAATGCAAGGATAACTATGCTAGCCTTGTGTTTGTCGAAATGCAACGCAAAAGTTGACAAAATTTCAACTTTGGACGCATCGATACAACGAGAGATCCTCGTAAGTTTAGAATGGGTGGTAAGTATTTTGCAAGGTATTTTGTCAAGTGCCGTAATGATATGGGGCTGTATGAAATAATTGAAGGAATCATAGAACATCGGGCATATATTGAAATTCTGAACAGATTTGGAGCCAAGTGATGAAAAATTGGATGTATCAAGGGATATTTACTTTTAACAAGATAATGATCCTAAGCACATGGATCATAAACACCATCGCAAAGACCTGACCTCAATCCCATTGAGCACATGTAGAACATGCTGGAAAAAATGATCAGGACTCATCATATTAGCTTGAACCTAAGTTGAAACAGGCTCCCCAGCAGTAATGGGAGAAAATAGAGCCAAGCTATGCAAAAAAAACTTGTAGAATCGATGACACACCGTCTTAAGGCCTTGATGAAAAATAAAGGCTACACAACTAATGAAGCTTTAGTAGCCTAGTGGGTAGAGCACTGGCTTATTGTGCGTGGGTTCGCTGGTTCGAATCCAGGGTCGGACGCTCTGATTAGTTACCTGATTTAAATCAAGGGTAAAGTGAGTCGTGGAACGAATCACTCCACACTCGTATTCACAATGATTGGAAAAATTGTAATGAACCTCTCTACCAGCTTCAACCCCTAGACACGTACGAGGGTGAAGGTGGGATTACTTTATTTTACCCAACGAAATATTGACAAAAAATGTATCTGTAGTTTTTAAGATTTTTTATAAACTGTTTCGTAAATGTACGAGGATATTATTATTTTTTTATTTTTAGTTAATAACTTTGAAATGAATAATTTAAATGGATTAGTTTTTGGACCGAAATTCAATAAAAATGTTTAATGAATAAATCTGCATTAAAACTTTTTCAAATTTCTGGCAACAATTTATTGTTTTTTATCACTTGAGTTTATTTTATATCCCTTGCTGGTCCTTGTACAGTGTCCATGATTGTGACTGAATACCATGCATCTCTTAGGGAGATATCGAAACATTCGGCTGTTCAATTGATTTGGGTACCTGGACATAGGGGTTTTCTGGGTAACTGTGAGGCCGATGGGCTAGCAAGGCTTGGAACCTTGCTACCGGAAGTCTCTTGCTCCTTCTCAATAGGTATACTAATGACATCGGTCAAATTGGCCATCAGACAAAAATATCTTGAGGACGCTAGGAAGACCTGGGCAGATGAATCATCCTGTGCGATAACACGGCAGTCCTGGGTATCCATGGATGCGCATCCCACCAAACAGTTTCTAGGCTTAGCTCGTAGCGCTCTGCATTGCCCTGTGGGCCTTCTTACGGGCCACTGCCTCATGGGGAGGCATGCGCAAAGATTGGGTGTAGGGTTTAACGATTTCTGTCGGAGTTGCGGCTCTGAGGACGAATAGGAATCCGTCCTCCATCTCATGTGCCAGTGTCCGGTTTTGACAAGGAGAAGGTTGCCGGAACTTGGTGCACTCTTTCTATAAAACCTGAGCGAGCTGTCCCTGGCCAATTTAAAGGTAATAGTCCGGTTTGTCAAAGGAAGCAAATGGTTTCTTGAGTTCAGGGAGGAGAGAGTCACTAACTTTTGTGGCATCACAACGGGCCTCTCTTGTTCCTATGTGTGTCGGTCGTCAGGCCTCTACGGATCGGCAGCCGCTTCATCATACCTACCTAACATATCACATGAGTTTCCAATAGCTGCTGTACGAAGACATTATTGGTACACTGTATACTGTTCTACTAACGAGCTTTTATAAATATCATATTTTCATGTCAATTACAATGAATTTCACTAGCCTCTTATTTGTACATCCTTCATATGCAGAAGCAGTTGAACGAAATCATAAATTTTAAAATCGTATTCAAATTGTATAGGTACTAAATCCACAAAAATCATCGAATTCTCACTTCACTGGTATTGATAAGGTAACCAAGTTACAATTAAGCATGTAATTATTATTTTAGTGTTTTTTATTGTTTTTTTTTTCAGGGCATTCATACATACATACATATAAATTAACCAACTAGCTAATTGAGTCAATAGCACAGTATGGCGAGTGACCGTTATGTGCATCGGCCAAAAACACAATATCATCTAACGGTGCTAACGATGACTAATTTCTATGCAACTGTAAACCATAACAGAATGGGCGTTTGTCCGATTATTCCGCAAAACAACCTTAAGATCAACACACTTACATATCTAATTTTTTCGTTTGCGTACCGAAAACAATTATCGTAGTACTTCATTCCAACTTGGATAAATCTTTGAATAGAATGGGAATAGTGGGTACTGGAGCGTTACCAGAACTGTCCATAGTTTAGTTTTCCTGAAATATAACTGCACTATTTTTATTATTGTGATACAAAACTGCTCAATAATTTTAAATAAACGTACTATCGGAACGCAGGCGCAGAAAAGACAGTTAACTTAATTCAGAAAAATGATGACTATTGACTATCTCCATTCCGACGCGGGCCTATTGAAGGCGCTTCTCAATTCTAGCCTAATATATTGGTCACTGATCATTTCATGTGATCACATCATGCCTAGAGAAGTTTGTGAATTGATTGCGGGTACTCAAATGGCCTCATTCACCAATTACGTACGATTCTCGTACAGTACCAAATAGGTGACGGCGAAGCTGCAACAAAACACTCATTGTCATAATGAGTCTACATTTTTCGAATGAAATCAAGAAATTCGAGATGATTACTTTCGTTCGTGCAACGGTCAGCCGAATTTACTTGATTCATTGTGTGATGAGCCATTCAGAAAATTCTCCGCAGTCGCAAAGGGTACCTACAATTAGCTTAGGTGTGTATTGACCTAATGTGTTTATTTGTTCGCCCACGCTGCGCTCCTATCATCAAAATAATAATCCAAAGAGGAATGGACTCGAGACGATAGCTATTTAGATGTTTAGCAATCATAATTCTGCAGAGTGTAGTCTTTAATTCCGGTTGCGATAAGTAGCGCAACTTTGTTTCATTTCATGCCTCTGGATAGACGAAGGGGTTTTTAAAGGCTTCGAAAACGAAACATGTATTTTTGGTTATTTCCGTGAAAACCATTATAATTGCCAAGCTGAACAATCTCCTCAAAATCAAGCTGAACAGTCTCCTCTCGAAAGATTTGTAATTTCGTAAACATATTTAGAAAAGCAGGTATATTTGATGATTTTGTGGAATTTTTTTTTAGAGAATAATGAGGGAACAAGTTTATGCAATTACATGTTATTAATAAATTAAAAATAGAAAAAATTACCTGGAAAATAAGCATAGATAATCTAAAGCTTGATTAAGTTTCTGCGCAATGCGCTAGAAAGAATTATAATAAAGGTTGATTCCAGGCGAATTCAGTTGCTCATGACTAGTAGCGTATGCAATGGTAAAATGAAAAATATTTTCATTCTATGCATCATATTGTGCATCGCAGTTTTTTTGGTTGAAATGTCAAAACATGGGAGAGATCCATACGAGAACAGAGTGAATCGCTGCGATGGCAAAATGGTTCAAAATCCAAAACAACGAAAGATAATATCATAAACAACCAAAGAATTACATTCTGACAATAGCGTCACGTTGACTCCACGACAGCTTTGCACATCATATAGCCAATGCATTGCGATCAAATGAGAACAATATGTTTTCTTCCGATCAGCTAATTCAACTACCAGCAGAACTTATACGAAAGCTGGCGACATGCGCACCCAGACAACAACAATTCAATGTTATTTTAACTGGTGCACCTAGGTTTCTTATGGATAAATCACCTTCGAGTATTATACTCTGAAATGCCTATGCATACTAAGCAAGTGCACCGAGCGCTATGATTTTGCTTTACTGACAGAAACCTGACTGAAACCTACCAATAAATTCTCTCACCTGTTGATTGCACAAGGAAATTGTGCATTCATTTCTCTTCTGAGCCAACATACTACCCTTCTTTTGGTAGACCATCAACGCTTGAGTTTATCATCAGCCAGCCCCGGATCTAGGGGGGGGGGGGGGGGGGACAAGCCGGAGCCCACACCCCGGGCGGCAGATTCAGATGGCGGCAAATTCAAGCTTGGCAGACGAATACACTCCTCAGCATTATCGCAACTTTGCTATGACAGACGCGCAGTATAGTAAAATAATAAATAAATAACAATAAAAATAAAAATTGCTTATTTCGGCCAAGGGTAGAATGAATAAAAACACAAAGTACTTTAAATATAAACATAAAAGACACAGATAAGTCCACTTCACTGCGCCGAGGGCGATTAAGGAAACGAGCTGGTTTTCGTACAAGACACCTCCATAGTGATGAAGTGAACCTATCAGCTTTAGTATTTAGGATGCTGTTGGGACTGTCCCGTGTTATATGGATTAGTGATAAAGTTTTTTTGCGAGTGACGGTTGCAAAGCCATCATTCTGTTACTCCACAAACATCCCTGACGCACTGCAGAAGCGGGCCAATCCCATCATAATCCTGAAGATATTGTTACATTGGATGCGCAAGGTGTCCAACGATCTTTTGGTATATCTGACACACAGGTGCCTCGTGTACAGGCTTTGGCAATATGCCTGGAAAAGCATTAACTTAGCTTGCTTAGTATAACAGGAAAATCTGCGAGTCAACATATTACCTGACTGCCAAAGCCCTGCGCTTCCTTTCAATACCAGCATGGCCTTTAAGGTCGTCGGTAATGATATGTCGTCGGTAATGATAAGCACATAAATTATTCTCCTGGGCCGACGTAGGCATAGATAGGACAACAATCGCGCTCGTCCTGTGGCTCAGGGACAATGTGCAAGTGAAACGCACTCACATTTGAGGGCAGTTAGCGTCCTTGCGCAAGGGATGCAGCTATATTTAGACCGATCGTGCGTATTGTTATGGATGCTGTATTGTATCTATCAAAAAACTGTCTTTCTTTTCGTGGGTCCGACGAAACTCCTAGCGACTTCATCACACAAAGTCCTCAGCCTGGACAAGGGAGCTTCTTGAATTTAATTTTTTTTCTCGCCAAACATAATTCAACTCTTAAGTTTCAAGTAGAACACTTAAAAAAAGGACAAGTATCATATTTATCAAACACAATACAGAATCAAATCATTGACATAATGGCAAATACAGTTAGAAATAGCATTCTAAACGACATCAAATAAGCCAAATAATACACAATAATGTTCCAATGCACCCCAGATGTCTCGCAAATAGAACAAATGAGCCAGGTCGTTGTGTGAGAAAAAACACGGGTTATGTGTGAAATTAAAAAAAGTTTTATTGATTTCACAGAACTTGCTGGAAAGACAGGAAAGTACATTTGTCAAGAGATTATGGAAAAATTGACAGTTAGTGGCTTAGATATTAGACAATGCCGTGGCCAATCTTATGACAATGGGTCCAATATGACTGGCACCGATAACGAAGTACAAGCCAGAATTGTCGAAAAGATGAGCTGGCCGAGTTCGAACCGTACTTGGCTCAGTCCTTAAATCTTGTCGGTGTCTATTCTGCCTCATCATGTCCAGAAGCAATAAACATATTTGGAGTAATTCAAAAAGTATATTGCTTTAAATTATAGGTTCCAATAATCGGTGGAATACCATGAAAAAATATGTTCAAACTAATTTAAGATGAAGCAGTCAACCGAGATGGTCAGCGAAATATACCGCTGTGAAAACCCTATTAAATAATTTTTCAGTAGTGGTGGAATCTTTGGAAGAAGTTGAACAAACTTCTCATGCTCCGGAAGTAAAGTACGAGGAAGGTTATCTCTTAAATGCTTTAAAGAATTTTAAATTTATTCTGAACTTGACGATTTGGGCAAATATTCTCCGCGAAATCAATCAAATAAATGTTGAAATTCAAAAGGAAGATAGAATTCTTGGGTGTTCCGTCTCTTTAATGGATGGCCTGATGAAAATTTTGCAAGAAATGAGATGCAATTCAATTGAGTATTGGATAGAAAAAGCCAAAGAAGTTGCTGGAAAAACTGGTGTTGAATCTATTCTGCAAATAAACGAGTTCCGAAGTGCAAAAAACAATTTTATGAGATTTGTCATGACGAATCACGAATACTTCAACCTGTTCAACTCTTTGCTAAGGCACCAATGATGGTATTTGATCGAATCTTATCAGAAATTAAAAAGAGGATTGAAGTGCTACCACGTTGAATTTGAATGTTGCATGTCTCAATGGTACTGAAATTTTGAATACGTCAACTGAAGAACTGCAGAAGCATGGAGCTGATCTTGGACGAAAATACGAGCAAGATTTAAGTAAAGTTGAATTCTGCGAGGAACTCTACGTTTTTAAAGAAATATAAAGGTGTAAAAAATGGTAGCGCTTTCAATCTCTTACAATAGATCTGAACACGCATGATTTGCAGGATGCCTTTCCTAATATTATTATTGCTCTGCGAGTTTACTCTACGCTTTCTACTACACCCTCAAGCTGCCAGCGAAGTTTTAGCAAACTTAAACTTATTAAAAATTATCTACGATCGTCCATGAGGAAAGTGTATCAAGTCTCGCATTATTTATGACAAGCCCATGGATTTGTTTGCATAACAAAAGTCTTGAAGAGCGAAATTGTAATTTCAATGTGCAACATAATAATTACTTTTAATCTCACGTTTTATTTCATACCCTATCGTTTCCTATTCTAATTAAAATACATGTCCGACACGTTTATGTATTTTGGAAAAAATATATCGATAACAGAGAAAGAGCAGCGCTAGACTGGTCGTTGTGGCGTTCTTTGAAGGAGGACTATGTCTATCAGTGGGCTGAAATGATGATGATAAAGGTTAACATTTTGGTTGACGGAGGCGGCATTTTTCAGTTTTTGCCCTGCCTCGAAAAAATTCAAGATCCGGGGCTGTCATCAGCAATGGCAAAGTACCAGTAACCAACCCTTTAACAATCAATGAAATGCTAAGAAGTCAATAAACTTCTTTGATAATTTAATCAAAGATCGTTTATTTAGGAATTTGTTCTGAAACATGAAACTATCCTCCGTCCGCAAGAATTCAAACCAGTTCTGGAAATTAAATAAAGTATTTGGATGAAACAAAACTCTAACTCTGCTTAAACTGGCTGACGGAAAGATGACGTATGGTAACAAAGAGAGATAGCAAAAATGATTTTGAATCACTTTCAAGCAGCACATTCTGTTTCCGATGATCTAGGTAGATTTGCCACCCGTCATACACCTAACACCTTTAAGTAGGATTTAGATGTAATACCAAATTATTTTATCTGGACAGCACCCTGTAAGATAAAAGAAATAAAATTAATTTTGCGACCCTTGAAAAATAAAAAAGCTCCAGGCAGTGATAACATCCCCGGTACTACTTTAAAACAACTGCCCAACACTTTAAACTACTTTCAACTGTCTTACTTTCCGTCTGTTTGGAAAAAAGATATTGCGGTCCCCATTCCCATGGCGAACAAAGATCCTAGCTCCCCAAAAAGCTATCGTCCAATTAGTCTTTTGTGTATTACTCAGCAAGATATTCGAGAAGGTGATACTAATTTCCAAATTTCAAACTGGATTTTGACTAGGATATTCAACGCCCCGCCCCACCAAATAATTCGAGTTTGTATACACATCAAACATTCTTTTCTGAGAGAATTGTCCACAGGATCTGTCACGATTGATATTGAAGAAGCGTTTGATTTGATTTGACATGGTGATTTAGTTTACAAAACGAACCAATTCGGATTCCGTACTTGCATAATTCGTGAAAGCTAGTACATAGTGTTCATTTGAACATCTAATTCCTGCCGGAGTTACCTAGGGCTCTTGCCTTAGTCCGACATTATTTAATATCTATGAGTCAGACATTTTCAAAACTGCACACTGCGAGCTTGCTATGTATGCGGATGATACTGGAAATTACAGCAGCACAGATGACTACCAAAGCTAATGTGAGCGAAAAGGAACCTGCTTGGAAGATCTGTTCTGACAGTTTTTGAGCGTGGGAGACCTTACTTGTGCTGGAGGGACGGCGTTGACCAGGGCGCTTGGAGAAGTGCCTTATTGGATGGCATTGGCTCGCGATCGGGATAATTTGTTGAAGGAGACCAAGATTGGATCCCCGTTATAAGGCCAATGATGATGAGCACTTGGCTAATAAGAACGACCACGGCAGATAGCAGAGCGCTTCGAGCTAAGCTTAATAGCTGCCTGGTGCGATGGGCGTTCATGGAGACTGTCGGACTGTCTTATTATCACACAGAATGATTCATCGGCCAAGTCCTTCTTGGCGTCCTCGATACACCATTGCCTAATGGCCAATTGGACCGTGGGTATCGGTGTTCCTATTGAGAAAGAAACATGAGACATCAGGTAGCAAGATACTAAGCCTCGCTAATTCATGGGCCTGACAGTTACCCCTTAAACTCCTACGTCTAGGTACCCTAGTCAATTGTAGAAAGGAAAAAGCGATTGCAATTTAATACTTCTGTGTGAAAATTTCCCAGATGAAAAAATTTGTCGCAACACTACTGTGAATGAAATTTAACTATCTCCCAGTGGTCATATCAGTCAGGTATTTATTATGAGCTGATGTTTGATGAGAAATAAAGCATACTTCCGAAATCACTTTGCTAAATTTTATTTTTTGATCGTCTCAAAACAACAGTTCCATTCAATTTTGAAATTTGGCTAAACGTTATTTCGCATTTGCTTTGTCAGTTTCATCTAGTAGATGTGAAAATATGCCAAAAACAATATGCCAATTCAGTCAAAATTATCATAGTTTGAAAGTTAATGGCAACAGCTATCATATCAGTCAATTGCAGACCGAAGACACGCGGAGACATACATATACTTTCTGGTGTTATGAATGTAAATCGACAAAAAATTACCAATACTAGTTTTGTGATTTTTGTTTAAGATTTAAATACATGATAAAAAAACTGCATACCTTTCACGTTTAAATCTACTATTTAAGTTTTTTGAAAAATTTAATCTCACTGACATAAAATGACATCCCGCAATGACAAAAGTGCAATCAACAAGCAATCAGGTTACGTATTTTATTACATATCTTCCTTAATATGTTATCAGTGGTTGAAATTAGTTCACAACAGTTCTTGGAACTTCAACGATGGGAAGTTTATCTACTGAATTAGGTAAACAATTCTAGGAAATTCGATAATGACTTTTGTCCAGCTAGCTTGTTCTAAATGAAATACTGTGTGTCTTTGATAGTGCCGCAGCACTCTCCCTAAAGAGTGAAACTGGATGTCATCTTAGCTGCTTCTCCCGTCATAAAAGTTTCAAAACAATTGAACTTGATGATCGGAGACAACGTGTGATTTGAATGAACTAAGGCTCGGAGTTACTCACAGATCTGAATCTAATCACGAAAGCTTCCTAAAAAAATTATTATCTAATATTTTAAGCTTCAACGCTTCCTTCCCTACATTTTAATATACTGAATACGATGCATAGCTTGATATACCCTGTTGTTCTAATCCGCGACACCTTTAACCTGTTTTCACATCTCTTCATCGGGTCCGATAGAAGGTTTGACGGCCCCATTAGCTTTACTCAAACTTTCAGTGGTCACTTTTAATCGGTTGTGAGGCACGCGAAATGTTTCTACATAGAAAGCACAGGACCTATTTACTGAACTGACAAGTTCACTCGCGTTACTAACTAACTTTATAATATGTCCACGAGAGCTTTGTATCGTTGCGATCTCCATCTTGGACATTCAATTTACGTTAAAAGTTTCACATTAATTAAAGTTAAAATTGATAATTGCTTCCCAGGTCCCGGCACCATGTCAGAAAAAATGGCACTGGGCTAGCCGTAATTAAAGAAAAATTTAAGTAATCCCACGACAACCCTAGTTGGTTCAATGGGTTGAAGCTGGTAGAGAGCTTTATTCACAAATTTACAATCAATGTGAATACGAATGTGGAGTGATTCGTTTCACAACTCACTTTACCCCAATTAACGAAGGTACCTACGCAGAGCTAGGTGAGCTCAAAGCTCGGTGCGATGTCCCTCGCCCGATCCTGAATTCGAAACGTCCCCGTTTTTGGCAATATCAGTATTTTGGTGATAATAGGTTATGAAAACTTATATTTTCATGAAATTTTGTTTATCAATTTTTAAGTATTATAATTTTTTCCTATTCACAACACAGTTGATGTCATTTATGTCATTTATACTGATTTCGCCGAAACTTTTGACACTGTTAATCATACGTTACTTCTTATCAAACTGAAGCTTTATGGTATTCCAGAACCTTTGCTTTCCTGGCTCTCTTCCTTTTTAACTGATCGCACTTGTGTTGTCTCCCTCTTTGGCTTCTCGTCCTTGCCTTTCTTTCCTTCTTCTGGTGTTCATCAAGGTTCCATTTTAGGACAACTTTTGTTCAATCGATTTATCAATGATCTTCCCACGGTTTTTAAGTTTTCATGTCTTCTATATGCAGATGATTTAAAAATCTTCCGATTCATCAAAAATACTGCTGACTCTCTGCCTCTTCAGGATGATTTGCATGATCTATCTGGTTGGTGTAACTTGAACTGTTTGTCCCTTAATGTTTTCAAGTATTTTTCTATGTCTTTCTCCCATAAGCTTCACATTCATGTCTTTCCTTATGCTATTGATGGTACTTTCCTTTCTTGTGTCGTCCATTTTTTATATCTTGGGGTCACATTTGATCGCAAACTGAAATTCGACTTTCATGTCCTTACTGTCACTAGCAAGCTTTTCGGATTGCTGGCTTCGTGGTTCGTTCCTGCCACAATTAATTTAGTATTTCTACTTGTGTCCACCTGTTTATTACCCTAGTCCGTTCTGTACTTGAATACTGCAGTCAAGTGTGATGTCCTCGTTTCGAGTACCTCTCTAACGCTGCTGAATCAGTTCAGCGCAGGTTTACACGTACTTTACTTTTTAAATGTAGGCTGCCGTATTCACCCTATAGTGAACGTCCATCTCTTCTTAACATTCCTCTCCTTGAGCAGCGCAGAATTTACTTGGATGAGAGTCTCCCATCATTAGCATTTTTGTTCATTGAGCGGGAATCCGTAAGGCCAATCAGGTCATCCATTCTATTTGAAGTGGCGTATGCTTGTACTGACACTTTCTTCTACTCTCCCGTTTTGCGACTCTTACGCACTCACAATAGTCTTTAACTTGATCCTCTTCCACAATCTATTGCCATTTTCAAAAATCTGGTTCGTAGTAAAATTTTTGATTCTGATTAATTAATAGTAAAATTTTTGATTCTGATTAATTAATTTTATTTTCTATTTATGTTAATAATGGATTCTCTTTTTTCTTTTTTGCTCTAATTAATTTAACTTTATTATTTAATACTTAAAGAACCTTTTGTGTTTTCTTATTATTCTATATACTTACATATATGTTTGCTCTTCAACTTCTAATTTGATTTTGGTTTTTTCTTGTTTGTTTTTTGTTTCTAATTAATTTTATTTTCTATTATTTTCAATGGATTCTTTGTTTTTTGTTTGTTTGTTCTACTTAATTTTACTTTATTTAATTTATCACTTTAATTATAATGTAATGGATTTTTTCCCCTTTTGCTTTGGTTAATTTTACTACATTTTATTTTAACTTTAATTATTTTATATACTTATATTTAGATATTCTTATTTAATTCTTGTTATCTTATTTATTTGGATCCTGCTGTATGTGCATCAAATAAATAAATAAATAGCATCAAACCTACATTAAGCGATGCTGTGTAGTATATGGAAAGAAAGCAAATGCGTCCATTCACAAATCTTCTAACTACCAAAGGCAACCAAAGGCTATCAAATAAATTGTTCCGTAAATCTGTGTATGTTGATGTTTGCATATATGTATGTATATTTTGGAAGAATATATTATATGCTTTGCATCCATCCCTGGAATACAAAATATATGCAGTAAATCGATGTAATAGCAAAATAAAGTTCCTGGTCGGCTTATTGAGGGCGATTTTTGCCTGATTACAATCGCATGCAAACGATAACCGAACACTGAAACATGGAGTGCTAAGTGGCCGACGCTTGTGCGCTTCATAGATTCGAAAAACTGCTCGGACGGATACATTTAAGTTCATTATAAATGCACTTTCAGACTTCGGTCATGGTTCAGTTAGCTACTTCCATACTTCGAAGACGATAATGGCTGTCAATTTCAAAGGAAAATCACTGAAATATGAGTAATAAATGCAAAAGATTGAATTTTCAAAGTGGTTCAAGTGACCATTGATTAGTGGCTAGTGACCGGAAAGGTGCGAAATTTGTCAACAATGGTAATAAGAATTTTCATTGTACCGTGAACTGAATATAATTTACATAGTAGTTCTGTCTCGAGAATTTCGTTATTTACAAAGCTTGATCTTGACTGAATGAGCTGAGGACATAAGCTCCTAGAGAAATTCACTAGATTTAATCGGCAGGCACAGTAGTCAGCTTTCAAATAGAAAAAAAACTCCAGCGCATCAGAACCGCTAAAAATCTGATTTTCGAAGAAACTGTCCTGGAGTGAACAAAAAATATGGCAAGACGTAATACACTTTTTTGTAGTATCATATCAACAATTTCTTACCCAAAGCAAGAAAAACCATTTATCGACAGCATCTCCTATACCATAAATGTTGAAAATGTTCAGTGCTGGCAACACTTTTCCAACAAAGCAACAATGAGTCTACAAACCTATCCTTTGATTTTCGTTTTCATCCGAGGATTTCATCGCAAGTTTCAGCGATCAAACGTTTTTTGAGGCTGTCATCCGAAAAAAATTGTAAAATGTAAATGCTTTGCATATGAATACCATAAATAATGGAAGCATCTGATGGTGCAGTGTAGCCAAAAATATACCAAATCTGCTTCGCGTCAAGTAAAACGCACCCTATGAATTTCGCTTCGATTGAATCACTGCGCTGGAAGTTACAAGGGGGAAAAGAATTTTAGGGTTACCACCCGCAATTTTTTTTTATATACATATACATACGTACACCACTGACTCAAAACGTTAAAGCGGTTTTCATCGGACCGCGTCATTGGCCCAACATTTTCAGGAGATATTGATGTATAGTTGTAAATATTTTTGAGCAATAAAATATCTTCAACCCTTTGAGTTGTATTTCTAGGTATCTCAAGACTTCGGTGAAATAAGATATTATGAAAATATAAGTATTGGAAAAGAAAGTAGATATTGTTGATAGCTGTACCATAATATTTTAGCCCTTACCAATCAGGTAAAGGGCTAAAAGTAAACAAAAAAAAAATTTGTGAAATTTCGAATTGTGATCACTTTCTCCAAAGTTGCCAGATTATGTCTAATCTTAACAAGCACTTTGATGAGCATGAAAAGTACGTTTGTGAAGGTTTTTTCATGAAGGTCCGGGGAAATCTATGACTACGGCAGGAGCGTTAACAGAAATTTGTACTTTAAAAGTATCCTACCTTATAACTTCCAATGCAAAAATCGATATCTGCCGGGAAATTCAAAAACATCCAGCTTTTTAAGGAAATGGGGCGTACAAGTGTGATGTATAAAGATCTTGTGACCCACAGGTTACAAAATTCCTTGGCACGTCTTTTGATGAAGCCTAGCTGTTTGTTTGCACGGGATAGTATTTTATCATAATGCATATCAAATAAAATACTTTGGCAAAGTAGTTGTTCCAAGCATATGGCCTCCACAATTATATTCAACGAAACGCATTACGTCGGTCTAATGTCTTTTGGGCATTTAAGGCTCCATTACACGAATCATGTGCCGAATAGTTGCACCTCGACTGGAATAGTTTGCGGCCTATCAGCATACACAAAACTCATTGCCAAGGAACTGAAGAGCTTTCTGTATGACGTCAAGATAAAACTCGACTTGAAGATCTAGAGCAGAACAGTTAGGCGGAACGGCATTCAGCTGTGATTGGAATGGCGATGCAAACAATTTTGCCTGACCATCAGCGTTGGGCACAATGATATTGTCAATCTTTACTACCATCTCCTGGCTCTTATATTTGCCAGAAAGCAGATTTATTCATTTAACCATTTCGGGGCCTGGTCGGATGTCAGCTAGCCACCGTACGAGACACTCACCGCGAAATTTACCAACCATTTCAGGAATTATTTTGCTGAGAGAGTTTATATTCGAGAATAGGGACTCGTAAAATGAGTAATCTCTTCCACGCCTATGAAAAATTCGGTTTAACTTGCAGCACCAAATGTTTCTCATTTTCATGTGCTAAACAATTTGCGGTGGCAGCGCGTGATTCTAGTATTTTTTTAAGTGTGATGAAGCGTGTATTCTTAACAACGGCTTCGTTTATAATGTCATTGACGGACTCTATTAGATGATCAATCTGATGGTTTGTTAAGTTTTCCGTTACAGAAACATCATGATTTCATACCGTGCTGAAATTTGCCACAAGACCGGGTTGTCTTTGGGGGTCTTTCCATGAAGCTGAGAAAGGAGTGGTAAAGTGAAGCGGCAAAGTGGTGCTGGATGCATGCTAGCATGCATCCAGCAGTGTGGAGGTTCAATACTACTGTACAGATAGTTTGACAGGAGAAATAAATCTATCGTTGAGTTACTACTTAATCTGGTTGGGGAGTTCGGAGCAACCATTCCCAAGGGAATGGGAGGACTGCTTAGTTGCCGTTTCCATTTGTCACGGAATCTCCCCATTGTGAGTGTCTTGAGTTCAAATCACCACCGATAAGCAAATATGAATATTGAGTTCAATCATGCTAAAAACTTGACTTTGACGAACTACATCGAACGCACAGAGATGCTACGAGGATTCGCCTATGGTCCGTAGTTTTGACTACAGCTGCGCAGCACTTCAGATCACAGCACTTCAGATCGGGGACCGCGATAGGCTCCATGTCCAGATTTTTCCAAACCAATAATGTCGAGCCGCCATTTTGGTGGTTGAAGACAGTGGCAAACACTCTAAAGCTGACTCTACAAAAATCTGAGAGTCTGGTTTCTATTATCAACGCAAAATCCAATTTCAGCGCTGCAAAGAGGTGCTGAGTAGACGCTGTTAGTGCCATGAGATGAGCGAAGAGCTATTGATAGTGGCCACGTCAACTAAATTTTTTGAGAAGGGAAGTCAGCAGTTTCAGAATGGATTCCAGCCTCGCGGCATCAGTTCCAGCTACCAATAATTGACTGATAAAGTCATTTATTAGCCCAGGGTTGGCATTAGCAGGAGATGACTTTTCTGAGATTGGATCTCGCTGAGCAACAGAGCTCGGGGAAGCACTACCTCTTAATGTCTATTCCACGTCGCCTGTAGCTCTAGACGCTCTGCGTAATAAACTGCTGCATTTGTAATACAGCAGCTAGCTCCTGGGCAGGTTCAAATTGCACAACGAAGAGCCCAAACTGAGGTCTGAAATCTTCAGTCGCTACCGACTTACCTAGTTTTCGGTCTTTACGGGCGAGGAAGTGCGATATTGAATTGTGTAAGATTTATGCAAGAAAATATTTTTTATTATGACAGCTTCAGTCATCAAAGGTGATAATATCCAACGAATTGTGATAGCTGGTAGCAAATTTAGAAAAGACCAATTGAATTAATTTTGGAAATTTAACAGCTAGATAATGGGTGTACACCAATCCGAAGATACTTTTATTAAAATTATAGTTACAACAAGATTTGAATTCAATTCTACATTTAACACCTTAATATAATCGTAAATGAAAGCTCGAGTTAAACATTGCCTAGCCATGAAGGGAGATTAAATTTCATATGAATTCCTTTTATTGGTAGAATCGTTACGTATATGTCACCTTAGCACATTTATTTCGTCTCGAAGGTTGACTGGTTCTAGCAGGTCCATTGGACCCAGTCGATGCAGCCCATGTGTGTAGAATTTTTAACGAAACCCTTATTGGGAGGACATGGTAACTGTGTTCTGACTCCGTTCGGGGCTGCACAAATCCAATAGTGCTGAGGATCCTCGGCGCGGACAAGACTATCTCGATCAGGGCCAGTACAATTAATCGGCTGCACTGTTTTACCACATGGCGACATGCTGTAGGGGGCACAGCCATAAATGTCCGAGGTATTTACAAATACTTGACCCGCATCACAGGCTACTAGTTTAGGGTTGCCGTCGGGGAGACATACGTAAAATGTCGTTGGATTACTTGCAGGAAACATGGAGTAGTGTTGCTCGACAGTATCACATGTCGGTTCTTCGAAATATAACGCTCGGGAAAAGCCGCTAATGATGAGAGCGCACAAGATAGTTAAAAGTAGTCGTTTGTCTGTAAAAAAAAAATAGTTGCAGTTGTTAACCGATTTACCGTGCTTCGTCAATATCTAAAAACAGTTTTAGGTCTCATAAGACGGTGGAATGGAAATATAATTGATTTTTCACTCCGAAGCTACCAACAACGACTTACTACACCAAATGAATTAAACTTATTTTGAATTAAATTCATTTTCAAGCTAATGTAATCCAATTGAATTAAATTAAATTTAATTTAAGCAAAAAAACTTAAGCTACCTACCAGTCATCCTTAAGGAAAGAGTTGCAAAAAACTAGTAATCGAAATTTCATGCCATACTTAAAGCTTTTATAGACTTCACGTTATTATTGAGCTTATCGAGGTTTCATTATCTGAAACATTTCGCGACATTTTGATGGAAAAGTGAAAAATCCTCCCAGAACAAGATTAATTATTTCATTTGAACTGACATTCTAATTGTCTTATCTCAAGTTTGGGTTGTATTCGAAAGAACCGCCTTGTTAGCAACAAAGTAACATCCAATGTTTAGTAGATAAGGCAAGTAGCGAACGAATTAGGTATGTTATCCATTTCCTGAGACAACATCTACAAATTCGTATAGGTTTGACAGGCTGAACATACAAATTAAACGGTATTTCCTCCATCAACATTGTAATACATGTTTTTTGTTTGTCAAACCCATTATTCTATACTGCGTCGTTTGCGATGAATTAATTGTTCGCCGATCCGAACGGTGTGTGCAATACGATTGCTATTGCTATTCTTTGTTTTTACCACGGATAGGTACACTAAAAAGTTTTGCTACGAACTAATTGTTATGCTACCATCTGAAATTGACTCGAATATTTTTGAAAAAAATAGTGTCGCTTTCCCAACGAATAAAGGAGCTTGTATCTAGTTGTTCGTTCTTTGTTAGCTGTGCGTTCCAAATGAGTGGTAGCTGGCGAATGGGGCTAATCATACCATCCAAGATATTATTAACATTTCCCGTTGTTTACATCCGAATGACTAACCCCAATAATTTTCGTCACGCCGTTTCCCTGCTGACACAGAAAATAAAAGATCATTAAAATTGGTTCGGAGGACATTCCTGTCGGTGACTATAAATGGAAATCGCTTCACTTTTACCCATTAGTCATTTCGATCTTTTTTATGTGTTACGTATCATTTAACGGCAACCTAAAATGGTAATTGGATTTTAGTGCACAACACCAAATTATAATGAGTTAATTATTCATTACGCCGTAATGGGAATAAATGACAATTGCATATGCAGAAAGGCCATCAAACATGATTTAAATATGAATGCACGGATACGCTGTGCTTTCGTCTCAAGAAACGAAAAGAACTGGAACGAATGAGCCGTTCATCCGCTGGCTGCAGTGGTGGCGTTCGTTCACACACCACGGTTCAACGACAGAGCCTTGAGGAATACCACTAGCGTGACTAATTTCCAACTGTTTCCAGCGCAGCGCTGCATCCATCGTCGGGGCCATTATTCACGGTACCATAATTAACGAAATGATTTGTCACTCTTTTCTCGTTAGTGAAATCCTTTTTAAAAAAAATCATGTATTTCCAATCAATTTTTTATTGTTTTCGGATTCACAATGCATACCGACTTAAATGAATTCACGATATGATACGAACGCAGATTTATTCATGTTGTACTGCCATCGAAATAAACTCACAATTGAATTTTCTAGATTTCTTCAGTTTTTCAATTAATTTCGACAAGTTTTGATTTCTAATAAACTGACAGAATTATTAAAACGTGAATAAATATGAAGAGAACACAAATATTACTGGTGGAATTTTTGCTTTCGGAGAAAATAGATTCCACTGAAAACTATTTTTACCCCAAGGGAGTTGGTATCGTTAAAATGAAGGAAAAGAGCATTAATATCGTTGATTTAAATGAGAAGAAAGCTTAATCCCAAATAAATAGCAAAAAATTATTAAAAGAGGGAATTGTAGAGTCGGAAAATATGCTTATTTTCTCATCACTCATTTAAACACGACATACATATTTAAAGGGATTTGACTAAGATTTGCTGAATACACAGTTTAGATGCATTTTTTTCCAAATACATATTGTAGAAAAATAATATAGGCTCCTTCCAAGATTAATATAGCTTTGATAATAAGGATCGGAAATGGTTGAAATTGCGTAGGTACATCTTTATTGACTTTTGGATTCTAAATATGTATAAATTAAAGGCTAATACAATATTATTAGATTAGTCTATTACAAGGTTATTAGATTGCAGGTTTGATATTTTCTGGAGAAGTTGTGATGTGATGGTGTAAGTAAAGTATACGGAATACCAACGTTTACCAAACAAATTCCAAAATTCCGAACCTATTCTTCCATTTATGCCTTGAATTTTACCTATACAAATCGTAAAATGAAAAGTATACGTCCGTTGGAATTAAATTTTATATCTTTATTTATTAACATTCTACCTTACATGTCCCACATTTTCCAAGCTTGGATATCTTTTGTATCTGCACAAAATGCCAATGTATGGCTCCATGCAAAGACTTTAACCTCTCTGCAATCACATTCACGGTAAAAATTGGTTATGTCCCCACGAGGTTTTTTTTTTAGAAAAGATTAGAAAAGATTTTATTTTTAGATTTCTTTTGTACATTATTAATCTAATTTAAGTACTATTTACAATTTAAAAAAATTACTTACTAGCGGCTATAATATTTTGGCCTGCTGGCTCTTGGTTGTTTTATTTTTAATTATGTTTATCTTTTGAGTTTTTCTTTTAATCTTACATGCTAATTATCATACCCAGCCGTGTACAGTGGCTGGGATTATCTTAGCAATAGCCACTTAAAATCTACCTTATGCTATGACTTAAGTCTAACTTATACCTAACTAAAACTAACTTAGCCTAATTAGACCTAATTCCTTATCCTAGGTCTTACATCTAGCCTCTTCTATTCGTTGGGAGGCCTACATAATTAAAAAGCGCATCCATGAGCTGTCGCTGACACGCTATTTTCGCGGGGCGCATAAATGGCTCATTAGAGCCACCTGTACGCCCAAGTGACCGTATCAGTCCGTTCTCATGTCCGTCTGTCAGTCCGTAGAATCTTGTCGTTAATTGTACAACCCGGTCCCTAAGTGGCTTCAGTCCCGACTCCTCATACAGGAGAAGGTTCTTCGGCCACTTTTTAGTCACCGGGTTGTAGAACCTACCAGTACAGTAGCGGAGGATTCTCCTTTCGAATACCTCCGCTTCTGCCATGGCAGTTTTGGAACAGGTAATCCAGGATGGGGACGCATAAGTCAGGATAGGCCGGATCAGAGTCTGGTAGCAAATGGACTTAGCTCTGGTGGTCATGCCCATCTTTTTGGCAAAAAGAGGTCTGATGCGTTGAAATGCGGACTTAGCAGCTTTGATTTTACGCCGCACATAAGGATTAAACTTCAGGAATTCGTGGAAGTCAACACCGAGGTACTTTAGAGATGAGATTGGAGTAATCTTAGAGGCTCCGAACGAGACAGCGAGTTTTTTGGCCTTATTGCGGATTCTTTGAGATCCCCGATACTTAGAAGGATTGCGAAATACACAGAGTTGTGTCTTACTGCTATTTGGTTTGATGCCCCATTCGTCAAAATAAAGACTTAGTTCTGCCAAATAGTATTCCAGGCTCTTCGCTGCTTTGAGCGGGTCTTTGCTCGATGCGAATAAGAGCGTGTCGTCAGCATATTGGAGGACTTGGACTTGAGGTTGGCTTGCTGGAGTAGGAAGATCAGCAGTGAATATTGTATAGAGAATAGGTCCAGTGACAGAGCCTTGTGGTACTCCTGATGTCACAGGCCCTTTGGTAGAATTTGCTCCATTAACGCCGACATAGAATTGTCTGTTGGTAAGAAAGCTTGCAGTGAGTCTTATAACCTCTCCCGGGAGTCCAAACCTGATCAACTTAAAGAGAAGGCCTTCATGCCATACGGAATCGAAAGCCTTTTCGATATCTAAAACGAGGTTTTTTTAACGCCGTGTCGTCAAATTCAGTGAAACATCCTGAGCGAGATGCATCTTCTGCTGTAGTACATCCATTCCAACATTTTCTAAATCAAACTACGAAATTTCCTTACACTAAAAGTGTTTTCACCATGAACCGTATTTATCTCTGCTGCAGCTGCTGTTTTTCCCAAAATATTCCATATTCACTATCACTTTACATCCGATCTTCTCCAAAAATGACTAACTGTAACTAGTTTCGGGGGGAAATATATAAAAAGGTAGTCTATTTACCTCTTTTCAAACATATGTATATGACTCATACAAATGACTAAGGGAAAATAAGCGGGAACTTGTGGATTGACCTGATACATAACAACATGCTTATAAGGACTGTCACAGTAAAATTTGAACCTTTTACTAAAGCACTTAAAATAAAACCTTTTAAATTTAGGAAAATGGGGTTGATTCTTTACTATAGCTTACCTCTTAAAGATATACAGAAGGTTTATTTGTAAACGTTAGTGTCGCTTAGAGTGATAATTTTGAATTTTTTATTGAGGCCCGAAATTACGCCTTTCACAGAGGCCTCATTAATGATTTCGTATGATTTTTCCATTTTTTTTTAATTTCAGATATATTTTTAGCTTTCTTATTGCTTTTCTTCAGCACTCGTTTCATTTGAGCCCAGTATCACTCTATTTGTCTAAGCTCAGGTCAATTTGGTGGGTTTTTCTTCTTGGGGACAAAAGTGACGTGGTTGCTTTGGTTTCCTTCGACTGAAATACTTCTTTTACTGCTCTCTTTGCTTTTACAGTGTAAAATGCATGGCCAAGAATCAACCTGAAGTCCGCTTTGACATAAGTTTTGTCATCTAAAATGACACAATCAAATTTCCTCACATATTGAAAGTATAATTTTCGAGCCCTCGTTTTTGCCACTTACTCCTTTTCATCGGAACAATCTGTAACTTTTTCCACCTTAAATGTTCTCAGGCTGTAACGTTTCTTCATTCGATCGACCGTTGATTTCGATGTACTGCCATATCTCGAACTGAAATGTTGGCTCTAGTCTCGAACTTCCTGACCATTTTCTTCGCTTAATCCTTGTCTATATTTCTAGAGTTTCTACCTGATCCTCCTTTCCTTTTAACAGCTAGCCCCTTTCTTATAACTCGCTATTACTCGTTTGACCGTTGAAAGTAACGTTTTAATGTCCTTAGCAATCTTTGAAAACTTGATTTCAGGATTCTCCACGTTTTTGAAAATAATTTGATGTCGTACATTTTCTTGTTTCGACTCCATGTTGCCAGCTAAAGAGTAGCTGGATAAATGAATACTAGTAAATATTTTTCTGTTCTTTATGTAGAAAGTTAGATCTGGTTAAGTGATAAGCACGGAAATATTTATTTATTTATTTATTTATTAATGTCCAAATCAACAGAACAAATCCAATTATAGATTAGACATAACAAAAAAAGAAAACAAATATATATACATATATATATACATATATATATATATATATATATATATATATATATATATATATATATATATATATATATATATATATATATATATAAATATATATATATATATATATATATATATATATATATATATATATATATATATATATATATATATATATATATATATATATATATAATTATATATATAGATATAGATATATATATATATATATATATATATATATATATATATATATATATATATATATATATATATATATATATATATAAATATATATATATATATATATATATATATATATATATATATATATATATATATATATATATATATATATATATATATATATACATATAAAGAAAAAAGGCACAACTACATGAGAGTTAATAAAAAAAAAACATTAAATAAAAAAAAAAATTAAAATTAAGTGAAATTCAGAAATGAAAAGTAATCAAAAGCAAAAGCGACCGAAAAAAGATACAAACAAAAGACTAAATTATGGCATATTTCATGCTCCTGACAGAACGTTATTTTTTAAAATATTTTTAAACACAGCTAACGTTCGAGGCAGAGGACCAAGGTTAAGGTTATTATGCTGACGAGGAAAACGCAAAAGGGGAGAAAAGAAATGTAATATTAAATTTGAAAAATGTTCTATTAGGACGGCCCGAATCTCTAACAGAGAGGTGAATGCGGGGGTCCACCAATATACAGCCGTTAAAAAGTTTAAAGAGGAAGCACTCGTCGAGGAACACTCTACGTGACTGAAGGGAAGGAATTTGAAAGATGGAGAAGCGCATACTGTAATCGCAATACGGAATATTGAACTTATAGAACATTGAGCGAGTGAATCTGCGTTGCACGGATTCAACCGAAGCAATCAAGTATGCGTAATGTGGACACCAAATTTGGCAACAGTATTCAAGAACACTACGAACGAAGGAAAAAAACAGATATAGAGAAGTGGAAAGATTAACAAAAACTGATTATGAACCCGGAAAAACGAGAAGCCTTGGCAATGATGTGTAAAATATGTAAGTCGAGCTTCAACTTGGAATCGAAAATCACGCCAAGGTCCTTGAAACTAGCAACAGCATTGAGAGGGGACCCGAGGACAGAGAAGAGGGGATGTTTTGTGGGTGAAAGACATTTGATGACACTTCGAAACATTCGTAGTGATAGATTTCGCTGCGCACCAGGTAGCCAAAGTAACCAAATCTTTCTGCAATAAGGAACAGTCACTAGCCGATTCAACCACTCTGAAAATGTTGAGATCAGCAGCGTACAAAAGACAGGGTGAGTTCAAGAGGAAAGAAAGATCGTTAACAAACAAAAGGAACAATAAAGGACCAAGAATAGATCCTTGCGGAACTCTTTAGGTAGGAAAAAAGGGTGTAGAAGAGCAAGAGTTAACAATGACAACCCAAGAGCGATCCCAAACGTAGGAGGAGAACCAAGAAAAGAGGACACCAGAGAGACCAAACCCTGTTAACTTTGACAGAAGAATAACATGGTTCACAGAATCGAAAGCCTTGGCAAAGTCTGTATATAGGACATCTACTTGCTTTTGCTTGTCGATTGCGGAAGCAACGGTGTTTTGTAAAAGACAATAAATTTGTAACCGTTGACTTACCTTTAATGAATCCATGCTGTTCACTGGCCAGCAAGGACTGAATAAAAGGGTACACTCTATTGTAAACTACTCTTTCGAAGAGTTTAATAAAACATGGCAAAAGGGATATAGGACGGTAATTAGGGATGGAAGAGGTATCGCCAGCTTTATGAATGGGAAATATGTTGGCGGATTTCCAAAGAGCAGGAAAGGTACCGGTGGAGATGCTAATGTTGAGGAAGACAGTGATTTGGTAAAAAAATTCGGAATGCCGTCAGCACCGATGCTAGCACTTCCATCGAGGGACAACATTAATGATTCGACTTCCAAAGGATTAGTTAGAGCAGTGGAAAGGGTACGATCAGGTGTGGGAAAAATTGTTGAAGGCGAAGAACTACGGAGATGGGAGGTAAAGGAAGAAAAAAATTGAGCAAAGAGCTCGCGGGAATCCTGAGGTGAGGGCGCAGACTTATCATGAAGATACATGGGAGAAGGAATGCCAGAGGAGGTTTTAAGGGATTTGATGTAAGACCAATTAGGATTGTCGGAAGTAATAGAAGTTTCGACATATTCACAAAGATAAAACAGTCAAATTTTGCTGGGACATCACTTAGTACCCAACACTAGTCGCAACTGCAACGTTGCGGAACCGGATTAGATCCATATTCCAATTGCAACTAATAAGTTGCAGTTGCAATGGGGTATTCAAACATATATTTACATGTATTATAATATGACTGCAGTACTAGTTTCAGCTGCAGTTGCAATTAAGCAATGGGCATAAGTGTTCGACTTGCCCAAATTTCAAAATTCATGTAAGTGGTAGTCCTTAAAATCTTTCCGCACTAAGAGTTTCAATGCATTCTTGAGATCAAAGTGATGCATGACCTTCGAAACAGTTTGGCAGTAATAAGCAGCACGTGTGGCAGAATAAGCACTCAAAATCTGCACGATTACTATACTTTTCTTCGAACACTAGTGTTTCTAAGGGTTCCTATCGGATCTTATTTTTTAAAATATTTGAGCGACGAAGTTGACTGAATGATTTGTGGATACTTGATATAAAAGTTTGCTCCTTCAGTGAATAAATAGATATACAGCGTCTATTCTAAATCTTTCTCGAAATATAACAATTTAGTTATTACATTTGCTTTCGCAAAAAGCACAGGGTTTTTCATTTCTACTATTTATTTGCTAACAATTTATGCAACCATGGGCAAGTTAAAAAGTAAATAAGGACTGTCGCATCATATTGGCAGTGCTATTGAGAGTAGTCATCAAACTGTACCTTGCAGCGTTCGAAAAGCACTGCACCGTCCAATTACTGCCCGGACCAGAAACATCAAAGCGCTCTATGAACTGCAGCTAGCAGTTCGCTGGCCCTAGTCGACATCGTGCTGCATTCTGTAAGCATTTATGTGGTTTTAAATTACACAATTTCGCGACTCTGATGCGGTCGCCCGCCTGGATCAGAGGAGCCCATCCGCCGCCATCACACTTTGCGACCAGCTCCAATGCAATGCATTGCAGTTTAGTGTTCATCTGCAGTTCGCGATCGTGTCGTAGCTATGTATATATGTACCAGTGGAAGGTCAATGTTACAGAATTTATGTCCTTGGCTGCCGTTGCAAGTAATAAATAAGACTTGGCGCAAGATGACTACGAAGAGATCCCTTTTGTAGCTGTGAACTGGAAACCAATGTAGTATGTGTGTAGTGCTCTATATGTACACGTATCCATCTATTTAAAGAAACATTATTTCTTCAGATTGAGGCGAGCTATATTCGATTATTTAATAGAAAACACAGTCAGATATTTCTGAATAGAAATTTCTAAATATAATAATTACACCTCATTTGAAACTTCTTTCATATCTGAACTTCCGTTTATTAGCAAATCTGGGAACATTGCTACTGCTACAATAGTCGACCGTTTAATGAGTTCCACAGTCCCCCAGTCATTTAAAGAGATTCGATCTCGACTGCTCATCAGGCAGATCTTGGCCATTGGCTCAATAAGTCACTGCTTCTCGGGATATAAGTCCTATGCACTGCACAACAGTCTGTGTACCTTCCCTTTACATAAACTAGACCAGCATGATTGCGATCAATGTTTATCCTTTTGAAATTCACGATCGCTTCGCTGCACTGTCATGAAACACTGTTTAGCCACTACCTGACCGCAACGCTGCCTTGTAAGTTGTAAGTCTCATTGAATTAACTGCTGACGGTTGTAATTGGCAATGTTAGTTATTCTGTGTCGGTTTCTGGTCGAAACAAAAGAAAGGCCGCGAATATTCTAAGATATCTTAAACTGATAAGAGTTTTTAGAGCAATTATTTAGTACTAATTATGGATACAATTCATGAAAGCACTTCTATTTAATTGCAAACTACAAAGTATCTAAAGATTAATTGTCGATTATATCTTAAGTAGTGGATCTGAAAAAATCCGAGTACAATATCATACAAATGGAAATAAGGTAGATAGATACATACACATACTCAAAAAAAGTCTGCGTACACCGTACTAGTAATATCTAAATCATGGCAAAAGCCCCTGAATCAATAAAGTGCCCTTGATTAAAATACTTTGATAAGAAGGGGTACACTGCTAGTTAAGCATTAATGCAGCTTTGATAAAAAGTTCCTAGAATAAAAGAAGATATGGTGATTTTAATCTTTAGAAGTCTCTGATATGCCCCAAAAAAGTCTGCGTATACATCACACTGTTTGGGGATTTATTTACAGTTAGAATTTACAGTTGCAGTTCGAAAATTTTTGTATCTATACACAGAGTGGTTTGATTGGTAAAATTTGTGACAATATTTTGTGAATTAAAGACTATATTTTCCAATGGAAGCTCGAAATAAGGAAATAAGTGTTAGTAAACGGAAATCCAATACTAAAGCTGCGTGAAAATGGAAAAAGTTTTCGTGAAATTGCGAATTTAGTTGGAAGAACGCATTCCTCAATACAAAAGGTTGTTACTAATTATAATACAACCGGTGTTTATATTTCCCGGCATCGATCAGGACGCTCAACTAAACTTACTGCACGTGAACGTCAAAATATTATTAATTCTGTGGAAAAAAATCCCCGGTTAACGGCTTTCCAACTTGCTCAAGAAACTAAAGAGACATACAAAAAAAACAATATGCGAGGAAACAGTGGGCGCAATTCTCAGGAAACGTGGTTACCATGGTCGAGTAGTACGTAAAAAGCCATTCATATCAGCACAAAATCGTCTAAAGAGCATGGATTTTGCGAAAACTTACGTCAACATGCCAAAAGAATTCTGGGAAAGGGTTCTTTTTTTCAGACGAAAGTAAATTTTGTACATTTGGGATAAAAGGAGGCAAATTAGTGTGAAGAAAACGTTCGACTGCATTGAATCAATGCCTCCTAGAACTACGGGCCGTAATGCAGAATGATGACGTCAGAGCATCGAGAAAAATGTCGCGAAAAACACACGTAATCTTATGGGACGTCTGCGGGAAAATGTCAATTGTACGGGTTGTGTTAAAGTGAGTGAAATAAAAACAAAGTGGTATATGCGGAACAGTGCTAGTGAACAGCTAAAACACAAATTAATGCGGTGCGTACGGTATAATGTGGAAAATTTGCTACGAAATGTTTATCGGTTGGTGTTAGGTTATGTGATGGTCCGTGTCGATTTACTGTCGCGATACAATTAATTGGTACAAAGTGTACGTTATGACTAAATATTATTATTATAACGCGTCCACGAACAAAAAACTAACGTTTTATTCATATTTTAGCCAAAAAACCGCAAGTGAAATCTCGGTGTGTGTCGGCACTGCCTTGTGGAAATGTCAAAATCCCTATCGCCATGACGTCACAGCGAGAACGATTACGTAGCCTGACGGCCCGTACTTCGAGGAGGCATTGATTGAATAATGCAAATTTGATTCCCACTGTAAAACATAGTGGCGGTGGTGTGATGGTTTGGGGGTGTATGGCTGGTAGCGGAGTGGGACAATTAACTTTTATAGAATCGACAATGGAAAAGTATGGATATCTGAATATCTTAAAAAACAATCTCAAGCAATGTGCTGAGAAATTAAGGCTAGGAAATGCTTTTTACTTCCAGCACAATAATGACCCCAAACATACTGCTCACATAAATAAGCTTTGGTTGGTCTATAATGTCCCAAAACTATTGCGCACACCCCCTCAATCACCGGATTTAAGTCCAATTGAACATTTGTGGGGTTTAAAAGGAAGATTCGCCACAATCAAATTACAAGCAAAGAATCACTTAAAAATGTCATATTGAAGGTGAGGAACAGTATAACGGCCGAAGAAACTACAAAGCTAGTTCACTCCATGAAAAATAGGCTAAAAGAGGTTTGCAACAAGCTATTGAGGTGATTAATCGGATAAGCTAATCAAGGTGAATTTTCATTAGATGGTTAAATTATTTCAGATGTACGCAGACTTTTTTGGATGCATTTTGATGGGCTTGTGCACAAACTTTTTTTTTTAAACATTAACATCAAAGAACGAGTAATGAGTTGTATCCTTAGTTACTATAGTGTTAACTGAAAGCAATAAACTAAAATTCTTAGTCATAAGCAATTGGAAACGTTCTTTATTTTACGTTCTTTATTTTTAGTGTACGCAGACTTTTTTGAGCATGTGTATATACCTACATTGTATTGAAAAAGTATATGAAAGGTAGTGATCACAAGTACCGGAATACTTGTTTAGGCATATGCATCAGATACATACTGATACCAAGAAGTCAATAAAATTTATGAGAATTCGCAGGACGTAGTGCTAAATTTTAAGATTTCCGATTTCAGTTGAATATGCATATGTATGTATGTACATATGCGTGTTGCTCAATGGTGAAATACGTTGATTCGATTTACAGAATATGAAAAGTCACCGCCATCAAACACATTGAACAATAAATTCGGTGTGAAATCGACACGAGTTGGTGGTTAAAGTCCTCCTGAAAATGCACATATGGCGAGAAAATCGGGAAAATTCAAAATACACAAATGCGATGCAACAGTTCAGCAAACCTTTGCTTGCAGACGAATTCCGAGAAATTTATTTTTACGTTTAATAAATTTATATTTTCCGATGTTTTATTAAATGTTGATCTCGATTTCTTGTGATTTCTGTGTATAAATCATTGGCAACGTGTAGCTACACTTTGTCTGCTGATACCATTTGATTTGAATCCGCACATCCAATGACGTTATTTGATCGCGGTCTGCGTCGAACTTTGAAGAATAAATGCGGCATCACTTCAGTTAATAAGCTTGATTCCTGGAAATTGAAGTATGTGTATCAGCCGTTTTGGACAGACAGTCGCATAATTTATTGGGCTGTCGTGTAAAAGATAAGTTGTCACATTGTCGGCATACTTTATGGCTCGGCGATGCCACCGAAAAATTTATAAGCAAAACCGTTTTTTCTTTCTGGTCTGTTCAATGCATTTTCATCTTGTATCATCGTAGATGTGCAATCGTCAGTTCATTCAACGTTTACACGCCGGAGCTAATAATGACAAGTAAATTTATCACCAAAATATGTCAAAACTGTCACTCAACGACATGTTTGATATTGAACGCAGCTGGAAAATGCTATTTTTAATAAATAATCTAGAAGCGAAAATCGAATTCCGCAAAATGTAGTCAGTGCACAGACGTAGGAAGTTGACGGCCACTGAAAGTGTTAAGTTGATATGCTTGACATTGGCACGACAGAGGATTCAGAAGCAGTATTGCGTTATCAGGAAGAATAAAGCTTTATTTTGGGTTTATCATCGAAAGAAGTTTTCTAAGTGATATGTAAATGAAAATAGGCTATTTGTTAAAAAATTGACCAATTAGAAACACGAGGTAGTTCTTGATATTGCCCAAAGCAGGTTGAGTTATGTTAAATTTAATATTTTAATAAAAAAACCGATTTTTCCTTTCGAAGCTAGATATATTGAATTTTGTGACAAATATCGACATTTCGAGGGTAATCTGCCCTCTTCTTCAGTGTCTATCAGTCTAATCTTAATCTAACTTATGTATGTTACTTATAGAGCTTACTTTTAAAGTATTGACTTATACTAATTACCAACTAATTGTCGATTAATTGACTTATACTAATTGCCAAATAATTACCTATTAATTACTTTACTATCCATATTAATTAAATTATCCTCCTCACTATCAAATGAATTTTCAAATTAGCCTGAACAATGGTGATGCACAGTTTCCATGGTATGTGTTTAGTCTTCTATGCATAGGGGTTTTCCATATGTGCAGGCTTTCGTACGCATCCAGTTTTCGCACCTGCTGTACCTCCTTGATCACCTCCACGTTGTCCCAAGTTATGTTGTGATCCTCCTCCAATATGTGCTTTGCTACTGCTGAACGTACTAATGTTGTACTCTTTTTCCTCGCTGAAGCTGCTTCCCGTTTATGTTCCGTTAGTCTAACACCAACTAACCGTTTCGTTTGCCCGATGTATATTTTGTCGCATTCTGGGCAGGTAATTTTATAAACTCCACACTTTTCCTTCTTATCCTTTTTGTCTTTGACGTGACATAGTATAGTACCTAATTTTTTAGTTTTACTGGTTGGAACTGCTTTAATTTCAAAGCGTTCAAGAAGTACCCGAACTTTTTTGAATACTGATGAATAAATAATTGGAACTCTTATGGTTGTTTCTTGTTTTTCCTGCGTAAAAAGTGTCGTTAAAAGATCACGCTGTATTCTATACTTTTTCTTTTTGACAAGATTTCCAATTATCCTCTCGTCAAATCCATTTTTTCTCGCTGTATCTTTAATATATTTAACTTCTGAGTTAAAACTATCTTGATCCATGGGCACTGTTAATAGCCGGTGAATCATCGAATTAAAGGGGGCCATTTTTTGGGAATGCCAATGATCAGACGTGGATGGTGTTGTCTTCTGGGTGTATGTGGGCTTCCGGTAGATATTAAAACTAAGAAGACCTTCTTTCCTTATGACCATTAAATCCAAGAGGGGTAGTTTCTCATTTTTTTCGATTTCCATTGAAAATTGGATGTCCTTATGTGCTTGGTTCAACTTCTCCAACGTTTCTCCCAAAGCATCTTTTTTAACTATAGCTAGAATATCGTCTACATATCTCAGCCAAACCCGAGGAAGCGAACCTTCTTCATAAAGTTTCTTCTCTAGTCTATCCTTAAATATCTCACTCATAAGTGGGGATGAAGGATTTCCCATTGCAACTCCTTTCATCGCTTTGAAGTATTTCCCCCTGAAAGTAAAATAACTTTCATTCATGCAAACCGTAGCGAGTTTCAAAAAGTCTTTAGCCCTCTTCCTCCCCTCCGGTGAGCTATTCCTCTCTAATAGGCAGTCCTCAAAGACGTGAATGCTTGTTTTACTGGCACGCCTGGGAACAGAGCCTTGACACCAAATGATACAACTAGCTCATCTTCCCCTATTGTTGCCACTCTTCCAAGCCGCCCTATTACCTCGTCTCGATTCTTAACTGTTCTATCGCTAATCTTCCCTAAGGCCCTACACTCGTCTACAATCCACGTTGCGATTCTCCTTGTTGGAGCGCTTGTAGCGGTAACAATTTCCCTAAGTTCACTTCCTTCCTTATGTATCTTTGGAAGGCACCTAATTCTTGGCAATGACGGGTTTGAGACCCGCAGCTTGTTCACCTCTCTAATCGTCCCTTTGCACTCTTTCAAGACTCTTTCAACTCGTTTGATAGAGTCTGGTAAGGGATCTTTCATAAGCCCATGGTAATCCCCGTTGTTGACTTTTTCCATAACTAATCGGTCATATTCGTCTTTGTCCATTACGACCACGGAATTTCCTTTATCAGCTTTGGTATAAAAGACCGGTTTAGCAGCCAACTCTTTGAGCACTGATTGTGCCTTCCCAGTGTTCCCCCTCTTACGATTTTCCCTCCTGATGAGTTTAGCCACATTGCCTCTAATCTGTGCTTTCTCCTCTTCAGGCAGGGTTTTAACCGCTGCTTCGATGTCTACTACCAAGTCTTCTGTTGGGAATGTTTTTCCTTTGACAGCAAAATTCAGACCTTGGTTAAGTAGCTTCATTTGCTCTCCTGTGAATTGAACCGTGGACTTATTCACCACATAGTTGGGGATAGTCTCTACGGCATTCGTTTTCTTTTCCATGGTATCCTTTCCTCTCGTCAGCTCCTTCAGTTTCTTTGTGTCACAAAATTCAGTATATCTAGATTCGAAAGGAAAAATCGGTTTTTTTATTAAAATATTTTTTTGAGCTAGGAAAAAATTGGTACATATTAAATACAATTAAATTTAATGTTCATAAGAAACTATTATGGTAAGATAAGTTTATTTGATCAAGTAAATCTTCCGGAAGGAGTTTGCAGTTTATTATATACAGTCTGTCAAGAATGAGTTTACACATAGGGAAAAAATTCAATTTGTGATCTTTCTAATTATAAAATACTGCTTTTTATTTATGTAAATGAATTTTTTTCTTAATCATTGTTATTTACATAATTTCCAACCAATATATACAAAAAAAAGTACAACTTCAATGCAAAAAAAGAACGAAAAGAACAATTAAAGTAGTATTTTATAATTAGAAAGATCAAAAATTGATTTTTTTTCCTATGTGAAAACTCATTCTTGACAGACTGTATATGTAACAAGATCACAGTATACTAGGGTCACTAAAATACCAACTATTTAATGTTCCATTTTCGAAGTAAACGTTTAAACTGCAGCCAAATAAGAACATTGTGCCATCAAAAGATCAAATTTAAGGTACTTAGCCGATGTAATCTACACAAGCTTTAGTAAAGTATTTGACAGAGTAAAAAGCTACAAAAGATGAGATCTTGTGATTTAGGACATAGCTGGCTACATTTCTATCCCCATATTCGTAAAATTTCAAGCACCTTTGTCGAAAAATATTTTTCCTATATCCGCCTCTTTCTTTGAAAAACATTCATATCTCACATATCGGTCGGCTTATCTAATATGTACCACACACTTTACGAGATCGACCGATCAATATCAAAAGATCGACCGAATTGACAACTAATGGGGGCGTCAATTCACTCGAAGAACAATCTGATACAAACTTTTTTCAATCCAAGATAAATATCAATTACCTCAATGTTAATAAGTAACATGTTATACGTTTTTCGTAGAAACCATGAGAGCTCTTAATAGTATCTTCCTTGACTACACCTAACTAGGTGAGATTGATAAATAAAATCATTTCAATTCCACCTTGATTTTCTAATCTTCAATTTAATCTACGCTTCTTCACCTAATGATACGACAAAAATCCTTTCCAATTTAAATAAAATGCCAGGCTGTATTAGAGCTTGTTGGCTTCCGAATTGGTATCGCACTGTGGAGCCCTGCTGGCTGACGAGATGAAACAGGCCTCGAGCGAGGTGAAGCAGCTAGCGAGGGTCTCTTTTTCATCTGGCGGGGTTAGTGGATGGTCGTGTGGTGACATTTCTCTGGAGCAATCTAGCATTTTTTTCCTTTTTCTCTGTTCCTGGATATGTGTCGTGGATTAAGCGAAGCTCGGCGGGAGACTAGTGGATTGAAGATTTGAAGATTTGGCCCATACAAGAGCTGCAAATAATCGAAAGAATGTTGGAAACGACCGAAGATTTGAAGATTTTGCGCGTACTAGAGTTGCAAATAATCGAAAGGAGGTTGGAAACGATTCTGCTGGAAACGAGTGCTGGAAGTTTTGGACTGGACGAGAAAACATAGTATTCGAACGGCAAATGCCAGAGTTACCGAGTATCAGTTGTAGTGTAAGACAATCATATTCGAAAAAGGGCCCCAGCGCGGGATCGAATAAGCGATAAGTTAGTGTAAATTCTTGATTTGTTAGACCAAGTGATTAGAAGAGGTTAAGTGACTGAAGAAAGAGTGTGTTAGCTAATTAGATCAAGAAGCGCTTCGTTTTTTTTTGCCAATCCCGAGTTTAAATTAATCTTGGCCGTGATATTCTTCTATACAGTATTTGTGAAAATATCAGAGAAGGTGTCATTTGTGATCATATCTGAGAAAATATGTACCACACACTTTACGAGATCGACCGATCAATATCAAAAGATCGACCGAATTGACAACTAATGGGGGCGTCAATTCACTCGAAGAACAATCTGATACAAACTTTTTTCAATCCAAGATAAATATCAATTATCTCATTTTCCTTCTCGCTATCGGAGACGGGAAAGCGTTAGTCTCGGGGTGGAAGCGAGTGGCGCCTACTCACCCCATCTCCCCCGGGACTGACCCCCCTTGGTTCCATTCGGAACAAAAGGGGTTTTGGTAGCCGCATGATTCGGTACGGTAACAGTGTTATCTGGAAGTCAGCTTTAGAAATTCATGAGGATAGACTACCTTAAACTAGTTTACCAGTTCATTAAACTTATCACCAGTAATTTTTTTTCATACTTGATGAGGTATGTGATAAGTTAAGTATAAGTAATATCAATAGTTTTTGTAAAAATAATTATTTAAACTTATAACATTTTCTTTCGAATGAATCAAGAACAAAATAAGCAAGACTAGACGAAGTATTGAAAATGACATAAAATATTTATTCTATGTGAACTAGAATAAATGGAGATTATTCAGCTGAATTTATTTCATAATCTTTTTTTGCACTGACAGAATGCACAAACTAATTTTAAGACTACACGAGTATGCGTTAAGAATTCAAAATTTGCGTCCTGAGTGTATGTTTCTAATTTTAAACAATAAATCAAAATTTACTTTTCGAAAATAACTTCAACATTCCACAGATTTCATACGTTTCGAAAATGTTTATAGTTTCACCGTACATCTTTTATTGAAAGACAATCGAAATTTTGTTTAAAGAACAAGTTATTAATAGCATTTACGATTCAAGCGAATTCACTGAAAAATGTCCATACCTATTTCATTGTTATAACAAAACAATTGGAAACAAATTAAAATGAGCTTTTAGACTATTTGACGTTTCTGTAGACTGTCCTGACTGTCCATATTGATTCAAAAACAATACTTCGACATACTCTTAAGATTTGGACAGATGTTGTTGCTTCGGGTGCTTTGACTCCTTGTTCACATACACAATTTCGCGTATTTTGCCTCTTATTTAAGAAAACAATTATGTATTTTTGCACTTAGGCGTGCATCCGAAAAAAGATTGCTCTAAATAAAGTCTATTCTTAGAGTTCGGTGACTGATTATTTGTTTACAAGTATGATGAATAGAATTAGATATTGACCTGCTATTGATCTCATAGTGTAGAAAGATTTTTGTTTTGATTTATGCGCATATACACACCTGACCCCTAAGATGTTGACTTTAGAATATCAACCGATAGATATGAGCATTTGATTCCAAAATAAAAATGAAAGCAAGGGCTGTTTGAATTTCCGTAGAGAATGTCGCTCTAAATGATTGAAATTGGGTTTTATGAAAAAATATTTTATGTTTGTCACAATTTGTCCCGAAAAATTCCTGAGTTGTAATTTCTCAACCAAAAAGCGATTCGGATTGCACAGGTCAGATATCTGCTGACTGTATGACTTTTTTCATTACAGCCAAAAGTTTTTAGACAGGGAGTCGGAGAGCTTCCCGTTATAATTTTCGGTGTATGGAAATAGTGACATTAGAAAATATTACGGATCTATGCTTTGATGAAGAATAATCCAAGCCAAAATCTTAAAGTGAGCCGTTGGATGGCTTTCGCTTTTTCGAGAAAATGAATTTTTATGGTAGAATTTACGTTATTCTTATATTTATGAGCAATATATATATGAAACCAGATTTTTTGTACACATATCACAAGGCTATAGCACAACAATGATAAAAAAAAATTCGACTTATATAAGATCATATCCTCCTGATCCCACCAAACTCAAAGCAATGTCGTTTTTGGTATTGTGTTCGATGTAGGTGGTTCACGTCAAGTTATTCATGATCTTTTACAGCTAAGATTCTCGAAATAAGTAAATGCATTTTTCACAACCAGTCATAGTTCGATGAAGAAATAACTTTCTTTTGTACCGGGTGAGCAACATTTCGCAAGTGGTTTTTTTTTGGTTATCCTGCTGACTTTCATAGATTTAATGTAGAATCTATTGGTCTTTTCTATGGCTTCCAAACGTAAGTGCAAAGGTTGGCAGATATTCATCAAAACGGATAATAAACCAATCATATTTACGTTTCAAAAATAGCAGAGGAAGCCACTCTACGGCAGCTTTGACAGTTTGAATTTATAGACCAATTTTCCATGGACAAAAATCATGTCACTGGAAAAAAAACCATGACAGCAGATGCCCTATCGAGGGCTGGCAGTTTGCAGATGCCAGTTATGATTACTCCAAATGACCTAATAATCGCTCAGCAACAAAACGATGAACTTCCATATATTATACGATCGAATGCACCACTAGATTTGCGCACACTTTACGTATCAGAAACTCTGAGAAAAGGGTTTTTGATTTGAATTATGGCCTAACTTATCCTAATGGTCGGGCTACAAAAAAATTGATCCGAACAAAAATTCATCAAGTTTATCTGAAAATGTAATTGGATGGACACGTACATGTTCCACATGCCGACGCAGCAAAATAGACACACATGTTAAACTTCTTCCTGAGCATATTCCAGTGCCGGACACCAGATTTAATAACGTCCACATAGATATCGTCGGTCCCTCCCTTGGTGCTATCGGAAGGTTATTCTTATGGTTGATCGATAATATTGGTCGATAGATTCACTAGGAGCCCAAAAGCTGTTTTAATCAAAAGCATAACGATTTTATGAATAAACTTACCGTTATTGTAGTAATATCTAAACGAACCTGGGGGAAAGTTCCTGGTGAAATGCTAGACTCATACAAATCCGTAAAACTCAAATCTTCCGTCTGAAAGCTCCAAGCGATATCAATACATCAGCAAACGAAGCTTACTTGATCATAACAGCTATACGGAATCTTCGTGGAAAGAAGATTTTCGTTTTTATATTATTATGTTGGAATCATCGAAATCCATCGAAATCCATCGAATCCACCTTGAATTGAAAGCCTCCAAAAAGGAATGAAACCGACAGCGAAACCAATCCAGCGCAGCCGTAAGAGAACTCCGAAGCATATTAAATTAAGATAACACGTTAGATTTTAAGTAAAAGCTAAATATGAATATTAATATTATTATTCAAATAAAGTCTAGGCACCAACCTTAAGCAAAGAATATTTAAAACATAAGCTATTACATGTAATATAAAGATAAGTGAATTGTACATATTTGCATGCTGAACACTGCGGGGAAGCTTCTTGAGGGGTTTCTCAAGCCTAGACTGCTGCCAGCAGTGAGATCTGCTGGTGACCTCTTCTGCAGGCAGCACGGCTTCCGAAAAGGGCATTCAACAATCGATGCCATCTCAGAGGTTGTTGGGGCTGTAGCAAGAGCGGAAGAGGCATGCCATCAAGCCAGACCGGTCGTCCTGCTGGTAACGCTGGCCGCAAAAAATGCCTGCAACTCGGCGAGGTGGACAGACATCCTGCGGGCCCTTGAGCAGACGTTCCTCAGAGACCGCTGGTTGCTCTACGATACCGACGAAGGAGTCAAAAGGAAGCCTGTCACCTCAGGTGCGGTACAGGGGTCGATCATAGGACCTGACCTCTGAAACATCATGTACAATGATCTGCTGCGTCTGGAAATGCCTGCGGATGTGTTTTTGGTAGGTTACGCTGATGGCGTCGCAGCGGTAATCACTTCCAGATCTGCCGAATTCGCTCAATTCAGACTTAACCAAGTCATGTGGAGGGTGGTTCGGTGGATGACCGAACACGGCTTCCAGCTGGCAGCCTCTAAAACAAAGATTGTTATGCTGACGAAGCGGAGGATACAAACTGTCATACCCATGACAGTTGGCTCCCTCGAGTTCCAGACAAGCAAGTCAGTCAGGTATCTAGGAGTGACCCTGGACACCAAGCTGACGTATTGGGATCATATCCGTCGGGCATGTGACAGGGCTCTAGTAGTCGTCACTTCACTGAGTAGGCTAATGGCCAACGTTGGTGGACCCAGCGAGACGCGACGGAGGCTGCTGATGGTAACGACCGATTCCATCTTGCTATATGGAGTTGAAATCTGGGGAGATGCGCTCCGAACTGAGAAGTTCCGGAAGCGCATTGCCAGTGTCCAGCGCAAGGGCGCCCTACGTATCGCCTGTAGCTATCGCACAGTCTCAGAAGAGGCTGTGATGGTGGTATCGGGAGTAACCTCGATCGACCTACTAGCGAGAGAACGCTCTTTTGCTCAGAGTTGGGTAGAACTGAGGCTCTGACGCACGCGCGTACGCTGACCCTCAACTTTGGCAACAAAGCTGGAGTGAATGTGATGAAGGACGCTGGACGGCTAAACTGATTGGTTTCATTGAGCCTTGGCTTAACCGGACCCACGGAGAGGCAAACTTTTACCTTTGTCAATTCTTGACAGGGCACGGTTACTTCTGGAAATACCTGAACAGAATGGGTAAGGTGGTCACACCGTACTGCCAGTACTGTGTGACTGAGCTCAGCTCAATGATGCTCAGCACACATTCTTTATGTCCAGTCGCTTCGTAAGTTTGAGGCGCAACATTGAATCCCCGGTTGGCCTGGGAATGCCTGAGACGATCGTGGAAGCACTGCTGCGAAACGAGGAGAACTGGTGCGCAGTCTCAACATATGTTGAGAAAGTGCTGCGCATAAAGCGGGAGGAGGGTTGCCTTGCCGACCCATATACTGTGGTAGTTTCTGAAGTCCGTGGTTACCGATGGGCGATGGGTGAGTCAGCATGACCGGGTCAAAGTAGTGCTTAGGCGGGTCCCGACTCGGGACTTCGTTGGCTTGTAGATGCTCCTTTTTTTTAGTGAGTCAAATCTCACATACCCCGAGGTGATAGGTCATCCGGGGATCTGATTAGCAGATTTCTTTTGCCATCTACACTAGGGGGAAAAAAAGACAGAATAAAATTATTTCAAAGATCTAAAAAATATTTAATCATCATTTGCTATTATCATTCACACAAGTTGTTTCAAAAAAAGGGAATAAAATAAATGAAAATTTATTATACGTCTTCTGCAAAAGTGGTTTTATGTCGAATTTTAGTGATAACAGGTATATCAGTTCAGAATTCGAGCTTCACGACGTAGTATATGACTAAACAGAAATTAATCCAATATCAATCACTGAGTAATCGGTGAAATTATACATAATTTAGATCTGTATCAGTTTTACTTTTAGCAGCACTGACACTAAGTAGTAGTTGTACTACCAAGTAGTAGTTGTATCTACTGTTTGATTGCTTTGTCCGATATGACCGAATATGACTCTAATATTATTTACTTACGCACTTCATAATCAAACAATATTTCACAATACGCTGAAAAATCGCCGTCAAGCAGTCTGATTTCTAATCATGTTACAATAGACGAACCACGCGACTCACAGTCTACCCTTCATCGCCAAGGTAGCTATAAATTTCTTTGTTTTTTGTCCTTGAGTATGCTCCAATAAGTCTGCTAGTGTTTACTTAGAATTAACATTTATTTTTTATTGTTCACTGTTTACATTATTTCAAATTTTTATCAAGAAAGATAAGCAAACACTTCTCAAGTATAGCAGATAAGTCAGTTATTGCTTATCGCAGGTTGGACAAATCTATGATTTCTAATGAAATGAAAAGCACTTTAATCTTTAATAGTGTTCAGAGTGATTGACAAATATGCAGCAGTTTACCCTACTTTCATAATCACCCGTAAACCCCTATTTCAGAAATTGAATTCGTTGTCAACATATCGTCGCTGTGAAATCAAACCGGCATATCTGCAAAATACACATTCTTCACTAGAGCGCTTTAAAGTTTTCGCATGTGGGCTATTTCCACGTGAATGCAAAGCGGCAAAACACCATTAGACGGGTTTTTATTCAACTTTACGATATGCCGGTGCGACATAAAAATAGAGGGGAAAATAAGGAATTTTTTGATACCAAAAACTCAAAAACTCAATTTTTGCAGATATGCCGGTTTGATTTCACAGCGACGATATGTAGGTAATAAAAAATAGAGTGATGCAAAAAAGGCATACAGATGGATAAGAAATTAAAAGGATGGTTATCAATCGCTCATCGAAACACTATTAACATATTATTTGAAGCGATTTTGATTTTAAAAAAGTCTAGCGCATCAGAACCGCTAGAAAACTAATTTTCGAAGAAATTATCTTTGAGGGACTTAAAAATGTTTGAAACCGTAATACACTTCTTTGTAGTATCACATCAACCATTTCCTACTCAAAGGAATAAATATCACTTTCTGACAGTATTTCCTATAACACAAATGATGAAAATGTTCAGTGCTGGCAACATTTGTCCAACACAGCAGCAATAAGTCTACCATAAAATTCTCGTGCTTAATCAACCTATGCTTTGAATTTCCTTTTCATCCAAGGATATCATCGAAAGTTTCAGTATTAAGCTATGTCTGGGGCTGCCATCCGAAAATTTTTTTAAAACTCGGAACATTTAAATATTGGTTGCTTATTTCATTGTAAATGCTTTGCTTATGAATAGAAAATGGAAGCCTCTGTTGGTGCAATATTTACGAAACTGTCCGGTGCTGGCAATCATGTGCTAGCACCATAGCTGCTTCACGTTGTGTTAAACCCACCCTATGAATTTCGTTTCGATTGAATGGCTGCGCTGTAAGTTATAGGAGTGAATTTAAATTTAGGGTTACCACCGTCCAAACTTTTTAAATTTTGAAACGTAAATATTTGTTGTTAATTGTCATTTCAAGATCATTCCCTTTTAGGAATTTTATGACAACATCGCTCGATAAAGAAATGTCAATAAATTACGGAATTCATCATAGCTCGCAACCCTTTCACGGTTTTTTTAACGAAATTCCTATAGAATTAGAAACGCAACAAGTTATTTTTATCACATGAATTTCGTTTTGATTTCGTCACTGCATCGGAAGTTATAGGGAAAAAATCTTTATTTGCCTGAGCAAATTTACAATATTTAGGAGACACAAATTGCCATAGCTGGCTGCCCTATACTAATTATTCAACCAAATTTGTGTGAAATCTATCTCAGATTAAGGTTCATCTACTGCGGGAATTTTGTTAAAATCTGGTTGCTAAATCGGAAGCACTAGGCCAAAAAACAGTTTTTTTCACTCAGCGATTTGCTTAGTTCCGCTTCCTCCACACGTATCCGTGCCCGTCAGAGCCATAAATATTATACTTGCTCTCATCACTAAACATAACTTGATTCCAAAAATTTTCGTCCTTATTAAGATGCAGGCGAGCGAAGTCAAGCCTCTTCTTTTCATTAACAGGAGAAATGAAAGGTTTTCTCCGCTGAACTCTACCATTATAACCCTGATTACGCAAAACTCTACGTATTGTTTCTGGACTCACTTGCTTCCCTGTTGCCTTTGCAAGTGCAGTGGCCATTGCCGGAGCACTTTTTTGTGGCTCCTTATTTATTTTCCGTAACAAGTCTCTCTCATCTCTCTTACTTAAGGATTTCGGTCTACCTGTTCGTTGTTTATTTTGTATTCTCCCTTCCGTTTCCGCTCTCTGTATGATCGTTTGCACCGTTGCCCAACTTCTTCCCATTATTTTAGCAATTTCGCCATACGAATTCCCTTCCACTCGTTCACTAAGGACGATTTTTCGCACTTCCAAACTCGTTTCCTTCCGTGTACTCACTTTTAAGTATTAAAGGCTCCCAAATCACTTTAGTTTGATCGACTTGCAATGTACTAATGTTTATCTTTGTATATTAACACGGTAGCAATCTTTATCGCAGTATGACTCGTTACTTAGACTGATTCTTTTGAATTTTCTCTGGTGTATGCTGACTTTTGTTTCCTCACTTTCAGCGGAATTTCTTGTTATTTACTATGTATATGTGTATATATATATGTATATTCTCACTAATTCTGTGTAAAATAGATTACAATGTCTCTGATATTCCTTTTAAGTACGTTTTTCACCCGTCTCTTCATTTTTTTTTCTACTATTCCGCGTTTTTTAGCGGTGTATGCTGACTTTTGTGAGCAACTGTATATAAATTTTACAACAATTTGATTATTCTTTTTGTAACCAAATGTTTATGTGATTAAAGGTTATTAACTTATGATCACGGTTCCCTTCTTGTCTATTAATCAGCATAGACAACGTTTTACAAAGCTTATCAAAGCAGAGAATAATTGATACGGGAAACTCGGTCGTTTTGCGGAATCCGAAAGCAGAATCAAAATGGAATTGTTTTTGTGGGATGATCAAATTTGAAAACTTTTTAACTAAGTGATTTCGAAAGTATGCACTGATTCTCATCAGACATCAGCTCATAGTGCATACTTGACTGATGTGACCACTTGCAGTGAGAGATTATTAATTTTTATTTACGTTAGTTGTGATAAATTTTAATTTCCTCGACTTATATCCAACGATAATATTTACTCATAAAGGTTACTTGTGATCGCGATTCCCTTCTCGTCTATAAATTTGCATATACAACGTGGTACTAAAAATTAACAAATCAATTACGTTTCACTTAACTTAGCAATATTTACCCAGCACATGATTAACGCGAATTTTTCAATGCCTCATACATTTACATTCCTGTTTTATCATTTGAATAGCTGATACTCAATGCTTTGACTTGCTTTGGATCATATTGATTACTCCTCGGAACCACAAATGGACTTAATTACCTTCGATTCGTCGGACTGTGGTGAAATTATGGTTAGAGGTTATGGTTGCACAGTCCCCGGTACTGATACAACTCATCAAAACATTCCCGAGATGATTCATATATGTATGGATTCGTTTCAAACCTTCATGTCCAATTAAATTTACCCTTTCCTACAGCATCTAGAAAATAGGTATTGACTGGGTGCTGCAGTCATTTCGCCCGGTCGTTTGGTCACATGCATGTGGAAAAAGTCGGCTGAAAACTGAATTCGACTCGGACATGGAGGGCTGATATCCGTGTTTATCTGCGGTGGCAGGATATTTTCACTGTAAAACATCCCTGCCGAGCAAGAACCTCTTCGAAATCCGGTTGAATGGGGAAAGGGAAATATTTTGTACGATTGCACGCTGACAGATATGTGCATGTTTGTATGCAGATGAATCCCCTAATTTATTTCATTCGATGCTCAAGGGCTATTCATTACACCGGGACTCGATTAGCAATTTTCTCTGCAATTTCCGATTTCAACGACTGTCAAATTTATGGTATGCCATCTGTGCGTGGGGAATTTCATGGCATGCAATTTCATTTCGAAAATGCCTCTGAGCGGGAAGGACGTGCGCTGTATCTGAGCGTCAAATGCTCTTAAGGAGTTATTTGAAATGCAAATTCAATTTTTCACAATTTCCCACCATTTCATTGCTCAACGACATCTAAAAATCCCTTTAAATTCAAAATACCTACATCTTCTTATAAGAAATAAAGCATTCCCATGGTTCAGCGCCATTTTGAAACCAAGAACTGTCAAAATATTGCAAGGCAGATTGCCGAGCAAATTGCATACCATATTGCCTACCATTTATGGCAGACCATAAAATATTGCATACCATAGGCTGCCTCCACTGGCAATTTCAAATTTCATGCAATGGGAAATTGCTAGTGGAGGCAGCCTGTTACGAAGCTTTCAATGCAATTACTTGTAAATTGAAAATTAAATGTGGATTATTTCAATTGTGCTGTGAGTTTCGTGTCGCTGTGTGGATTTATTTTCATCATTTTAGAGGCTGAAAAGATAAACGAATTCATTTGATGAAAATTTGAAAATCTCTTCAAATTTCATACAGGTAACCGAAATTCTTCAAAAATCCATAGAGTGAGTCGTCCAGAGATTGAACGTTTAGCATTCTCTCATTCAAAACAGAAAGAATAATAACTTTATATCTAGTGTGCTTAATGAATTGTGAACTGGGAAAAATATAGTGAAAAATATATTCTAAATTTTTCGTTGTATTGAAACAACGCATTATTTTGCTCTATAGATTTTCACTCAAAATAGACCGAGTGCCCATTAAAAGAATACCGGCAGTCCTAAATATAAACAGCCATAGCGCAGTAAATGAAAAATTTATTAAATGCAAGAAAATTGAATTTTATGTTTTATTATTATGAAATTGAGATACAAATGAAAAGAACAAGCGTATTTAATATACTTTTCGTCATTTCAAACATAATCATGTTTTCAAAAGCAAATCATTTTAGTATAAATAAACATATTTAAATAAATAAACATATTTAATAATTAAGTCAGTTGCTTGCACACTCTTTTTCACAATTTGTAAATCATCAAAATTTTGCAGTAGCATTTTCAAGTCAATTCCCAACAAATATTCAACCATACTCGTCGAAATTTCCTTAATTTCCATAACAGGTAAAATATTCTTACCAACATATGCAGGACAATTTTCATTGCAGCCAATCTTCTCTGCGAATATGTTTATTGTTATGTGTTTTCCCGAGAAGAAAATAATATCAGTTTAGCGGCAATAATTTTTATTTTGTTACTCACTTAGTTACAGCCAGATAGAGAGAGAGAGAGAGAGAGAGCTTCACTGTTATTTTATTCCTATTTATACGTACAATATCAATGACACTGAACTGCAAATATTTATTACTGTGTTAGGTTCTCATAATTCATTACAAAGGTAATAGCATGATACACATACGGCTATGTTTAAAATTACAGCATTTATCATCTCCGTTTTTGTTGAACCTAATGTTGAACCATTTTTGTCAGGTTGTTGTTTTTCTTTTTTTTTATCGTTTTTCGCTCTAATTTTGTTGCCGTTTTTTTCATTTCTTCTCGTAGGTTTCCTTTTCTAGCATTCTCTAACCCTCTTTAAGTCCTTTCTTCCTCTCTTTTTCAAGCGTTCCCTCATTCGGCGAATTTTATGCAGAATGGTGTACTTGTTCTCTAATTCTTTTTGCTTGTCGTTGATGTTGATGTAAGCTGGAAAGAATAACTGAATTGATTCTTCCTTGATTCTTAAATTTAATACTGATCGCCTGCTAAGCCTTGTTCAGAAAATGGTTAATGACGAAGATCGTTGATAGCCAAGTTGTTTGGAATGATATTTACTCTCATAATATCATCACAAGCACTTGCTATGATATCGTTTAAATTATCGAAATACTTGCCACTGCTATTGACACCTGTTAGCTTCACGTTTGAGTTACTTTTGGCCAGCACGTTGAATCAGAGAGACTGACATTTATGCGGAGCTGCGATGCTAGCTCCCTGCATACCAGCGAGGCCAGCAGCAAATGTAACACCAGAGGTGACAGACTCTTTGATTTTGTAATTTCTGCAGGACAAATGATTTTATACATTAGGTTTTCATGTACCTTTGTAACCCGCTACAGAAGAGCGGTTCTTGATGTATCATTATGTTCATCTGGAATAACGGGTCTTCTAATATTTTTAACAGTTGATAGCGGCCATTTTGTTGAAACTACATCTGTCAAATTGGCTGTCATTTATTCAGTCTGTTTGGCAAAATCGCCATGGATAGATGACATTATCAAAATGAGTGTTCTATTGGGGCAACGTTCCGCGCGCTTCGTCCATTTTACGGTCGCCATAATTGTCTTACCGAGAAAACTATTCGCAGTGTGGTAGATAAATTTGAGTCCACTGATTCAGTAAACAATTAACCAACAACCGTACGTCAACGAAACGCAAGATCTGCCGAAAACATCGCCGCTGTCCATAAGAGGCAGTCGATTTCGCATCTCTCACAAGAACTCGGCCGTTCGCAGACCACAACTTGGTGAATTTTGCGTCGTGACTTGGGCCTGCATCCGTACAGAATTCAACTGACCCAGGAGCTGAAAGTAAACGACCATAGACAACGACGTGTGTTCGCGGAATGGGCTCTGGAGCAGTTGGAAAATGACCCTTCAGCAATGAGGTCCATTTTTGGATGAATGAGTGGGTCAACAAACAAAATTGTCGAATTTGGGATGATACCAATCCACATGAGATCCTATTTATCATATTATCGATCCACTGCTTAGTGTGGATTTTGAGCTGGTGGCGTCATCGGTCCATTCTTCTTTGGAACGACGGTGGCCATGCCATCACCGTTAACGGCAAGCGCTATAGGTCAATGATTACCAACTTATTTTGGCCTGGATGTGGTTTCAACAGTACGGCGCTACGTGCCACACACCTCATGCCACATTGGACATTCTGCACGAGCGATTTGAGGGCATTGCCATCTCACGTGCGGGTGATGTGAACTGGCCACCGAGATCGTGCGATTTGACTCCGTTAGACTTTTTCTTATGGTGTTTTCTTAAGTCACAGGTCTATGCAAATAAGCCACAAACCACAGCGGCCCTCAATGTCAACATAGTCAACATGCCATCGATCAAATTCAGCCTGATATATGCACCAGAGTCATGGAAAATCGGACATTTCGGATGCGCGAGAAGAGAATGCAGAGAAGTCGTGGCAGACATTTGAACGATGTAACGGCATCGATAGGCCTTTCAAACCAATAAACAATTTCGATGATATCTCACACACACTTTGTTTTATTTAAATTTAAAAATAGGAAGTGCTTAATGAAGGACCCTATAGTTAGATCAATAGCTAGATGGTGCATACTGGGCTCTTTCGTCGCCCCCACTTGGTGTCCTCTTTGGCTACGGATTCAACACCTTGAACAAATTTAAGAAACACTGACTAAACTAAAAACACCAAACTGATAATAAAACTCATATAAGACAATAGCAGCTTTTGTACAATCGGTGAAGTGAGATCACTGATCAAAGAAACTAAAGCTAAGTCAACAACCGTAGATGAAGGTATAAAAAACATTACCTTAAAAAAAAATTCCCCCAAAAAGTCATTGCTATCCTTTTCCTTATATTTATTAGCTTACCTAAAGCTTAGATATTTCCCCAACACCTGGAAGAACACAACTGGAACCCCCGTTTTGAAATCTGGAAGCAACCCAAACATAGCTGGTGACTATCGTATCAGGATAATGTTTTTTGGCATTCCGAAATTGTTAATAATAATAAAAAATTTTATTCATTACATTGTACATAGATAACTTTACTAAAGGGGTATTTAACATAAAATAACTTATACTTAGCGGCTATCCTATTTTGCACTTTTACACTTATTAAATATTACCCAGGTAGTACAATACCTGGGATTGACTTAACTATATAGTACTTGAATACTAACTTAATCTTCCAAAATTGTAGCAACCTTGAATTTAAGGTGCGATTTAATTTTTCTCGCCTGATGTTACTGCCTCGAATAATGCAGTAGTGAAATGTGTGAGCTGAATATTTAAGCCGAAAAACGCTGAAGATGGTTGCCTTTGCCAGGATGGCTGTTTTAATTGGCTATTCAAGCCATGATATCAAGTTGCGAAATTTGATTTCACGAAATCCTTATGCCCGATTTATACATTGGAACGAGCGTCTCGGGTACAAGAGTAAACAAGACTCAACAAGACATTGGACGAGACTCAACAAGACATAGGGTGTATTGTTTACTTAGGATATTGCACCGTACAACACGGACCATACACCATGCACCTTTCATAGGGTGAATTGTTTACTTAGGATATTGCAGTTTGCATCTTTCGACAGTTGTGAGCTGTTTTGTTCAGTTCAGTGAACGATGACTGAGGTACGGGCTGTGGCTATTGCAACTGCCTGGTGTGCGTTGAGTTATTTCAATCTGGGACACGCAAACACATGTTTGAAGTCCCGGCGAAAAATTCGGAAATTTAAATGAGCACATGCTACCCTCTCGAATCCCTTTGACTTGATGCATAAAACCGACTTCGCTTCCAGCGGCTTCGAACTCGGACGAGACGGTCATAAACACTCAGGCACAGCAGTAAAAGGATCATTATCCCTTCGTGAAACAAACAAGAGCCGACGAGCAAACCATTTACACACGCGTGCTTGCCATGAAAAACACAGCCGAGACTAGACAAGGAGACCGTTTACACACTCACCTTGTCTTCATTTGGCATTACTCGGCGAGCATGTAATTCCGGCTTTACATCGCTCGCAACTTCCCTTTCATCGCGGCATAACTTCAAACAGGCTGCTCGCATCAATTGGGAAATTCACCGTTATTGAATATCAACAGCTGCTCGTTCGGTATTGAATGATGCCGGATCAAAAATCTTTGCATGCTCATCCTCATGACATATGTGTTTTTCTCGCATGTGAAAGTGAAGCGTTAAGGAAATATCTTCCGCCAAGTACCTATTTCATTTCCTCGGTTCGAGTCGATTTGTGTTTACCGTAAACAGACATGTGTAAATATGTTCAGTAAATTGACTGAACAGTATAGCCGAAATTAATGCAATCGACCCGAAACGATTGGTTACGGTTAAATATAGCGTATGGTCTAGGCTGTGAACGTAAACGTAATATTGACCGTTCGGTTTTTGTATTCGGCGATGAAGGAGCATGCACGGCAATGGCTCAAACTACAATCGCTCGTTTCGCTAGTCAATGGAGCATTTAATGTATGTATGTAGCCCTTTGCGGCTAGTATCATGATAATCTTAACGTTTGCTACAATAAAGCTCAATATCAATCACCGGGCATTGTGCGAACTATACGATGTTAACATTTGAAGTCTGGAAATTATCGAAGACAAACAGGTTCGTAATCAGAGCTGTTTGGATAGGGGGAGCATTTTAGTTAACTTGGAATTTCCTTCGACAATGTTCTTATCACAGTGTTGCCACCCTGAATTCATTTACTTTGACTGACAGTATGATCGGTTCGAGCTACTATGTTTTTATACTCTCCTTACATTTTTCGGACAAAGACAGTTAAAAGAGGCAGATACATTTGAATGGATCATTGTAACTCTGTGTATATGTATTTCATTTTCAAACCGCAGAAAGTCAGTTGAACTTAGCTGTGATGCATATCTATTGGCCATATTGCAAATGAAACCTACCATCGAATTTTTATTAAATTATATATTCTTTTTCTCTCACTTCATTGGTGTATACAATTACTGTTGACGCATATGCGGATTTAACGCCGTAAATTTAGATGACACATTTCGACCGTTTATTTATAAACTGGTCAGTTTCGGCTAGAATTACATATGTATACTTGCACATGTGTCTCAAAGATACGTGCAATTGATGTTTTCAATTAGCACTTAAAATATTTAGCACTCGAACTCAGCGTGTTATGGAATATGAGAAACATACGAGCATTAATGTAAACTTTCACTGAATTACTCATTCATTGTTCTCGCGTCAGTTCCATGCACCACCTGAGTTCGTACAGCAAAGTCGCATGCGCATATAAGAAAATATTTATGATCCAATCATTCGTGTGTGTATACATATCAAAGTAACTAAAACTTCATTTGTACATATAGATCTAAACAAAATATGATTTGGTTGCAAAGTTTAACCGCAGAAATGAGTCACCTGAAACAGTCAACTGGTGTGTCCTTCGCTTTGTTTGACTCAAATGCTTTTACTACTTCGTCGAAATGAGACCTCTTCACACTGATCACAAAATTGTACATATAGTAGGTCTGTTCCCGTACTACGATTAATTGCAATTAATTGCAATGAAGCGTACTAAAACGGAGTACAAAAAACGCCTTCATTGCAATTAATCGCAATTAATTGTAGTACGGGAACAGACCTAGTATGTATAATATCAATGGTATATTTATGCAAATTTTTATACCAATTACGCCGTATTATACCATTTTGTTTTTACTGTTTTTTACTTTCACTAGCCGTAGCGACCATGAAATAAATACTTTTGTGAATTCAGGGGGTACATACTATACTGTTAATACGTGTTTACGAAAATTCGCATGAACAACGAAAACAGTCGCAAGCAAACGTAAACAATCTACAAGAAAGTTGAAAGCCGGGCTTCTTCTCTGGATACTCGCTGGTTTGTGCACTTGTTAGCTAGTCATATGTCATCAATCATAGTTGCTAAGGAGCTAGCTGTGAGTATTCCGGCGGTTCATGGTTTCAGTGTCTACAAAATGTCAACGGAACTAATTTGGATTCAGTTAGATTCAGTTGGCAGTTGGTGCTCGACGCATGACCTTTGAGTGAATCCTGGTATAATGAAACTTGTTTTATTCACCGGGAAAAGACACCTGCAAGGATTATTGCTTCCAAAAATGAAATGTGTAACTCTGCAACTTCGAGATGGTGCCAAATGTCTTGGAGGAATCTTGAACAAAACACTTCTCTGGAAGAAACAGTTATAAGTTAAGCTTTCGCAGAGGTTTCAGCAACACTTATGCTTCATTCAGTTATTTAAATCTACAAAATTAAATGGACTATTCAGGAGCTCATGTATGCCTTCTATAAATTACCCAACGGGAGAATTAATGCGTAAACATATATGCGGTAAGCATTCCGTATGATGCATGGAATCATTACGGCTCCATACCCGGTTCATTTCTTTTCAATATGGAATATCGTAGCCTGTTAAGGTACATATATACATAGCTTTGTATAAAGGAGGATTTTCAGCTTTTAGCTTAAATCTTTATAAAAAAAGGCTTTTTGGAAAACCCAAAAGCGTACTCTTGCATTAAGCGTCATAGAAAGGTGACATCTACTGATGCCTTTGTCAGCGGCCCTGTTTGCCTCTGCGTGACCCGAAATGTATTGATTATACGTATTGCGATCCTGTTTGGAAACTCCAGCAATGTCTTATTCCATTAAGCTTAGTATTGACTTCAATTTTATGTGAAATGTTCATATAAAATTTAACGTGAAATTTAGCTAGAGTGGTACTAACTTCTTTGTAAAAAAAGTTGCTTTCGCTTTAAACATGCCAAACACCTATTTAGTATGTGCAGTTCAGTTCAAGCAAAAACGTGGCATTTGATGTCAATAAGCATTCGAATTTCAAAATTTCGAATTGTGCAATATGCATCCTGCACATTGGATCATAACAGTTAATGTTATTTCCATGCCAATGGCTTGCCTGCATGTTTGCTTAGTTGATCTGTAGCTAATATGCTGAAATGAACTCAGTTCTCATATCAAATGGTGTATTAACAAAATCTATCGAAAATTTAAATTTTTGACATTTTATCTGTTAAAAATCAGCAGAGTCTCAGCGTCCTCCATTGTCAAAACGTTCACTCTCAAGAATTACCAAATAATGGAGACTTGTCAAAATTGATCTTCACGATTAAGTAAATACCAGCTTTTCTCCGTCATGTAGAGCCAAATGCGTACTGTTGCTTGGACTGGCAACCAGGCTTGACTCTACATGACTCGTAATGTGTAAGTAGTACTTTTGTGTTTTAGAGGGTTGATGACATAGATCTCATAGGTTTTCGTGATGACTTCGTACGCTTGAACGCCCCCTATTTGACTACAGGAGAATATACGAGGTAATCTTTTTAAGCAGAAGTGACTGGAAGCACCAAGATGTCTGTACGAGAAGATACTCCGAAACCTCCCCCACAGATGGTTCGAAGATACATGTTATATGTAATTAAATGTAAAATGTCTACCTGTATTCATTTAACGAAAAGTGGGTTTTTTTTTCTCTCGGAGAGCATTTCTCTGTTTTTCAAGCAGAAATATTAACTATTCTGAGAGGTAATTGCTGGATGATTGATGAAAGGTGAAAAAGACAACATATTGGTTTTTCAAATTGCTGCAATGCTTTGGCTACAGGGCCTTGATCCGCCTTAGGATTGTCACCTGCACCAAGATGATCTTCCTCGCAAAGCTGAATCATACGGCTGTGAGGTTCCTAATCAGCGAGAGTAGAAAAGTTCGCAGGGAAATGAGAGGTTTTAGTAACTGGACATAACCGCCTCGGAGGACGTAACATATGTACCGTATAGCTGCTCCTCAGGATGACGTTTGCCCATTTTTACCGAAAAAAGGCTGACACTCCTGAGTTTTTCCTTTGCGAATGCCTGCGTATGTGCATCTAAGGTCGGTAGAATAATGACAGAGGGTAGCCTCTTTCTCCCTATCATTAATCCTGAATTTTGTGAAGAAGTCTGGGAAACTATAGAACCTAGGTGTATGAGTACAGTAGGTCTTTCTAGCCTGAGTGTGCAGTAGTACCAGGAGCTTACCTCCTAATCCACACACAAACGAAGTTTGGTAAGCTTTTTGGCTGTAAATTACTATAGAGCTGCCAGGTCGAAGCATATTCGTCATTTGTTCTTTGAGGCATGCTACCACCAAATGCTCAAATGATAAATAGCCTTTACTGAAAATACGCACCAAGGGCTGACATTTTCTATATGCTGAAATTTTTGCAGCTCTCAAAATCTTTCTGGCTTTATAACTTCCAATGCAATCATTGGATCAAAAAGAAATTCATAATGTAGCTTGGTCTTAACGTGAAACTTATATGAAAATATATAAATATGTGAGAGGTTGTTTAATTTCAGAAATTTTGCAGCCTGCGCGGATGCCAACCTACAAAATCATTCAACTTCTCTAACTTCTGATGAAGCCATTGGATCAAAACAAAATTCAGAGGACAAGTTTCTTTTAAAATTGAGTTGGTCTAATGGAGTAAACTTTTGGTGGTGGTGACTGAGTGACTTAGCCACATTTCCACAGATAAATACTAGCATTGGCTGTTCACATTTTAAATGGTTGACCTGATGAGCTGATTAAAAAATAATTTCGTAAGAATTTTTACCACATAAACTCTGAAAAATAGTCTTCATATTTCCTCTGCTTTTTCTTTGAAAATCAATCTTTCTAGTGGTGCCTATGCGATAGAAGTTTTCCTGATTTCCGAAGAAAATTAGCATTATATCTTACCTTATAGCCTAACCGATTGCCTATAACTTGCCTTATAATCTAACTGATGTAGTCACTAGATAAGTGGACCGTTATGTTATCCAAGTTTGGTAAAAATTTTGTTGGAAAATTATGAAACTGCTGCCGGCAATAATAATTTTTGCAATTTATGCCATTCATTTATCACTGGCTGTCCCAATAAAATTTGACCCTTTTATCTTTGTGAATATTTCCGAGTGTATACATACTCCAGGCCTTTAAGCCACATATCAACCTTCCATGTAAAGTACAAACAACTTTATTAGTATTCATTCATCCAGGAGCTCTTTAGCTGGCAACATGGAGTCGAAACGATGAAAAGTATAATTGCGTATTGTTTTCGAAAACATGAAAAAATCCCCAGGTCATGTTTTCAAAGATCGCTCAGGACCTTAAAACATCACTTTGAACGGTCAAACCATTAATAGCGAATTATAAATGGGACCAGCTGTTACAAGAAAAATCTGGAAGTCCAGACAAGGACTTAGCGAAAAAAAATGTCAGCAAGATCGAAATAAAGAAAAAAGTTCCTCACACGCATTTTTTTGTATGTATTATATGACTTGACGTCGTATGTAGCTGAAAATAGTTTGAAAAGCCAATATGTAGGCGAAAATATATTGAGAAGGTTGGTTCATAAGCTCGGCAGATTCCTGTCGAGTGCGAAGAAAGTTTGGTATCATAAGAAGCAGCCATCATTGCATCAAATACTTTGGCAAAATAAGAACCAGACAATAATCTAGTCTAATGAACCGAATTGAAAATAATTATGGGAACCAAAAAAATCCTCAGCAATTTACATATTTTTAGAAGATCCATTTTTAGTCCAGAGCTCGATATTGGCCTCTGAAAATGTTTGGAATATGATCTGAGTACATCATTTTAACAGTTTCAATTTCATACTTTTACTGAGGAGCTTCCGATTCTATTCCCTGTATGACAAATAGAAACTCAAACGCTTCGTAGCATTGTACCCGCCAGCGGTGTATTCACTGCGCATGTTATAGCTATTCTGAAAGCATAGTATAACATCACTTTAGCAATAGTCAAAATTCCCAGTAGCAAGGTAAAGCAATTATGGGTTTTAGACAGCCAAGAGCTGCTTCGTAGGCTTTTACACGGCTCAACTCAATAGTAAACTTTTTTTCAGGAGTCTTTTGAAGTTAACCCTAGCACTTACGAGGGTCAGCTTAATATTTGCATTGCAGTTTGGAAATTGTATAAAATTTCTGAATTTTCTGCATCATCATCATCGGCACTACAACAGTGGTCCGATACTGACCTATGTCAAAAATGTTTTCCACCGGTCCCGATCGAGAGCTGAAGTCATCCAATTAAGAACCTTTAAGCTCCAAGCGTGCTGGCGAACGCCATCTCTCTATCGCAAGCAAGGTCTCCCACGCTGTAGTCTGCCGTAAATGCTGCCGCAACGGGTTTCCAAGCAGCATCTTCTTCGTTCAAACGAGCTAGGTACCCTGCCCACTGGAGTCTACTGAGTTTTATCTTTCTAATTATATCTGCTTCTAAGTTAGATAGCGTACAACTTATGGCTAAAGCATCTCTGGAATCGCCCTTTTTCACATATGGGGCCAATGATTCCACCAAGACTTTCCTCTCAAAAGCGGCTAAGAGGTCAGACTGCCTTTTGCTGAGCACCCAAGTCTTGCAAGACTTGGAAAACCATATAGTAGAAGCTTTGATGTTCGGGTGAGATTTCGAAATTTGAAGAGCCTTGACAGACTGTAGAGGCTTTGGTGAGTTTAAGCAGTCACCAGCGTATTTCTTCCTTGGTATTGTTATCGGTTGCTCCAATTAACCTACGGTAGCTGAAGGATTGCATTACTTCGAATTCATGCTCAACTACCCAGAAGGTTTGACCAACTCCAGGTGTTCTTCTTGCAGATGCAACAACCATGTATTTAGTATTTCCTACATTTATGTCCAGTACTAGTCTTTGTGCCGCTCGCTCGATCTATATGAAGGATTTGTGGAGAAGTTTTCAGCATACAGCACCACAAACGAGTAAAATTTTCAGACAATATCCAAAACGTTTCCTTATTCGCGACTTCTGACACGCTTTCTGTGAATACATATTGAGATGAGCGAAACAAAACGTCGAAGATTTGATGGTAGTACACGAATCAACGTAGTCGGTCTCTTGCGCTTCCTACTCACCTTCTATTAACTGAAGACGAATCGCGCTACGTAAAAACCTACTTAATGAAAACTCTAGTTGAGTTGTAGTGTTTTAAAGCCTGTATAGTATATTATAGCAATATTTTCGAATTTATATTCCATTTCCTTTGTCACCAAAACGAGAAAGCTGATTTTCATTTCCATTTCTAATGAAAAATGACGTTTGAACAATGTTTAGGCTACACAAACACATGTCTTTAGGTCCTTAGGTATTTTCTTGCTATCCTCCAGACTGTGCTCATCAAATAGCTGCTACCAAATCAGCTTTTCTGAAATCTTGGACCATGAAATAGCAAGCATCATAAGGCAGCTATTTCGAGCCATTGAACAGCCAAATCAGCTAAAATAGCAGCTACAGCTAGAATATTGACCACACTCCAGTTGACCGAAAATCTACGCATATCTACTTATTTATGTGCATGATAGATTTTTTGATTGATTTGTGTCTGCCGCCATATTTTTCGAATCACATTAATGTCTCCTCGACCCGTCTCTTCAGCTTATAACCGAACGCAAAGCACACAATAGCAATAATAATTGACTAGAAACGATAGTGAATGGACCCCGTCTATGCATCCATGAGTAATCGGCAGACGAAAAAAAGTGCCAGGTAATCAGACGGTCTCGTCTTGATTCCAATGATGTTGATGATGCAAAGAGCATTTCTGTGTCTATCCTGTCCCTAAATGGAAGGATTACTCAGGACGTGAGTCTGAATTCTCGACTGTTGCTATTTCGTAGGTGTACCTACCATGTACGAAGTGCACTTGGTTCTTGTTCACTTCCAGTGATTGATTTGAGGTCTGTTCTTCGCGCTTCGTCTCACCTTTATAATAAATATCAAGTCTGGCGAACGAATTCGAAACACAACAATGCATTTTATTTACACTGTCGCCTCACCGCCGTTGGTTTAACACTGCAATGGACTGGAGTGGAGAGTACCTGAAAGGTTGCTGGATGAAAGATGATGTATGGATATATCGTCGCGATATAGCGCCCTATTCAAATCTTGTCGCTGGTTGATGGTTTGTGTGCATTCAGTGAATGTGATTTTTCCTTAAATTCATTTTCCTTCAATTTTTCGACATTACTCCATTCAGATCGCTGTGTTAGTGGTTTGGTGCAGGTAAAATTTTCGATGGATGATTTTTCACTCACCTGAACCATGACTCATGGTATATTGTTCAATACGGATTAACAATGGGCTTGTGAATTTCAGAATAAATTGGAAAATCGACAGGTTCTTTTTATTTCATCAGCATGTTGTGAATCAGAGTATGTATGGAAGGTAACAGGTAGATGAAAAAATTATGCATAGAACAAACCACGATACATTGCAATGCAAATTCTAGTCCTTTGGATACGTATTTGTATATTCAATTAAAACAATAATCTCAGCTGTTAGCTCCATTTTCGTGTGTAATTTTAACGCATTCATGAGATTCTCTATTATTCATTGATTCTTTTATCATTTATATAACATTAAACTTCCCAGCCATTGCTCTATGTTATGTTAACTAACCTTTAGCTGATGCCCCCATATTAAAAATAAAAAAGAAATTGCACGCTAGCCTGAAGATTTCATCAGAAAGAAATAAATTTGATGGTTCTCAAAAATCTGAAACTTAGATGTTTGAGAGTATTGAGTAAAATTCACCTCATGCACAACGTTTCGGAATGCTCCACATAATTCAGTCAACCACTCATCCCAAGTCCTGTGGTCCCCACTGATGTAAGCGTGAATGGCACTGAGAATGGACTGGTTAGCTCGCTCAGATGCGTTTGGTTGCGGTGAATATAAGGAGTGGTTATGTGCTGAACGCCCTGCCCACAGAGAAAAACCTTGAAAGATTATGAAGTAAACTGCTCTCCATTGCTCCGGTACTCCATTAGTAGAAGATTGATGACCTTTTCTGAAGTTGCTTTGGGCAATGCCTTAAACCAAACTAACTTGCTGAAATGATCCAGCACTACGAGCAGCTGAGTTTTTCCCGATTTCGAATGGGGATATGAGTCCATGAAATTGATGAACGGCCTTTGCAGTGGCCTATCTGTTTCCTGGTGATAACCCATCGGTGGTCTCATTGCGCAATTCGGAGGTTTGACCTGCTTACAAACGGTACAGGAGAAAATAAAATCTTTGGCCTGTTTCCTCAACTGCGGCTAATAATAATACCTTTGCAGCAGTTCTAATGCCTTCAGAATCCCACAATGAAACTTTTTAGGGCCATCATGTGCCTGCATGATGAGCTGTTTTCGTTCATTTACTGTGATCTATAATTTTGATCGAGGAATATAGGTACACCAATCATTGGTTGTTCCTATGTTATTAAGCACACGACCCTCTCTTATATGCACGTTCTCGTGAGCTTCAGGGTTATTCTTAATTTGGGAAATGAAATCCAAATACTCAGGAGCTTGAGCTCAGCAGCAATCCTGTAGTATTTGGGCAGACGATTTTTACCTCAATAGACCCAAAGAACGTTGATAACACGATTGGGACAAAGTTCTGAGTTACCTTTCGATGCTCGAGGTTAAAGACGAAGGCTGCAACTTCGAACTGCAGCGAGCCAATCTAAAAGTGAGGTCCAATTGTCTCATGAGCCATTTAAGGCTAGTATGATTAGTGATGATTGTGAAAGCAGCACTTCAATTTAGGCTATGAAATGTTAAACGCTTTGCACTGCAGTCAAATATTCTAATTCAATAACACTATAGTTGTGCGGCGAAGCTTGAAGCTTAGCAGACATAAAAGCGATTGGGTGCTCTTCTCCATCATCATCTTTTTGGAAAAGGACGCTTCCAACCCCGGTGGCACCAGCATAACATTGGATGCAAAACCTTTGGAAAAAATCGGGATTAGCTAACACTGATGCAGAAATCAACAGTGCTCCATTCTCTAAGAAAGCGTTATTAGTAGCGTCTATCTATTGAAATGAGCGTATACCCTTTAACAGATACGTTAGGGCGGATGTTCCTGCCGCGAAATTGAGGGTTGACCCACCAATACCATTCTGTCATTCCCATGAATCGCTGGACCTCTTTTACAGACTTAGGTGTAGGATAGCCTACAATTTCAGAGATCTTCTCTGGATCAGCACTTAGGATTCCATCACTGACCGCATAGCCAAAATTTAGCTGCATGAAGCAGCCGTGCAGCCTAGGAAAGTATTTCCAAATGTTCTTCGAATGATGAACTAGTTACGAGCAGACCGTCAAGATCCACTAACACCTTGTCTTGCAGCTCGTGAGAAATCACTTCGTGCATTAGTGTCCACATTGTCCTTTCCCTAGATTTTCTATCTAATAGTATCTGCCAAAAGGCGTCCTTGAGGTGCAAACTCGTTATAAATTTATATTACAAACTTAGCTTCAATAAGGAGAGGTGGATAAGCATCTGTCAGAATCACCTCATCAAGCTGTCTGCCATCCAAGCATAGCCGCTCTTTACCAGGCTCTTGTACAAGCGTAACTGGTGAACTCCAAGTGTTCCTACTTTTCTCGATGACTCCTGCGGGCAGCATGCGATCCAGCTCATGATACATCAGTTTCTGGGTGACTGAAGACACCGAGTAATGCCGTTGTTTAATTGGTTCGGCAGATTCGGTATCAATGTGATGTGAGACTAAGGTAGTCTTACTCAAGCCATGGATGTTGTACGATGGAAACTGAAGTATTATGCGCTCCAATCACAACTGATTCTCAGAAGACAGAGTGTGGAAATCTGAGGCTGTGGTTTCTGAAAGAGATATAAGAGATGCTGAGTTGGCGAGACCTTGAACGTGTCCCATAAATCTATATCTAGATATACTAGAGTGGTCAAAGATGGAATGACCAGGAATTTTGTCATACGCAGTTGATTATTAAATCTCACCAAGATCTCCATATATCTGAGAGCAACAGCACTGTGATCTGATGGACCACAATTTTTCAGGCACGAACACACTACTGTATTATCCGCCAAAGCAGGAAGAAAAGCATACGCAGAGGTAGCAGCGTTGGCAAAAACTTTGAACCTTCAAAATCATTGAAAAAAATTAGTATTATAGAGCATAAGCAGGAAAGCTGTGATCTGATGCTGTCCGAACATCTTTCTGCATAGAGTGGTTTTGGAGATTCAGCTCTGCGATCAGGACCAAAGCCCCTGCTCCCAAGATACTGACGCATGTTCCACTGTCCAACAACCCTTGGAGCTCACGTCCTTTTATAGAGATCGCGAAAACGCAAAAGATTTCTTAATCAGTTTTCTCATCGTGTTTTTTGTTCTATCGTAAACAAATATCCATTGAAAAAAATCGCTTGGATTTTTTTGCTAGAGAAAGTCCAAAATATCCATTGACAAAAACTCCACGTTTTCGCAACTACAACTTGTTTTTTGATGAACAAATTAATACGTTTTTTTTTCGAAAGCACTATGTTATGTGCGGCAACAATCTAATACTCCTTACAAATTAAAAATATTACACTGATCACAGAGTCTACACCAAGAACCCGTTCACATCGTTACACACTTTACATCTTGATAGCTCCCTCTCTCATGGACCACAGAATGTTTTGTTATTGGATTCAGCAATTCTGCGTGCGATTGTTGTAAACGCACCTGGAGCAGGTGGTCACCCATAACAAATGTGATCTGTTCAAATAAGGGTTTTGTGCATGCAAATTCGCTTGATCTCGTACATTCGTTTTCGCATTGATCGTGTGCACTTTAGATCAAACGTTGCATTCGAGATACACGATTGCCATACTTGTATGGACTTCCGGCATTTTGCCGTTGCTGCTTTGCACTTTACCGTCGCTTCGCGGTCGTCACCTTTCGTATTTATATCTGTTTTTGCTCGTTTATTCTGTAGAGACTGCACACGTTTCGTACTTGAAAAATAAATGAAGATTTTTTTCCTATAAATAAGTAAAGATCGTTTGCACTGTTGTCCACTTAAGGGCATTGTCTGAATACGATTATGGTATGGCAGTTGAGATGTGGGCATGCTCGTGATTGATCAATTGTTTGATGCTCATGATAGGTTCCTGTTAAAGGTTTGCAATTAGTTGTCGCGATGTAATTAACATTTTCTGCTATAATGGGTCAGTGGCTGCTTGCAATAGAATACCGATGGTGTTTTTCGCTTTTGAAATTGTCTCGTGAACTAATACGAATCAGTTATTAACATTAACATAGGGAACTACCGCCACCGGATAACCCTTCGGTTTCAACGATAGATTTTTTTAAACCATTCTTTTCTAACCTCCCACTGAATGAGCTCAATACAATCAGCAACATGTGAAATTTCCACTACATTTAAATTAATTCAATAAAATGTAAGTTTAGTTTAACTTTCCCATGTTGGTGCCCACCTGTTTTCCTACATTTTGAAATTCGTATTGCTAATTAATGAGGTTGCATCGTCAAATTACTTAACTATAAAAGCTAAACATATGGCGATTTGAAATACGTCGGCGTTGCCATCTATCTACTTGAAGCATTTCAATCACATTTTCTCAAAACGTTTCAGATTCTTAATTATCGGTTCATTTGGAATTTCTAAACTCATATGTATTAAACAAAGCACTGTATTTCGTATAGTGAAAATTATGACAATGAATGAGTTATATGCAATCGAAAGAGTTGCATTTGATGATCTATCAAAAACAGCCTCAAAACCTGTTTAGTAAGCTCGATGATTTTGAGCTCGATGATTTTGAGATTAACTACTCAAAACTCATACATAATCATGATTAGATAATAAGTAGGCCACGTTCAAGGAAGAATTAACAAAAAAACTTATAAAAGTATGTTTGAACGGTATTTTCACCTAAAATTAATTATAGCAGAAGTATTATCTGAAATGGACAAACGCTCTTGTAAAATTTTAACAAGGAAAAGCGCATTAATGGCAACAGTAAGGGGTTACATAGGTCTTGAAGGAAAAAAAAACAACTTTTTCAAAAAATTATATTTTAGAAATCAAAAATCTATTGTATTTGAAATTTACACATAGAAAATTTTAGCATTTCAAAAAATGTTCAGCTATAAATACTGAAAATTGTCGATTTTCCTGCAGTTTTCCTCGTCCAGCCTTTTTTGGGGTAGATGTTTTGCGAAATGTTTTCCGATTGTTTAAACATCTCGAAACATTCCGAAGGTTTTTATTTGAACTCGATTATTGATTCGATGATGAGTAAAACATCCAGGGCTGGCTTTGACCATCATGCCGCCCCTGGGCAGCTGTGAACTTGGCACCTTTCCCCATCTCCATTCCGCCCGTCCCATTCAAGCCCCAGATTTTTCGACTAAAATCCAACAACAAATTCAACATTTTTTAATAAATGTTTCTATTTTTTAAGTAGATAAATACTTCTATTTGTTAAATATTGGGTGTATACATTGTAAACCGAACATTTTTGGATGAAAATAATGCTTCATTTTAATTAGTTAATGGATCTACATGTTATTCAAAATATTATCCATTGCTTGCGATCAGTTTTTCCCACCTTTCAGGTAGCAAATGAATTCCGCGTCGGAAAAAGGCTTCGTCCTTTGAGGCCAAGAACAAATCAAACCAATTTTTCATACCTTGATCAGAAGTAAAGCGTATTCCAGTGAAGGCGTTTTGCATTGAACGAAATAAATGGTAGTCGTATGGCGCCAAGTCTGGTAAATATGGCGGGTGAGGTAAAACTTCCCAGTCACTATTCTCCAAGTAATTTTTGACCGGTATATCAACGTGTGGTCGAGCATTGTCATGATGGAAAATTACAGACTCGTGCCTGGTCGCATATTCCGGCGGTTTTTCTGAATTAATTGTTGTCGGTACTAGAGATGGGTAACACGTGAGTGAAGCAATCGCGATGAAGCAATCACTAGCCCCCAACACGTGTGTCGACACACTCTATACTGAGCGAGCTGAGCGTTTGGTGAAGCAATCACTTGCACTCAACAAGTGTGTCGGCCGACACGTTTGTGTACACACAGTAGAGCTAGAGATGAACAGCACATGAACGAGGCAATCAGTTGATGTGATTATGAGTTTGTTTATGAGCTCGAACTTGATTATGAGCTCGACAGTTTTGCACAGGAGCGAGTCAATCGTTGCACATAAGCAATCATTTGCGCGAAGATTCCCGTGCCGCGGATCTCGTCGGAGTTGAGCGTTTGGTGAATCATTCACTAGCCTCAACACGTATGTTGGCCGACACGTTTGTGTACACACAGTAGAGCTAGAGATGAGCAGCACAAGAACGAGGCAATCAGTTGATGTGATTAGGTGCTTGTTTATGAGCTCGACACTTTTCAAGCAAGTCAATCGGTGCCGCGATATGAATTTCGTAAAGGCTGTAGGTAATGCCGTACAGTGCAAGCATGCCGTGGTTGGTTGTGATGATCGAAACTGACCGTCGCGGAAGAACATATGTGCACTTTATATGTGCATATGATGAAGATTTTGACTGAAACTTTCTTCCTGTAGACTTTCTCAATTTTTTTGTTATTGGATGCAGTGAGATTATCTCAGGAATGCGATGTCCGATCGAAATGAAATTTTTTAAGGATATTGATGAAGCATAAGAGGTATAGATATTGGATAGGGATATTCGAGCAAATTTTCAGAAACAATTATATTTTGATGAAGAAAAAAACCTCAAAATACGAGAATGGGCGAAATGAAAATGGTTGGGTTTGCTCGCTTTTTTTGGATGATTATCGCTATGATTATTTGTTATATCTGGGAGTTGAAGTGGGTTTATAATTCAAATAAAAAAGTTTTTGATTTTCATTATCTCTTGAAGTGTATATTGAAATCAGTGTACATTTCACACAATTCGTCGCAGTGAAGTTCAGTGTATTTAGATAAGATACTTGTGAAAATTTGTTTCTAATTGATCATTAGTCTATAAATTCATTTACCATTGATAAATTTAAAATGGTAAACTTTTCTTTTATACACCGTTTCGAAAAAAGTTTCTATGAGTGATTTTTTCTTCGCTGAGGTAACGTTTTAGAATAATGTGAGTGGGGAGTACTTCAAAGAAAGCAACTATTTTCCTCATTTATGTTGTAGGAAATGCGGCCATAAAATGTTCATGTGATTAGCATCATATATATATAACAAGTAACAATGTTTATTATTCACAAATTTTGGAATTTAGACATAGTTAGGTTATAATTAGAGATTAAGCGTATATACTAGAACAGGTATTCTTTTGGGACAATCAGTACTTAGTATGAAATTCAAAAATACTAGGTTCGAGTGTTTTCGTATTTGCGAGTATTTTCGTACTTGCAAGTATTTTATTCAAATATTCAAACAGTTTCTAGGGCAAAGGTAGCTGAAATCGGACAAAATCGGCCAATTTTGGGTGAGAGTGGTTTGGGACATAACGGGCCAAGATCTATTTCTGCGATACAAAAATTTCAGTTTTGTAGGGGAATAAGGGGTTTATTGGCCATTGGCCGGGGCTGTAAAATTTACGAGACCGCGGGAGTTAAGATGCCCCTGGATTCATATCCAGCCTTACGGACAAGCTGCGCGGACTAATGACTCAGTATCCTTTGAAGATTATCTTGCACCATCACCATTCTGGCTTGCGAACCTTGTGTTTGGAGGGTGGGGGAGGGCATATCATACCTTTTCATTACATCACTGCAAATCGTATGTATAGTATATATAGTATACTTCAAAAAATACTTGCTAGTATTTTTGGAACATGTATTTTTTTGTACTTGTACTAGTTATACCTAGTATGTGAAAATCCTAGTACGACCCGACTCTAGTTATAATATGGACCAAAACATGCATTGAAGACCTACATACATATTTCCTCTACTTTTCTACGAAAATAGGATTTTCTGACGGACTAGAGTTTTTTAATTTGTAACTCAAATCAACTATAGTTAACTAAGCTATCAGACACTTTCTTTGCATTTTAGAATCTTTTTAAAATGTTCAAAACAAAAAAAAAGACACTTATTAAAATAAATACTGGGAAATTTTCTGTGCGCTTAATTTTCTTTGTCGCCTTTTCATGACCATGTATAAGCGGTAAATAGAAAAAATAGTAATCATATGCATAATCCTTTTTCATAACTACATTTTACATATATCAAAAACGAATTGACTCAATTGATTGACTCACACTGATTGACTCATCCAAATGAGTGAGTCGAAGTGTGTCGACACACTAAACTGAGTCGTTTTTCCCATCTCTAGTCGGTATAGCTGTCCCGTAATGGTTTGACCTGATTTAAGCAACTCGTAGTGCATCGTTTCTTTCTGATCCCACCAAATACTGAGCATTACCTTAGAACCGTGTATATTCGGTTTTGACATCGATGTTCCTGGTTGGCCGGGCTTCACATACGATTTCTTGCGCTTCGGGCTATCATAATGTACCCCTTTTTCGTCGCCAGTACTAATTCGATGCAAAAACGACTTTCGTTCGAGGTGCATTTCATACATGCAAAATCGCCTTTCAACATCTCTTGGCTTCAGTTCGTGTGGCACCCAATTTTTTACCTTCAGGATGAAGCCGCACTCAAATGCTTGGATATGGTTGCCTGTGTCATGCCTGATGCTTTTGCGAGCTCATCTTGCGTTTGGCACGAGTCTTCACTGAGCAAGGGCTTTAATACTTCGTCTTCAAATTTTTTCCCTTGACCAGGGCGCTGTTTTTTCTTAATGTTGAAATCGCCACTTTCGAAGTGTTTAAACCACTCAAAACACTGTGCTCTGGATAGAACATCGTCGGCATAAACATCCACCAGCAAACTATGGCTTTCGACAAAAGTTTTCTAGGCAAAAAAGTTTTTTTTAGCCAATATTCGAAGTTTTCCATGAAGGTTGAAAATTTATGCGCACACAATGGTGCGGTATACAGCGGTCGGACCAAATGTGACCTGACCTAAAGCGCGGACTAAGTGAACTTAGTCCTAAGGTGTTTATATCGGCCTGACCTAAAATTTGCTCAGGTCGAATTTAGTCCTCGTTCGTACATGACAGCTGTCATATAGTTTAATTTTCGTTCAAGCACTGTATTTATCGTTTCATTTGTCTCTCAAACATGTTTATTTCAATGATTTTGTGCCAAAGGGGAATGTTATGAGCTTATATTCAACATACATACATTATTAATAGTCGCACATAAATCAATCTTTGGGTCGGGTGTGTTTACAGCGGTATATAGTCCACGACCTATTTTAGGTCAGGTCGCTTGAAATCGTTGACTGACCTAAATTTAGGTCGGGTACTGAGTGTTTACAGCACGTGGATTAAAAAACTTAGGTGAAATTTGGTGTATAGTCCGCGGACTAAGCGTGTGCTGTATAGGGCAGACCGGGGTTAGTAGACCCATTTTTCATAATTAATTTTATACAAATGTTACTGTTAAGTTTTTAGCCATAATAAATACGTTTTCGCTTTGATTACTTCAATAGGTTTTTAATAGCTGCTTTTATTTTATTCACAATAAGCTTTTCAAGTTGTATTTGCTATTTTAAAAAAAGCTTCCCCGTGAGTCTATTTACCCCATGCCTGGGGTTGATTGACTCAGTGGACGGGGTTGTTTGACCATATCAATTTAATTAAGTATTGACCATGAAAAATTTCAAAAAATAATCATTTATTACGATATGAAGAGAATTCACCATTATTAAAATAATCCATTGAATGAAAAAAAATAAAGCTTCACTTATATACATGTTAGATATCATTAGTGCCGACTCATTATACATAAAATAAAAAACTATTCATCATCGTCATCTGAATTGCAATTGTCGCACATATACAGCATCGAATTTCTAGGTACACACCTTGCATGAGCCCACATTTTGCACATCATACATTGTATCCATTCCTTTCCTGAAAGCCTATTCAAATATGCTTCGGTATATACGAGATATATTTCATCATCAGACTCATCATCACTAGCCTTAAATGCAGTTTTTTGTGACTGTTTTACAAACTTTTGTTTAGATTTTCCTTTTCCTTTATCTTTCACTTGTGTTTGTTGCTTTTTTACTTTACTTTCCAGTGCTACTTTGCGTTGTTTGGCCAATTTTTCTTCTTCCAATTTCTTTTTTTCAGGGGTATCTGTGTATATAGTGATTGTTCTTTTTCGGCGATTTTTTCTTGATGTCTTACGGGGTCCAGCTTTTTGGGAATGGTTTTAATTGCTCAGGTGTAATTTTCGCTCTCGCTTCATTTGCTTCACTTAGTGCAGCAGACTAGGATGTTGATGGCTTGTTGGTTAAATCTTCCAGTGGCAAAAAATGTGATGTATAGTAATTCGTTCTTATAACTTGCTCTTCAGGAGTCTTACTTGGATCACTCAATATCGAATTTCCAGTCAATAAATTATCGGTGCCGACATTTTCATTTGTTGGCAATAGGTTTTGTTCAGTGTTTCCAGGATTCGGCCTATCAGTCACGTATGCACCTAAAAACTCAGAATCAGGAAATAGATTTTCATTTAGCGGTGATATCCCAGTGACTCTAAAACCTGCCTGAATATTTTTCATAGTTGCAGCTCGAGGGAGAGCAACTTTCACTACCTCGGGGATGTTGTAATTCGTGAGTGTTTTTCCAGCATTAGTAGCAAGCCAATTATCACATGCTGTATTTACATATCTTTTTAATGGACCATATACAGATCGGTCAAGTGGTTGCATTTTGTGGCTGCATTGAGGTGGAAAAGAAAGTACTGTCACGCCATTTTCTTTGAAGTAACTAAGTGCAGCGATGGATAAATGCGAATCATGGTTATCTAGTAGCAATAGTATTGGTCTCTCCTTAGTTTGTCTAGTATATTGCACAAAGTGTTTAGAGAACATTATGAATTGCTCCTCTTTCATCCATCCTGAAGGATTGGCAGCACCCGCGGATCCAGTTGGCCCACCTTGGACAAAATGGTCTTTGTAGTATGACTCGGTTTGGAGAATGAACAGTGGTAATACCTGTTTCGTCGACATTCCATAAGTCGGTGGGAGTCAAATTCAAGCAATCGTACACCTTTTTTAAATTTGTGAAGAATAATTGAACGTTATGTTTGTTAAAAGATGTAGCACCAGACAGGCTAATGGCTTGGGGCGACCTAATAGACAACGTTGTGTTCCGTTTCAAAAAATATCCTAGCCAGTCTTCTCCTGCCATTTTCTTTAATTCCCAAGAGTCTGGAACTTTGTTGCGGTTGGCTACAGCAAATTCAAATGCAAATTTTGTGACTTCGTAGGGTGTCATACCGTAATAAATGTCAGCAGCCTTCTTTATGTATTGCGCCAAAATTTGTTCTTCTTCGTCACGAAAAACTCTTCTGTTGTTGTAATACCCGACTTATTCCAGTTTCAGCGCGGACTTTTCAATTAACGGATGTTTCTCAACTTCATTTTTCATTTTGACGACATATCTCTGTAAAGTTTTATATGGTATTCCGTACTTAACCGCTGCCGTACTTCGAATACTTCTATCGTCATAAATAACCTCTTTGAAAGCAGTTTCCATCACATCCTTGATGTATTCGATCTTTCCATTTTTCGTTTGTAGGTCCTCATCGTTCTGAACGTAAGATAAGCATGTGATTAGTAGTAACTTAAAAGATAAGCAACATAAAAACCAAACATGGGGCTGGTTGACTCATGAGTCGTCTAACCCCGCTATGCTGTGAGTCAATAAGCCCCAACCCGCCATTTTCTTTTTAAAACACTCATGACAAAAGGTTATTCCAATCACAGGAAAAACAAGCTAAGAACACTTTCAACCAATGCATACACTTTCAATTGAAACCACTAGACAAGCAAATATCATGAGTGTGTATATTATAAGACAATTTAAATCTGAAACAAAATTTTCACTCACGTGCTTGTAATTTGGTTTTTTTCTATTATTCCGCGAACGACAAGTGCTGGCTTCGACGACTATTGCTGCACTGTGGTAGGTTCTTCAACTGAATACACAGTCAAATTTTTACAGCTTATTTGTCGATTTTTACTTAGTTAATCGTAATGAGTCTACATACCCCTATAGTCAACTAACCCCGGTCTGCCCTACGCTACCAATGTTGGCTTTGACAGCTAACCGATGCTACTTCAAAAGGACATATATGTTATTAGAGCGTTACAGCGCATGTGTTAGTGGAGCCATCTGTTGTAAAAGTTTGGTTTTCAATAGCTGCATTTTATTTTCATCCAGAGTGTAGTAGGTATCCTGCATGCATAATAAAACGATCCAGAGTAGCACGCGAGTTTTTTTCTATCAGACAGTTGTCATTTCAAAATTTGAACTTCCATATAACCAACGCCGTTTTCAAATGTATGACTATTTATCCTGGTTGCCAGGTCACATGGAAATTTTTGAAAATTCCAACTATTCCAGTTGACATGACTTTTCGAAATACGTTCCACAGAGAGCACGAGTACGAACTCCACTGAATTCACTAGTGTTTGTACTCTGGATGTTGTTGTTGTTTCGTGTGCAAATCGATATCCTGCACTACTCTGGATGTAAAATAAAACGCACCTAATGTATACACCCAATAAATACTTGACTAACTTTTTTAACATGGGAGTGATTTTAAGAGAGTGAGACGTGTGCTACATCATGGTGCGTCGTAGAGGTCTCGCTAATCTCGCTTAAAATTTACTGCTCACAACTGGGAATATACTCATTACAATGCTCGTGTTTCATTATTGTAATTTAGTACGTGCAAGTACATCTGCCTACTCCCAACTACTCGCACTCTTGTTCCCGAGTGGTTCATGTGTAGTTACGACTTTTTTGCCATGATGTGGCTATTTAGTTGTCAATAGGTGGCCTTGGGTTTTTCAAGGCTATATTGAATGTTTTGGTAGTTCGGATATTAGAAAAAGCCTTCACAATGTGTAGAAAGTTCAAAGAGGTAGTTTTCTGTTAGTTGCTTTTATATTTTCTACCGATTGTGGTAGTTCACACTCGTTATTTTCTCCCTTTATTTTCAACTGTTTTGTGGTCTACTGCCCAGTATTTGGAAGTACTAGGTCTAATCCCGTATTTTCAGTCGCGTTCATGAGCTGAAACTTTTTGAATCTTGTGGTAGGGGAAATTCATTAAAAGTACAGGAACGCTCTCACGGCATTTCCTGAAAATTCACAGCCAAAAGTGTCAGTTATCGGTTTTTGGGAGAACAATAGTGATTATAAAGCCATCCAAAGCGATGATTAAGTATCACCACAAAAATATTCGACTGTCATAACAATATTACGTCAAAAATATGTTGCTTGCCGCGCACATTTGAAAATATTGAATCACATGACACTTTTTAGTTTTTCTCAGTAGCTCAGATTCGCCTGTAATCTCATGGTATTTCATGAAAAAGGGGAAATTTTCAGTTTTCAGTCAACTGGCCTACAGGAACGACTTCATGGCAATGAATTGCAATGCATGGCTGTGGTACTTATGATGAAAATGAAATTGAGCTGCTCAGATGGTCGCATTGACTCGCTTTACTTTTTGATTGTGACGAGATATGCAGCTTCAAAAGCGGCAGCTCTGATTTCAGCTACGTTTCACGCCAATGCCTAGTACTATACTCTTCGCAAAATGAATTCAACGGTCGAATCCCATACAAAAAGAGCTTTTCAATTCGTCAGTAAAGCTCTTTTTGTATGGAATTTGACCGTTGAATTCGTTTCGCGAAGAGTATTAGGTTAATCACAATACAGCGTTTTCCGCTGCGGCAAACGCAGCGTTCCACAGGTGGAGGCGTGAATGCCGCAGTTGAATTTGGTGAATCACAATGCAGCGACAATGTCGCTGTCAATGCAACCAAGGCACCAACCAAAATCATTTTTTTTTTCTTTTGTATTGCTAAATCCTGTTGTACGAGGATTAAGTTGGCTTATCACAATACTCATCAGCCATCGCTTGTCTATTCCACCAGACCATTCAACCTAATTCAAACAGAGTTAATTCAACCTAGTGGTGATGCCAACCTATGGTAGGTATCACCGCTAGCGGTGCGACAAAGTTAGAAATTTGGCAAATTTCGCCGCTGCTGCAAATTCGGCCGCAGCCATTGTGCGCGTTACCATACAAAAGAGTGCATTCTAATTTTTTGACAGCACTTCCCGCAGCCCACTGCGTTGGTCGCAGCGGAAAACGCTGTATTGTGATTAACCTATATAGTACTAGGCATAACCATGAATGAACTTTCCGGACATGTGTAGAAAAATTTCTGGAAATGGTTCGGAAATGTTTTTGTAATATTCGCGGTCATATCTGGAACTGGGGTAAGGCGCATGTGACGAAGATCACTGCGCTTCGGAAGTTCAAAATAAAAAAGCTCTAAAGGGGATCAATAGCTGAAAATTTTGCGAAATCTATTGACACAAAACTAGCCCCCATATGGCAACATAACACAGTGAGGCCAGTGTACTAAGCCTGAAGATAAGGGCAAGAGTGGTTAAGTATGAAGCTCGGCACAAACGGAATGAATGGTTTGAAGCGAAACCAGGCGTACAGCTAGTTCCTTGGAAAGTAACATCATGACGAAATGAGAGCAATACAAAAACTGCCGATCAAGAGACATCACTAGATGTAGCCTCGGTGCCACACCAGCCAGTAAACATTTCACAAATATTTCAAATGAAATTCCATGGCCACTGAATTCTTGACGTTGAACTGTCCAAATTTACAACACCTCCTAACAGGAAAAATTTATTCACTATAAGGACAATCCCACGGATTCACACCAGACAAACCAGATATTAATAGATCTAAAATGTCAAAATTAGCTTTTACTCAGCAAATGTAACGTGCTGATAAACGTCATCAGTTTCAAGATTAGAAGACAGTTGGCCGTCGATAGCCTGCGTGATCAAAAATGTATTTACTGATGTTTGTGTGTAAGTGGGCTGGGGGAGAGACTCCTGGCACTTCTAAGCACTCAAGCCAAAAGACTCAGTATACTTTTACGCCCAGCCACAGCCTACCATAGTTTCCCTGATTTCTTAATGAAATCTAGGATCAATGCTAGCAGAAAAGAGGCTTTTTTCTTCATTCATCCCAGCCATCGCATTCATGACTGAGATATCTGATATTTACAGATACAAACTATTGAAATCTGGTATTTTCGTTCCAGCCAATGGAGGATATGACAATTCTAGCACTGTCCATAGCAGACTATCCACTGGCTGTGGACAACTCACCCATTGCCAAAATTAAAGATTATTTTATAATGAAAGGTAAAAAAAATTTAAACTGTTTATTTATAGATTTATTCCAACACTTAGGATACCTGTATGGAGTCGAAACTCGAAATTTGCGTGAAGGGATGCAAGAAACCAGTATTTTAAACTTCTGGTTGACCAGAGCTGATGTCAGTGAACACTGGAAATAATAGCCAATTAATTTCTTCAAATTCATAGATGTTTTTACTTGTGTCCCTTTTAATGTTAACAATTGTACGTTCACAGACCGGGAACAATAGCTTACATTGTACAACTAACCATTGTCCGTAGATTGGCATCATCAGATATATTGCCTTTCGCCAAATTAAACGAAAATAGGATTACCTTATCGTAATGGCTTCGAGAGAAGACGACGTAATGAGTCGCTGAATTGAAAAGAAAAATGTATTATTATCAACCCATATAAAATTCGCAACTGTTTGATTTTTATTCCACCTTATCAAGTAGAAAAGTGCTCGTCTGTGAACCATAAAAAGAAAATCGATTTATGATACCTTTGGATAGATTTCATTTTCTCTCAGCACCCATCGAGCCAGAGCCAGCAGTTCGTATCGTGTGCATGTACATACGTAAACATTACAGCATCTCCATCTAGGAATTAAATTTTACGAGACATGAAGTTTGAAAGGCTGTCATTCGCCTATAAAACGATGGCTAGCTGCATCAGTCGTCGTTCTTGTAGTAAGCAGTTAAAGTGACGTTTCTAGCATCCTGCAGCAGCGTGTACGAATGTAACCTTAAAAAGACGTGAGAATACAAAAGGGCCAACATTTATTTTTACGAGACCCGTACGTCGTATTTCATCTCCTAGCCATTGTGTCGATGTCAGAAGAGGATAAAAACTAGACGGTAGCGGGAATCCATTCAGGCAGAAGAGAAGTATTTTTCCGTTATGGGTAGACGATATTTCTTCCTCTTGAAGAATCGATGCTTTAATTTACAGGACTGAACCACTTTATTTTCGGATCGAACTTTTAACGTAATGTTTACTTTTAACGGGATTGGATGATCTTTATGAACTTTTTGTATATAATAATAAGCCACAATGCAAATACGAATAAGCTTCCAAATTATCTGATCAATGTATTCGATTGGACTCGCCAATAAGCAAATCGAGTGTTTGGAGAACTCTGAAGGATTCGATACCATTTAAGAGCCCCTGCTTGATCGTCCCGATACATCCACTGTATACCTTGCATTATATTCGATGCAATGATGTGTTACTGCAGACAGACTCTGTTCACCGGCGTATTATGGCCGAATAATGTAAGATGTTCGACTGCATCCTGAAATGTGATGGTTGGTGACACAGTAGAGTGCAATTGAGACAGGGTTCGTGTGTCGCTTGGGCAGGCAACCATCAGCTCCACATCACCAAACCAACCGAGCATTGTTTATAATGGTCTGAGAACGTGCACTTTTCACTGCTAAGGAGACTGACTTTGATCAAATTCAATAGCTGATCGACATAACTGTCACATTTCGGTACGTACTTTTACAAACATACTTTCCAGTATTGTCTGTTGATTCAAACATGATGTAGTCCGCCACTTTTTACAACGTTTCGGTCTGTAAAAGGAAATGAGAAAATTTCATTGGCAATAATGATGCTCATGTTTGTACGTTACTTTCAATAAATGCAAATGTAACTCATCTGAAGACCGTGAACATGAAATGGTACATGTACCACCACGTTTGCCTCTATGAGTGGTACTCAAACGAAAGAGAATAATTTAAGAAGCCTCGTCCTACTTTAAAAGTCATAAGTCTTCCCATCAATTAGACTTAAGATTTTAAGGATTTCAAAGACTGCAGGCATGTAGCTCACAGTATTAAGTAAAGTAATTGTTATTTATGGTAAGTAAGCGTAGAAGAAATGTCGCCGTTAGTAAAACATATAAGTTGATATGAGAAGAGTATTTTCATTTTGACAGATCTTTGAGGACATTCAAAGGGTGCGATAAAACGTTTTTAAAGTGAGTGTCATATTTAAAACAAAGGTTTGAAACATACTTCATTGTAAAGCATCCAAAAGGATCAACACTGACCATCAAAAGTATATCAAGATACCTGGGAGTTACTTTTTTAGTTGTTGTGAAGATGGAAACGGGGTAATGTTGAAGGAAATGGAGGAAAAATGTTAAACTGGAGTACTTTCAAGAAGTAGCTCAAGGAAATTGGTGAGTAAACTTGTAATCTATATTACTATTGCAAATGGAATAGTTAAAGTATTTTTAGGAAATCACACATGAGCTTCCCGATCAGAAACCTGACTGCGTAAACCAGAGAAAATAAGACGGTTATGCAGTTTGAAAGGGAAGCACTTGTCTAGGAAAACCCTGCGTGAATCGAGGGAAGGAGTCTGCCACATCGAAAATCAGTTAGCAATCAAAATATATACACTTGGCAACAGTATTCCAGAACACTACGAAAAAATGAAAGGAAAAGTTCTAAACAGATGGAGTAGTTAACAAAGAGCTTAGATAATCTAAGGATCAACCCAGACAGTTTAGAGGCACTGGCAGTGATGTGCATTATATGTTGACTGAATTTACGTTTAGAGTCAAATATCATGTCAACGTCCTGAAAATTGACCGCACCATTAAGAGAGGAATTTAAAACAAAGTAAGAGAAGATTATATGTGTAGTTCTATACCTATAACACATTTGGTGACACTTCGTTAGCAATGCACCAATTATCTAACGGAGAGATCATTTTGTAGCTGATAACAATCGTCAAATGTCTCGATCACTCTAAGAATCTTGAAGTCATCAGCAAACAAAAAAACAGGGAGAACGTATGCAGGATGGTAGATCATTGACAAACTACAGAATCAATAGAGGAACAAAAACTGAGCCTTACAGAGTTCCTGAGGTGAGAAAAAAATAGAATAAAGGTGCGGTAATTGCTAGTTATGACAAAAGTACGCCCAATAATATAGAAAGTGAACTAGGAGAGTAGAGGATCAGAAGAAGAAGATCATGATTCGCAGAGTCAAATGTTTTAGGGAAATGTGTATATATTACATCTGCCTGCATTTCCTGATCCATAGATGCAACAGCATTGGTTAAAGAAGGTAAGGTTTCATTAATGAGCTCGTCCTGCTCTTGAGCTAGAGAAGATTAGACCGAAGGGTGGAGTTTAAACAACTCTTTTAGACAGTTTACTCAAGCAGAAAAGACGCTAATGGGACGACTATTAAGAGATACAAACAAGATCACCAGCTTTGCGTACGGGAAGAACGTTTACCGTTTTCCACTCAAACTAACTAAACGCCAAGTAATGCTTAGGTTGAAGATTATTGAAAGAGGAACACCAAACGCAAAAATAAAGGCTTAGCTGAGATATTCGAAATACCACAGCCAAAGCTAGTCTCAAGGGAGCAAATTAATGCTTCTAGGGTTTGTGCAAACAAAGGATAGTTTTTGAGTGAATTGGGGAAGAGAAGTTGCGAAAGAAGGAAGAATTTATCGGCAGAAGACAGAAGAGAAACGGCGAGCAAATATTTCACAAATATCTTGTGAGGTGGAAGCTATTACATCGTTGTACTTCAGACTGCTGAGAATACCAATGAAGCTTTTTAGACATTAGATGCACTGAAAAAACACATAGCGTCAGACGCCATAATTTAAAGACTTCGGGCACCATGTAAATAATCCATTTCGGGATTGTGATAAAATATAGCGCCACACCCCATAGTACATGGCGAAAAGTACATAGGAGCAGACGCTATACTTATAACCTTCCACTTCATGTACTATAGTCCTCCACGCCATGTACTATAGCCCTCCACGCCATGTACTATAGTCCTCCACGCCAAGTTCTACAGTCCTCCAAGCCATGCACTATAGTCCTCCACGCCATGTACTATAACCCTTTACGCCATGTAGTATTAAAGCATGCACCGAAACTAAGTATATATAGATATGACTTTTGTGTTAATGTAACTTCAAAAGTATACACTTCCACCACGAACATTTCAAATTTGAAACTATTATGTGCCAAATAGATATTGGCCGAGCCCAGGCGAGCCGAAGTCAGACGAGACCGCCAACATGTGGACGGCATTTGACAGCTCGTCCAAAATCGCTTTGACTCGTGCTCAACATCCATTCCGATCGGATGTGGCACGAGCGCCGGCGAGCCCTGTCAAAGTCGCTCGTCTGGACCGTCCACACACTCGGGCTCGCCAGATCTCGCCTGGGCTCGGCCAATATCTATTTCCCACATTACTTTCGAATCCGAATGGTTCAATTACGAAATCATGCGTGCAAACATTTAGGGGTGTTATTGCGCTGTTATGGTTCGCTGAGATACTTATTGACGGATTTCATTTGAAATGATTCGAACAAGCACTTTAATTCATTAATGCACTGCATGCAAACTATAGCACCACAGTACTTGAATACTTGCACGCATGCTAAATACCACATAAGTATGTATATCTCCATATGATTTTTCATTTTAGATAACGAACAATATCAAAATTCGCTCACCTATATTTTTGTTGATGAAGCTGCTAAAACCCCACTTCTCCAAACAGTCTTTCACCTATTGGAACACCACTAAATTATAACAACTTCCACTTGTAGCGTTCACCTTCAAATGGCACTTAATTTCGACTTACAAATGACTAGCGCTGGATACCGCCTAAATCCTAGTACACGCCATCACAACGATTTAATGACGTACACCATTTGAAGGGTTCTATGACACACAAAAACCCAGTTGCAACATTTTTAAATTTCCGTAAAAAAAGGGAATTCCCATACAATAAACGTATTTATCATTCGTAAATTGCATCCTTACGGAGAAAAGAAATATTCTGCAACTAGAACACGTGGCCATGTATTTTCCTTAACAGATCAACTATGATTTTCACACATCACTACCGCAAACAAAACGTACATGAAGAGGTTCAAACAATATGATAACTGACGCCATATTACATGGCTCATGGTACTATTTTATATAGTGTGGGGCCATAATTTCTGCGCCATGTAATTATAGCGCTGGGAGCCATACTGCGTAGCTCAGTGTACTATGTACATAGCGTTTGGGACCATAAATAATGCGCTATGTTACATAGCTCTGGGTGCCATGTGGATTTTTTTCAGTGTGTATGAGCAAAAAGATTTACGCTAGTCAGTTCAGAAAGATGCTTAAATGTGATTGATGTAAGAGCGTTTAAAATATTTTCTCTTCAGAGCGGAGCCTCTTAAACAAAGAGAGGCAGATTAAGGTTATTTTCCTAACCTGTAATTTTGTATTTACTACGTAAAGCGTCTTTTGCTTCAAGATCAGTAACAATATCAGCGTAAAACCAGGCAGCAACTTCAGTGTTAGGCAAGCGGTGGATTAGGGCTATCCATTTCGTACTCAAAAGATTAAAACCCTGCATACCGACCTTTGCTAAAGATACGCGACAATTTTATATTTATTTATTTAGCTAAAGGTTTGCCATTTTGGAATATGGATCGTTTAACAGTCGAACAACGCGTTAAAATGTGTAGTGTATAAAAAATATGTAATAAAAAGTGTAACTTCACGATTGGCTGATGTGAATTGGCCTCCAAGATCCTGCGATTTACCGCCTCTGGATTTATTTTGTGGGCATATCCGAAAAATCGTGTTTATGCAAACAATTCCCAAACTCAGGACGAACTGAAATGCCCGAATTGTGCCAGAAAGTCACTGAAAATTATCTCAAAAGGATTGAGTCCTGCCAGAAACCCCGTGGAGGATATTTGAACAATAATGTGTTTCATATATAAAGACAAGGATTATTCTTTACAATAAAATCAAAATTAAATCACTTTTCGAAAATTTTGTGTGTTTTTTTTCAAGTTTGGTTTCTCAAGCATGAAAAAGATAAACCTATAGTAAAATTTACGACAAGCTTCATTCGATATAAATATTTTTCCAATTTAAGGAAACATACTAATGTTTACTTGTCATCCAAACGAAATGTCTAATTCTTTACAAAATTAGCAGTGCGAATCATTTGTAACTCAGCTTCTTAGAACCAGAATGGTACTCGTACCTGCAAGTTGAAGTTGGGGAGAGTGAAATATGATGGAAACACTTGTTTATTTTTAGTTTACGTTACTTTCTATTAAATATCCAGATGTTGCTTAAGATCCGGCCAAGTTTGAAAGCTAAATCTGAAGAAGTATTTATTAAGGACTTTTGCAAGTAAATGAATCTATGGACGGCCAAAAAGTAACAAGAATATTAAAATAATATCTTTTTGACGTATATCTGACAGGAACAAATCGTCTCATTGGCTTGCCGGAGCAAAAAATCAATAGCAAAGTTAACTTATCCATCCCTTTAATAAACATTCGTAGTTTGATGAGACCCTTAATACCACTTTCTTCTGAAATTGAAATTTAATTGAATGAATTTACGAAAATTCGAGGGACTTTAAAGTTCTACAAGGACTAAAGTTTTTCGCAAACCATCATTTATAATGGTTTTAAGAATGTCAAGCATGCATAGACGAAAATTATAAGAAAAGGACCGGTTTCTTACTTCTTAGTGATGTTCAAGTACTTCAATGCTTAGATGAGTTCTTTGCCAGCACTTTTTCGGTATTTACCTTCATTAAGAGAGAAGGAAAGCGTATAGATTGAAAATGTTGGGAGGCATACAAAACGGTAAGGATCAAAACGAGCATCGACAACATTAATCACCTCCAGATAACATTCTAAAGTTGCCCGTTAGGAACGTTTGTCTCCACAAGTTGCGTTCTCGTGTATGTAGCTCTGCCTTTGCGGTTTACAACAACAGTATAATCTATACAGAAGAGTTGGTAGATGAATAGAAAGCTGTAACAGTTGCAGGTTCATTAATTTTTCCTGTAAATGAAAATCCTTTTCAAAGTAAAATCCAAAAACATAGCCCAGAAAGACTTGGTTTTACTTCGGAAATTATTTTCCTCACCCAATTAAAGGAAATTACGAAGAACACGAGTGTTTTAACGATAACAGCTCTGAGCTGATGGCAATGCAATGACTCTTCAAGTCGAATGGAATTAAAAATTTGTTTCTTTGATTTTGATGTACCATTTTAAAACTCGTTGAGCAGTTCAACAAAATTTTCCAGCCGTTGTTGACGGGTGCTTAAACGAAACATTCAATTTCCATTTACTGCCAGGCTTTGTCTGATATCTCAGGAAAGTTTTTTCAACTTTCAAACGGTTAGGCCCCAAAAGCTGAAATCAAGCCCCACGGTAATAATTCACGAGTACGGACCAGAACAAGGAAGTTAAATGTGAGGAGTATAATGAAGGGTGTCGACAACGAACCAGTGCCATGTGTCCTTTTGATTTCGCTTCGAAGGCCGAAAAATCATGTGTGGGAGGGTGATGCTATCAACAGGAGTGCGAAGCATAGTTCGGAAGATGGAAACGGCAAGCAGCTCCCTAGAAGCCCGAGTAACGTTAGCTAGGAAGTTCATTGAATTCGCACAATCGATATCCGGGAGTCAGGGAATATGTTTATACGACGAATGCTAATGTGATGGATTTAATGGTCTCTTATCAGACGCTAGCACAGCAATTTTTCCGAGAGCATTTTTCACTATGCTTTCGTATGAAAATTTATGGGATATTCATAATTTTCTTTCGTTGTGTCTTTCGCTCCCAACTGTCGAAGACTGCTCTTGTCTGCAGTGTGTTCGATATTAATTCGATTTAGTGCTGAATATGAGGAAAAATTCATTATGTTCGCCAGTTTATCGTGAAACAGAAGATGCAAATGTAGTGATGTAATGTTTGGTTGTTTTTTGTTGCGGCTCGTTAGTTTGAAGTGTTTACAAAATTAAAACATTTCCACATAAAAACTAAATTTCAATTATTGCGCATAACGTTATCTATAGTACTTTGGCAGTTAAACACCTCAAGGTCGAATTTTATCCCTTAATGCTAATACGAGAATTCAAATTCAATTTCAATTCTCAACCCTTTTACCGATTGACAGCCTACAGTCACTTGGGTTAGTTATTGTCAGCAGCTTTTGGTCATGAAAATACATTGAATGAAAATACTTCTGTGACCTCCCGATCTTCCGAAGACTCCGTAGACTTTCACAGTGCGCTAAACCTGTTTCCCATAGACTAATGGATCGCTTTCTATATACCACAGCTGGCTGAGCCACAGATCGAGACACAGTGAAGTGTTTGATCCAGAGCTCCGCAGGTGAACATTTATCTCTCTCAGACACCAGCCCAAATCCGTCACTAAACTTCCGTGTCTCTTAAAAAAACGATAGCACCTGAAACAATACTCTATATACTTCTGACGCTTGTATAGTTGGTTTCGGGATTGCAATACATTATAGTACCTGACACTTTAATGCGTAGCGAAAAACATAAGATAATGAATTAGCAGCTTTGTATTAAGGCGACATAGCACCTTCAAATTGAAAAAAAAATTTTATTTTCAAAGGCTTGTTTTTAATTGAATAAAAAGATATATCTTAATGAAACTTTTTACACATACTTTATATGTCTTAGACTACATAAACAAAATTGTTAAAAATGTTTTGTGGCCCCCTGTCGCCTGTTACAATTTTTTGGAAAATACACCAAAAAAACCTGGCGTGCATGATAACTGCCCTCAGGAAAGTCTGAAAAAAAAAACAAAAGTGGGGTTTTGACCAACATCAAAGCGGCCGTAGAATGAACTAAAAAAAAAAAATTTGGTTGAAAAATAACAAAATGGCGGCGTTTTTTCGAAAATCGAGTTTTTTTTCCCCCAAAAATCGGCTATAACTAAAAAAGTTTAATGCCGATTTTTTCATCCGAGGTTCATTCTGAGCATTAACATGTGCAAATTAACGTGTTAAAATTTCAAAACGATTGGATAATATTGTTTTTCTTAATCATGCACTTGAAAAACGTTGTTTCGAGAAAATCGCATTTCAAGTTAAAATTCAATATTTTTTGCAATAAATCTTATCGAAAATTAATCTGCGATGCTTGGACCATACAATACACCTTCTTCTTGCTCATACTCCTCCTCTTCTAAAGATTTTTGCTCCCTTCGAGCAGTTCTGGCCTCTTTAGATGCCTCAGTCGAGTGTTTTTCCGCCTGGTTAATTCTTGCAGCATCTCTATGCTCTGCATGTTCCAGCGCACATCGGCCAATTGTAATTCCCATGACTTGCATTTTTTCAAGATAGCCATAAATCCTTCACTAAATGTACATACAGAAATATTTGCAGCCATATTTAGTACGTTTTTCCCACAAAAAGTATGTTTGGGGGCCAAATTCCAAACACAAGAATTATAGCTTTCGTTATTATTCTGCGCAAAATTGCCCAAGCAACGCTTTAATAAATCTTCTGATGATAAGTCATCATAAATAGGCTTTAAAATTTCTTGTACCTCATCATCTAAAGGTGGAGGATGCTTGAAATTGTTTAATGCATTATCACCCGCTGCCTCCGCCTTGCGCCAGTTACACCAAGTCGTTTCTCCAACAGGACAATAACAGTGTTGAGGGTTCTCATCAGTTGAAATTGTGTGGTAATATGCTGCCCAAATTTCCTTGCGCATATTATCAACTGAATCAGGATTTCGTCGTATTGTTAAGCCATAATGCGTGGCTAAATTTTTCATTAATTTTAGTGTCAGGTGAACTTTTTTCGGACCTTTTTTTGGAGATTCTACACTTTTTTTTAGAAACATCTTTTACAGCTATTTTTTTATTTTTTTTGCCAAGGCTAGCTTATTTTTTGCTTCTTTTAAAGGAGATGACTCATTTATCTTTGTCTACACTTTGGCTTAAGTCGATGTAGCGATATAGCGAAGTGAACGAAAATCATAGAAAAAATGATCTTGGGGCGCTTCGCTATATATACTCATAAAATTTTTTTGTTTTAGAATTTCAATTTTATATTATTAAAATCATGTTTTAAAACCTTCATTCTAACATATTCAATCAAAAAACAAAAATCGATTTTTTAAAAATTTGGAGGTGCTACGTTGCCTTAAAGGTTGCAGCACCCTGTACACGGTTGAAAAATATGGTGTTATTTTGATAAAAAAATATATACATAAAAATCCAGCTAAAAAAATATCAAATAGATAAATGCAAACAATAACAAACACAAACTTTTAAGTTATAGTTTTTATAAACAGTTTATATCAATGTTTTCGATAAAGCTAAATATAAACATGATATGAAATGATTATAAATTAGTTTACTATGGCAAATATCATGTTGATATAAAATGTACTATGCCATTTAATAATGAAATATATCAAATCGATTCACATGTTTTATACCTGATGTTTATGTCTGGGAAAAGTTGAAATAAGAAAAAACTGGGTTAATTTGTAAATGAATATTGAAAATAAGCATATAATTTGCCCTGACATAGCACACATAGCTTTCCAATTATATTTAAGTGTTTGTTTGTTTTCATGTTTGTAAATCCATAGCCTGAATGCAGAAATTTCTTCAAAAGTTTTCACGTAAAAAAGTAAAGTCAATCTTAAGTATCAAACAATTAAACAGTGCTTAATTTGGCAATTATATTTTATTCAAGATCTCAGTACATTTCTTTTACATGCACATATATAGCCAATTTAAAAAACATTGACATTTCAATGTCAAAATTTCGAATCTAACAGTAAATGTACAAGCTTTAAATGATTTATGATTTTAGAAAAATTCTGATAAGATTTTTTTACAAAGAAAACACGTAAAATTATTCATCTTAAAAAAGAATGAAAATGCAATTTGGAAACTATTTGGTTGGAAATTTATCCATGCAACACTACGTTATCTTATATGTATATTGATAAAGTGAATATGGGGAGCTTTTTTAAACCAAAACTTAGCAGCTATTCGCTTGAATCATTTAAATGTGTAGATATTGTCTACGTTAAGATCATTAAGTAAGCAACCTAAGTGACAAATCTCGCAAATTGATTTGGTATTTTAGTATAAATTGATATTTTGAGTATTATTTTCTTAAAAATTGTTATGGCTTGTTCAACTATGTGTTAAAAGCAATGTTCTTTCCACAAAATTAGAAATTTGTTAAATTCTCTGCTAGAAATTACTTTTGGTGATAACATTAAGAGAATCAGTTAATTATTATGAAAATTTTAGATGATTTGCTTCTGATATTCAAGGACAGAATGCTTACTAGAGATGCGGAGAAGCTATTAATTAGATTTTTTTTAAATCCTTAATCTCAGTGCAAAATTTCGAATGGAGATCTTTTATTATGCTTGTCATCCTTCGTGCTGTTATCTTATATGTATAAGTAGCTTTGTATATACAGCCAAAACGATCTAACATTTGAATCGTACTCAATGTTGCAAAGAAAATGTAGCTTAAATACTAAATCCAGGGCGTGCAGAAAATCAAAAGATGACTTCAAGGGTATTATTTGGCTATCAGCCACGATAAAATATTGTTGAATATTACTTTTGTTGTCACCTACTGCAATAATATAAGGAGACCTTCCAGTAGAGCCTTGTAAGTAAGTTTCATTCGTCGATCCTCTCTGAATATCACATATAATACAAAAGAGAACGATTAAAAAGGTCTATTTGAATTTAAAGTAAATGGTAACTTACTCTCTTAAACTGAATAATTCTTTCAACAGCATTTTCGTCAGACAACGTATTTTGCTTTTTTTTACCACAAGGAGCGGGAGGCAAAAGCCACAGTAGATTCAATATTGAAATTGTTTGACCATTCCAATCTATGCAATAATTATTATTTAATGTAGTTATGTTTTATTTTTGCATTTTGAATGTAGATTTAAGTAAATATTATTTAAACCTTTTTCTCTCTCAGCTGCTGTGTGCAGTATCTTCTTTCCCGTTTTTTTACTATAAATATTCAAAACATGAAAACCGAATTTGTTTTGTTTGTAAATAGGATTTGAACGTTTCACAGGCACTACACATTCATTATCACTTTCTACGCCTTGATGACTATATGACCTGGATGACTATAGAATTGACACAAATACTGCATAGATTATTGCATATATTTATCTCTACTCCAGCTTTGTTTCTAAAACGCAAAAAATTGCTAAATGGAACATTAGTACCATCAAAAACCGAAAGAACGAAATCTTTGTAAGACAAGCGATGAACACCATCCGACGTACACTTTTTAAAACGCACAATTTTTCTAATTTCGGGATATTCAGCCGTAAGAAGTAGCCATTCGAAAAACATTTCACTTAATACGGTCAACTATCAAATACACAAACTACGTAATTTGCACCTTCTAAGTACGCCCAAAACGAATGCTCTGCATCGTCAACTATTGCACAATCAATGCTGCAGTTTATGCGTGCTACTTTTTTTACGCCAAGCTGGTGTAAATTTGATGCTCAATGTGTTACAAATATGCATTTTTCAAACGAAACGATACGAATTATATGCGTAGAAGCTAATTAATATTACTGATATATCAAATCAATAAGCAAAAGATATACATTTTAATAAACGTAATATAAACTTTATAAATATATAGTGTAAAAATGAAATTGATTTTCAGAGTTGCATAATAAGAATATATTTTTCGTATAAAAATGAACTATAAAAGCTAGTTTTATCATAAAGATGCGAATTTTGGTATAGATCAATGTTATAAAGCCGCATTTATAGAAAAATAATGGATTTTACCCCAAAATTTTCAACCGTGTACAGTCACTTGGGTTAGTTATTGTCAGCAGCTTTTGGTCATGAAAATACCTTGAATGAAAATACTTCGGTGACCTCCCGATCTTCCGAAGACTCCGTAGACTTTCACAGTAGGCTAAACCTGTTGCCCATAGTCTAATGGGTCGCTTTTCTATATATCACAGCTGGCTGAGCCACAGATTTAGACACAGTGAAGTGTTTGATCCAGAGCTCCGCAGGTGAACATTTATTTCAGACACCAGCCCAAACCCGTCACTAAACTTCCGTGTCTCTCTAGCCCATAGGCACCACCGACACCTATTTCGAAGGACATCCGAAGACTGACAACCAAATTTCTATCAAACTTTGCTTAGAGTGAAGTCTAGCTACTGTGTGAATTTCGTTAAAATTTATATAGCAAAACGCAGTTTTTTTCTCAGCCATTTTTCCAAATGGCACTACTGTCACAGAGTTGCTCACATTTCCAAATCACTTCTATCAAGCCTGGTCCTACTTAAAACCAGTCCATCCTTTGAACATCATACTGGAGTGAAATTTCGATCGTGATTTCCCGCGAAAAGGAGTTTTGAGTGCTTAAAATAGAAGTAGTTTTTAAATTTGAAAAATTTCAATTTAACAGGTTAAACGAAGAATAAAGTTTGGGAGAAGTTGACATACTAGTCTTCCTATGCTTTGACCAATTCTAATACAATGTTGGCTTTAACTCCTCTGAAGTATAATCAAAAAAGTCTTTTCAACTAAATACTTTATAAATATTTAGCATTTCGCACTCCGAAAAGAATACATTGAATTGATCGCATTATCCTCTTTCAATGTGCACACAACAATGTGCACTCGTATTGGATTCAGATGATAAAATCTTTGACTATACGTAGATATATGTATGTAAATAATAGCTCCTGATATAGAGATCTCACTGAAACAGCGAATGCTCTATAAGCTTGAACGCATGTATATTTTTGCAAGAAACTCATCCAGAAAAACTGGAACCGGTTCATTGCAACAGCTGTTAGAGGTTTGTAGTGCCACTTGGAACCAGTTCCAATGCTTGGCCACTACTATCCCGAGTACAAATATTCTTTAATACCTAGTGCGCTGAAACACCAGCAGCTAAGAATATTGTACTCCAGCCAACACTACAGACGACGAAAGTACCAACCGAACAAGATCCGATGACGTTTCAAAGGCTTTGAATTACATATGGGTACAGACAGCACTCCAGCAGCACATAAGCCAGTATCCCATCAGCTGTTTTTATTTTCAATCCAGGTTTATGTAGACACCTATCGATGAATATAGGTAAAGGGATTTGGGTTGCTATAGAGTGCTATTAAGTAATGTTTAAAGCGGTTCATTAACCCGTATTTGGTAGTTAGATCTGCACAATGAGAGCATGAAAATCGTTGAATACTATTTTGAAAGACTTACATATATTTAATGGTGAACGACAGCAAGACTGATTTATAAACAATTCAACTTTAATTTCATACTAGAAAAATTCTGGCTAGTTAATTGCATTGTATTTTTACATGAGACAGATACTCGACTCATCTCAGCCAACACACTCCATGACGTATAAGGAACTGTCAAATACACGGTTCCTTGAGTGTTCGTCGGTTTTGAAAAATTTGGTACAGCTAAGCCACGAGGTCCTAACTGAGCAGGGTAGAAGTTCAATGCAAAATCACTTGAGATGTTTCCAATATTTTCAAATAACCATCGGGGTTAAAACTACATTCGCCTCAAAATCATAATAAAACAGTTCCAAAACCAATGAATGACTGCCAGACAAAAAACGAAATGAAAAAATTGCAAGTTCATTCTCAAAAAGAACCTCTCAAGTATATTCTCGTCGTATGTTGTAATTTAAGAGCTTTACATATCTCCGGTTACCGTGAGTTTAGTCTCTATCATCTTTATAATATTTGCTATATTGTGGTAGAATTACTTGCATTGGAGTACTGCTGTTGAGTAATCACACATATATTTCAGTAGATGCATGCTCTCCTATAATTACATATATGTAAGTGCCTACATAAGTACGAAATGTAATTAAATGAACGAACAGCATCCAAAAAAAAAAATTTTGCGAGATTAATCCCGCACGTTGAAAGCACACTGTAGTAAAGGATATTCCTGCATGCACTCAGCAGGCTACGTTATGTGCAAACAAAGGTTTTAAGTTGCAAAGTCCTCTTAATTTAAATATAATCTCTTCATCCTGCTGGTTACATTGTATTTACTTTGCATTCGATCATATTTTATTCTCTTTCATATGGTATTGTGTATTTCAGTTGATGTACATTAAATTAATATTAAATTTAATATTTATAGTTTTACTATTGCACAGAAGGTATAGATTATGGTTTTCGGAAAGGGACTTGATCAAAGTCATCAATGATCAGCAATCAATTAACAGAAACAATATAAAATTTAAACAATATGTTTTGTGATAAAACTTATCGGTTCATTTTATGATCTATACGTTAGCACTCTTAGATGTAGTGATAAAAATTGAAACTTTACTTGAAATGAAATTGATGAATGAAATTGCACAATAGGTCGGTTTCATCATGCTATTGCTCTGGTGACTGAAAAACAAGAAGATAAGAGGAGGTGTTGAGTTTCTTCCTTAACCAGGGACTGATGTCACAGCTGCTAGCTAAGCTAAATAAAAGCTATATAATTCCATTGTAAAAAAAAAATTGATATTGCCTTTTTATTTTTCTGAATTGCATTTTTTTATTTGTAATGTACAAATAACCTAACCTAAATTGAACCGACTATGAACCCTATAAAATATGGCGACAGTTCTATGTTGGCTTTCTGTTTTTTTTTTATTTATTTCTTCTTGCTCTGTTTTTTGTCTTAATAATGAAATTAGACGTTCCATGATACTCCAAAGACTACTTGCTTCAGTTGCTCCAAATGTCCGCTATCAAAAAAGTAGAACTGCTTACCTGCATTTTACGGATCTGCCGAAAGAGTTTCTGATTTTATTACGGCCAGGGCCTCGTAGTACCTATTGAGGAAGCGATTGCCTTTCGTAACAAAAATTACAAAAGTGACAAAAATCAATTCCCCACAGCATCTCCTAAACCACAAATGATGAAAATGAACAGTGCTGGCAACATTTTTTCAACGCAGCAGCAATCAGTCTACTATAACAAGCGCGTGCTAAAATCAATCTTTCATTTGAATTTTTTTCTTATCTGGTTATATCAACGAAAGTTTCAGTGATTAAACTTTCTTTAGGGTTGCTATCGGAAAAATTTCCATAACTCGGATAATTTTAACATTGGTTGCTTATTTTATTGTAAATACTTTGCTTATGAATAGAAAATGGAAGCATCTGTTGATGCAATATTTACGAAAATGTCTGGTGCTGGCAATCTTGAGTAAGCATAACTGCCACAAATGTAGCAAATCTGCTTCATGTGACTGCGCTGGAAGAATTTTAAAACTGCCACCCTCAAAACTTTTCAAACTTTTATTGTTAATTGTTATTGCAAGATCATTCCCATTTGAAAATTTAATGACAAAATCACTTAGTAAAGAAATGCCAGAATAATTACTAAAATAACCATAGCTGGCAGACATTTCATGATTTCTCTTCGAAATTCCTACGGCAGCTGATCTATGAAAAATATCTATTTACTACATAAATTTCGTTTCGATTATAAGTTATAGGCACAAAGGATTTATTTCGCTGGGCAAATTTACAAGATTTAGATGACAAAAAGCTGACAGCTCTATTCTAATTTTTCGACCAAATTTCTACTAAATGTGGCTTAGACTAAGTGTCAAGTACTTTGTGAATTTCGTTCAAATCTGATTGCGGAATCGGAAGCTTTTGGGCAAAAAACAGTTTTTTTCTCAGTGATTTTTCAAGATGGCACCACTGGCACAGGGTTGCCTGTATTTCAAAATCACTTCCTAGTGAATACCAATATGTCACGCCCTAGTCAATAGCAATATATCTTATAAATTTCATATTGATCGGATTAGCCAGTTGAAAATATTTTGGTGATGGGTTGTCGTTCTCGTGCAACACGGAATTTGGAAAATTTCAAATTGATAGACAAAGGTTAAAATTTATCCGTAATTTTTTTTTTTCAACAAGTAAAAATTTCACAGGATGGTCGATGATTTTAAAGATTTTGTTTGCGTGCCTGCGGTAGCTACAAGGTTGCCCACAGAGTCTTAAAATTCTATTTTTGTATAGTCTTAGCTAACATCAATACGCTCTGCAAATTTCACAGTTATTTAATATTTATGTTATGACAAGTCAAAAATTGGACAAAAATCCTTACCTTACCAAACTAGTTTCCATTGCCAATACTTGCTTTTAACAAAAATGTTCTCTGCATAGAAATATAGGGGTACCTGAAAATTCACTAAAATGCCCGCCGCCGCCAAACGGTTAAATATATCTTAATTTTAGCAAGTCATGGATCAGGGCATTAAGGAAAATTAGCGATAGAACAGTTAAAAATCGAGACGAGGTGATAGAGTGGCATGTAAAAGTGACAACATCAGGGTAAGATAAGCTAGTTGTATAAATTGATATCAAGGCACTGTTCCAAAGCATGCCGGTAAAACAAGCACTCGCGTTTTTGGCGAACTGGCTATTAGTGAAAAATAGCTCACCGGAGGGGAGGAAGAGGGCTAAAAACCATTTGCAACTTGCCTCGGTTTGTATGAATTAGGTGGATTTCAGGGGGGAAATACTTTATAGCTATGAAAGGTGTTGCCATGGGAAATCTTTTAGTCCCACTTATAAGCGAGATATTTATGGACAAACTGGAAAATAAGTTTCATGAAGAAGGTTCACTTCCTCGTGTCTGGTTGAGATATGTAGACGACATTCTAGCTATTGTAAAAATAGATGCTTTGGCAGAAATCTCGGAGAAGCTGAACCAAGCACATAAGGATATCCAATTTTCAATGGAAGTCGAAAACAATGAGAAACTACCATTCGTCATAAGGAAAGAAGGTCTTCTTAGGTTTAGTATCTACTGGAATCCCACACACACCCAGAGAACAACACCATCCACGTCTGATCATTGATATTCCCAAAAAATGGGGCCTTTTAACTTGCTAATTCACCGGTTATTAACAGTGACGATGGACCAGAAAAGTTTTAACGCAGAAGTTAAATATGTATATTAAAGATACCGCAAGAAAAATGGGTTTGATGAGAAAATAATGAGAAAGCTCGTCAAAAAGAAAAAAAGACAAATGACGCTCTTTACACAGGGAAAACATAAAAGAGCCATAAAAGCAAAGCAATCCCACGACAACCCTCGTACAGGTCTAGGGGTTGAAGCTGGTAGAGAGCTTCATTACAATTTATTTAATCATTGTGAATACGGGTGTGGAGTGATTAGTTCCACGACTCACTTTACCCCTGATTTTAATCAGATACCTAATCAGAGCTAGGTGAACTCAAAGCTTGGTGCGCGGACTCTCGTCCGAACTTGGATTCGAACCAGGGACCCCACACGCAAGAAGCCAGTGCTCTACCCACTAGGCTACTCAAGCTTAACATAAACGGCTATGGCTAAACAGCCATAAGAATCCCAATTATATTTTCATCAATATTCAAAAAAGTTCGGGAACGTCCTAAACGCTTTGATATAAAAGCAGTTCCAATCAGTATGGTTCAAAGATTAGGTACTAAATTATTTCACTTAAAGGACAAAAAAGATAAAAGGAAACATGTGGAATATATAAAATTACTTGCCCAGAATGCAACAAAATATACATTGGTCAAACGAAATGGTTAGTTGAGTTAGAATAACGGAACATAAGCTGGAAGCAGCATCAGCGAGGAAAAGAAACACAACGTTAGTACGATAAGCAGTAGGGAAACACATCCAAGAGGAGAAACACAACATAGCATGGGACAACGTGTAGGTGATTAAAGATGTACAGCAGGTACGAAAACTGGATGCGTACGAAAGCCTGAACATATGGAAAACCCGTTGAGCAGACAACTAAACACGGACCAAAGGAACTGTGCATCATCATTGTTCAGGTTAATTTGAACAAACATTTTATAGTGAGGAGAAAATTGTAATTAATACAGATAGTTAAATGTACTTAAGTAAGTAGTAGATTATTAGTTGTTAATTAGTATAGTCAATACTTTTAAAGTAAGCAACATAAATAATATACCTAAGTCACATTGAGATTAGGCCAATAGACACTAAAAAAGAGGGCGTTATATCTATATCTGTCAAGAAATCAAAATATATCTATCAAAAGGAAAAGATAGGTTTTGATTTAAAATATTTATTTTTTCACATTACTTAATGCTCGTCCATTTCACCCTACCACTAAGCTCTATCATTCGTCAATACAATTAGAATTGCAAGTATTTGTTTTATAATTAAAACATAAGCAATATTTGTTTGTCTTCAATTAGAAATTATATGCGAACTAAAGCTTAATAAACATAATTGCAAGTTACAAAAAAAAAGATTTTAATTCAATTCACAATTTTAGTTATTTCCCTTTAAATTTCAAGATTATCTTGCTTTAGAAAAAATAACGCTTGCATATTTACATTGTTGAGAAGAAAAAATCGTCCTTGTTTGGCATGCACACGACACAGCATGAGAATTTGCCAAAAAAATTAAATTCCTTTTAAAAATTTGGATTGCTTATACCATAGTCTATTGAAACTTGATTTCAAATAAATATAAACTATGATTAATGGCTAAGAGATAAAAATCCTGGTTTCTACACCTGTGTATTTTCTTTCAATGGTGCTGTGATCTATGCACATATCTAAACCGACTTGTATACCTGAGTTTTAAGATGACCCTTGGATCACAGCATTCTCGTTCATTACTTCAACTAGTTTTCGAATACTACCTGTTCTGCTCCATAATAGGATATCAGAAAGATTGGTTCTTAACTACTAGAGGCAGTACTCGTAGTCTTATTTTATTTGTTTTCTATTCAAAAGGTTTTTGTTGGGTAGATAATGGCCTTCACAGGGGCCATATACTTACTCTTGTTCTCGACAACCATCAATGTTGGCTGAAAACATTTAACGACTACCAGACGGATCAATATATTTGGTTACTGGACTTTAAACAGTCGATAGCTGCGATTAATATGCGTCGGAATATGCTCACAGTGGAGAATATGAAAACAATATGATTGCAGTATAAAAGAATTTTCAACGGAGCTCAGAGGCTGTTCATCGCTAATCTTTGATTGCAGAAGCAATTCTTATAGTCACTAAACATATATACCATCTATTCATAAAACATCGAAATGATCTTCTGCTCGTCACTAAGCAGTTAAAATTTTTCGATTTACTGCAGGTTTCTTACTTTATATTGTAATTCTGTGATATTGAGAGTGAGATATTGTGGTTTCATCGGCGGCCAATCGTATGATTATTTTCGATCGGTTCGATTGTGATCATGCACATCAAAATGTAATCAAGTTGTACGTGATTAAATCATAACCAAACCAAAACTGGTTATGCGATTATGATACCGAATCATTGTTATAATTGAGAGATAAGTTACTTGTATCTAGCATTTGATCAATTTTATCAGGTTTTTCACAGCTTATTTAAATTCGGAGGTTAACGCCCGAATTATCTAGGATGTAATTTTGTATGGTAGTGAACTCGACGCGAAGTGAATTTAGCTGAGAGCCTTGAATTTGGTTGCAGGTGCACCTACTATCAACAAACATTAACTTACATTTAATAGTAAAATTTCACATATTAAAATGCAAACTGACTTTGTTAAACCAAGAGCAATAAGCACACACGTATCCAAGCTTCAACCGCATTTAATGCGTTTAGATTTCGAAGCAGAACAAAGTCCTAGCCAAGACCGATAATATCAGCACAAACTTCTCCGCTATGTTGCATTGTTCAGAAGATAGAGTGTTCACGTACGAGAATGTAAGAACTGATATGCCCGCGATAATAGCACAAATAGTCTAGTATTCGCAACCAAAGTTCAAGCTAAAATTATCGCAAGTCTTTTCGTTCCTCAGTGTGATATCATCTCTCGGGTCATATCGCAAAAATTGAATTTTATAATACTGAAATTCTTGCGATTGCCAGTGCATACGGCGAAATATAAACACAATCTACAATTACTACTCGCCGATAGGAGCATTTAAATGCGCATAGGATAATTTCACATCACGACCGCGTCTTCCAAACAACAAATTGTTCGAACGTGAGTAAAATGCAAGTGGTCCAAAATCTGTTCATTTTACGAATCGTAATGGCTCTACGTGTATCATTACAAGCGTTTATCGCCGTCTATTGGAAATGGAAATGGCATGTTTCATCGCTCAGTAAAATTGAAATATCTACGGCGAGACGACGCAACAGCCATGCACTGTACCTATTTTTCGAAATGATAACATTCTGCAGAGTGCATACTTGCATGTTCATGTACATACTTATACCGGGTTAATAATTTTTGCGATCCAAAATATCATCGACATGGACTGAAATGCCATAAGATGCTCCCATAATGAATTTTCCGATTTGGTTTGGGTAATGGCATCTACAATTGGAAAATGCAAGATGCCACTTTTAACAGCCATCCTCGTCAACGTCGCCACAACATTATCAGTACTGACTCTAAATAACCTGTTCCTTTTCAATACTTTTACGGCTGTCACTCTTCCCAGCTACGTCGCTTGGCTGTTGGGGGCAAACTGACATCTATTTAAGGATTATTCGGACAGACTGATTAAGATGAACACAAAAACGATTCTTCTTATGGGAACGCCCAATGAGCTATGGTTCCTGATGAAATAGGGGAGAATTTATATCAAAAGAAACTTCAAGCGATAAGTTTGTGTATCTATTAGAGCACAATAATTTTTTCGTTCATACGTGGCAACTGTTCTAAAACCAGATAGGATAATCATTTTACTATGCAGCATGCTGCCAGAATCTTTGCAGCGATGTCCGTATCAAAATGGCTTAGTAATGTGTACGAAGTAAATCAGGCAAAAGATATCATAATTGATAAAACTAAACAATAGTCGCATTTTTGCACCTCTATTGGGATTAGGTGAGATGAGGCTAGAGTGTTAAACTTGTTTGGCAGGTCATTACTTACTAAGCAGCTGCCGATGCCCTGTCTGAGTATAAGGCCAATGTAACAGAAATACAAGGAATCTGGTTGATTGGGAATGGTGTCTGACAGAAGAAAGAATATAAAATTTATTACAGCTGTCATCTAAAACACCATATGCTTGGGGTACATTTACTAGTAGCCAAAAAGCAAAGTGACTAAAAACTAAAGACCTTTTACATGCGATGCAAATTTGTGAACATCAGCCTCATAGTCTGCTTACGAAGAAAAAGAAGTGTCTACGAACACGTCGAGTGCTTGCCGAAGGCATAATGTAAAATCTATTTTATAGTTCTTAACTACAAAATCTGCAGCGAAAGCTGGTATTCAAGCACAACGCAGGTACCGATAATTGGTATGAAAATATTAATGATAATGTGTTTTAAAATTGGTAGCATCGGAGAACAGTCAAATGATAGGACAGGCCACGAGGGCATCATTGGCCATCCAGTCGTTGGGCAATGGGCCAATAATTCATTCCCGTAAAATTTTATTCATTCTGGAACCTGATACTTCGCCTAGGATGCTTGGATCGGATCAGCGGAAACGGCCACGCAAATGAAATATGGGCTACTCTATTGGAATCCGGAACGTGCGAACCCTGTACAGAGAGGGTCGAATATCACACTCATATGAAGCCAGAGCAAGCTCAAGACACAAGTTCGGTGTCAAGATTTAAAACAAGACCTTGGAAGCCGAATATATATCTGCTCTGGAAATTGAACAAGCTTTCACGCCTAACACCACGTCTATCAATGAAGTCTGGACTGTCACTGAATGCAGCACCCAAAGCATTAGTGGGATATATAGCCTGGCAAGGCAGAAATGAATGGTTCGACGAGGAGTGTCAAGCTGCGTTGGACGAAAAGGTTGCGGCCTACAAAATCCACATCAAACGACCCACAAGAGCCAAGAAAGAAAAATATGACCATCTGCGAAGAGTAGTAGAAACGAAAACATTTTGACAACATGCTGAATAACATGAATGACTACTTTATTTAAAGTAGTGAGACACTTAAAACAAAGGTTTAAGCCACAGACTAGCATGTGTAATGCTACCGATGGAAGCATCATAAACGGCTTAGAACAGGTGAAGGAGAGATGGGCGTCCTACTTCGTGCAATTATTGAACGGAAATGTCGCCGCCCCCGTCAAATCGCCATAACAGTGCCATGTCTCACCCACTCCCCCTACATTAGATCAAGTATGACGGACCATTGACCGCTTGAAATCCAACAAATTACCGGGCATCGAGAAGATTCCCGCGGAGCTCCTGAAGACAGGCGGGCTATCCGTTCTAAGAGCAATCCATGGATTGGTGATAAACATCTGGCAAAAATAAAACGATGCCGGAGAAATGACAAAAAAGTGTAATATGTAACATTCACAAAAAAGTAGATAAATTGCTGTGCATAAGCTACAGAGGCATATCAATACTTTGCACATCGTACAAGCTTTTGACATAGATTTAAGAACTTAGGATTGCCTATCACGCTGAGGAAATCCTTGGTGAACACCAAGGTGGTTTCAGATGTTGAAGATCAACATTTGACCAAATTTATGCAGTAAAACAAATTTTCGAAAGATGCTTGGAATTCAACATTGATGTTCATTAAATATTTAACAACAAACGTACGACAATACCAACAAAACTGCATTATATAACATAATGCTGCGGTTTTGGAATCCCAGCAAAGTTGGTACGTTTAGTGAAAATGACCATTACCGACTCCACATAACAGGCACTGGTTCAAAAAAACATGTCCAACTCGTTTTCTACGAATACAGGGCTAAAACAAGAGGATGGGTTAATCTAGCACGTAAGTAAGTAATCAGAAAAACCCCCATTGACACTAGAGGAACTCTTTTAATTAAGTCAGGACAGCTAGCAGCTTACGCTGATAACATCAATACTATGTCACGTTCGACTAACGACACCAAGGAAGTATTGGCAATACTAGATGAAACCGCCAAAGAAATTGGTCTTCAAATAAACGAGCAAAACACAAAAATTCGGACCCAATCAAGGAAAAGGACGCCAGTTAGACACAACATAATAATAGCGGGCACATAGGGCACCTAGGGACGAACCTCTCGAACGATGGGAATGAGCATGACACATTCAAACGATGAGTTCAACTAGCCAATAAGACATTCTTTTCGGAGCTTCCCATTTGAATACGAAGCTTCGCATCTAAAAAACAATTATCAAACCTTTTCTATGCTACGGAACAAAACCTGAGCACTGACCCAGGCGTCTGAAAAAACCTTAAATATATTCGAAAGGAGAATATTGCGAAGAATCTTCGGTCCAGTACGTGAAGAAGATGGCTGACGAACCCGATACAACATAACAATCTATATAGCCTATATGATGAGCCGGAAGTCTCTACTATCATAAGACTACACAAATTGCAATAGGCTCACCACGTTGAACGAATGAGCGACAGGACAGCAGGTCGTTTTTGGGAGCTTCGAACTGGAAGCGAGACGACTGGAGAAAAGACATTCGTAACTTTTAGCAGCGTTCGAGAAGAGAATCTCACGGAGAACCGTAACACCTGTATTTGAGAAAGCTGATCCCAGAGGTGCTACCGAGCCACCAGGGGCCGATTTTGTGGCAGATTTTATGGCAAATGCTACCGGCAAAGTCCATGCTTACGCTGGAGGAATGGTGTTGACCAGAACGTTCAGAGTCTAGCTATATAAAATTGGCTAACGATGGGGCTCGGTGAACTGACTTGTCGGATAGATACTTGTTGTTGCAGTAGCACTGGTAGAGATGATTATTTAAGGTCTGCACTAGCAATGTTTTTCTTGTTATTTTTGTAAAAAAAATTAGAATGATTACTCTTCAAATAGCATATGCTACCTTTTAAATGAATAAATTGGCCAGAAGCAAATTATTTGAGCAGCGTGAAATCGAAATTTAAAGGGGTATATTATTTAACTCATTTATTTTGCTCAAATCTTTTGATAATCTTTTTCGGGAAAAATGCTTTTAATTACGTAGAATATAGTACTAAAATAAAAACTGGAAACAAAAGAAAATTATTGTTCACAATATGAATACTGACCAGACAGTTTAAGGTGAGCTAAGAGTTTAATTTATCATTTCGAAATCGTTTATGTATTTTTTTCTTTAAAGAAACCTGACCCAGCAGTGCTTTAACATTTTTTTATATGAATGCTACTGGATCATGTTATTTCAAACTTGAAATAATAGATAGATAAGACATATTATCCATTAACATATAAAAATGAATGATTGTTTTGTCTGTGTTTCGTGCAAGCGTTAATGCCATTCGTTCGACCGCAATCAAACTTTAGTAAGTTATTGCTTGCGTGCCTTCAATGATTTCTAATTATTGAACTACTGAAAATAAGAAGTTAAATAAAAAACAAGAAGACTCATGCTTTCCCAACATTATTATTCCGCCCATAGAAGATGATCGGCCGGTGGACTGTGTTTATACTGACTTTACGAAAACTTTTGATAAGCTAGACCATTCAATTATACTGGAAAAATTATAAGCTGACAATGTCTCCCAACAATTTGTTAGCTGGATTGTTTCTAACTTGAATTCACGCACGGAAATTGTATCTTTTTACGGTGTGCCATGAACTTTCAGGTGATCTCCGAGGGAGCTATTTGGGAAGACTTGCATCTGTTCTGTATGCTAACGATTTACTGTCGTCTTGAAGAACTCATCTATATTACTGTATACAAATGGTGTCAAAAAAAAGGTGTCCGATTCGCACTGCTGTCACGAGCTACAAGTTGACTTAGATAGCACTTATAACCAGTGCTACGCGAACCGATTGCTCATGTCCTAGTGTCCGATTGGTAATGTTTTGTGACATCGTAAATCAATTTCTTTAAAATTTGAGTACTCTTAGAAGAGTGCAGACTTAGATGAATAGTCTTTATTAGCCGCATTTTCAAATAAATAAGTAAATAAATAGGTAATGGTTCGATATCATACACCTTGTTTTGAAATCGGATGAATGTTTTGTTTCATAGATTCCTCAAGTATCTCCGCATATGCATAGAAAGGAGAATTCGAGTGTAGCTTAAAGTTTTACAATAAAAAAAATCGAAACTAAAAAATCATGCCAACCTATTTCAGGTTTTTCATTCCATATTATTATTCCACATTTCATTAATCGGTCACTGCTATTGTTCTAAAGAATAACTGCTACCAACAGTGGCATGAAAATTTCACCCCACTTTACCGTATCATAAATTCAACCAGTTCTGGCAGTGTGCAATTGTGGCATGCTTTATGGCCGCCAAACTCCATATTTCTTGCTACGCTAAGTAAAAAGGCGTAGATGCTACACCTTCATAAATCTCCAAGACATGAACTTACTCAGGGAACAGTTCCGAATTCGAGTTCATGGACAGGGTGGCATGGAATCATATGGTTCGCTACAGTTCTTCATCCTTTGGAAGTGCCAATAAATTCTAGAAATAGATGCTGCGGTCGTGCAAACAATCTTTAGAGCTATTCTAGGGGACAGCATGCAAACATCCATACACTTAATACGTTCCGGTGCCATCGCCTCGTTGCAAATTAAGTCCCTGAAACGATTGTCTCGTTTAGCGAAATGCTATGCCATCGTAAACCCTTAAATTACTTTCGCCTGCTATGACAAAAGTGTCACGACGAAAGTGCAGCTGAATTTTCTTTCATCTTTCTGACGCCTTATTAAAGCGTCGCATGGTACACTGGATGATGGAAATAAATGGAAGAAGTGATACGCAAATGATGGACGGTATTAGTTCATTTTTCTTAGCCTTTATTCCATTTGAAACTAACGATAGGCTATTTTTAAGGGATTTTATTTTTGATTGAAAAAAAATAGGAGCAAGGATTATTCGGTGAAGCATTGAATTCTTGAATTTGGCTACCCCACCTTGTTGGAATACATGTATATCCAATTAAATTCATAATCAAACGGTGAGAGAAAATTCATTTGATTACGTACTACGATCTGCAGTTTTCTTTCGAAATGGTCTTTTCCATTCGAGGATTAGCGTCAAACGTGCGTGACAAAATGATAACAAGAAATTTATGTATAATGACCTCATTACAACTGGGAATTGGTTCCACGCACCACCAGCAACAAGCCAGCAAAGTGCATTGAGCGCGCGATGTACAAGGACACGACACTGAAAATAGCCACCCTTCATAGAATGCGTGCGACTGCATCTGCAGCGAACGACTTGTTGTCACCTATAATGTGGCAGGCGGTGGCCCCACAAAGTCGCTGTTTGGGAAATTACTTGCAACGACAGTTCTCCTTTTATCTAAATGCATAGTGACGGTGGCGGATGATTCATTCAAAGAACGCTGGAGTAATGGCGCTTCGTTTCTAACGCGATTTTGGATTAGAAGCAATTAGATGGATTATTGCTGTTTTGATTGCCAACTATGCTGGCTCCATGTTCAAAGTGACGGGCTACTGTTGGATTATTTTCTACGTCTATATTTTCATCATAGCCATACGTATGAGTTTGTAGACATGTGTCTACAATGTATAGTAGGTGAATAGTTTGAAATGAAATTTGAACGTTCTGTAATGAGTTTTCCTGGATATGACAGCCTGCTGAGTGCCGACAGGATGAATGTACTTTCAGACTGTGGCGCCGCTCTGTTGCTTATATTTTACCTTTGTAATAAAAGGACCGAGCTCAGGATGCCCTGACAGGTCTCAACTGCAATATTTCATGTTGGCTCATCATTGAGACTAAAATTTATTTTATCATAAGTTCAATATACATTAATTCAGTCCGAATAACATGTATATATATTTATTTGTGTAAAATTTATTCAGATGTTTGTTGGGATTTTGAATGTCTGCAGAAAATTTTCGATCGAAGAAATAATTGCATCGTAACTCGAATTTGAATGATTGAAGACAAAATCCTAAACTACATATGCATATACATATCTGCATAGTGTCTTCAAATATAAATTCTGCCTACCATCTTCAAATTTCTTGAATAATCTTCAATCCTAACAATATTCACCATACCGTACGGTGTGATTTCATTGAGTCGAAAAAATATAACCAAACGAACGAACACCTTTTGGATCTGCCATTCCAGATAAAAAAGCAAATGTGATAGCATCGAAATAGGAACACATTGTGAGTACCCATGTACTTCTAAATCGAAACATCAGGTACAATCCGTTGGTACAAACAAGACAAGATGCAGATAAATTCAGTAAATCTTCTTGGAAAACCCGACAAATCGCCTCAACTTGTGCACTTAATTGCGTGCACTCATTGGTACGTTACGTAGCAACAATATAATACATTATGCCCCACAGTATGCATCTAGTGGTTTCGAGAGGTTGATAAGCAAATCGAAGTCACGTACCAGACAAGTAAATTCACTATCACAGATCCAAAGGTTGATTAGCCCTAAAGCTATATCGTTGCGGTGTAAACTGATTCAACTGAAAACAGATTCAGAAGGCAAAAAGGGAAAACTGACGAATATAAAATTTTTACTAAACACACCCAGCGACAAAATGAACTTTTCTTTGTTACAATTTAATTTCAACTGGTTTCAACTACGCATTTTAGACACAACGTATTACAGCTGCACGCTCCTCTATGAATATTACACTTTCTCTTCGAACAAATCCAGGTAAAAGTTTTTCAAAGGAATTGTCTTCATAGTGAGAACAACTTGAGAAAAAATTGAGAACAACGGTGATGTATGTCAAACACGGAACAGAGAGATTTAAGGAAATAAAATAAGCATATACATATACTAAATTTAGTGAAGCAATTTTACTACAAAAGTAAAATCTATATTTAGAACAAATCCAGAGAATTACTTCCTCAGATACTCCCTTTGGTGTCTCCGATACCTAAAATCTTCGAGTTTTTAGCTATAACGTGTCAAATGGTCTACTTTCTCTATCGTACACATGGCCAACTTTGTTTGCGGAGGGAAAGTCTGTCAAATTTGCCAATGGTCCTATAGTTTTCCTTTACTACTATTACTAACTAACGCGTTACCACAGATATAAGAGAGAATGGATTAGAAATCGACCGAGAGAAATGTGCCAATTTTCGACTTTTTGCTTACTGGTGTGAGAATTAGGTACTGGAGTGTGCCCTACACAGTTCATACGGTAAAAATCACGAGAGATCGCCATTTTGAACGTCGTTTGACATTTCTTTCCACGCATCCGGCGAATGGAGATTAAAATGCTTTTTGTGAATGAAATTAATTATGATTTCACACAAAAACAAAACGAAATGATGCCAAAGGTTAATTTTACTTACCCGAAATACGATGTTCCCTGCGCAGCACTTCGCTAGCTACTTTTGCAGCCAGGAACGCGGCCCTTCATGATCGCACTATTTTATAATTTTTGACCGTTATTTTATTCGCGAAACCGACAGAAATTATTGCGCACAAATGTAGAAGTACGTTTCCACTGAACACGCCGAAAAATTTCCAAATTTTCTTTGATAAATTTTGACTGAAAGTCAATGGTGCGGTCTAAAACGGTCGGACCAAAAGTGACCTGACCTAAAGCGCGGACTAAATGAACTTAGTCCTCAGGTGTTTACAACCAACCCGACCTAAAATTTGCTTAGGTCGAATTTAGTCCTCGTTTGTATGTGACAGCTGTCATTTAGTTTAATTTTCGTTCATGCACTGTATTTATCGTTTCATTTGTCTCTCAAACATGTTTATTTCAATGATTTTGCGTCAAAGGGGAATGTTATGAGCTTATATTCAACATATGTACATACATTATTAATAGTCGCGCATAAATCAATGTTTAGGTCGCGTGTGTTTACAACGATTTTAATCCACGACCTATATTTAGGTCAGGTCGCTTGAAATCGTGGAGCGACCTAAATTTAGGTCGGTCCGTCAGTGTTTACACCACGTGGACTAAAAATTTTTGGTGGAATTTGGTGTTTAGACCGCGGACTAAATGTGCGGTATAAACGCTACCAATGTCTTCAGTACCCGACACAAATCAAACTGACATTGACGTTTCTCTCCGTGTTGCCCGTTGCACGCTTTTACACCGATCTGGTATTCACAGCATTAGGACACAGCATTAAGGCTTCTCGGTTGTGAGTGCGGTAGAAAGGGGCGCACTGAGCGGAATTTTTGTGAGAGATTAATGTTGTGCGTGTATTAAAAAAGGTACACTCACTTATGGGTACACGGATAGCCATTTTGTATCCATTTTCTTTCATATCTCTTCAAAGCTCAGATTCAGACATATTGCTTTAGTTCTTACTGCGGTTTTCATTTCCTTTTATCTCTCTCTTCTGAGATGTCAAAGGCATATGTGTCGAAGATCAGCTACCTTCATAAGCTCGACACCAAAAAGCACATAACGGCTTTCGTTGCAGTTCGTGAAATCTTTTGAGATCAAAGTAGGTATACCAAATCTGCTTCACGTTGAGGGCAACCTATCTAGGGAATTTTGCTTCGATCATATGACTGCTTGGGAAGTTATAGGGATACGAAGAAATTAAGGGCTACCATCCAAAAAGCTTTTAAAATTTTTCGAAACGTCAATGTTTGCTTTTATTGACACTACAAGATTATTATCATTTGAAAATTATATGATAACATCGCCTAGAAAAGAAAAAAAAACAAACAAATACAAAAATCACCATAATAACTGGCAGCATGGTTATAATTGTTCAGCCAAACTCTTATCAAACTTGATTTACCACAAAGTCCATCCACAATTTGATTTTCATTTCATAGCTACACTGGCTGTTATAGGAAAAAAAGTTTCTATTTTGGTGGGCGAATTTCATATATCGAAGGGAATAAAATTACCATAGTTAACAGGTCTATCCTAATTTTTCAGCCAGGCGTCTATCAAATTTGATTAGAGCAAGAAACCTTTGAGCTCAGGACTCTACCCACAAGGCTGCTTAAGCGTATAATGTCTAGAATATTTTTCTTAAAAAAAAACGTTGTGTCCAATTTCATTCATGGCCCTTTGGTTATATATTATGTTTGACTAACTTTTTTGCAAGCTCATGTAGTCAAGTGCGTTGAGTACAAGCTTCATGTGTGTGTAAGGTTCCTGTTTCGAGTCCAGGTTCGGACGAGGGACCGAGAAACGAGCTTTGCGTTCATCTAGGTCTGAATAGGTACCTCAGTTAAATCGGGGTTAAAGTGAGTCGCGGAACTAATCACTCCACACTCGTAAGTATTGATTGTAAATGTGTGAATGAAGCTCTCTATCAGCTTCAACCTCTAGACCTGATCAATATCGTGGGTTACTTAGCTTTTAACATTTTAAATCGCCCAGATAAATCGCCCAAACAAAAAGTAACAATGCACCATTTGTACTCGTCTAATGCGCCACGTTTGGCGCATGCGTCGTTGTTTGACCATGTTTGCTCCATACTATAAAAGTATAGTCATTTATGAAATGCTCAAAGTAAAGTAAAAAATAAACGTGTATCTTTGAATCAGCGTAAATTAAATGATTTGATTGCTGGATTGAGTTTACTCTTAACCCAATAACAACTTAAAATTCAGCTACGAGTACAGATCGGGGTTTGAGAAAATTATCAGTGAAATGAGTCATGTCACTTATCACTCCTTACTTTTATGTATTTATTGTGAATCAACTTGAATCAGACCTGTGATGGGTTTTCGTGTGACTACTTTTATAGTCTGGAAAATTGTTCTGCTTGGAATCTTTTTATAAAATTTAAATACTTGAGATTTTATCTGTCAGCACTGAGCAGAGTCTCTACTTTTCTCCATTGTCAAAATTTTCAATCACAAGAATAACCAGATAATGGTGATTTGTCAAAATTTATGTTCACGCTTCAATACCAGCCTTAAGATTTTAAGCAAAGTAATACTAGCACTGAGCCTCTTTTTTATTTATCGCATCAGATGTAAGTGATTTCTTCGATTTGGTAGGTATACGAAAAATATTCGCCATATTTGCATTTCACATCTTAAACCTGTTTTAAACAAAAAATCCACTTATATTATCAAAACTGTCTGCATTGCAATCACACCTAAGATATCAAGCCTCAGCGTAAACGGTACTACTTCCATAAAACCTCTAATCTTCCGTCAAACTACAGTTAATTGTTTGACTGGCAATTAATAGTCTGAGTTTAATAAATGTCAGTATTATCGCCATTCGATATATTTATTTCTTTTATATAGATATTGAGCTGAATTCTGCATCACATTAAAATTATCTTAAATATTTTGTTGGTAAAATATCTGAACACTATTTCATCGGTGAGTGTTCAATTGCATTCTGCTTCTAGCAGCTGGAACAAGTATGCATATATCCAGTGGTTAGGTTAATGGTCTGAAAGGTCATTTCATCTAGAGGAGTCGAGTTTCAGATGCACATACAGAGACCTAAACAGTCTCCCAGAATGGAGGCAAAGCCAACAAAAACATAATAGCATGAATATCCGAAAAGGGAAAACTGTTCCCTCGTATTCATGCATTGTTCTTCGAAACAGGGTTTAGTTACATGCTCGCGACTTTCAGAAGGCAACAAAATTGTTTTGAATTATTCTTGTTTATATATTCATTAATCATACACATTTGTAGATATTGGCTGATAAGCGTACATTTACTTATTTACACATGTTTGAAGATTTACTTCTATATAGATGAATTTAAATATGTTTACACTAGCTTAGCGAATCTTTATTCGGCATTGGAATTCCTACTAAATGTACTATTAAACTGGAAAATATTGTTCGTAGAATATAGAAGACATAATTTTACTGCTGATTTATGGCCATATCCATGAAGTGTTGATAATAATATATCTAATGCAAACATAGAACAAATTGTTGTGATTATGACCTGTGCAGCTTTTTATTTCGCTAAACAATAGCTTTGATAAATCCATTCGTTGAGCTTGATAAGTTTCCTCTATACAAAAACCAATATTTATTTTAAATACATATAAACTAGGCAAGTAGGTGAAAAAATCATATTTTTATGTATATATATATATATATATATATATATATATATATATATATATATATATATATATATATATATATATATATATATGTATATATAGGGTGATTTATTATGGGGGGTGGTTTTTAATCACAAATAAAAGGCATAAAGTTGAATTCTATAGTAAAAAATTGATTGGGAGTCGAAAGAACAATCTATGACATTTACTTTTTAAAGATTATCTCATTTAAATGTTGACCGCGACTACGCTGTAAATGCTCCATCCTGAGGGTCCAATTTTGGGCGACGCGTTCTAGCATAGCGACCGATATCTCGCGAATGACACGAGTAATGTTGGCTTCCAAATAGGGAATCCAATCCCGGGATCCGAATTCCGGGATCCCGAACAAATTTTAGTCCCGAAAATCCCGGGATTGGTTTATAATCCTGGGATGGATGGTTTATAGTCCTGGGATTATAAACCTAAAAACCAAAGCGTCGATTGAAGGTGGCTTATCCCTGAAAATAATCTAAAGCTGTGATATCGAAAGATCTAGGCGGCCAATTTACTGGTCAAAAACGTGAAATCAGGTTCTCACCAAAATTATTTCTCAATAAGTCCATTGTTTGAGCGCCATTTTGTTGAAACCGAAGTTCACCGATACCACGGGCTTCAATTTCAGGTAGCAAAAACCCGCTATCATGGTGCGATAGTGGTCGCCATAGATGGTAACGTTCTGACCGGACTCATTTTGAAAGAAATATTGACTGATGATTCCACCTGCCCATAAACTGTGCATTTCTGTGGCTGTAGTGGTAGCTGTTGAAGCTCTTCAGTGTGTTCATCAGCACAAATATGGCAATTCTGCTTATTGACGTATCCATTGAGCCATAAATGCGCCTCATCAATGAACAAAATTTCGGTATAAAACAACGGATTTTCATTGAGCTGATTCAGATAATACAGTTGCACAATTTAGATACGTTGTTGCGGTGTAAGTCTTTCCATGGTGATTTGTCAAACTATACTGAATAAAAATTATAGTACAGTTTGACAGAAGTCACGCGTGATCTGTCAAAAAAAGCCTATTAAAAATGAAAACCTCATAATAAATAGCCCTATATATATATATATATATATATGTCATCAAAAAATTTCAGTTAAAAATCTCAGCAACGCGCCATTCGATTGAGCTGAAATTTTCATTATACAGTGATGTACAATGCAAAATAGTTCCAAGTCTCAGAAAAAGTTCATAATCTTTAACCCTTTGGCGCCGGCGGCCGTTTTAGTGATATTTTAAATATACCTATTATTCTGTCAGCATATAACTTTTGCAAAAACAAAGTTTATGAAATAAATTTCTAACGTGTTTCAAATGTGAGTATGATAATGTTTTTGAAATTTTCAACCCTATGTGTGCGCTAGGCGCCTAAAATCAGATTGGGAAAATTAGAAAAATTTTGAATTCCGATAGCTTTTGACTAGATTATCAAATCATTATGAAACTTAAAGCACAAATTGATATTACTAACTTGTAGACTCGTGAAGGTTTTTATGCACGTGATGGCGTCCCTGCAGCTACGGCAGGCATTGAAAGTGAAAACCTTGAAACCATCGACTCTCCAGATAAAATTTTTCGTCTTTTACAGTGAAAACCAACTCATATAGAAACCTTATGATGTGTTTATACAACCAAAGCAAAACTTTTAAAATTCACATCAGACAAGAACGGTAGCACTCTTCCAATTTACCTATATTTTAAGCATCAAAACTTCTGTTCACGAGAATTCACGACCCAATTATCAAATACATAATTCACAGAATGTATTGGTATTAAGTAGGACCAGATCTGACAGAAGCGATTTGAGAATGCGGGCAACTCTGTGCCAGTGGTGCTATATTGAAAAATTATAAAGAAAAAAAACTTGCTTTTTGACCTATGAACTCTGATTCAGTTGCTAGATTTTCACGTTACTTCAGGCGGGTTTTGGTAGAAATTTGGTAGAAAAATTCGGTTGATGCTGCCACCTATGGTAATTTTGGTGTCTTGGGTTTTGAAAATTCGCTCAGGGAAATCAATCTTTTTGCTCTTTCAGTGCAATTATGAAATCAAAACGAATTTCATATGATATATGGAACTTATTAAAGGCATTATTCAGAAGGAATCTAGTTAAAAAGTCATGATAGCGTTACCAGCTATTGTTGGATTTGTATTTATTTGTAATATCTTTATAAAGTGATTTTATCGTAAAATTTTTAAACGGCAATGATCTTGTAGTGACAATAACCAGCAAATATTAAGCTTTTGAATATTTGAAAACTTTTGCCACTGGTAACCCTGAAATACTTTGTATCCCTTTACCTTCCAATGCAGTCATCGGATCAAAACGAAATTCGCAGGGTAGGTTGATTTCAATGTGAGCGAAGTGTGATATATTTTTGGCTTTCATGCTGGCAAAGGATTGGTAGCGCGAGGCTTTTTTGCTATATTCGTATCAATAAATATTTGTATTATGTCTTCATATCGCGAACATTTACAATGAAAATAAGCTACTAATGTTTGAATTTTCTAAGTTCTAGAAATTTTTCGGTCCCAAACATCTTTATATCCCTGTAACTTTCGACAAAACCATCGGATAAAATCGAGATCTAGACTTATTTGGTTTTGACGTGAGTTGCAGTGCTGGTAAAGTGTTGCTAGCACTAAGCATTTTCTTTGTTTATGTTATGTTATGCTGCTTTCAAAGTTTTGCAGTGCTTGGCTTGCTTAAATCTTGAAATTCATGCAAGTGGTAGTCCTTAAATCCATTCCACCATATGAGTTTAAATGCAGTGTTAAGATCAAAGTGGTTTTGAACTCGAAAGGGGTTATAGCACGTGTGGTAGAATATGCACTCAAAATCTGCACGATTCTTCTTTTGTTCATCGAACATTAGTGTTTCTAGCGGTTCAGGTGCGCTAGAGTTTTTATTCTTAGGCCAATGCAAGCACGGCGTTTCCAGCGAAGCGCTTCCCGAGAGGAAAACCGAGTCGGTTTAGTTGTGCGTTCATTTAGCGTTGTGATGATGACACACACCGCAGTTTGGACGCCTCTCGGTTTTGTAGTGCAAAACTAAACCGACTCGGTTTTCCTCTCGGGGAGCGCTTCGCTGGATCCGCCGTGTTTGTCATTGGCCTTACGTGGTGAGCCTGCTTAGAGGATAATCAACTGATGCTTCCACCAGTAGTTTCTGATTTTCGTTTGGATATGTGTATATTAAACTGCTACAGGTGCTAAACTAACTTTGCAAGCATGCAACCGAATATAGTTTGTTAAGCACAGCTTTCGTGTTCTCTCTATCTTCAAGCTCTATTTGTGTTTCTATACATGTGCATAAAAGGTTTCATAGCATACCAGCAAGCGTCGTTATCCTTCCATTAATCTCTTTAATTTTCCAAAGCCAAAACGTTGATTTCTATAACGCAGACCAAACGATCCATGCCAACAGAAAAAGCTGAAACCGTTTGTTTTTATCACTGGACAATATATCCCTGCGTGTACACGTAAAGTCGATGCCAGCTTCACAGATGTATTATCCTTAATCTGAAACCGACAGCACAGCACTAAATCCTAGGTGTGTGAGCACCACTTTCCCACTCTCCATTTATGCAGTGATAGTTCCTGGATACAATTTTCGGACCGTGTCTATAGAGTATAGCACATATGAGTGTATGGGAGAATATTTCGGTGGAATATCCGGCAATGTTTCGTGTTGGACGACGGAAATTCAGCAAAAGCAACCACAGCGTACTTGCATTTGGTCGTTTCCGTGCTGTACATTAAATACCGACGTTTCAAAGGTTGTGCATGCACCCTTCACGTCTCACATGGTCATTGCCGTACTTCAATACTGACCGACTCCACGTCTGAAATGTCGACTCTCCAGCACCAATATAAATAAAGGACGATGCAAGATATTGTTCAATTGAAAAGCATCGAATATCTACTGTGTGTACTGGCATCCGTGCTGATGATTCTCAATTTACTCGTCATACCTCAAATGCCGTCCTCGATGTTTAAGGGATAATTCAACCTTGCGAATGACTTTTCCAAGGATGCCATTAGCAGTTCTCCTGCCATTGATATTCGGGGATGAAAAGCAGACGACAAAGCCATGTCACGTCATTGTTACAATGAGATGGACCACTCCCATCCCAAATTGAACTATTGTGATCATCTGTTTACTATGTAACCGAAGATATTGTACGTCCTTTCTTTCCAAACAGAGAACGTATGACTTTCAAAACATTATGTCATATAAATAAATTGACATGCTGTCTTTTTGTGAAAAATATCTGACTCGTATGTAAGAACATATTTCTGCTCCGAGGGTAATGTAGCTACTTGCCAAATAAAGCTGGTACAAACTAAAACCGGTAAGTTCAAATAGCCTGCACTCCAACAGAAGTATGTTGAATCTGAACTTTTTTACGCATTCTATCCTATTTCCATTACGGCAATTTTTAGAAGTCAACCGTTTTTATCCCAGCAGTGTGGATATGAAAACTTTATTGAATACGATAGTATTATCCATCCTGAAGAAAAGTAGTTGGCACGCCGAGCTGGTCATGTAATTAAAGGAATCGCATTATATTTATTTGTGTCCCAAGGTTAATTTAGTGGATAATGGGGCGTCTGTGCCGCGTGCATGTTTTCCGCTTCAGGACAATACGGAGGTTCTTTTTGATACTATTCACATATACATAGATAAGATATTCACAAATGATTGCGAGCAGTTTTGGAAAGGATTTTCTTTGTACTTGATACAGAAACTTTTTACAATGGCAAATAAAATAGTTTAGAGAAAGGTGTAAATATTTGAAGCTAACCAGAATCCATAAAAATAGTTTTCAAATATCGACACGAAATCGATTGGTTGTAATATAGTTTGTAAGTATTATTTTAGATTAGAAGCACCCGATTTAATGATTGTAACTTTACTGATTCATCAATGCTGAGCCTCTACTAAATTCATTTGTAGGTGCGTTTTATTACGTCTCGATCAAGAGCTGGTAAGGATAGGTAGCATTGAAAACAACAACAATCCTGCATCAGTTGTTGTTGTTTTCAATGTTGCCTACTTTAACCAGCTCTTGATTGAGACGCAAAAAAACGCACCTTATATACGCGGCCTGATCAAAAAGTTCCGGGAACTTTTTTAGATAAATTTATTGGTGATGGATGAATATTAAAAAAATTAAATCCCCTTCAAAATACTCTTCTTGGGTAGATATACACTTTTCACAATGCCGCTTCCACTGCAGGAAGGCCCTATGAAAGTTTTCTTTCGAAATGCTGTTCAGCTCCTCCAGCAATTTTTACTTAATTACTTCAACATCATCAAATCTCTCTCCTTTCATGGGCCTCTTCAGTCCTGGAAACAAAAAAAAGTCTACTGGAGCCAGATCAAGTTAGTAGAGGGGCTGGGAACCACTCCCCACTTGCCCACAGCTCTGGCCACTTCTTTCTCACAGCTTCACACAAATGTCTCCAAGTTTCAAGGTAACGAAAACGGTTAATCGTCTCACCTCTTGGAAGAAATTTATGGTAGACGACACCCACCTAGGGAAAGAAAATCGTGAGCATGACTTTCACGTTGAGTTTCGCTTCGCGAGCTTGTTTTGGTCGCGGGGAAGTGTGAGTCTTCCATTGTGATGTTTGGGCTATTGTCTCTACGCCGTACTCATACACCCATGTTTCATCGCCAGTAATAATGGTTTTCAAGAGGAGTAATAATGGTTTTCAAGAAGTACTTCTTACACATCAGCCTTTGGACAAACCTTGTTTTGTTTTCCCTCCATCACAAACAAAACCACAAAATCGCCAAACAACAAAAAGTCGGTTTACTAAAACAACTGTAACTCCGCTTCTAAACGACTTATTTACGACGATGTAAAGGAACAGCTGTGTTCAAGGAGAACCAATCTAAACAGTGCTGCCAACCGCGTTTTCCTCGCTCACTTTGTCGGAGCGCTATTTTAAAAGTACTGGAAATTTTTGATCAGACCTCGTATGTATCGTAGACACGTGAACTTGCAAATGCCAACCTCATGAGTGATCCTACTTCGATGTTTTGGGAAGAACATTGGAATCTTTATCATTCGCGTCAGGTATATTTTCACAATAACCGCTTAGAAAGTCTTTGGTAAGTCTTTGGTTATTTCAGATAATGGCATTACTTTCAGAACTGTTTCATTGCTGTAATCAAGTGTGTCATTTTAAAGATTTTCAAGGGTAACAAAGTAACGAGTATTTTTTCATAACCAGCCAAAAAATGATTACGGAAATTTAATAAAAAAAAAATTATAAAATAAATAGAAAAAAAATATAACTGTCTCTTGGTTTGTGGGATGTTTTGGAAAGGTCATCGAATTGTCTATGATTTGAAACTCTTGGACAGAAGTGATCTGTACTTTCCTGCAGTGGTGGCTCGTCAGGGACGGCAAGGTCAGCAGTGCCCACCCAAAACTGCTGTCCAGTGCATGCAGAGAGATATCGTTCATTTTATAAAATATTCTATTCCTTATATTATTTTATAAAAAAATATTTTTAAGTTTGCTTTATCTTTATTATTTTTCAAACATTTGCTGATTTTAACCTATTCCGCCTGCTTATCTACTCTTTTTTAATATTGATTTCTCACCAATTCTTCTTGATAGCACACTTTTAGGTGTCTTATATAATCCGCGTCGGCAAGCCGATGAAATGAGATCAAAATTGTTTTGTAAAATCAAATTTGCTGACGGCCGGTGGACGGTCTTGTCATTCATGGGTCATACATCAAGTCATACTCAGATCATATTCACTGCCATCGCGATCGATGCATAATACTTTGTTGTGTGTATTAGCGTTAGCAACTATTGAATACAAGCGGGTCGAATTGAACTATGAAATGGGACAATTTTATTTCATATTATTGTTTGGTTCGCATTTTTTTTCGCTTCGAAACAATGAAGACTGTAGACACGTTTGCTTAAGTATGCTGTTAAAATGTTTTCGCGTAATACAGCTGCAAAGCGATAATTTTGAGCCTGACATATGGTCCATCCATTCAAATTATTCTATCTTCATCCTCTTCTAGTTCTCGAAACCGTCATATATATTACTTTCATAACTCCCATTCAACACTAACTTTTTTGTAAGACGTTATTTTTTCGTTTTAATTACATTCAATTTAAAGTTCAATCGCAAACAAATCACTTCCTATTGCTTGAATATCCCTTTATAGCTGCCAATAAAGACCAAACTGTGAAGTTCCTCATTGAAGTATCGCTAGCACTGTTAAAGTGCTTTCTGTGAAAGTCATAAAAAGAAGGGAAAATAAATAATCCAGACAGCACCCCCTGATGTTATCAGAAATCACTAAATAGGAAGCAGCCTTGGCCCAAATACAATTCTCGTTTTTCAGGGACAGAAAAGGATTGAATGTAAGACCAACTGGGGATAGACTTAGTATATTCTTTCAACGGATTACCACTGCTGTGACTATATGTAGGAGTATGTGCCATATCATCATGCATACTGATGTCCTTTCGAGTTTTAGTGGGTAACGGTATCTATGTTGAAACGTTTTTGCTCTGTAGTCATTTTTTTTATCGATATTGTGACCATTATAACGATCTTGTTTTTGTTTAATATCAGTAGAGCAGTTTGAATGAATGAGATAAATCTAGAAAGGGCTCTATTGAAATTTTACACCAGCGAATTAAAGTAGATGTTTGATTGATACTTTTAACAGTAAGGCAGAATTTAGTGCACCTACCATTTAAGCGGATTTGATTTCGGTTGTAGAAAACATTATTATAACTAACTTAATTTAAAATTCAGCACAAGTGTTCGAAAATATAAAATTTAATCCAATATCCTGTTATTTAGGTGCAACTGTGAATGATTTCTCTCTGACCTTGCTTCCCAGTATACAATTTCAAACAAGTGGGTATCCAAGCACTAGCTTTCACGCACACATCAATTGTACATATAATAGGGGTTTCTTTGCTTATTTTTATGCTGACCTTGCTTGATTGTGTGTCCTTCGAATGATTTTAAACCGAGATATGTATAGTATTCTGCACAACAACAGCGGCCTTGTGCAAATTTGAATGTCATACTGATAGCGAGGGAAGCAAATATATGCTCAAGGCGACAAAAACGTACGACTTTCACAAAGCTAAATCCAGGAAAGTTTTGTGGGAATGTTTGAAAAATATTTATGCTGGAAAATACGTAGGATAAAACTAATAGCTATGAATGAAGTTAATGTGGTAGTCATAGATATTATGAGAGCTTTGGAGTAGTAATAATACAGAAGCAAATTGTATCCTGAATTTTGTTGAATTTTAAATTCACCATTTTATTTTTCATTTGAATTTTTATATCAACTGAACTGTACTGCCGATACTAATTTTTACACAATTTAAGGCAATACCTTATCTATATCATGGTTGGTGCCTTCTAAACGAAAAATACTTTAAGAACTACATTAGTCGACTATTTTAAATTCAATTTATAAAACCAATTCGAAATAGTGGCAGAGCTAAAAAGTACTTAAGATGATCCATTCTTGACGAGATTTTTTCATCGATATGAAAACTATTTCCCTCGATGCAGTCAAGAACTTAATGTTCTACAGAAATTTTCTTCAAATTTAAGGTGCAAATCACATTTTCTGAAAATTTTGAGTCTTTATTGAAGCGTTTATTCCCCCACAAATCAGAGAAAAATAGCAAAGCTCGTTATAAAGTAAGCGTTTCAATAATAACAGATATTTTTCGTGATAAACAGTAGGCTAGCTTCCTTTGGTATAAAAGGCCATCTTCCTACAACGACTATTGTAGGAAAGAGCTTAAAGCTCATTCAAGAGGAAGTGCCGGATCTGCAGGAAATAGTAACTCACGTTTTGCTTGATCACTTGCATTTTTTGGCCAGAAGCTAAAGCAGCAGCACATCCTTAAAAAGTAATGGTAAATAAGAAAAGGAAAGTAGCTCATATTCCGCTACTTTTAAAGGATTTATGTGCACAAGTCAGTGCTCAATTTTACCACAATACCTCGTCCAATCCTCCTAGCCAGTAGATCGCATTCTATCTTTGGCTCCGACGAAAATCTTTCAGATGACCGCTATGCGTGATAGGCTACAGCATCTGGTTGGACTTGTATATAATAATACTTCTTGTTGGCGTACCAAAGTCTCGGACTGCTTCCTCTAATAGCTGCCTCAAAAGAGAATATCCTTTTGTCAGCGGCCCCTGCAGATATTCAACAATCAGGATAAACTTACTTACTTTGTTGTGTTGGTCAGCGATATCGCATTCTCTCAAGGCTTTATACAGTTCTTCCATGTTCTAGTTTAAATAGATGGTATATCGGGACATTGCATTCCACACATTTTTTCGTCACCTGCCTTAGTGTAAAAAATCGAATCAAGTGTTAGTTTGAATAGGATGAAGCCATATTGATATTATCCGATGGTAGATTAAGCGCACGGAACTACGCACAATCGCAGGATAACGGAGAGTATATTATAGGAAGTACTCAACACTTTTTTATACCCGTATGATTGACTCACGATGCGCTATTTCTTTTCTGATGTAATTGGCAGCATAAGGTCTTGATTGAGATTGGTAGCAACATATGATCTTCTTCTTGCATTGCTGAAGTCTCTAATTTGTTGTTGAGCTGACCGTTCAGCAATTCAGTACAATGCACTTCCTATCGCTCGAGAATGCCTTCATGATCGGTGATTTGTACGTGCAGCGAGATGTGCAATGCGTTATATTTCGGACAATTGGGTAGAACTTGCTCTCTAGTTCTTTTTATTTCACAGATTAGATCTCATTCTAGGCTACTTTCTTCCATATGTAAAGTCTCTTCTCTGTTTTTTTTAGCTCTTTAACCCTCCGAGTACACACCTATTTTTTCGATCATGGAGAACACTTGGGGTCAAATTGACCCCAAGCACTTTTGAACGTCTATAGAATCGCCGCCACTGAAGATTTTAATTTGAAAAAATTTGTAGGAATAGTTTGAGACCTTGTCTAGTAGTTCTTATGCATATGACGTGCATTAAATGTCCTTAACATACCTAAAAAAAATTCGCGAAAAACAGTTTTGCCGAAAATCAGGTTTTTTACTAAAAAATCGTTATTTTTTTTTAATTTTCAATATTTTTGGCTAAAAATTTAGACAGATACTCTCAAGATATGACGAAATCATAAAAAAATTAGATGTATATTGGACCTTTAAAAAAAAGTATTTATTTTGCATATTTACGGTGGCGATTTTGAAGGTTTTTTATATTTGCATATTCAAAAAAAAAATTAATAAATTTATTGATTTTTAATATTTTGAGCTTAAAATTTATATGGTTAGAATAATACAAAAAATATCCCTATACAAAGGGTTGCAAAAAAGATATTCGTTACGCATATTGGTAGTAGTAATTTTGAGGGTATGAAAAATAATGATTTTTTTCATTTTTGAATAGAAAAAACTATTTTTTATTCTTTAAAATATATACAAATATTGACAAAATAAAGAAGAAATTGAAAAATTATTCATATCCAACACAATCATTACATAAAAATGCCCGATGCTCGTCGCACATCGGTCGATCGCAAGATGCGCACACATCTTTTGTTTTGTGGTCCTGTTTTCGAGAGAACAAAAAACATCTTGCTCTTTTATTGAGCTTTGGGCGTTCTGAAGGAACATTTGGGATATTTATGCCTAAAATCTTCTCGATCCCTTTTCGAATGTCTACACGTAGAATGGTATTATTTAATTTTTCTCGTAAATATGGCTCGACGAGGTGAGCCACAACTTCTTTCAAGACAGCAATGGCAGATTTATTTTTGGTAGCATCAGTGTCAGTGTCTATCGATAGACCGATAGACACTGAAGAAGAAGAGGGCAGATTACCCTCGAAATATCGATATTTGTCACAAAAACTAAATATATCTAGCTTCGAAAGGAAAAATCGGTTTTTTAAAAACAGTTTTTACAAGCTGGAACAAATTGGTATATATTAAAAACAATTATTTTTTGGCTATTTTAAATTAATCTATCGATTTATAAAGTAAAAAAAATATTGAATTTTTCCTCAAAATTGACGTCGAGTACACATGGGGTCTATTTGACCCCTTGATCTGCTTCAAAGGCTTCTCAACGACGACTGACGACATGGGACTGTATGAGAACGGTTTAAACTAAAAGTCAAGGCACAGAAATACACTAAGGAACCTACAGTACCCCCCTTCTCCCGCAGGCCTAAGCGCTGCCATTGGTCAAAAAGGTCTCTGGGGTCAATTTGACCCCCTGTGTTCTCGGAGGGTTAAATTCCATCCGCTTTCTATGAGGTTTCTGTATTGCTCGGTATGCAAAATTCTTACGTTCAGTCGATAGTTTGGAATCATCACCAAATCAATCGCTCCGCTCTATGCAAGGTCTGCCTCAGATGGATTCAGTAGTACTAATGACAATGTTCTTGAGTCATGTCAATTTTTCATCAATGCATAGAACCTTGGTCACAAGATTTACTACCTCACTTCGATCCACCTGCTTGAGAGTGAAGCCTAATAAGATACCAAAGATTTTACTGGTATTCTCGTCATTCAAGGTAGCCAAACTGATTTGAATCTGATCATCGGATGTAATAGGACTATGCAAAGTAATCTGTGATCGAAAGTCCATGCTAACAATTTGATGACCTACCAAGGCAGCTCGGTGTAGTGGAAGTTGTCAGTGAACAGACCGTCTATTTAATTGCTAGCGGCTCAACCAGGTGATACTTAGGTAGCCTAATAGATGAAACGCTCAAGTTTTTAGATACTACTGTTTCTATGACTTGAAATCCATTATCATAAAGCGTTCTTAAGCAAACTATGGCTGGCTGTATATTGTTCAAATACCGGCCCTGTGCCTACTTTTGCGTGTCCAAGGATGCTGTTTACATTGTATTTTGGGCAGGCATTCATCTTATTCGTAGTACGCTTCTTTTTCGTTTTCAGCAGACTCCTCCGTAGGTCCATGAATGTTCATGAAGCTGATGTTGACAAATTAGTCTGACTTGCAAATAAAGTATAGCCTTCAATTGACAGTTAAGCCCAACAATGAGAAACTTCATTTCTTGACACGCTACGAAGTTTAACCCGAGCAAATGGTGTTTTGGAAGACAGCTGTAGTAAATATAATATTCTCTCTTTTCATCATTCTCTGTCTATCTGATTCTTTGTATCCCAATTATTTTAGCGTTATATTCAGAAAGGGCATCGACTAGCTGCTGAGCAACTCTGCAGAGAGATATTAGGTTCCGCGAAAAAATTCTCAAATAGTTTAAGTGCTCAACCATCGTTGTGGTATTAGTCTAGCTCTGAGGCTTATTGCTCGATTCGTGGTCAGCACTTCGGTAAGTGTTTACATTGTTTTCGATTATCGGCCTCTTGCCAGAGGATTCCTGGTCTCTCGCCAATCTTGCTTGGAAGGAACCAGCCTTATTGTATATATGTGTGTACGCTGGGGGTTAAGGCGCTCGGCTTCTCAAAGCGTTAAGAATGACCCATTGTACTCAAAAATACCCTGATTCTTTTTCAGAATCACTAATAATAATTGTTTGAATAATAGTAATCTTTTATTCATTAAACTGTACATAGATAACTTAGCTTAAGGGGGTATTCAGGTCTAGAAATCAAATCGAATTTTTTTTTGTTTGCATGTTTTCAAAGTTTAGACCTTTAAGAATAAGTTTTTAAAAGGATTTTTGGCAATTCGAATTGTTTTTGGATTTACAGTTATTTTTGTGACACGCCAACTAAACCAACAAACGCGATCAACAACGAATTAACCGTTCCGAGCTACGAGCTTCTCAAGCTTCTAAGGAAGTTCGAACTGCTCTTATGGCTGAAAGAGCTCTCGAAAATCTCGCTTTTGAAATTGAAGAAGGAACATTGCATGAGACGGGGATCTCTGATTAAAAAAAACCTAAGTTTAACATACCATGAAACGAATCAGACTGCCCGAAACGAGACTCCAAGTTTTAAACGCGTTTTTCTCGAAATTACTTGTTTCGATACTGTTGACATAATAACTTTTTTTTCAAATCGCCTACGTCAGACTAATTCTACATTCTTCTTTTTACAGAATTCACGAAAAATTTATGTTTCAGAACACCAGGAAGGTTGGAATCATGTCAACCATGAGATAAGTTTTTTTTTAGTCTTCACTTCGCCGGCCTGTATCTACATCAATTTTTATTTTTTTTTTATTTTTGGAATACATTTTTACACTTGTTAAATGTTAATTAAAAACTGATAAGAAATAAGATACTGAAAATGTTCATGGTTTTTTTTATTGCGTCCATAAAATCACCTCGAAATCGGGCTTTTGGACCAAAATACTGCCTTAAGCGATATTTAACATAAGATGTTTTATATTTAGCAGCTATTTTATTTTGGCATGCTGGCTTTTTTTGGATTGTAATTATTTTTTTATCATTTATTTATTATCCGGTTTACACTTATAAAATATTACCCTGACTGAATATTAGTTTGTGACGAAGAACAAAATACAACAGCTGAGCCAATAATGTGGCCAATAATTTAATGGTCATCACCAAAATTGATGCTTTTAATCTTTAAACACAACAAATGTTCTGCATTCGTCTGGCTATACATATACTCATTATTTAGGCTGCCCGACAATCCTAACGAACTGCCAATAATGTCTTATATATTTTCATCGATTAATGTATTGCCATCAAAATATTTCTAGCCCTGCTAGAGAAGTACTTGTTTACGAATGTAGTAGTTAAATTTATTACACATAAGCTCCATAAATTTACAAAATTAAATCAAACACTTCATAAATTCAAAGCTAATTTAAAAATGTTTGACCAGTTTAAGACACACATATTTCATCAAATTTCATTCAATTAAATCAACATAATCGTAAATCAAGGCAAAAATTGCCATCAAACATCTCAATCTGTCTCAGACTGCTTGGCGAAAATTGGCCGAATGCTAGCTGTGATCTGCAGCATTAAAGAACACGAAAGTTCCGCGGATTAAATTTTACTTAGCCAATTCACAGCACTATTTTCATTACAAACTCTACCGAATACTTAAATTTTAGATTTTTAGGTACATACGTGTTTACTTGATTTTAATGCGTGCATCTAAAAACTGAACTGGCTGAACCCTAATCAGCATTACTCTCGCTTCGTCAATTCGGTTCCATTCTTTAGTAATTTTATGGCTTGAAGATTTTAACTTAGTCGTTTTTTCGTGTGTAAATCGAGTTTTCTGTTAACGTTTTCCCCGATTCATTGCCAGCTCATTCCTGAACTTATCGCCTCGGAATAATACCAGAATTCAACTAGTGCTAAACATTTCGGGCAATAAAAATTATTTATGGCTCGTAAACGCAAATAAATCCATAAAACTATTGAAGAATACAGTAAAATATCGTTCAGAACGGACATAGGGGCCTTTACTTGTTGTTAAACCTCTAAATGTGCAGCCATTCATGGCATCGTATCAAAAATAGGGACATACCGATATTTTTACTCGATGGAAATCGTATGTTGGCACAAAACGTTAAGATTCAATTCGATGTAAAATTATCTAATATACTGTCAAAACGATTAGCCAAGTGCAAGAAAACAAAAGTAAAAAATCATCGCCTGTAGTGGTAAAGACTTTAAAGAAACTAAATACTCCCAATTTTGTATCCAACCCTATTCTGTCTGGCGGGATTGAGCGGTTGAGTGCAACCGTAGGTTTTTATTGTGGCGAATGGGGGCATTCAGAAATTATTGAGATGGCTTAGGACATTTAGGTAGATATGTTCTACGATTTCGTTTTCACTGGCCAACGTACAAACCGAACAAAATATACCATTTCGTCTGCTGCATATCTGGTTTTATACGGGAAGTAGCCAAGTGCCCGCGAAAATACGGATTAAAGTAAATTTTGGTGAGTTTGACCATTTGGACACGCACGACTGGAGGAATATCCAATAAAAGAAATAATATGTCATTGGGAATGTAGCCGCACTTATTGGTTATAGACGAGTTTGAATGAGTTTGAATAAAAAAGTGTGCAAGGATTTGAGTCGAGTAATGAGCAATGAAATATCCCTGCCGTAAAATAATTGTACATACCGTTACTTAGAAGAGTGCCAATACGAGCTTTGATACTACCGAATTTTCGAATGAAAAGGATTTTTACTAGATAGGAAAGTTGGTAACGCTCGTGAGAAATGAGAAATACGCGAGAGGCTCAGCAAGCGACACGATTATGGCGTGGTGCAGAGCCGTTTTTCAAGATCTCACCGCTCTGGTCAAATAATATTTTACCACCTCATACTTTTTTCATATATTCCATTCGCAACAATTTATAAATATTAAATATTACTTCTTTTTCGTAATGTGCTTAATTTTTTTTGAAGTTATATACGCATATTTGTAAAGACGTCTCAGAGTGATGCATCCTCAGAGCTCGTGACGATCTCCGAACGACGATTGCATGAGAGCATACAAGAGGGAAGATTGGTCCGTAGACAACACTAAATCGGAGTAAAAGAAGCTACCAAAGGAAAGAAGGGTTTATTATATGGTCCTAGAATAGAAGATTTGGTGTAAATTGAAAAAAAATATTTTATACTATATGTAAAGTGCTTTTGAAACTTTGAACGCATTTTTCTCGAAATATATTGTCTTGAGTCGGTGAACAAGATTTCTCAGCGACCGTTCAGTTCATCAAATTTTTACACAACTCTTATAAATATATTTTTCCAATGGTTGATTGAAGATTTTTTTTCCTCGGATCATTATTTTCCATTTTATAAACAATTTTAAAGCTAAAATTTTATTTTAAAATTGAAATTGTTTGTTTGAGAAAACAAATATAATATAATAAAAAAAATATTATATAATATATTTATAATATATTCCTTCGATTGATCATCAGGTAATGTTTTATATTAATGAAACCTGTTTTTTTTTCATCTGACATGATCCAATTGTTAGAAAAAGCACCGCAATATTTTTGCAAATAAAAAACATCAAAACAAAGTAAAAAGTTACCACAATATGTTTATAAGAATGTACGCCAGTCAATCAAAATGTCTTTCTAGGAAAAAATCACTTATTATTGGCCTCGTAGCTGCATATAACCTCTTAAGTGTCATGTTGTGGGAACATTTCTATTTTTAACATCTTATAGTCCGTTCGCATTAAAGCTAAATCACGCAATTTCGATCAGCTGATCGATCTAAGACCAAATTGAGCACAAATCTACCTTATTTACCATACATGTGGCTCCGTTTTGACAGTTGAACATTATTTGATTTCCGTATTTCTATTTTTTATGTATCCACATGTCTATTTAAACTGGTTTTTTAGAAGGCAGGAGTGAGGTGGAAGGAGGCGGATACGTTGATTTGCTCTTCCACTTCACTTTCGTCTTCTAAAAAATACGCATGAAATCAGCTGAGTTTCAAAATTACAGAAAAGAATTCCTCCACAATTTTTTTTTTGCATACCAATCTTAATCCGATCCAAATAAATTTTCTGATCGGGTTGACGAGTCGCAAATACAATACGTGTTTACATCTTACATATTATTAATCTTGCTTAAAATCGCATTGTATTCGCAGCTATTGACGAGTATGTTTCTGTATGTATTGCTAGGACTTTAAATGGACCGGTATATAGTAAATGAATTGGTGGACGAACAAAATCAACTTTAACAAAGACATGAAAGGAAGGCCTGAATTTCACCATAGTTTCTGAAAGTTAGTAGGCAAATGCGAGTGCACTGATCTTCCCAGGGTTGTCTTAAAAGAAATTGCTAGAAAGACGTGTATTGTCTCCGTAAAGAAATTGTGTCGGTGACGCAGTGAATTCATCCAAGAAGAATCAAAGACAGTCTTCTGATACAGAGCGCAGCGACTTTAGTATACAATGCCATCAGTCTCAGAAACCGTTGGACTGGGGTAATTCGCTGCAATACGATGGGTTTGAAGCTAAAAATTTGGCCCAGTTCAACGTGTAAAGCAGTCTCAAATTATCTAAACTGATCGATGACAATGTATTGCACAGCTCAGAACTGAGCAATTTAAGTTCTCAGTGGGGTAAACGTTGAGTCACTGGCAGTAACGCTGTCCAAAGGCAATAGCTCAGCCCAACGAGAATAAGGTTTGATGATGGGGACACAGCATGTCTAGCACTCGAAGTGTGTTCAAGGACTGAATTTGTCGATGTGAATGGCGTTGAAATGTTCAGAGACCGAACAAAAGCTGAAAACACGTTTATAGAGGTAACACGAAAAACATTCTTGGGTTTGTGGGAACACATAATTACACAATCCACAATTGCACATCCACAAACACTTTACACTTCAACAAATACCAAAAATAAGCATATGAAAAGTAGGCTAAGATAGTTGTAATTTTTGATGTTTGTAGAAAGTAAGTTAAGTATTTTAATCTTGTATAAATAACATTAAAACATATTCTATAAAACTTAAACTTTTTTTTCTTATTTATTTTCAGAAGCAATATTATATGCTTTTAAAGGTTCAAACGGCAATATTCTTGTTCCCCGACGGCTAGAAGAATTTAACAGATAATTGCTTAACCATATCCGGAGATTTTCACCTTCATTTTCTGGCTAATTACATTACAGGGAATGTGAAAATATTTATTGCAAAAACAGCTTACGGCTGTGAATATTATATTTATGGCGAAAAATTAACTAGCCGGGATCAAAAGTTTGCAAGTAAACAATCATGTGTTTGCAATCACATGACTAAGCAATTGAAAATCCGCTATGAAATCAATCTTTCTCATTTCATTTTTTTTTTGTTTTCCTTTTTCTTAAGCCTATAAATTTTAGCCCAGGAGCTATATTTTCACTCTACTTAGGTTGGTAGGTTAAGTGGCTGTCAAGCGGAGAAGTTCAACTGATATCACAGACATCACTTTCCCATAGCCATTATAATCAGGAGACCATCTGGGGTCTTTAATAAACTGCACTATCTCCGTCACATCGATAAAGGAGAAATCAGTCAAATCTGATGGGATAGGGTTTCGAGTGAGGTCATTGCCCTGCTTGCCAATACCGGGCAAAAAAGCATGAGATGGGAGACAAATTATTCTACATCTTCCGAGAACCAGCTCCCACAGCTATAATTGAACCCAATAGTCAATCGTTTCATGTACCGTCCTTTAAGACAATGGTCCACGTGGACGACCACAGCAGAGCGAAGGACATCGCATGCTAAATTTAACAACTGTTTGGTGTACTATGTGTGCGTACAGTATCATTCTTCAAACTAGGATTTGTTAGCGTTCCCGAGGTTTTTATGCCTGATAGACTAAGGTGCTAAGCTAGGCCAGTTTGTCGGCCACAAAGTATACTAAACAAGGACTATAAACAATGGCCAACACGAAAATATGCTATAAAAATGTTGATATAAAAATAATAAGATGGTCGCACCACAGCGGTATAAAACGCAGCAACAATGCAAAAGCTGCAACGCCCAATTGGCTGTTATTGCAGTAAAGTGCATCGAAAACTTTTCGTGCTGTTATTGTGACATTTACGTTCCATAGTAAATTTTTTTCGAGATCAAACCTAAATATTGAACACTCTGGCAGATCAATTGAGGCGTCGTTCAATTTAAGTAAGTCAAATCGATGAACTTTGTACTTTTTTGTAAATAGCACTGGCTCCGCTTTAATTATTCAAGCCGCATTCCCGACTCCAATGTGAATGAATAATTTGACTTTTACGAGAGCATAGTTTTCACACTGCTGTGGCTATGTCATCTGCATAAGCAACTAATTTGCAGCCAACATAAACTAGCTTCCGCTGAAGAGCATTTGCCATGATGTTCTACAGCAGGGGAGAGAAGACACCATATTGGGGTGTGCTCGACGCAAATGAGCATTCTTCATAGATAAAATTCATCAGATCTAAATCTCGTATCAACATTAAGCACCATAAGTGCTTCCTTAACGCATCAGATTTCATGTTACTGAAAGTCCCATTAATGTTTAGTAAAATGACACGGTCTCAGAGCGAGAAAATTTTTCAATTCAAATTTGAAGACATACCGAGCAGTTTACAGGCTTATCTTTGGTGAAAGGATGCTGTGACTGGGAGATTATCTTAGGATTAAATGACCTTTTGATATAATAGCCAAGGCTCTTCTCCAGAATCTTTTTGTTCCTTCCCAGAATTCCTACGCTTTCCAGCACTATATATATCCATCAAACACGGGAGTGTTATATACTTATATGTAGGTCTCTCAACGGTTTTGAGCGGCTAGAGGTAGGTGATGACATGGCTCACCTCAATAAGGAGTTTGTAATTCCAAGAGGCGGCGAAAAATTGACGACATGCTCTACTTGATACAACCCATGCCCTAGGTGCCATTATATATGTGTACTAGTTTTTCAATAGCCACTATTTTGAGTGCATATTTTTTTATTTCTGTTCAATTAAATTCCATTTGATTCACTTATCGCCTATTTATTTTACATATTACATTATGATTGAAGTCCCAACAGCATTTTGAGTATGTTCTTAAATGGACACCAGAACTACTTCATTAATAATCTTTTTTTAAAGAATCATCGAACATACTCCTAAATTCAAACTCTGGTTGTTGTTTAAAAAAAATCCATCATAACTGAAACATAAAAATACTGGCACCTCCTCCATTCTATAAAAGTGCATGTAACACTCAACCTTTTGATTATAGATAGAAGCTTCGCTCATAAAATTGCCATAAGATAGTTAGATCTAAAGGGAAGCGACTTCAAAGGCACTTTCAAACACTTGAGTGTAAGCATAAGTGTTGCGTCTAAAATATATTTTTGCATGAATGTTATATCAGTCTGCTACATCATAAAAAAATCGCTGGAAAATCCCTGTGAAACATAGCTTCCTTTAGCCACTTCATGTTTCTCAAACGAGGGACTAAATCAGAGACGTAATTCGAGGTACCTACTTGAGTGTACGAATATCAAGCGAGCGACTCTCTCCGTACTTTTTTGTTTTCATATTACGATACTACATAAGCATTCACATTTTTATAGTCGTCTATAAAAAAACGAGTGACATAAATTCAAATTTAAATTCAGTTCTGAAACGTGGAATCCCATTTGCGCGAGCACTCGCTGCTTCCTTGGCATTCATCCATTCCGCAAAATCACAATTATCTTAGCGCATTAAATTTAATTAAACCCGTACCATAATAAGACTACGACGAATTTAAATCCCTGTACGTATAAAAATTTCTCTTAATATTTCTCATCATAAAAATATTCACCCCGTCTTTTAAAAGAACGAGCGTGATATTTTATATACGCGTCACACAATTCACTTTATGCGCTAATAAAAGCAAGTGAGCATGTCCTCGAAGAAGGATATTATTGCAATTGCTGCTGGCTTGCATAAAACGACGAAGAACATTTTTCGCCTGCAGACGATTCTCTCAAGGAGAAATCGTTCAAGGGCGTCCTTATATCAAATTAAATTACCGTACACATTCAAAAATGCAGAGCCATGGAGCAACTGAGTAAAACATGAAAAGACCTTCATGCACGGCAACCTTCGACAGTAGAATTGCAGAAAGTCCAGACCAAATCGAAAAGTAGCATGTAGCATTGAAGTCGTAGAAAATGCTTCAGTTTCGCATCTCGTCATACCTTTGTGTGCATTCATACAGCGAATTCAGGAGATTTTCCCAGACGATGGAACAACGTTTGTTTGGTCTGTTTATTTTTTCATGATAGCTTTAGTAAAAAGTTAAATACAATGGAACTAGTTCCAACGCGCAAAGCTTAACAACATACTGAATAAATTATGGTGGAAATAATTTAATTTTAGAACACCATTTAACGTAGCTGGTGGGTTTATTTATCACACAGAGCGAGCATGAATTCGTATTTTCACAGGACTTGTTTACAGCCGGAAAAATATGAGTTTACACTTTTGTACATAAACAAATTTTCCAGGATTTTTTTTCCATAGAATATATAATGAAATTTTAACTGATTCAAGAACGCCAGAGAGTTTTAATAGTTAAGAAAATATTATGTTGTTGATGGACCACAGTCAGTTCTGTAATGTTTGTGACTATGTTCGAGTGAAACAAAGTGGAACTTCGGTGTGGACCGTGCGACCCCCAATGGTTCCGAAAAAATTTCACTGCAGGTGGGAAGTCTTCATCGAACGTAAATGGAAGTGGACGGACGTCCAAAATCTGTAGATTCCGGTGCATCTAAAACAATTTTTCCTGTGTGTCTTGGGTTTGGAACGGATCATACTGGCAACGAAAGTGAATATAAGTTACGGCATAAAGGTTGAGTAGTAGAGCTGCAAGGAAAGGGAAATTGCAAAAACAAAGAAGAGCTGGTGAATTATCGGCAGTAGATAGGCAGCGGATATTTTGGGAATGAAATAAAACCAACGAAAGAAACCGAGACACACACGGCGGTCCTAACGAAACGTTTCCCGAGAAGAGAACCGAGTCGGTATAGTCGTGCATTACTTTAGCATTGCGATGACACTATGATGGTTTTGTAATGCACAACTAAACCGGAAAACGCTTCGACAGAACCGCCGTGTGTGTCATTGCGCTAAAGTACGAGCACTAAAGATATTTTGGACATCAGCCGCAATAGGGCCCCAGCAAGGGAGTATAGTCTTTACATCAGAAGTAGAAGAAGAATTAGCAACTGTAATAAAAAAGATGACCAACGTATTCATTCGAATATGCTGAAAGGTTAAATTTAAAGCACAACTTCAACGGAGCTTCAAGAATAGCTGGACGCAATTTGTTGAACGCATTTATGTTGAGAAATAATATATCTATTAGGAAATCAGAAGCAACAAGCATAAACAGAATTACAGCTTTTAACAAAGAGGAGGTGCAATTGTTCTATAAGCTATTAGGAGAAATGATAGAAAAATACAATTTTGCTCCAAAAAACATATATAATTATGATGAAACAGGTATTTCCACTGTGCAAACTCCGGGGAAAATACTAGCTACGAAAAGGCAGAAGACAGTTGGGTCCATCACAAGTTGGGAGAGAGAAAAAAACATCACTTTAAGTGGGGTATGGTTAGTTCTTGATTTTTTAAACATAATTTGAAGATTTTTTTTAGCAATATGGTAAATGTTAGTTCATTTACTGAAAGAATATACTAAAGTACATATATTAAACAGTATCCAGTAATTTTTTTATTGCGAAATATTAAAAAATGAGCCAGTGTCTCTACATCCAGTTGGACATCCCAAAAAAAAAGGTGAATTGCCGTAAGAAACATAACTAATAGCTGGATCATCTGAAACAAAAACCAAAAAAATCTGTTAATTAATGAGTTTCTTGTGGTAACGCTGTTGAGTTTTTTCATTTATTTTGTTTATTTCATCTTTGGTGTAGTTTTGAAGCAAAAAAAAAACGAAAAAAAAAATTTATTTTCGGAACTGTGATTTAAATCGTAAAAATTCCTTTTTAAAATAAAATTTGAGTCTAAAAATAAAATAACTCGACAGCGTGACCTTGTAAAATATTTACAGAATAAGTGTTCAAAACTTCAAAAGGATCGGCACTTTATTTTTGAGCTACGTCTCCTTTAAAAATAAAAAGTCTCTGAAAAAGCGTTTGAGCATTTTTTTTTGGTAAAAAAACGTTAATTTTTTTCTCTACTCCCACAGAATCGTCAATACCGGGTCCGTAAAGTGAAAGGCTATCAGCAAAGATGTCTACAACATATTTTTATTGTTGTCTTCGAAGGACTCGACCTTCTTCGCATTCTTTTGCAGCTTTTTGATCAGCTTTGGTAATACGAATGCCATCCTCTTCGCTTGCCCATTCGTGAGAGCTTGTCCCTAAGCTCATGCTCATATAATGACCATATAATGACCAATAGAATGAAACAATAACAAAAAACGAAAATTTGACCATATACAAACATTTACAAACAAGAATATGACTTATATATGAAAAGTCATCCAGCAGAAAAGATAGCCCCTTATGATGTAGAATCCTTGGTGAGGAAAGCATTTAATAGTGTTGCATCTATTGGCAAAGGAGAATCTGGATTTAGAGCAACTGGTATTTTTCGAGTAAATCCTCAAGTGTTTTCAGAAGAAGACTTTATTACTTCTGAGATTCTCCAATATTCAACAGTTGAAGTTCAAGATTGTAATAAATCTATTTCGGTTCCTACTACAGATGTAGTGCAAGATTCAAGGTTGATTCCTAGCACATCGAGGCAAACAGACCCATCAGTTCCTGGTACATCAACTCAATTCGACAACACCTCAAAGAGTCGTCTGATAAGGTATCTAGTATCCAAGACCTTATGGAATTGCCAAAAAAAAACATCTGGCCTCACTGCAAGACAGGGTCGAAAAAAGCAGCATGCCACTGTCTTAACTTCGACGCCAATCAAAGAAACTTTAATAGAAAAAGAAAACAAGAAAAAAAGAAAATCTCAAGACAAAGGAAAAGAGAAGAAGAAATGGAAAGGTAAGCTTACGAGGACTGCACTGGGTGGGATTTTGCTGAAGGTTATATTTGCGATATGTGTTAAACTTTGTTTGATTCTTATTAACCACAGGGTAACCATTATTGCTCCGATCTCAGCGCAATTGGAGTCTGATGCATTTTTTAAAAAAACTTCTCTTATTTCCAAAGTTGATTCCCAAAATGATTAATACTGATCTGAAATGAGAGTTAAATAAATAAATTTAATTATAAGGCGGTTGCAATAAAGATTTGATTTTCAAATAAGCTGTTATTTTAATTCTCGCTTAAGTGACTCCCATTACCCTTTTCTTCCCTAAATCAGATGTCGTACGGTGTTCGTGTGTACCAAATCAGGTTAGATAGAATTAAAAAGTTGAATGAATATCGGTGCTCTAGGCTTATCACCAGAAAACTATAAGTTATGGCATCTGGCGCGTTATGTTTTTTCAGTAGTCCTTTAATATTGAAGTAAAATGATAGTAAACCCACGACAACCCTTATCGGGTAGATAATTTTAAGTTGGTAGAAAGCTTTATTCAATTATTTATGATCAATGCATACGAGTGAAAAGTTATGCATTCCACGACTACTCCTAATAACATTCAGATACCAATTCAGAACTAGATTAACTCATAGCTCAGTCCATAGTTCTTCATCTAAACCTAAATTCGAACTACGAACCCCAAGCATTAGGAGCCTCGCTTACCCACTAAACAATTTAAAAACTACACGCCAGAAGTCTTTAAACTATGGCGTCTAGCACTACGTGTATTTTGAGCGCACTTTTATCGACGATATTTAAGAGTGTTTTGCTGACATTTATACATCCCCTCACACAGTATGGCTGCGAGTTATAATTGGAGTGCCATGAGCCATATTAGATGGCTCATAGCACTATGTAACATAGCGTGTGGGGCCATAGATTCTGCGCCATGTAATTATGGTGCTGGGGGCCATACTGCATAGCTGAGGGTACTATGAACATAGCTTGTGGGACCATAAATGCTGCGCCATGTTACATAGGACCACGCGCTATGTAGATTCTGACATTATGGCGCTGGGAGCCATATTGCATAGCTCAGAGTACTATGTACAAAGCGTATGGGGCCATAAATAATGCGCTATGTTACATAGCTCTGGGCGCCATGTGGATTTTTTTCAGTGTAGTATGGTAGGTTCGGTATTTTTCTGAAGCAAGTGGCATCAGCTCCACCCCAAATTCTCATCAGAGCTATCTACTTTGATCTCGGCCTGATACAAAAAGACTGAGAACGTGGTTTTGTAGACAACGGTAAGAAAGGTTCATTGGAGCTATAAACCAGTTTTCGTCATACGAGAAAATATACGAATTGAGGTGAAGATCATGCCAAATTTCACTAAACTCACTAAGGCGAATCTGCGAACAAAACTGGTACTTTTTCGAGAATAAATCAAGGAATAGCTATTATATGAAATTTAAAGGAGTATTGAATAGCCGTTAATTCGGTCCAATGACCGTAGATCCCGATGATTTCACTAGCGAAACATCGAATCATTTTCTCAACGGCAATATTATACCAGAGAAATGGAAGCAGTTTATCGATATGAGACAGAATTCTGGTATCAATGCAGCACAGATTATTCGAGGCAGTTGCAATCAAGATAGAAGAGGCTCGAATCAACTAGTCATTAAAGATGAGCGCCAATCAACAGCCAAGCTGCTTATCGATCAAATCACTAACTATCCTTAGTTAATGATAGCTCGACGAGTCATCATGAGCCTGGAATCTTGGGGCATAGCCAAATACTCCAAAATTTAACTATAAATGTAATTTTGAACTGGGTTTGATGGCTCGTGGACCATTTTCGCATCTCCACATCTGACGGACGGTAGTACGTGCCTCTCAAATGTCAACAAATCCACGTGTCCAAATAGAACTTGTAATTTAAGTTAATACAGTCAAAACATTCTAATCAACGAAATTTTCACTGTACTTGTTTTTGAAAAAACTAACAGCAAAACTCACAGCAGTAAACATACAAATGTATCCACATTTTACAAAATACACATGAAATAATAATTTGAGTAGCTCTGCAAAATAAAAAATTTATAACTATTAACATAGCTAAAAATTTCGATTGTAAGCACTTGAAAACAAAATCAGCAGCATACTTACAATATGATATTCAAACTTATCATGCTCCCTTATGTCACAGAAAGAAAAATAAATTTGGAAACTTCATATTTAACAGGGGACCATTAATGAGCTAAATTACAGCTCGAAAAACAAGCCAAATCACATTTTCATTTCTGAGCTTCAACGACTGGTAAACTCAACTTCATTAATAAGAACGCCACCAAGTACTACAAACATTCTCAGACGATATTAAAATAATAAATAGAATGGTACGTAATAAATGTGAAAAATAACATTTCAAGGGTCTGGACTTTGCATAATTTAAAGCTTAATTCTGCCGGTGCGAAACGAAGGTTGAACGTTTATTTCAACAGTGCTTTGAGCAGCTGGTGCAGGAGTGGCAAGTACGAGTAAGTTATCTTATTTACTTGGGATCTATGCTGAAGGTTTTATGTACACATGTTTCAAAATGTAAATGAATGTATGCTGTAGGAGAAAATCAATGCATTGTCACAACAGTGCAATATTAAATACTGTTACATTTGTGGAACACAGAAGCTGGAATGAAATATTCATCATTTTATACATGAGTTGATTTCATTTACATATGTATGTATTTTGGTTGGTCACTTTTGGTTTAAAAAGAATTAACAGCTATTTTGATTCAGGACATTTTAACTGATTTAGAAATAAAATTAGTATTAGGATCACTCACACCTCTATAATTCTGTGAAGAGAAGTTATTTTGAAAACTTAGTAAAAATATGAAATTCGGTTAAAGTTTAAGCTTGTTTCTGTCAATGTTTTGGTATTCTTGAGCCAATGGGGGCGCTAAGTACCTAAAAGTAGGCAAATAAAATTTTGAGTTGTTTCGATTGCGATAACTTTCCACAGACTCAACAGACCAATATCAAATTTACAGGACGCAATGATAGACATAAGAAATACGCTTGTGTGGTTTTGGATTAAAATTATGGCCACTCTGTAGCTAAGGGCAGTACACAAACAGAAATTCTTAAAATCTTCAAGTCTCCTGGAAGCTATGCATTTTCCGAAAAATGCGAACAATTGATAAATATTTTGGCTTATCTACAAAATGCAGCTAAAATTTTCAAAATTTCTTATTGCACAAGAACGAAAACCAAAAGTACCTTCGTTTAGTTCTCTTCTTTGTGTTCGCGAAAGCTTACGTTCCAATTATCAAATTCAATTAATATACACAGAATATACTGCCCCTGAGTAGAGTGGCAGTGGTATCATCTTGAAATAACTTGAAACAATATAACTTCAAAATTACTTTCGGTACAGTCATTCGATAATGTTGAAATTCATATATGTAGTACGTTGATCTTAATTTACGTCAGATTTTAATTGGTTTGAAAATGTTTTTTTTATTATTTATGTCAGTATATTATTACCTAACTTAACCTAACTTAAAGATTAAAAAACAATGAGAAACTTATAAATCTATTGGCTATATTATTTTGGCCTGCTAGCTCTCGTCGTTTTTTTTTTTTAAATTTATTGTTGTTTTTCTTTTTTCTTGTGTTTATGTTTGCTTTTCTTGTTTTTCTTTTTATCTTAAACACTATAATAATACTACCCAGCTTGTACATTATACTGGGTGTTCCACAAACTTGTGCAAACAACGCACAAAAATATTACTCTAGAAAAGAATATTTGAGGTGGGTAGCTGATGAAAAAAATCGTTTAGTTCCTTATTCAACTTTTTATTACAAATAAATTTAAAAGCAAACAATAACTAAATACAATAAATTTTTCTTAGCAATACTCATTCAATTTCCTTTAACTATTCAAAATTTTATTTAATCCACTTTACTTGATTAATCTACTCCATATATTTGTGCCTTTTTTACAACAAATAATTTTTAAAATGATACGAGATGAAAAGTACCGTTTGTATACGGTATGCAGATGGCTTTGTTTAGCATACGTACACACCATACGAAATGGTAATTTCTGGTGCACCTTACAATTGCAGTATTAATTGCACAATTTACGAAATTAAAGACTTAATTCACTTCGCTGCACGTCGTAATTTAAAGTACGTTTTTTATATGTTATTAGAGCTGGAACTTGAATATTGTGTGAAAATATCCTGATCGGCATGTATTTACACTTATACGAAGTTCCGAGTGAAAGATAGAAAAGAGGCTACACCTAGCATTATATTTAAGCAAGATACCTTTGAATGTGTTGCTTGGATGATCCTAGTCACAATAGGCCGGTTGTCGAGTTTGCTCTGCCTTTTATTGGGTTTTAACTCTCCAAAATAAGCGGGGAAGTTTCTCTATATGCATGTGCTTATCACTAAATTTGGCTCAATTACATCATATAATCTTTGTCTTGTTATTTTAAAAGTTGTAAAATTTAATCGACTTTCGTTATTGATTGAGTTTCGTGGTAATTAAATAGCTCGTTATAATAGCTCGTTAGAATCACTTGTACGCCCTATTAACCGAATCAGTCCGTTCTCATGTCCGTCTGTCTGTCCCCAGAATCTTGTTGCTAATTCTACAACCCGGTCCTTAAGCGGCTTCAGTCCCGATTCCTGGCACAAGAGAAGGTTTTTCGGCCACTTCTTAGTTAGTGCAGACGTGGAGGATTCTTCTTCCATCTCCGCTTCTGCCATGGCAGTATTTGAGCATGTAATCCAAGATGGGGCTACATAAGTCAGGATACGTCAGATAAGTGACTGATAGCAAATGGATTTAGCCTTGGTGATCACTCCCATCTTTTTGGCAAAAATAGATCGGATACGTTGATTTATAAGTATGTAGATTTGGCAGCTGTGATTTTTCGCCGCACATAAGGATTAAACTTCAGAAACTCAGGGAATTCGAATCCGAGGTACTTAAACTATGAGCTAGAAGTGATCCTACAAGTTCCGAACAAGACAGTGAGTTCCTTGGTGCTTAAGTCAGATTTAGTAGACTTTTGTAGAATTTTTATCATATATTTTATTGAAAGGTACACTAATTAAATTTGCAGCAGCAAAGGGCTGCCAGCAAAATCCAGTTTCGTTATTTTCGTAAAAACAGAGGCTACTATGAAATGTGAATATTATAAGCATCTAGGATGAAAATATCTAATGATTTTTTAATCTGCCATGTTTTGCGAATTCCGCGCACAGCAATCTCCAAATTTTTAAACAGTGTAACTTCCGATGTAATTATTAGATAAAAAACGAAATTCACAAGATATGTTGTTCTCGACGTGAAATAGTTGTTGTAGACTTTTGATCGCAGTGCTAGTAAAGTGCTGCCCACATTAAGCATATTCAGTATTTTTTTTTTTTTACTAGAAGATGCCCTTCGAAATATAGACCAAGTTTTGTAGGCTTTGCATTCAAAATCTAAACAGTTTCTTTACTTTTCTTAAAAAATAACGTCTTTCCAGCGGTTCCTTTCCGCTTGAGTTATGAACTCTTAATACTCAACTGTAATAGACTTAAATTGATTTTAATGAACGCTTAAAATGAACGAAAAGTTCACTCATTTGTTGCCAATTGCTATTTTGCCCATAATGGACTTATACGAACGAATATGAGAGTACTATCCAAGTCGAATTTTGTACTCCGTTATTCGCTCATTCAAAATTTCATTAAGTAAATATCTGCTCACGCGAGTCCAATAGCTATCTATAGGCTTGCATTTTTCGGTGATTTGAACTGCAAACAATTTTTATAGGCGATGTCAAATAGACTTCAGTGGTGTGCGATCCTTTTGGTAGTCCACTTATGTGGTCTGAATTGGACGAAACTTGACGAAACCGGTCAGGAAGTACATGATAGCTAAGCCAGTTGGTTTCTATGGATTCGAAAAACCACTGAAGTCAATTTAAGCTCATTTAATTCCATTATAATTCAGCCTTTATCTAGCGATTACAAGCAAGCAAGATCACTTTGTTTAGATTTTTATGAGTATTACAAACATGCGATTATTTTTACGGTTGGATTTATTGGATTTATTCGTCAAAAACCTAGAACTCTTAGTAAGAAAAAATGCGAATTCAAATCCGTGTTTGAGCTAAATGCCTCTCGATCGATATTTGACCTCCTGTACAATAAAGAAATATACGTGCCATATCTCGACCGCAAAGAGACTGATAAGATCAGCCTCAATAAGATGTGGTAGGCTGGACACTTAGCTCGTACAGACGACGAGGATCAGGCTCGAAAATAAACGCTAAAAGAAAGCTTTTTTACGTGGAGTGCTGTCAAGAAAAAGGCTCAGGATATCGGACTGGATGAGGTCTGAGCAAAACCGAAATATCAGGAATTCTCTTCTGAAAATCCTCTTAGACCGCAGTTGATGATGAAGCTCAGTGCTGTCTATTTATTTTTTTCCAAATATACCATATGTGATTGTAATGCTAAATAATGCCAGATCCGGTGAAATCATAATGCTAAATAATGCTATCTTATTTAATTAAATTAAGCATAATTCGATATGAAAATAATAAATGTATTTATTACAGAAAGACAAATTAGAAGCTTTAAAACTACACTTCAAGACGTTTCTATATCTATATTATAAAAAATAACCCATCGGTTGCATCTAAATCTTCTTCTCTTATGTAAAGCTCATTTGTGCCAATATTTTTCAAAATGTCATTTGGAACTTGGGATTGATTGGGAATGACATATCATTACAACCTGTTTTCAAATATTTACGCGAAAAAATTTGAGGGTCGAAATTTATATTTATAATAGATGAGTGCCAGATTGGTCCAAAATGAAAATTGAAGTACTATTAATTATGATCGATGTCTGACTCCAAATTTTGGATGCCTTTCTAGAAAAAATGCCAGATCTAGCATTCAAGATGCTAAAATGGCAGCACAGATGACGCTGTGTCCAAATGCTTTGAAAATATCAAATTTACAATTATTCAATACATGCAACCTTACAAATGATTTTATTTAACTGTTTAATGCATTATACATAATTGGTAATAACGAATGGATTTTAATGATTTATAAACTTGTCAGAGATACTATTATACACCATAACCAGTTTGTAAATTTGCTACAAATCTACTTTAAAAGTGCTAATTACCTCTCAATGACCCTTCAAGCAGCAACAGAACATAATGTAACAACTAGGAATTACAGTTAAAAAGCAATAAAAAATTGATGTATGAATGCAAATAACGAAAGTCATATGAAAAGGTGTTTACTGAACTGGATCAAAAGCAAAGTTATTAGAAAAGGATTTTACGACAGCATTATATTACACTACGTTCAAACGCACTCGGCCAGTTCGGAAAGTAATAAAACACTTCAACTTGAAAAAGTCTGTTAGCATACGCAGCTTTAATGCTATTCAGTCACGTTTACGCTATCTAAACTTCACATTTCGTCGAACGTAGAACTCAATCATTAAAAATCTACAACAAATTGAAGAAATTATCTGAACCGCGACCATATCGCAATCCAACCAACATGTACCGTAGCCCTAATCACGCCCAAAACCTTAACGATTCGGGAACCAACCTTGCATTGTTTGTCGTTTTTTCCCTATCTCACTGTTTTTTCCGGTTCTTGTTCTGCTCTCCCAAAACTCGCATAGATTTTTTTCGGTGCTTACAGAATTTTTATCGAATTAGAGTGACCGCGAAAAAGATCGTTTTACAAGATTTTGATAAGAGCGAGCGAAGAAAAAATTTATACTGAACTCTATCATTAAATTTTTGAGGGCGATTCGCATTAAGATAAGGCAGCCCTCCGTAAATACTACTTTATTTAGTGTTGTCTGGCTGACTGGAGCACAATTCAATGTTTTTCTTTTCGGTTGTAATTTAGTAGCGGATTTGATTCGGCCTTCTTGGATACTTATCCATGGAAAAGAGTAAGGTGAGCGCGGGGGAGAGGGTGGATGTAATACTCAACTACTCTAACATATCAGAAGGTCTGAACCTACAAAAATCAGTTAATCTTAGGTTTCAGTTATTTGTAGAAATGTTTTTTCGCTGACACTGGTAAGATCAATGAATCTATGGATTTTTTAGACATTAGAATGAAAAATAACTTCTTACTGTGGCTTTAAGGACTGTTTCATGATCCCCAAGACGCATTTAAAACAATATATTGTATTTTAGGCGCATAATGCTAAATGCTCTTCAGCTGAGTAGAAAGGAGACCTGTAAGCAAAGTAAGCAAAGCTTTAGACGAATAGAAATTTATAGCCCTACTTTAATGTAAAATTATTTGAATATTAAAGTTAACTTAAATACTCATAGGTTGCACCAGCATCCTCTAGAAGTGGTTCGTTGATGTTACACCTTAGTGTTGTATCATGAACGATATCAACGACCAAAAGTGTTTATTCTATCAACAGCATCCCCTATAATTTTCAACATCCAAAAACCTTCTGCAGCGCTTTAAACTTTTTTCGGTGTTCCATTTCGCCTTCATGCTGCGATTGATGAAAACTGTAATTATGCTAATTCGCTAAGATAATCTACTCCCGGTGAAGATAAAATCGTCCACAATCATCTATGCTTTTAATTGCCGGGATATAAAACGATTAAGAATATACGTTAGAGAGTGTTAAGTGAATTTATGCCACGATGCATAAATGAATTTTTAATATATTCCAGATTCACCTGAGTATTATGTGTGAAATTCAGTCGAACACGTCCAGAGATTACAGAAGGCTCAAACTTTGTTTAACGATTCTGCCTGCCTTCACGCCAGAATTTTGCTCATCCGAAGTGGAGCAACTGCGTATAAAGTTTTTATAGCCAGCTTACTCCGATTACAATCGCTGGATCCATAAATTTCAGATACAAAAGAATTCGAATGAGTGCAATCGTAAAATTTGTAGTACATTTGCCTGCAAGTGGAAAATTCAAACGTCTGCTTACCATTTATGGGGCAAATCTTAAAAAAGACTTCTAGCTGAATAAATTATCTGCAGATTTCACAAAACGTTAATCAAACTGGAAAAATTATTGAAGGTATTTCATAGATGATTGACTTGAATTAAAATCTGGTTGACATTGACTCGCATAAGTTTAAACATGAGGAACAATATAAAACAATGACTTTTCGCCCTGATGGAAATGTACAGCCCTTCTTGCATCAACCGAAATGTTTATTTGCTGCTGCAACCTGCTTCACGTTCGATGTGCTTAAAGGTATTATTGGAGTTGAATTATTGAAAAATAAGATGGTGATTAATACCCCTGTACGGATCACAAGGTCCAATCGTTTGCTAAAGGAATAACCAGATTCTACCTCATATGCAGCTAATGAGCCGGTAAACAGATGCTGCAGGATTCTCAATCGATTTAGCAATATTTATTCCCAAACGCTATCCAACTTCAATCATCTCTTATCCAAGCCATTTGTACGCAGTCAATTTTTAAGCTTTTTGTAAATCTGGTATTTAACTTTTATATATGTCATAGCTTCTGACTGAAAAGTTGGATCATCGTGAAATTTTCAGAGCGTATTAGTGCTGACCATAGATATAAGAAGAATGGATACGAAATGGGCCGAGAGAAATGAAGCAATTTTCGACCTCTGGTCTCAATGTGTTTGTATAAAACAATAACAAATTTCATGCAGAAAAGTTGATGCGTTTGGAAATTTGTTGAAATGTATTAGTTTCCCCGTTATCCCAACCACCCCGTAGATTGGATGGATTGAAATGAATGTTTACATAGAGAGTCTACAGCGCTGAGGGGTGGTGCGTGCGGCATTGAGGGGAAAGCTGTTTTACAGAGAGTAAGATTCCATGTGTAGTAAAATTGCTTCACTCACGTACGGGCTCATGCATTGTGATTGCGTGTCCATTCTTTATATGTCTATGGTGCTGACCCAGAACCATAGATGGTTAGAAACATATATGAGCCTGCGGGTGACCCTCCAGCTACAGCACATAAATCCTTCAAGTCATCCACCCTCCTGAAAAATTTACGCTTCTGACAAATTTCATGCTTTGCCCACTCTATGAAATAACAATTTTGAAAATTCCGTTCTCCATCACCAAATTATCTCTATTTTGAGGGCTCGAAACTTCTATTTGCGAGAGCTCACGATCAGATAATGACATCAATATGAAATTCACATGACATGATTCATTATGAGGTTTGATTTTCAATAGGCTTTTTTTGACAGATCACGCGTGACTCCTGTCAAACTGTAATATAATTTATATTTCTTTCAAAATGAGTCCGGTCAGAACGTAACCGTCAATGGCGACCGCTATCGCACCATGATAACGGATTTTTCGCTACTTTAAATTGAAGCCTGTGGTATCGGTGAGCTTTGGTTTCAATAAGACGGCGCTCGAGAGAAATAATGGGCTTATTGAGAAATCATTTTGGCGAGCACCTGATTTCACGTTTTGGACCAGTAAATTGGCCGCCTAGATCGTGTGATATCACACCTTTAGATTATTTTCTTTGGAGTTACACGAAGTCTCTGGTCTTTAGTGATAAGCCAGCTTCAATCAACGCTTTGGAAGCCAACATTACTCGTGTCATTCGCGAGATACCGGTTGCTATGCTGTAACGCGTCGTCCAAAATTCAGGATGGACCATTTACGACGTAGTCGCGGTCAATATTTAAAGGATATAATCTTTAAAACGTAAACTCAAAGATTGTTCTTTCGACTCACAATAAAATTGTTATTATAGAATTCAACTTTATGCCCTTTATTTGAGATTAATAATCAAACCTCATAATAAATCACCCTATACATATAAGTCCTGAGTAGTAGTAAATCTGATAGAAATGATTTTGAAACAGGTGTGGCAATGATGCCATTTGGAAAAATCGCTGAGAAAAAAATTGCTTTTAGACCTATCAATTCTAATTTAGTCACCAGATTTTAACGCACAGTGGTTGGATCTTATTCTAAACCAAGATTTGTAGAAATTTGTATGAAAAAAGGATATACTTACCAAGGATGGTCATATTTATCTCTAGAATTTTGAAAATGTGCTCAGTAAAATAAAGCTTTTTGCTCCACAGCTTCCGGTATAGTTATGAAATTAAAACGAAATTCATATGGTAAATGGATTTTATTGTAGGTCATATTTGGTAGGAATTTGGTTAAAAATTCATGATAGAGCTGACAGCTATAGTAGATTTTGTAATATTTTGTCATTTCTTTACCACGCGATGTTATCATGAAATTTTCAAATGGTAATGATCTTGTAGTGACAATAAGCAACAAATAATAAGATTTCGAAAATGTGAATACTTCTGCGTGTGGTAGCCTTAAATTACTTTTCATCCCTGTAACTTCTAATGCGGTCATTGGGTCGGAATAAAATTCACAGAATGGGTTGGCTTCGATGTGAAGCAAATTTGGCATACTTAGTGCCAGGTAAAAGTGCCAGTGCCAGGCATTTATGTTATTTCCGTGCCAACATCTACCATGAAAATAAGTAGCCATTGTTTAAATTGCCCAGGTATTGCAAATCGTGCGGATGGCAGTCCCAAACAAGTCTCTAACCAAAGTGTATAGAATGATAAGTGGGTGAACTTATTCCATTTTCCAGAAAAAACATTTTGGCCTTGAAATTGCGCCTCCATTTACGCAATGCATTATCTGTCAAAGCAACCTGAGAGTGTGCTGGTATTTTTTGCGTCAGTGAGCCGTATGTGAGCAACGAAAAATCTAGCCTGAGCATGTAGTTGTCGAATCTTATCTTGCATCTCTTTCTGTTCCATGCGATTTCTTCCAATGTTCCAGGCTGATCAACAATACAATCTCAGGCCAGTTCACTGGATTTTTGGACCGTACACATATACGGAGTCCGCACGCTGGTTAGGAACTAACTTCTTACGCTGTGCTCTAACCCGCTCTAAAACGAGATTCATAGGGTAGGTCGATTTTGACGTGAAGCATCTGTGGTACACTTTAAGTCGCAGTGCTAGCCTAAAGTTGCAAGCGTTGAGTACTTCCATCATTTATGTTATAAGAGATGCTGCTTTCGGAATATATGTTGTAGCGCCGGCACCAAAAACTGGCAAACGTAGAAAACAGCGAAAAACAAAAAAAAGTGCTTGCACTCGTTAGAAAAAGTTAAATGAATACATCTGACGGATATTTGGCTCGCAATGTGAAGATTTATATGCGAGCACTAATGAGACCTTGAAGTCATCGATAAATTCACGTATAATAGACTGATGTAGAACTTATCTCATATGGGCGACGAAAATAAAATTTACGGAGGCAGCATCAGTGAAAATAAACAGCCTGATCTTCGCAGGAGTGATTGTGTATGCCGTTAGTATTGATGATTACACAAATTAAGAAACACGAGTGCACCATTCAAACCCTAAAATCGAAAAAACTTCAATTTATGACAAATTTTTGTGCAGCCGATATGATAATTGTGATCTTACTAGTATATACAGGGTTTTTTTTTTGTTTTTTTTTGTTTTTGGGGGAGCGGATGTCGAAAACCTTCAATAGGTATCCTGCGAACGATACAAGATTATGTGAGATTCTTACTCACTAAAAAACGTCACCCGCCGACCACGGAGGTCCGAGTCGGAACCGCTTTCGCATTACTTCAACTCGGCTGTGCTACTTCCACCCATCAGGTGTCCCATTGGCTTACTTCCGTTCTGTCAGGCTTTCAGGAGTCTATGAGACATCCTTCCTCTTTTTTCAAACGCAATACCCGTTCTACATATGCTGACACAGCTGACCAGGCATCTTCTGACTGTAGCATCATCTCCACGATTGACTCCGGCGTCACAGGGCCAATGGCAGAGAAAAGCATGTGTCGCTCTCTTCTGAAGCGGGCGCAGTGGAAAAAGGTATGCAAAGCGTCATCACTTTCCTTAGCACAGTACTTACAGAACTCCGTCCTGACTTTCCCCATTCTGTGAAGGTATTTCCTAAAGTAGCCGTGGCCCGATAGGAACTGGCACAGGTAGAAGTTTATTTCACCGTGGTCGCGATTAAGCCAAGGTTTTAAGGCGCGAATTAGCCTAATCGTCCATGCTCCCTTCGAGCTCGTAGCCCAGCGCTCCTCCCAAAGCTCAAGCGTTCGCGCTCGTGCTTGAGCAACCAAGATTTACAGTATATACAAGTATATACAGACAAAATTCAATTTAAATTTCCCCCCATTCTATGAGGTTTCGAGAGGTCGCGATTCGCGTACAAATAGTTTAACACATGTGTTGAACATTCATAACCTCGAAAAAGTCGCAATGTTGAAGCCAAATGCAGAGTATAATCGAAGAGCCGCGATAATCGAAAGTCTTCGCGCTGGGCGGTCAGCACGGAAGATTATTCAATTTTTCCGATATCCGAAATCAACTGTATATGAGGTTGTTACAAAGTACAAAGCTCAAGAACAGTTAAATGAAGGTTCAAGTACACCGGCAAGAAAGCAGCACTCAAAAGAACACACCGTGAGAACCCCTGAAGTCACCAAAAGGACTGAAGAGCTGATTCTGGAAGACCCGGGGCTATCGTTACAAAAACTGGCGTCTATTGTGAATGTGAGCGAGCCTACCATGCGTAAAATCGTTGAGGAGGACCTTCGATATTATTCTTACACTATCAAGGTTAGACAAATGCTTTCTGAGGCTGTAAGAACGAAGCGAGTGGCTCGCTGCAATTTGATCATATTTTCTAAGGCTCAATTTGATCATTTCTAAGCAGTTTTGGCCTCCGAATAGTCCAGATTTAAATGCCTTGGACTATTACGTATAGAGCGTGATTGAAAGGGCTACCAACAAGTCTCGACATCCAAATTTGACATCATTAATGACCGCCATTGGGGCAGCGTTCGCCAATATTGGCAGCGCAGAATTGCAGAGACCGTGCGAGCGCTTCAGACTGCAAATGGAGGCCGTGATTGAAGCTGATGGGGGCTACATTGAATAATTACAATGTCAATAGATGCACGAAACGCCATGTAGGACGTTTTTGTACTTAAATTTCATTTTTCAATAAATAGCACTATTTGAAGGATGTTCATTGATTTCTCCGGATTTTGGCACCGCACCCTGTATATACTTCCCTGAAAGACAGCGTGCTCAGTTCAAACTGCTCGTCAGTTACGCCAATAAAGTAGAGCTTTAAAATAAAAACAAATTAAAGATTGCCAACAAAATATCAAATAGATATATTCATTTACTCTCCATAATTCACACAATCTGTAAAATATAGTATAACTGCACGTTATTTTTTCGTCAACGACTACCAGGCCGAAGTTCATTGCTTAGCATTTATGCGAAAGTTCATGCACGAACTGTCACTTTTTACTTGATAATTGATATCAATACTTCTACACTCATTTGATCCAGTCGATGCCCGTAGTTATTCATGTGAACGAACCGCTAGCGTGACACATATTCATTTGAAAAATGAACGATTTCTTCGCTTTCGCAAGGACTTTCTATAGATTCAAAAGGAACACTTCATTGTTGCATTCCACCGCGCCATTCACATTCGACCAATTACAAGTTTTTCGAGGGTGGATGAAGAAAAACTATTTATTACCTGAAAGTCTAGCAGTATATTCATGAGAAAAATGCATGTCCTTAGAGTAAGGACTTAGCCTCGTTCTTCATATACCGTACTTACATACACCGCTAGCACCATCGATTCCATGACGACAGTCAAAATAGCTGTCTGCAAAGTGCAATTGCATGTACTTTGGTGGCTTCAGAGATGTTTATGACAAAGCAGTATTGGCAGGAAGGATATATTTTATGCGCTACCATTCTATTACTTTATGCATATACGAATCATTTATTTATGGTGTAGCTCCAAGCAAGACGAATACACGATATTCGATGAGCATATTAGCCATGACCAGCAATAAATGCTCTTTCAAACGTTTCTTAAACATTGCCAAGCGTGAGAATTGATAATTAAAACACTAGAAATCACATTCTTTGTTAGAATTTTCTTTTGACTGCATTGTTTGCCATGCTATATCTGCATAATGTTAGCTCGAAGTATTGGTATTGTGGTATCGTGGTAGATAAGTACAACAGATAAGAATATTGAGAGGAATCGCTTGTAGCGGTCGACGCGACAACCACCTGTACCGGCTTCATCGACCAATTAGACTTATAGACAGACTTACAATTTGATGAAATTTAATCATAAATTTTAAATTATCTATATAACAGCTTGTCTATAAAATGAAAGTTTGAACTAGGTAGCATTGTTGGTAGGAAAATGACTAAAATGCCTGTTGCACAGCCAAAAGTATACTTCTCTCATTATATAATACGTTAGTATACAAGTTCACGTTAGGACTAACTTCCCCAATGACTGTATTGGAAGTAATAGTGAAATTATTTTTTGCATTTCAACCCTCAACAATGTAAAAGTTTTTTGATTTGAAACATTTTCATCTTATGTCCACTACAATATAATTATTATTTGCTATTGTATGCCAAAGACATTAATTTTGTTGAGCGTTTTTCAAGATGTCACCATTGCCTCATTGTTATAATATCTGCTCCTACTCAGGACCTATATATTCTGCGAATATATTATATATTCTCATATTCATCTGATTTCAAATCTGAGAGATCTCACGAACACCAATATAAGCTTCTGAATATAAAAGTAATTATACCGCTCCTATGAGATTAGGAAATTTCTACATGTTGAGTTGACTGTAAAGATAAGTGAATCAATGAATCTATTACATATTTGGAAAAAATAGCATGGCCAATGGTTTGCAGGATTTGTGTATACGTACGTGCTTTAGCGACTGAATTGCATACACATCAACCAAAATCCATACAAACTCATATCTAACACACATCAATATGTCCTGTAAATTGCTGATCTTATATATGTTAGCGAACATGCCACAATCCGAAATCGCAAACAGTCTGTCATCACTTTTAAGCATATAATTTTAAGTTCGCAAAACATGCTTGCTTGATTCTTCCAAATATATTTTCTCTGACAAAAAGAAACCAGACTATAAATTGACTAAAACACTTGCTGCCGCCAAATGCCTTAAAAATTTTGTTGTAAATTTAAACCACCTTACAACTCATATATACCATTTCCTGAAAATTTCAGCTCGATCGGATCAGGCAATCCAGACAAAAATCTTTTTAAATTTATAGTATATATATTAAATATTGTAGTTATAGTATATTCGGTATTTATTGTCAAACGACAACAAAAGTATAATCATTTGCATTAATTTACACAGCCAAAATATCAAATGGTTCACGTGGACACGGCAGCATAAAGTGGCGACGTTACTCTTCAAGACACGCTCATACGAAGTGGTCAGCGGTCGCCAGAAGCCACCATATTGAAAATTCCCCCGTTTGTACTTGCTCCCACAAAGTGAACAGTGATCGTCAGTAGCTGCCATATTGGAAATTTCCTAATATGTACACGCTCCTAAGAAGTGAACAGTGATCTTCAGAAGTCACCATATTAAAAATTCGTCAGAAGTTGCTATATGGGAAATCTCCTTGCATGTACATGCTCCCACGATGTGAATTGCGACCGTCAAAACCCGCCATATTGGAAATCTCCTTGCATGCGAACGCCCACGCGAAACGAACTGTGTTCATCAGAAGCCGCTATATTGAAAATCTTTTTGCATATACACGCTTAGACGAAGTGAATAGCGTTCGTCAGAAGCCGCCATATTGAAAATTTCCTTGTTTATACACAGAACTATCATGTACACACAAACACAATGATACTTAGCGCAAGTTCAACAAATCGGGTATACTCCAAATTCCAATTTGGGATCTCGTGTAAAAAGACTAATTGATTATTTTTGTCACATTGAATTTTAGACCACTTTATTTTGTCAAGGATAAGATATTAATAATGAACAAAAGTAAATTAAAATAAATTTCATAAACCTTTTTGTTAACTCACTTAATTTTTTGAAAAAAAAAGTTACTAAAAATTGTAATTGTTTGGTTTTGAAAACCCCAATGTCCCCCAAAATCTAGAGATCTATGTCATCACCATACAGTAGAAAATACCCCATTTTGAAGGAAAAATACCCCAACCTGGCAAACTTACGTTAGTGCGATAGTAGCTCGTTGAATAGCACAGTGGAAGTCGGAAGTATTCAGAGCGATATTGTTAATAGTGAAAAGTTGATTTTGATAAGTTAGTTTGAAGTTTAAAATTGCATAAAACACAATTTGAATACGAATTTGTATATTTTGCAATTTCGTGAAATTTTAATTAGAGGGCAGGAACCCAAAAGCCTGACTATACATTTGGAATGAATTTCCACTCTCAAAATACGAAATTTTTATTGAAAAACCCTGTATAAGCAAATATTCTGGCTCCAGCTTTTTACCATTTTTGAAAATGGTGGAATGAGAGACAGCTGAGCAAAGCCTATTTAAAGGTTATCATCCTAAAACCTATGTTGAAAAGCAAAAACAAATGTTAACCTCACTGCTTGTGCATCACACTACTTGTATGGTCATAAATTTATATTCCGACAGGAAGTAAATTATATAGATATGTTTCAAAGGGAAATTAGTTTGCGGAACCAAAATTTGCCACACATTAGATTTCAAAAGAAGAATGTGTTAAACAATTTTGCTCTAGTTCTCAGGTTTTCACTATTATATGATACACTTTTAACTTCGATACAAGGCACCAAGTACCTTTGTAATAAACAATCGTGGAGCCAAAGCGCAACTTCAACATTACAAAACCGTCAACGAGATAACTCAAGCGCAAGTAGTGATTTAATTGACATGGTGTAAGTTTGAGTTTCTGTTTCGACAGCAGACACAGTTGCTGCTACGAACATCTATTGTAAGAAGATTAAAAGGATGCATCAACTCAAAACTGTCACAACAATAATATATTCCAATATAAAGGATAGCATCACATTTGCAATGCAGATTGCCTAGAACAAGTTGCAACTGGACCAGCCAATATTGACGACCTGCTTCAGACATTGAAAGTGATTTTTGCCAAGAATTCTTACAGGCATGGTAAAAAATACAGTACAGCAAACCAAATACAGAAAATAGAATATCGATTAGATTTTAAGTAAATTTCTTTATACTCGGGGAAATGAAATTTTTCAACTGCAGATGCAAGTAAAGATAACAAGAAAGTTTAAAAAGATTTTGACTTGCACATTCATTGACTTGTACATTCATCAAATATTACATATTGTTGGCGTAAAGCTAAACTCAAATACTTATATTACTCTGTGTAACTCTCAGATGATTCTTGAATGACAAAAAATACAGAAAATCTCCTTCGTTTCAGATACCAAAGTTTTTACCTTGAAATCGAGCATTTTCAATACATCCATCGAGTGGTCATGTCGATGTTGTTCCTTTTGCATGGAAATTGCATCGTTATAAAGACTCAAATCAGCATACAATATAAATGTTAGCTATCTGTGTGCAAAAGATACAGAACAATAAATGCAAATAAAAAACGATATTGCTACCAGCTACAATCTTTTTCAACGGAAAATCGCTTTTGCACGGATCGTACACATAAGCTTATAAAACCACCAAAGTAAGAAAACATGTTCAGGAATACTATAATGTTTCGTGTAAAGAACATACACCGGAACTGCTCCGATATGCACTGCACTATTAACTTGTTTCATATTGATGTCTGTCAATAAGATTGTGACTACTCTGGAAAAATCATAGAAAGGTAGACGATAGCAAATCGATAGAGCGGAAGAACATGCACTGAGTAAAACTACTCAGATTTGGTTTTTCTTTGCAGCTTGTGAAATGCCAGACATTTTGAATATAAATATATTTCGAATACATTAACCTTTCCTGAAAAAGTGAAGAAAATATATGAGTGCATTTCGTGTGACGGCTTTGCTCCGTGTACTTTTAGTTATTTGACCAGACTACTGGAAGGTATGACTTTAGTTGTAAATTATGTAAGACTTTAATTTAACGTAGAATGTTCAACTTGGGAAAAATCATTTCAATATATTCAGCCTTAACTTAACGAGGGAGTGAATGAATTGGCGGAGAGGCGCCTAGTACCTTTAAGCACTCAGCCTAGAATGACATATTGTACTCATACCTCCAATGTTCCAGAGTTTCCTTGAACGATTAATAACATCCAGGTACCAAGAAAGAAGATAAGAGACATGTAACATCCCAGCCGAAGCATTGCTATCTGGGCATTCGCAAAAAACATGATCCACAGAGTCTGCCTCTTCTAAGTAGGATAGGCAAGCATTATCTCGTGCAACACCTATGCGACAGACACATTTGCCTTCCAAGGTGCTTGCGTCCAGTCAGTGCGCCTGTCGTTGCTCTACAATTAAATTTTGAGAGGAAGACGTTTGTATATCCGGACGATGATGTCCTTCCCATTTGTAATTCGATGATTGCAGATATACACCAGCTCTAGATTTAACATTTTTCTTCTAACCGTCCGTGAAGATGATCTCAGGGAATCTACCCATATAGACACCTAGGAGCTCGCAGCTACTATTGCTTAAAAATCCCAACGGGAAAAGTAATGCGTCAGCATATATTCGGTAAGGTTTCCGCAGAATGCATGGAAGCATTACAGATTCATACCCTGTTCATTTATTATGAACATTGTATGTCCTAGGCTGGTAAAGTATAAACAAGGGGAACTTTGAGCTGTTACCTTTATAGCTTTATAAAAACAGCTTTTTGAAAAGCCCGTCATGGTATTCTTGCATTCCCGTCAACTAAGAGGAGTGCATACTGAAGCTTCGACCAACGGCCGACCATACCTATGCATGACCCGGAATGTGTAGATTGTTCGCCATGTGATTGTGAAGAGTATTGGAAATTTAAACAGTATATTCTCACTTCAACGTTATCTAGGGGGAATTCTTACTGCTACTTGCGCCTGCATAGATCTTAATAAATAGTATCCTAAACATATTACTTGCCCGTGATGATTTGAAGTGCTCTGAAACTTTCTTCTTTCCGTTTTATATAGCACACATCACCCATAGCCGATGTATGCCAGCAAGTTCTTTTCTTCTTATTTTTGCGAATGATGTTCATTGGCCAATGTCCAATATAAATCCAATGCACGTTGTGTATCACATTCAGAACCTCATCGACTACTAGTGAGGCCACTCTCTCTTTTTTCAATCACAAGTATAAAAACGTTGGTAGACAACAGGAAGGGGAACGACTAGCTGGGAATTGTCGTCAACGAAAACACAAAGGTGTCAAAATCGTTGGAAACTTCATGCGGACCACATTTGATGGTGATCCTGGGAACTATCAATTCATCATAATTGAGCCAACCCAAACCCCAGTACTCAGCAGCCTTATAGTGGTAAAGAGCCTAGTCACAATCACGGAAGGAAATAAGGTTCCTGTAAGGATACTGAATTTATCGGAGCTGGTCAGGAAAGCTAATAAAGGAAAAAGTAATCGCCGACTGCCAACCAGTTTCACTTCTGTGGATGATGCAAAAATACAATCTGAACACAAAAATATACCCAGCAGCAAAATAGCTCACGTTGCCAAGAACATGCTTCAGCCTTTAGCGCGAAGCAACGAACAGCATCAACAAGGAGCTCAGATAGTCGAACATTATGTGGATATCTTCTCGACTCTAGGAAAAGATTACAGAAGGACTTATTTTGCTACGCATCGAATCTATACATGAAATTCATCACCGATTCGACAATTACTTGAATGTAATTAGCCTCTACCTGTCAATCTATCATTACGATATAGATTGTAGTTAGAGATGTAGAGGCGATCAGCTGGCTTTAGAAATGTTTCCTGGATAAGCATGATGTCAACTCTGTAATCATTGCATCGGCTCTCCAGTCTTGCTGATGATGGAATTTGCATTCAAAGTGAGAGCGGTCATATGGTTGGGAAATTACATTAATGTTTTTGCTAATTTTTGGGGCTGGGAATGTTGCATTCCCTGCACAATTTTCTCAACCATGTCCTTCATCGCGGATTGAAAGTGCTCTTGCATGTTGGAGAACAAATGAGCCATGATAGCCGGCTGAGGAACGTTGAGCAGGGTCTGCTGCGCTGCAGACTTGTTAGCTTTGAGTTTGGGTAAGGGTAATGGGGATGGGAGGTTCGCTTTTGCCACCTAAGCAAACGTCCTCCTCAGGTTCTTGGGATTCTTCGGACATCCACCAAAGCTGGCCGGATGGCCATCTCCACAGTTTACACACTTGGCGGTTTTTTTCGCGCTATTTTGTTTGTTTTGAGAAGTGGTGTTACCCTTCGCATTTAGCGCATTTCGCCTGCGCATGACAATTATTGGCCGCATGGCCAAACTGCTGACAGTTATAGCACTGCGATTTCCCTCCCCTCGGTCACTGGGCTTCAACTTTGCAAATGAGGTGGTATACTGCTTGGATGTTATAAATTTCGGTTTCCGCCCTCGGAAGAAGGACCTTGATCAGCTTTGGTGTCCCATTCCTCAGTTTGAGGAATTAGACTTCTAGCGGGCGGTAGCCCTGAGTCTGAAGATCTTCCTTGATTTCCACCGGTGTGAGACCATGAAGACTTCGAATCACCACGTTCTAATTCTTTTCCTCTGGAAGAAAGTACGTATGGTACTCGCCTTCTCATCTGCGAGGAACTTTGTACATTTTTCATGGTCTGGTGGCATTGTGGGAATCACCTGGATACGCGCTAAGCAGTTCTTTCAGTGACCTGCTAATTTGGGTCCACTTGTTTGGCTCTCGAATAATGACTGGCACTGTCGTCTTCTTCTGTTTAGGGTTGTCTTGTTGTGTTTTGTCTGTTTTCCCTATGGTTTTAATTTTTCTGTGAGGTAGTGGCTATCTTCTGTGTCTTCAGCGGTTTCATTGCCCTGACAGGTTTTGGTGGTGGAAGTGCTGGACACTCCTTTTCAGCCTGTAATTTGCTGGCTGATGGGAGAGCATCCTGGACCTCCATATCTACTAAGCACAAGCTATTGGTACCATCGTCAGTGTCTTCCACCGCTGATGATAGTGGAGTTGGAATAGCGCTCTTAGTCTTTGTTTTCCTTTGTCTGTTTTTGTTAAAAGTAACGGTGATGTTATCAGTTTTCGTTTCAGTTTAGATTTTTCCGTGTTGTTGGTTGGTTGTTGGTTTCTTGTGAGCTGTTTATTTTGTTTGATCAGTTCTTCGTTCTGCTTGCGCTGGGCGAAAAGTTCTGCCTGAGTGTCCGCCAGTTGTTTTATAATTTTATTCAAACTGTTTTGTATTTTAACTTTCACCCGGTTTTGTATTTTTATGTCACATTCACTTGCACTGGATGTCTCTTAACGGGCCTTTCCACTTGTCTCACTAACTTCAGTGTCTAATAGCACACTCTAAAAAGTGGGTCTATAATTAATACTTTGATATATTCATTTTTTCGTTTAAAATAACGAATCACAATTTTTTTTACACATTCGATGTCCTTTTTTTTGCTTTTACGTCATATCAGCTGAATAATACACAGCTTTCTGTAAATTGAAGCAAAAAGAGTGTAAATTTACTAGTTTGCTATTCACCTTTGCGCCAAAGCCATAAAATTGCATCATTTTTTAGGGTAAAATTACACGATTTGGTCGTACAAAAAATATTATTTTTACGCACTTTTGTAAATTTACATCTTTTATAGTAGGAAACCAGTTTCCTACTATTATAAGGGTAAAATTCAGCCAAAATTTTTTTGAGTGCACACTGGAATAACCGGTTCTCGTCCTATCACAGAAGCTAAGTAGTGTTGGGCGCGGTTAGTACTTAGATGGGGGACTGCATGGCAACACCGCGTGTCGTCGGCGCGTAAAACTTTGTGCTGTCCCTCATACCAACAAACCAGTTGTCTGGGAACCATAAAATGTCAGGAATTTTTTTTTACTACCTCATATACCCACTAAGTCAGCACAAAAAGAACATATAAATAGGACACGATTTTAGGGAGGTACATTCATTTGAATACGAATAGTCGAAAAGAGATCAAAGTGGAGAAAAACAAAATGAGAGTTGTTTTTTTAAAACAAAATTTTCAAAAATTTAGTACCTGTGTTTGAAAAAAATATCTACCAAAGATATAGACAGTGACTTGGACACTAAGAGATTCTGTTCCTTCATATTCCACCTTTGCACACTGAGTCAAGGAGTTTAAGCTGAGGGAAAAACAGCCACTGATGGTGAACACCGCGAAGGACGTCAATCCATGTCCCTCACTGAAGACAACATGAAAAAATTCGAAAATGACGTGTTGGCAGATAAAAGAGTGACCATCAGGCCTGTAGCTCAGGTCACAAGGATCTCGTATGGCAGTGTTCAAAGAATCGTTGCCAACGAATTACATATGAAGAAGGTCTCTGGGCATTGGGTGCCGAGAATGTTAGCCGACGAGCAAAAGGAGAAACGAGTCGACATTTCGAGGGTGAATCTCGAAAACTTCCAGGCAGATCTGGAGAAGTTTTTGTCACGTTTCGTGACCATGGACGAGACCTAGATCCACCACTTTGATCCAGAAACCAAACAAAGACCCCCTTAACCGATACCGAAAAAATCAAGGTGTCGAGTTCTATTTGCTAGATCTAGCTCTTAGTAACTTTTACTTCTTTCCTCGGCTCAAGAAATAGCCTCGGCTCAAGAGATTTGAAGATGATAACGAAGTGAGTTAATCCAAAAAACTTAACTTTTATGAGCTCGCGCTGTTACATTTCGTCAAAGAATGTTGCAAAATAGCTTTAAAGTATAGTAAATAAAGAATTGTCTATTTAGAATAGAATATCTAAAGAATTGTCCTCTCGTTGAGGGTTGAAATTTTTTCATCAACATTTACATTTCAACTGTTTTATTTCCAGGATATTGTCAAAATTTAATTGAAGCTGCTTTTAAATAAATAATAGCTGCTTTTAATTTTTTCAATTTGATATTCCCCAGGCTCAAAACGTGTTGTTCGAACATCAGTTAAAACAATACATGAACACTAAGCAACAAAGGATGATCGTTAAAAGTGCTTCTATCGATATTCTTCAGTAACTAATGCAGCAAATCGAAAAGTCAGAATGACAATATAGCGAGGGCAGAAAACTCATGCTGCCGATGTGACAATATCGAAAGTAGCTTGTACAATTCCGCCACAAAAATTTTATCGCTTCCATGACAATAATTCGAATAAATGTTTAATCCAGTTGCTTGTTTTAGTTGTTTTCGACAATAAATTGGTTAGTGAATGTCGCGAAATTGAACCAGGACATTATGCGAAAGCAAGGAGCTGTCGAACATGGAGTCATAAAAAGTCAAAGTTTTCCATTTACACTGTTCTCGTTACGACAGGGGTGGCACATACATATACGATAAAAATGTATACGCATCCATTAAAGACACTTTGCTCGGATTTTCGTCTGTAAGAAACTGTCGCCCAACTGCTATTTCTCGTGACATGGTAACATTTTAGTTTGGATGAACCAGTCCAAAGCTCCAGTATATTACGCGATGGTCGTTTTGCGCAATTGATAGTTAATTTTAGAGCAGAAATATATTCATTCAGAAAAATATTAATTGCAGGCTGAGTACAGATTATCCTCTTTGTCAACGAATCGAAATTTCTACACCTATCTCTGAGAACTAAATTATTTGCATTTGAATGATGCGCAACGCATAGGAAAATAATGGAACATAAATCGAAATCTTGCATCTTCTCTTCAAATCGCACCTTCGAAATTAAACTGCATTTCTAGACCCATCGATATATTGGTGGTAAATTAAGCCCTGAATGATTAGTATCGTTGCGTTACATTGAGTCATTTAATGACTCATAAATGTAATCTGTAAAATGTTTCGGCGGAGTCATATAGAGTCGTTAAAACTTTATCATTTTTATATTTTCATTTGATATTTTCGTGTTAGAATTTACTGTTTCAATAATGCGATGCGTGATTTTGTTATTTATTGCTAGAATACGAAATGAGCTCCGTGGTAAGCATTTGAATAAATTTGGAGGTTTTCCACGTCGATATGTTTCACCCCAGTTAAGTGGTAGGTTATGCAATGCATTTGAAAAACATTTATGCAGGCTTCTTGAACAGGGAGCGGAAACTTACATTCTACACTAATTTCCTGTAATTTTCAAGTCGCTTAGGAATAATGGTATTAATTGCTTTGTTTTTAATGAATGGAGACATTTCAAGAGCAGAGGTCAAAGATATGTATTTTGGGGTCATAGTTGCTGAATTATCTGGTCGCCTAATTATGATTGTTACAAAATAATTAATTAAAGATACACATTTCACCTGAGCTTTTAGTGGTTATACGAAAATATATATCGATAAGCTACAAAGTATCTTATTGCTTTTGTTCATATAAGTATAGACCCACCCGTTTATATGTTTGTATAGGTTTTAAATAAAATGTTCAACAGTTCATTCGAACTTTTTAAACATCAAACTGTAAATTACGTTCCCTGTCAATTCAACACTTTGTTAATATCCACTCCAAGTCGCCGCTTGTTTCCCATTTAGCAAATTTACATTCGAGACAAAATGAATCCTTGAACCGCAGATACATAATTCACACCAGTCTTAATAACCGTGACGATGACTTGAAGGTATGCCTTGTGGTTAGCTTTTGGTAAGGTAACTGCATCGCATTCGAAAACTTTGTAGTCTTTTTACGACCCTCATCTCATATTGACCGGACAGTATATCATCTCATCGCACTGAGTTCATTTTCTCAAAGTAGCTAAAAGCTTGGGAGTGTTTTGCTGGCAACCTAAAAATCGCCGAACCAAAAATTCCGAAAGGTCGGATGTTGTTGCATATATTGAAACAGCGATCGGAAAAAATTACATGGTTCCAGGGAGAAGGTTCTCCGCCGCAGACCGTATTTTTCGGTATATTTACATTTTTCGATGGCAAGTCATTGAACTTCTTGGGGTCTGCACGGCTGATGCATTCTCCTGTCTCGTATGCATAAAATTATTTAATTCAAGTCTGGGGCTGCGGAACGCAGTGCACCCAGTCGGAAGTATAGTCATCTTAAATGGCAATTGCAATGCGAAATTGGCCGTTGTTATTTCGACTCGTAATTTTAAAATGAATATTTTTTCGCAATTGCCATTCAATCTGCTAAGAATTTCGAAAATAACTCTCCTCTGTGTTCTATTTCATATGCATGGCTGCACTAGTTTAACTAAAGCCCATTCATCATTCATTATTCGGTGATTTTCCATATAGGAGACGAATCACTCGCACAGGTAGCATTCACGTATGCTTCTTAACGAAATTCACAGCAAGTTGTCAATGTACATTTACAAATCATAGCAATTTTTTGCTGCATTTGATGTGGACCATGATTCCCAGCCAAGCCGCAAGATATTTAAGATAGCGTTGCAGACAGGGATAGCAGAGGGAACATAATTCAGCTGTGAAACAATGCATTTTGGCAGTTTCGTATTTCGACTGTGAATTAATACATTTTTCATAAAAATAAAGACCACAGTGATCACAATGTTTTACCGAGAGAAGTCAGTTTTTTCTCCACAACATTTTGATTGCGGCCGTGAGACATTCGACTGCAGCGGAAGTTAGAATAGCATTTTGTATGCATATTCCTTTAATTTTCATTAAACTAATTGCGCGTGACGAATGCATAAAAGAGCGGTAAAAATTAAATACGATTACATTGTTTATGTAAGATTTTCGTAAACAGTGTAAAATAAATAATACCTATAATATTATGTAATCTCAAAAGTGACTTATCTGCAAGTTGGCGAGGACAACCTTTTAACTAAAATTCGACGGTTTTTAGTTCCTTTTACCCCCTGTTGATGGGGGATTTGCTTCGATGTGAAGCAATCGTAGAATACATCCACAGCCAGACCCAGCTTGTCGTAAGAGGTGACTAATGGGAACAAGCATGAGGATGAATCCAAAGGATGTTATCTCTGCAGTTAGCAGCCAGACTGCAGTCTGCATGCTTCTGGAAATCCATCCGTGCTAGGCGTGCTCAGTACGGCAGAAGCTCGAATTCTACAGACCCCAACCTCATGGAAAATGGAGGACCCTGGTAGCAATGGAAGATCACAGGGTACCATCGTGAAAGATGCCAGGGCCAGCAAGTTTTAGAACTTTCTTATAGCATCCCCTCTGATCACAGGCTCGGAAAAGGACAGCATCAGCACCAGTGCTGCCATTTTAGCATTTTGAATGCTAGATCTAGCATTATTTTTTCCAAAACGGCATTCGAAATTCGGAGTTAGCATCTAGCATTATTTCTAGCATTTAAAATTAGATTTCGGAATAATCTGGCACTCATCTATTTACAATCTTGCCCATTAAATTTTTCTCAATAATAGCTCTGTTCGTGTACTTTCAGTCGCGCTCATGTAAGGAAACTTCCTGAATCATGTGCTGGCGGAAATTCATGAAAAATGCAAAAACGCGCTTATAGCATTTCTCAAAAGTGACCACCAGTAGTGGCAGCTGTCTGATTTTGAAATAATGATAGTGATTACAAAGTCTAAAATATAAAGATTATAAAGTCATATATATTACTTTAAATATGGTAACGCTCAATTAAATCGTGATGATGCTAAAAATCAGTGATGTGGTCCCATCCACTTCTCGGGCATCTACAAGCTCAAGTTTACCAAAGTATGTGCATTCTAGTTAGATATTTTTTCCTGAATAATGCGAAGCAAGTTTTGTGAGGGCGTCAAATGCAAAAATCTTCGTTATCCAACCCTAATACTTTTTGTTTACTTAAAAATAAATAATTGTTGCTGTTTTGATTGTGAGATTCCAAACGATGTTTTGAAAAATATTGGTAGAAATGAGCTTTAGACAAGAGGAAAAGATTTAGATATAACTGATATGTCTGTAATAGATATAGAACCCCAGGAAACCCAGGATACCCTGAGAAAAAAAATATTTATCTGGACTCTCCCAAAATGCCTCAACAGTGGCCATCACTTCCCTATCATCTTCAAATTTCTTACTCCGAAGTTGTTGTTTGAGCTGAGAAAAGAGGTAGAAGCCACTGAGAGCTAGATCTGGCAAATAGGGTGGGTATTCAAGCAGTTCGAATCCTGTTTCTTTAATTGCATCCACCGCAACTGCAGCCTTGTGAGCTGGTGCGTTATATTGATGAAACAGAACTCCGGCTCGCAGTTTGCCGCGTCTTTTTTCCTTCAATGCCTCTCGCAATCTTCTAATTTGGTCTGCTTAGTAAGAGCCTGATATAGTGGCTCCCTTTTCCAAATATTCCACAATAATAATTTTTTCAGCGTCCCAAAAAACTGATGCCATTACCTTTCCTGCCGAACTTTATAATTTGAATTTCTTCGGCGTCGATGAAGAGGGTCGCTTCCAGGTCATCGATTGCATTTTGGTTTCTGGCTCAAATTGGTGGATCCAAGTCTCGTCCATGGTCACGACAGGTGACAAAAAACTCTCATGATCTGCCTGGAACTTTTCGAGATTCATCCTTGAAATGATGACTCATGTCTTCTTATGCTCGTCCGTTAACATTCTCGGTACCCAACGCGCAGAGACCTTCTTCATATGTAATTTGTTGGCAAAGATTTTTTGAGCACTACCATATGAGATCCCTGTGACCTCAGCTACATGCCTGAGGGTCACTCTTTGATCTGCCAACACGACATCTTCGACTTCTTTTACGTTGTCTTCAGTGAGGGATGTGGATGGACGTCCTTCGCGGTATTCATCTTCAGTGGATGTTCTTCCCAGCTTAAACTCCTTGGCCTAGCGTGCAACGGTAGAATATGGAAGAGCAGAGTCCCTTATTGTTGCCACTTTGTCGCCGTGCATGCCTCTGGCTTCAAACAGAGTTACTTAATGACAGGTTTAATTTCGTTTTTCCCCATTTTGACGTTCTCTCTTCGACTATTCGTATTCCCTGGTATCGACGCTTATTTACAGTCTGTCAAGAATGAGTTTACACATAGGGAAAAAATTCAATTTTTCATCTTTCTAATTATAAAATACTACTTTTTGTTTCTGTAAATAATTTTTTTTTTCTTAATTATCGTTATTTGCATTATTTCCAACCGATATATACAAAAAAAGTACAACTTCAATGCAAAAAAAGAACGAAAAGAACAACGAAAACAATTATTACAATTCTTGAAGTGTCAAGAAACTCTTTACACAAAAGTTTTTTTTTTGCATTACTGCAACGATACGATAAATTTACCGTAATTTTTGGTCTGTATTGTAAAGCTCTATAAATTTGATCATTAGTGTGTGATTAATTTTTGGCTAATACGCATAAATAAGTGAGATATTGTGTTTTAAAATGCCAGGTAAAAGATTATCCTTTGAGTTAGTTCAGATGATATACTATAATCACCAATTAGGTAAAAGTGCAAAGGAACTGTCGGAAATGTTTTGTGTAGCACGAAAGACAGTCTAGAACGTTATAAATCGTGCTGAAAATGAGAATAGATTGGAGCCAAAGTGTGGAGGTGGCTCAAAACCAAAAATACCTAAACGTTTAGAGCGCCTTATGATAAGGAAGCCTGATAAAAACCCCTGGATTTCAACCAGAACACTTGCTAGGGAAGTCAAGGAAGAGTGTGATGCCGCTGTTTCCCATGAAACAGTACGACAGGCCATCCTACGAAATAAGTTCTCATCAAGACCTGCACGAAAAAAACCACTGTTTTCTGCACTAAACATCGAAAAGCGTTTTTCTTTCGCTATGATGCACCTTTTTCAACCCGTTGACTTCTGGGACGACGTCATATTCTGCGATGAGACGAAAATGATGTTGTACTATAATGATGGACCGGCTAGAGTGTGGCGCAAGCCTTTAACATCGTTGGAAAATCGAAATATCATTCCGGCTGCAAAATTTGGTAAGTTGTCCGTTATGATTTGGGGTGCTTCTCAAGCAGAGGAGTAGGAGACTTGGCATTCATCGAGTCAACCATGGACGCCCAACCATATTTGCATATCCTTAAAACATATTTGGCAAGCAGTGCGCAGAAATTCGGATTTATGAATAACAGCAAACTAAATTTTAAGCTTTACCAGGACAACGATCCCAAACATAAGGCGAACATGGTGCGAATGTGGCCCTTATACAACAGCGGAAAAGTGATGGATACGCCAGCTAAGAGTCCGGACTTAAATCCCATCGAGAATTTATGGGCTTACTTAAAACAACAAGTCGCTAAAAGGCAACCCAAAAACCGAACTGCCTTAAAAATTGCGATTCTCGAAGAATGGCAAAAAATACCAACCACGTATGACCTGCAAAAGTTGGTTCATTCAATGAAAAATCGGTTGCGATGTGTGGTGGATGCCAAAGGTTGCCATACCAAATGTTAAATATCCCAAATAATATTAAATATCCTGTAAATATGTAAATATTAAATACAATAATAATTTGTGTAAAGAGTTTCTTGACACTTGAAGAATTGCAATAATTGTTTTCGTTGGTCTTTTCGTTCTTGTTTTGCATTAAAGTTGTACTTTTTTTTGTATATATCGGTTGGAAATAATGTAAATAACTATAATTAAGAAAAAAACATTCATTTACATAAATAAAAAGTAGTATTTTATAATTAGAAAGATGAAAAATTGAATTTTTTTCCTATGTGTAAACTCATTCTTGACAGACTGTATATGTTTTTTTCATGCTGACTTAGTGAGTATATGTAGCAGTAACAATATTTTTTTGGAATTTTATGCGAACTGGAAATAACCGATTATCATCAACCCTCTTATAAATATACATATTGTTTTCATATTGAACCATGTTTATTTCAATTAAATAAGAAAGCATTATTTAGCATTATAATTTTACAAGATCTAGCATTATTTAGCATTAAATAAAATTGAATCTAGCATTATTCCAAAAAAAAAAAAATGGCAGCACTGATCAGCACAGACAGCATCAGCTGGAAATCGGACTATGGCCGTATCACAAAAGACGAGAAGGGATACACTAAATGATGCAGCTCCGGGTTGTGTAATCATTTCCGTATCGCATACAATACAGAGCCTTCTACTAACACTAATAACTATAATGACAACTTGACAATGATTCCAACATCTTCTTTGACTTGCCACTGAAAGAAATAGTCGTGGTTGATTTAATTATTATTGATAGTACTGCAACAATTCATTCAAAATTGTCGAATTAACTACGGAAATGGTTCTTTCTACTATACTAAAATAGTTAATTTGACCATATAAAAGTAGTTGACTTTGCTGATACAAAAAATATTGAAATCTTCGAGGATTGGTTCATAAGTACGACAAATAGTTGATCTATAGAAAAATGAGCATCAATTCATTTAACACTCCAAAATATTGAATTATCAACAATTTTCATAGTAAGCGAAACACTCTACAATTGTAAAATTCAACAAACATAATTCCACACCACAGACTTAAGCCATTTACTATTCCGTGCAATGTATATTGTTGGAATACCATTGTTTATTGTTGTTGCTTACTTTTTTTGCACCACGGACGTTGTTTATCAACTACGCGTCATGGTGCATAAAAGTAATCAACAATTTTCTTATAGTTTTAACTATAGCCCGTAGTTGACGCAAAAACAACTAACGAAAATCGTTGATTTTACCAAGATTTTTCTTTCAGTGTGTATATAGACGAAGATACCATTTTTGCGTTTTCTTTGAAGCTGGACAATAATTTGACACCAGGCTCTAAAGGCATTCCTAATTTTATCTTAAAATATTGTATTTCCTCCCTGTATCCTATTCTTGTCTACCTATTTAAGCTTTCTCTGTCACTCGGTATTTTTCCTAGTGGTTGAAAATATCCAATCGTCACACCTATTCATAAAAAAGGCGATAGCAAAGTTGTAGGCAACTATCGTCCCGTCTCATCGCAAAACTTCCATACAACTATTCGAAGCGATAATCAGCAATGTTGTGGTGTTTCATACAACTATTCGAAGCAATAATCAGCAATGTTGTGGTGTTTCATAGCAAATCTGTATTATCTCCTTTCCAACATGGTTTCATGAAAGGCAAATCCACAACTACCAACTTGCTTGAGTTTTCCAATACTGTTATTCCATCAATCAAGGCAGGACTTCAGGTAGAATGTATTTACACTGACTTCACGAAGGCTTCTGATAAGCTGGATCATTCCATATTATTTATGTAAATTGTCCTCTTTTAACTTTCCTCGGCTATTTATTTCCTTGATAGCATCTTATTTGGAATGCCGTACCCAATGCGTATCATTCCCTGGCGCCCTTTCATCAGAAATTGGAATCATATCTGGTGTTCCTCAAGGAAGTCACTTATGACCTCTACTTTTTCTTCTATACAATATATAAATGACCTCCCATTTGTCCTGAAACATTCGTCAAGATGACGACGACGCAAAATTTTTTAAAAAGATATCTAATACTCACTACTGCTTGGAACTTTAGGCTGACCTAAATAACCTCACGACTTGGTGTGACACTAAAAAATTAGTCATTAAAATTGACAAGTGTACCGTTGTTTAGTACACGCATAAAATTAATCCGTTGAGCTTTGAATACTCTTTGAATAGTATTCCCTTAAGGTATTCTGACAAAGTACTCCATTTAGGAGTGCTTTTAAATAATGCTTTCACCTTTGGCGATCATATTAACACCATCTAATTTGGAATTTGTGAGGAGGCGATCCAAAGAGTTTCATGACACACTGACATACATCTTACTAAGACTCTTTTTTGTGTTTTAATAAGACCGATACTTGAATATGCGTGTATAGTTTGGGCGCCTTATCAGCAGGTGTATGTGGACGTATCGAATCCATTCAGAAAAAATTTCTACGGTTTTGTTTGTGTGAATTTGCTTGGTCAGATCCTTTTCGCTTGCCTCCTTATATTGATTGACTTAGGTTACTGGCCATGGATACACTTAATAACAGACGTGAAAATTTCAAAACGATCTTTGCTGCTAAGCTCCTCACGGGAAATATTTCGTCTGAGCATCTCTTATTTGGCCTCAATACCATATGTCACAAAGTGAGACACGTCAACATTTTACCTGTCCCTTCCTATCGGACCAACTATGCCTTCAATGAGCCCGTTTCCTCAATAAATAAATTAAATAAAAAAAAAAAAACCAAACATATGTCTACCATCTTTGAAAGAGCTTGGCTAAAAATAATAGTATATGAATTGTAAATGAAAGTTGAAAATAGTATAATAGGAATTGTTTGTTTTTATGCAATTTTACTAGTCTGTATTTAACGAACTTTTTGAATACATAAATAAAAATAAATAAATGAGAGGACCGCAGGTAGTACAGAAAGTAAGACTCGTTCCATTGAACTGATGACGGGAAAATTGAGTTTACATTTTCATATGCGTCGCTAGTGATCCTACTCTCTTCTGCGCATCATGGCATTTCTCGTAAAATAGGCGGAAAATGGAACTTTTCAGTGCTGAATGCTGTAGAGAGGGGTACACTGAGAGAATTTTTTGTGAGAGTGCACCATTGTACGTCATTTCGTATCCATTTTCTTTTATATCTGTGCAGGCAACGTAAGAAACTGCCCAAAAGGAGCAAACCACCAATGAAGGTGGACAAGGAGACCAATGCAGTAATAGCTGCTGGTGTTTCCCTGGAGACTGGATGTCAGGTAGCGAAACCTCTAAGCCTCCCTGGAGTAGTGGAAGAAAGGTTGGTTGATGATGATAAAGCTTCCAGTTTGTAAATGTTCTGAACTGATGACTGAGTGCAAAACTACGCCGACTGGACATTGCGAACCAGGAAATGCTTTCAGCCGTCGACAGAAGAGGACTCTGTTCGAGAAGTCGATGATTCCCGATGCAAATCAGGAATCAACGACGACGCTGAAAGATAAGGAGGGACCGGCTACATCGGAGATTTCCATGTCGGCCAGCACAGATGCCAAATCTGCCAGTGGTGGTGCGTGGAGGAAACGCGAGGTTGAAGCGAAAGCCCGTGCCTGCGTTTCTAAGCAGATCTAGTGTAACATCTTTTGCTGTAGAGATTCTTTCACTGAGATCACGCGGCCATTGTCTAAGGGTCCCTGGAAAGGGATCCAAAGTCCGGACATTTCTATGGCGAGCCATAGAAATGTCCGGACGAAGCCAAGACGGCAGGATCTACTTTTATGATGGAAGATCAACACGGCCGAGGACTTGTGTTCTGGTTTCCGTTCTTCTCGATGCCAGCATGCTCAGATAGTTTTCAACCCGAGACCTGTCAACGGTCATCGTGCAGTACCGGGAATATGGCAGGCTGAAAGGTACGATAGTCGCCTCAGCTTAGTTTCCCTGTGACTCCTTACTCCCGCCGCTGAAACAGGAGTTGAAGAACCTGGTCCAGTACGCTGAATCGGAGAGACTAGAGTTTCTAGTGGGCTGTGATGCGAAATCTCAGCTTACGAGCTGGGGCAGCAACAAATGTAACACCAAAGGAGACTGACTCTTTTATTTTATAACTTCTGCGCGGCTGATGATGTCATACATTATTTCTCCCACGTTTGTCACCCCAAACAGAAAGGCGGTTACTGAGGTTTCACTCTCTGATTATCGGTACTTGGTGTTCTCTTTAGCCAAGGATCTAACACCCGTGGTGGAAAGAAGAAATCTATGGAACACTGATTGGGCTAATTTCAATCGACTTCTTGCAGACAAAGCATGTCTTAGTGGTAGGATAAAACCTTGCTTATCCGATATCAGATCTCTTTGTGCATTAACGTAACACTATTTCCAGCGTTTTTTCTCGGTTTCTGTTTCACTACAGAGTCTAGAGCTGGTTTGTATGTATGATTACTGTAATGGATTGATTGTTTAACATAGGATGTTACTTGTAAGTTTCATTTCTCTAATGGATTTATTACTTAGCTCTAGAGATTCATGTTTAACGTTGATTGAATTTCTTTTTATTTGTCTGTTTGCTTATCTGTGGTTATAGCGCAAAAGTTTGGATTCGAATATTTAAAGAGTACAAGAGTATTAAATTCATTTTGCCTTGAAAATTGTTGTGATTTTTCATAGAAGATCTACTGCGGCAATAATTTTCACCTAGGCTACTTGAAGAGAAAAACGTATTTTATAGATTCGTGTTGATAAGGACCACTAATTTCACTTTGTATTCAAGAAAATGAATTAGCTACTTTTTCTAATTTGAAATAACTTGTACAATTTAAACATTTATGAGATTGATGGTGATCATATTAAGAAGGAAATTAATTAAGAATTGAAATAAAGAAATCTTTCCATGTCAATGTTTTTTTTTTTAAATGATTTACCACCATAACTCAACCCGAAGGATTCGACATAGGAAGGCTCTATCTTTTCAATCCTTTTTCAACTAGCGTATAATATCGTAGGCATATTTTATATTCACATCAAGACTGCGTGTGCTCACACAGAAGTACGGGGAAAGAGATCAAAAGAAAGAGTACTCAAACAGTACTCAATGTTTGTAAGATTTGATATTCAAAATCATCAATCTTCTTTGTAGAAATTATTGGTTAAAAATAATATAGGTACGTTATTTAATGTTTCTCAACAAAACAGCTATTTTCAAAAAATCAGTTTTTTTTTCAATAATTTTTTATTCGACTACTTATGTATGTACACTGCAAGAAAATATATGACATCCTCAAAAAATTTGGTATTTTCTAATTACGTCTTTTTATCTTCTTACAAATAGCGAAAAATACTCATTTTGGCAAACATTTGTTACCTGCCAAGACAAAATCCAGAAAATTAAGAATTAAGGTGATCCGACATCAAAGGTATAATACAAGCGAAAATTTACAATAACTTTTATAACGACGGAATGAACGAATGGATTTGACAGTGTTATCATCAATAGTATAACATATTGTAAAATAGTAACAACAAACACATTAGATAAATAGATGTTCCAGTGCAAACACTTTTACCACCAGTATAACTGAAGGATGTGAATGCACGAAAGTCTAGCGCAAACTAAGCATTCTATTCACCCGTGCCAACGGTAATAGTTTTTCCTTTGGGATCATCGAACCGATCCATGGTCTTAACATCCATCAGCCAAGTAATACCAGCACTTAAAACCAGAAGAAGCACAACAGTTACAAACAGTCCTGACCAGATCGGAATCGATGTGAATCCAACACAGTTGTAAGGATCGTTGAATCGAGTCATGTCTGCGGTAGTGGTTTTATTGAAAGTTGGCTCCATTTGAAGGTTTAAGAAGGTGATTGTTTGGCCTGCAGGTGTGGTATAGGTTGTGGCTGGGCCACAATAATAACTGAAACCATCGGCCGCACCTACTGTACGGTCTGTGGTGAATCCAATGAACTTTCCATATTGAATATTGGTCACATTCCAATAGCCGTCGGGTCCATTTTGAACATTAAAAGTAATCGGACCATTAGTCACCGCCATACTTACGCTGAATGATGATGCATTTACATTTGATACAGTGACACTGGTAACCGATAGACTTTGGGCATTCTTTTCGGAATCCGTAAACGTTAAATTAGTGTAATAGATGAGGATCTGCGGCTTCTGGAAAATAATATAATCGGAAGATGCCGCGACCGGGGAAGTTGATGCTGGAGTAGTTGTGGTAACTGTCACATTTGCAGTAGCTTGACGAGCTTTTCTAATTAGAGTACCAGATGAGGCACCAGTGTAGATGCCAAGGACTTTTTCATCGCCTACACGTGAAGCAACATCATTGTAGATTCTTCTAATATAGGCATCTGTAAGTATAGAATGGAAAATTAGTTTTAAATATGTTGTTTTAAATATATGACAAGTTGACAATTGATGGAGATGGGCTAAAATTGGTTATAGTAAGATGGCGCAACGCTTCAGCAATACGGTCAGCAATTCATCCCGACTGGACTGAAAACTATTTTCAAGAGTATTTATGTGTTTTAGGATAGCAGGAATGTCGATATGGAGGAATTTCATTCCTAGTGTCGTTCTAGAAACCGAAGATATTGGATTTGGCACAATTGGATAATAAGTGCTCCATGTACAGATTGGAAATTAGTTGCAAATAAGTCACTAATTGCTTACGAGTTATTAATGAAAATGCCTTCAGAATTAAAGAGAAGGTATCGATCATGATACATTTTTGGGTTAGTGAAAACTCAGAAACGTTTATGTTCACTTATGAAAGACTGTTTTAGCTCGTTTATATAGTTGGGGTAAGCAGCAGTGGCGGCTCGTCAGGGTGGGCCCGGCCCGTTAGGCCCACCCTGACGAGCCGCCACGGGGCCCGCTCGACACAAACACACTATTATAAGGTATACGCGGATACCAACAAGAAATATCTACTTTACTTTAACTCAGTAGCGGCTCGTCAGGGTGGGCATGGCGGGCCGGGCCCACCCTGACGAACCGCCACTGGTAAGCAGTTGAGCTTTTGGGTATATGAGAGTATTATTTCATACATAGTCATCCTCTAAACGCGACAAGGCTTAAATTTTAATTTCTTAAGATGCCCTAGTCATCAGTCAGCGATCCATCAGCACACCAAAGTCAACTTTCTTGAAACTAAAATTACATGCTTTGTCAAATATAGATCCGCTGGGAATGTTGTCATTAGTCATTATTATATAATGAGCTGAATGGTAGGTAAATTCAGGCGAGTTAAGGAGCTGAGCAACGTTGTATACGGTTATCAGCAGAATTTGTCGAGAAAATTATATCAAAATCTCGATAATTTGAATGCTTAATAAAGTTGATTTGCTTTAGTCTGGTTGAAAACAAGGCGTCAACCATCACGCCGGTTGTTGACTACTATCATTACTATCCGAAGGTTGCCATTCAATATGCGACAAATTGAAACTACCCATAAGAATGAGATCCTCCATCTAACGGTATATATACGAGGGTGGGGTAAAAAGATTCGCGTCTGAATCAGACATGCCGCCAGCAGGGCTAAGTTCTTTCGGTAATTGATAGCACGATCTGTGACAAGCTTGCAGGTAAAATTTCAGGTCGAATGCTTAAGTGAAAATGGAGAAATCGGAAAAACGTGCGGTTATTAAATATTTCCATTTGAAAGGCCTACCACCGCTTCAAATCGAAGAAGAAATACTGGGAGACTTTTCTCCGTCGTATCCAACTGTGAAACGATGGATTTGAGAATTTAAAAATGGTCGTACGAGCACTGATGACGCACTACGTTCAGGACGCCCCGTTGATAACACAACTTCCGAAATGATCTAAAAAATTCATAAAATCGCGATAGAGGACCGCAGATTGAAAGAAAGCATTTGTGCATGAACAAGCTCTATGCAAGATTAGTGCAGCGTTTTCTAGCGCGTCGAAAAAAAATTAAATCGGAAAACTGTTTCATCCGCAAATTTGACACTCTAAAAGCGAAATCACAGCGAGTTTTTGCCATTACACGCCCGAGACAAAATAACAGTCAAAACAATGGACAAAAAAGGCAAAAACAACTTTTTCGACGAACAAGGTTATGGCGACTGTTTTTTGGGATGTAAAAGGAATCATCTTCATTGATTACCTTCAGAACGGAAAAATCATCACTGTAGAATATAATGCAGGGCTGTTGCAGCGTTTGAAGGATGTGGTGAAAACAAAACGACCTCATTTGGCGCGGAAAAAAATGTTTCACCACGACAACGCATCCGCCCATATTTCGGTCGTTGTGATGGCTAAAATAAACCAACTGAAGTGCGCATTGTTGCCCCAGTAACTATCATCTGCTTCCCAATCTCAAAAAATGGCTCGAAGGCAAAAAAAAATCGTGACCAATGAGGAGGTCATCAATGCTGTTAATGCGTATTTTGAGGGGCTCGACGAATCGGACTTTAAAAAGGGTATTACTGCTTTAGTAGTACGCCGGACTTCTTGGAATAGTTTTTAAACATTTTGTAAGAATCCTCACTCAAATCATAAAATGCGTTTCCAGCTGAGTCGGCAACTATCGGCTCGGAGTTGATATATGACCTCGGGACCTGAGTAATTATAGCAGCAGATTTTCAAAACTCCTAATATTTAAAAATTCGCGCTTTGCAATTAAAAACTGTACATGAAATCCGATTCAAAACATTTACGTGCTTCCTTTTTCAACTACATGCGATTTTTAGTCTGTTCAACTTGAGAAGTGAGCAACTCGTTCATCTTGTTTTTATTTGTTCTTAGTTTAAGCAATTATTGTCTCACTATCAAATTTGTATCACCTTTTGTTTAAGCTACCTGCGCCCAGTACATGTACATGTAATCGCGAAAAAAGCAATATAACCTAGGCGAAAAGTCATTTGCACTAGAAATGACATGTCACGTGAGTTATTCATTCATTTCGGCTTACCATGTTTTTCCAAGTTTTCATCATGATTTAACTCTGGATCGTTAGCAAGATTGAAGATAACTATTGAAGTTCCCTTCAAAGGTATTTCAGAGTCCAGTTTGCCATCTTTATCCACATTTACGTACTTCACGTCCTCTTTGGCCTCTTCAATAGTTTCAAGTGGCTGTGAAACCTGTGTATATGACTTCGATATCAACCCTGACAAGTAATTGAAACAAGTTCCTTCAAAATTTATCGTGCACATTGATATATCCTCGGCCACAAGCTAAAAGGTATAAATTGCGCAGATTAAAATATAAGAGCAGCAGCAAAAATTTTCAATTAGCTTACCGCTTCCTCTACAAAAGCCAGTGTCAATTGGCTTTCTTTCACAGCATCCAGAAATCTACCTTTAGCATTCGAATTTAGTGCAGGAGCTGAAGCACTATAAATATAAAGAGGAAAAGAAGAAAAATTCCAATCAACTAACATGTTCATTTAAACTCTCAAGCTTACCTCGAAGTGCCCCACATTAAAACAGGGATGGTGTCAGCGGATATCACCGCGAACATACATAATATACAAAAAACGCTTGTTGAACTTAGAGCCATTATTAAGAAATGATGTTTGTGAATAAAAACTCAAGAAGAAACTAATTCTTTAGGTTGAAGAGAAAAATTGAACCTGCCTTGGGACGATTTTCATTCCACCATCACCTATGTCAAATGTCATATGACTCTCCCGTGATGAATGACAGCAGCATGCAGCAGCGAGTCTCGAATCTCGTTAGTAGGAGGTCATATCGCAAGAGCATTGCCCAGTTGCTACCGATCGTTAAAAAACAATTGCCGTCATTTCTAATCAGCCGTTAATTAGATTTGAGCATTGTTCCTCATTAATCGAAGCCCAAATACTTACAAGGCCCAAACTTATTACAAGGCAGAGCGGGTCTCTAAAAAAATCAAAAGCATACTATTTGAACGCCTTTGGTGGCCATACTTGTACCCGTCTCTTGTCTTTAAGATTCGCTGATAATTGGGAGTTATTTCTGATGTATTTGTCGATTCTCTGCGCCGTATATTCTACCAGCCTGAATCCGCCATATTGCACGTTAACTACTTTTGGTCTGTTCGCGTACCTGAATCTATTATAATATATTAAAATAGATTCGCAGAAAGTCGTTTTTGTACTCTTGCTGCAAGCGAAATTTTGCAGCAAAAAGAAGCCAGCTGCCAAATTCTGTTACTGCTGCAGTTTGCTGAAGTACGCGAACATACCTTTTGTTTTAAAAACAAAATTTTTTATGTGTTCAGAAACTTAACGAATCCAATATTCGCATAAGATGGCACCTCAGTCCACAGTGTCGCGTGTCACTATGACATTTCTGGTCATCAAACTCAAAACTGTCAGTTGTAGGTCGACAAAAAAGTGCGGTCTGATCTCAGATTGATATTGGAGACTGGAGTCGTCAATGGTAGTGTTCTCGAGAAAATGCTAACAAAAACCGGTCGCGTAAAAAATGCGAGTGAAGTACCTCCTACGTTTACTTCGTGACAACTCAGCCATAATTCTAAGCAAGCAATTCTTGTTTTTCGCAAGTGTGCTGGTGATATTTACGTGGAGAAACGTAAGACCTTGAAATAAGTATTTACCACGTAATGTAAATATTTACACTTTACATTATAGAGACCCAATATTTCTTGCGTTCACACATCATCTGAAAACTGGTGCTGTGAACCGATTGATGTGGTGTACACTTGGGTGAATGGCTCCGATCCGGATTTCATTGAATCTATAAAAAAATACTCACCAGATTATGAGCCGGCCCGTTTTGATGACAAAAATGAACTTAAGTACTCATTACGTTCACTGGCGAAATTCGCGCCATGGGTTCGACATGTGTATGTGGTTACAAATGGTCAAATTCCTTACTGGCTGAATTTGGATTGCGAAAGGCTTACCGTGGTATCTCATCAGCAAATCGCTCCGGAAGATACTCCGCTTCCGACATTCTCCAGCTCCGCCATCGAAACCTTCATTCATCGCATCCCTAATCTGTCTAAAAAGTTCTTGTATCTAAATGACGATATTTTTCTGGGAGCTGAGCTATATCCCGAAGACTTATATACAAACTCTGATGGAGTAAAAGTTTACACGGCATGGACCGTTCCAGATTGCAATCCAGGATGCCCGTGGGTCTACATTGGTGACGGGTCATGCGACGAAGTATGCAATTTTGAAGAGTGTCAGTATGATGGAGGTGATTGCAATGAGCACGCAGACTACCAAAGCGGAGAGTTTTTTCCACGAACAACGGAGAAAATTGTCTACGAAGTGAAAAGACTTCAACGAAAGAATAATATAACGGCGCTTAGCATTCTTTACAATAGCAAGCAGCGAAAACTGCAAAATTTTGATGAATTATTAAGAAAACACGATCCCAACAAGACTGATGTGAAATCCTTCGTAGATCAGTTCAATACAAACCAGAAGAAGAAAAACCGCTCGTCTTCGGTAACAGAACCGCCGCAAAGTGCGGTTCAATCTGCGGATATCTACGCACAGAATCTAATTCACACAAATAAAATTTACAACAAGGCTTATACGTACAAGTCACGTAAAGTTTTGGCACACGTTGGCTTCCTCTTAGACAGAGATATTGTCGCTCAGCTACTTAATCGTTTCCGGGACGAATTCCAACTGACCGTATCGCATCGCTTGCGACATCCTTCTGATATTCAGTTTGCCTTCGCCTACTACCACTTTTTAATGAGTGAGAGCCATAATTTAAGTGTGTCCAAGATATTTGACGAATTGGATACGGACGAATCGTCGTCTTGGTCGGATAGAGAAATACGTACTTTGTTGACGAGGATCTATCCTTTGCCATTAGACTGGGCTATTGTTAAGTATTTTGAACAAGTAATTTTGAATTGTTCTACGGAGCTCGTCGGCGAAGGCAATGAAGAGCAATACACTACGCTTGTGTACGAGCGATATGAGGACTCGAACATTGTAAGTTTTTGCATTGCTTATATTGATTTTGAATAGTCATTTTAATAATTTGTGTAATCGGGACAATGTCCAAAAAACATTCAGATCAGGTTTCCGTTGATAGTTGGAATCGAAATAATTTCATTGGTTCGAATTAAACATGAGTATTTGACAACTCGCTTAACATATTTTTGTTGGGGAACATTTTCTTTTGAAAATTGTTGATTTAAAAAAAAAAGAATTTGGAATTCTAGACCGTGCTAAGATGAATATACCCCTGTGGGTGCTGAAATTTCAAAACTTGCTGGTTTCTCAGGTGGCTGTGTTTCTGATATCTTATTAATTGGTAAACACACTGCACCAATTATTTATTTCTTATTAATTGGAGATTTCGCACAATGTTTTTTTTTAGCAAAATAATTACAGTTAAAGTATATTTTCTGTTGATACAGGATGCTAGTTACGTCAAAGTTTTAGTTATTTTTTTGTCAAATATATCCCTATTCTTACTTCTTAATGAATAAATAAAAAATCGGATAAATTGGATGGTTTTGCTTCTCCAAATTACCTATATTTTGAGCACCCGAAATTTGTGTTCATGAAAACACACGACTGAATCATCAAATCAAGTTGAAAGTAAAACTTCCGTTTAGGGGACCCACCTTCGATCGCCTTCGGACTAAAAGCTTTCGACCCGTTTTCGGACGGGGAACAACTTTTCACTCTAGTAAAATCGGCGCTCTCATCGGAGAACAAACATATTCAATGTTAAAGATGTCAAAAACGCATGGAAAAATGTTAAAAACGCATTGAACTTCTCCATTATTTTACCAGGTATTTTATTGACCGATGCATTTAAAATTAGAGTAAAAATTTGAATCTGTGATATTCAGCTGTGTTGACACTTGATAGTGAATTTACATAGATAATTTCCATACAAAACATTTTTATGAAAGAATGTCTTATATAGATAGTTTTTCTACAACTCGTTTTTGTGAAGGAAAGTTTAGTATACTTTCAAAAGTTCAACGTGTATTTTATGGGTAACTTTTTTGATTCCTAAAGGCCCCCATTCACGAGCAGTCCAAACGGCCTGAGCCAATTTGTCTTGAGTCCGTTTGGTTTAAGTCCAATTTAGCCCGCCACTTACGATAGAGCCTCGATCCAGTCAGTCCATTCATTTTCTGTTATTAATATAGAAAAAAAAAATAAAGAAAAACTTGAAGAAAAAAATTTTTTTTTTATTAATGGATCCACAGCATATGAAGGATTTGTTTGCAATTGCAGCTTGCATCTACATAAATAAACGAAAACCAAAAGGAAGTGGCAAAAAGAATGGCTTGCCAAACGGGAACAATGAATCACGTAAATTTGGTACACACTTGAGCCGTCTAAATACGTTGCTACAGTTGGTCAACCCGTTTATCAAACGAAAGGGTACGAATATGAAGCAAGCCATCACTCCGCACGAAAGATTGACCGCTACTTTGTGGTACTTGGCAAGCGGTTCCAGCTACGAAGAGCTCAAATTTTCAATAGTAATTTCACCCCCAAAAAAAGACTTTCAAGACAAAATCATAGCCACCAACTATCCATTATGCTGAAATTTTCGATTAAAGAAAAGACTCACAGAAATAGTCAATGAGCTTTTGTCACAGGTCAGAGTCTGAAGCAAGACTGCCGCGTTGTTTGGATTGAGGCTTCAACACACACGACCAGTCCATATTATGGATTGTCGAAAATCGGCCCCACACACGGTCGAGCCAAAAAAAAGGCACGATGGCCAATCCAATTTGGTTCCTTCAATCCAGGAGTCCTTCCAAGTTCTCCCACACACGGTGAGATTTTGGCCTGGTCTCAGGCTATTTGGACTGATGGACTGCTCGTGAATGGGGGCCTTAAAAACGGAAGGTCCTGATGTTTTCGCGATTTCCTTACATATATGAACATTAAAAGTAGCACTTTTTATAACTATATCCTCAATTTCTTCGACAAAATCCATGGTGTTTTGTCCAAAATCTAAAAACACCTGTTTTGTCTTGACTTGATACACTTGACTATTTATAGACAACTGTCACAATAATTTTAACATGTAAACGAACCTTTGTGTAGAGTTCGATTCGATTTATCTTTACCCATAATTTTACTACTAGTATTGGGCGAACCTAGTAGAACCTATGAATATATTTACAAATACTTGTTGACATTATTATATATCACGCTTTGCGCGTTGATTATATTTTTGAATTAATTTTCAATGTTTCTAAATGGTGAAAGTCCTGATGAATCTTGATTATATTAGAAGTTATGAAGAACAGGTCGAGCAGATTCTCAATGTCTGCCCAAGGCAAGATGTAAAAAGCATCTTTGGAGAGTTGAACGACAAAATAGACTGATAACCGATATTCAGGTTTGCATGAGGAGAACACTAATAACAATGGACTTCGATTCATAGAACTAGCAGCATTCAAGAACTTAGTCGTTGCGAGTACCAGGCTCCCGCTTAAAGATATCCATAAGGCCGGGTATCACCTTTCGGCTATAAATACTTTCTTGGCGTCGTCGATAAAATGCGATATAATAGGTGCGTTATTTGCACACCCGAGCAGATAAAATTTTGTTAAGTATATTGAATACAATAACAACGCGTCACTGAAGCAGTCTTTGTTAGGCAGCGGTTGTTTATGGGGTTACACGTAGATTATGCTGATAACAGTAAGAGTGCTCTAAACGGTTCGTACCACTGCTGTTGACTGTTGTGCAACCGAAAGTTTGAATTGAATGAATTGGCATAGCACTCTGTAACTATCAATTATTTTTACATCATATGCGCAGACTGTTTTTGAGTGTTTCAATGCACATTACATTGTAGATTATTTAATATGCGATTTTCATGTCTGATTTCGATTAAAACCTCGATAAGATTTCATTCAGGATTTTTCTATATTTCATTCTAATTTCACAATCAACCTAAGCGAAAGCTCAGCGAATACAATTTTTGAAACCCTGCGTTAATCTGCTCTGCAAAAAAACGCGTTTAATATTGATGTCATGAACGTACGCTGCTAGTTGCGTGTATAACTTGAATAACTTGCCGAAAAACAGAGTTCCGCTAATGCCAACGAGATTTTTGTGATCACATACTCGAGTGCTAAATTAAAGATTACAGGAACCAACCCATCCCTTGTTTTGTTATTCAGAATAACTATGTTATTCTGAATTAGCACTTGTGATGTCGAGGCAGTCGTGGTCATTTTCACTAATCGTACCAACTTTACTGATATTACGAACTGCAGCAAGTCGGTGAATATATGATGAACCCCGTTTTTGAATTCACAGCATTTTTCCGAAATTTACTTGACCGCAAATGTTTGGTGTATTGTTGATCTTCCACATCTAAAACTGCCTTACAATTCGGCAAACAATTTTTCTGTGTGCTAGGAAATTATAAAATTTTTGTTAGCAGTTTGTACGACGCACAGAGTAGTAAGATGCCTCTGTAATTTTCACACCGCAGTTTATCTCCTTTCTTGTAAATGAACCAAAAATGGTTTTTTCTCCACTCATCTGGCACTGATCAGTTTCGCAATTATGCCATCGATGCCGCAATTATGCCATTGTTAGATTTCAAGCGGTTCCTGGTTTGGCGGACTTCATCTAATGTTGGGGGTTTAACGATACGCTGTCATCATATAAGCTGGTGTACAATACAATGCCGATTTATAGAGTGTGGGGACATGTCCATTCAAAAATTGCTGGCATTAGGAAGCCCGTCTCTCCTTCATTTGGTCTAAGTTGCTTATGATTGTGCACTTATCTGGTGCATTGAATTGCTCAGTCCGTCCAATTCAAATGCTTAATATGCTTTAAACTGCAAAATTTGAAATATATTAATTATATCGATCATTTTCGTAAATGACCATCTTATTTAACATTTTTCAGCCACGCGTAACCAAACATCTTGTTACACACTGTCCACATTTAGTTGAAGTTCTTGAAAGTACGTTTGGCGAGCGTTCTACGTACCGATTTCACGTTAACCAGAAGACCGGAATGTACAGTAACTTTAAGATGCTAACGTCAAACATGTCAGAAGTTGTAGATGCACTTGATGACCTTCGTAAAAATCCAAAGTAAGAAAGAATTTTATTCTACGCTAAAAAGAATTGATTAATTCAGAATCAGTTTAAGTGAATTGACTTTTAAATTGAAATAACGAATGCTTTTATTTTACTTTTACTTTTAAACATATTTTAGAAAATTCAACTGTATCAATGACAACCTAGATCCTGCTTATCCAGACGAAAACCATTTAATCAAATTGATTCTAGAAGATTTTTATCTGTCTTTTTTCCCACGTCGCAGTGAATTTGAACTTCCTGAGAACTTGCGTAATCGTTTCGCACACATCAGCGAATACTTGCAATGGAAACAGGACAAACAATTATCCATAATCATCTTATATATATTCAGTGCCATCATGTGTGCTATTGGATTCAAATACTTTTGTTGTCATAGAGCAAAATATGCCCGTAAACTTATTCCTTATAAATGTTGTGATATTTAATAAGAAGAACGTAAACTTATCTATTAACAGAGGCGCGATTTTATGCTATTCGGCATAAATCGATAATTTTTACGTCTATACTATTGTTTTGAAGAGATTTTTTTAGACTTTGAATTTTATTTACCCGTAGAAAAGTTTAATATATTATTTAGATCCTGCTTAGGTAGTGTAAGTAGTGTAAGTCAAATTAGAGAGCAACTTATTGGCTATTTTTATCAAATAAAGTGCTAAAAATTGACCAATTTAAGTTGTTTTATTGTAAAACGATATTCGTATTAACCTATTTATCGCTAGTGATGTATTCTAATCGGCTTGTTCAAAGCAAATAAAATTTATCTAAGCCGTTATTCAGCTGTTCGCTGGATAAACAAGTTGATTTTTTGTAAACACTTTGCAGGACACTCGTTTTTTGATACTTGAAACTTAGACAAAAAAAATTCATTTCAACTTAGACAAAAAAAAATCATTCAAAGGTGAGAGGCAGAGATTTGTATATCATGATAAATGAAAGCTACAGTGCGAGTCTTTTTGGCGCGCGTAGTTTTTAGTTAGAATTGATTTCGCGCACATATATCATATACATCGATGTGCTTTGTTCTCTTGTGGAGCTTAAGAATCCTTGATTACCGATGAAGTTTCTTTTCCAGTTTTACGTCGGTTTTCAGTTCTGCCAGTTCACGGATCAGGTGACTCAGATGATCTTTTTTGCCGTTTGATCTCTTTTGCCGTAATATATTCTGTCTTGGTGTTTGGCAAAGCGACGGCCTTTTGCTTCCGGGAGTTCCAGGAGATGGTGTCCCTTTTAAGCTGGTACGTATCTTGCGGTAGATCTCGTTTCAACCTTGCCAGCATAATTTGGATCATCGTAGGCCGCGATTTGATTAAAAGGGATTAAAATTAAATTCCCTCAGAAAATTTGCAAGGCTTTAGTATGCTGTTAAAATGTTGTTTTCGAATAATGCAGCGGCTTAGAGATCATTTTGATTTTAATAGTATGTGAATTTTTGTTGTTTTGGAAGTTTGGTTATAACTCACGCCTCATCGATTTAATAAATATGCACTTTTATAATGAAAAGAATTCGTCTGGTTCAATTTTTTAAACTCCTTTTTTGAGCGTAGCCTTAAAGTTTTGTGAATAGATAATATTTAAAATATGTGTGCCTTTGAGACTTTGTCGTTGGTTTTCGGTACATTCGAGAAATTAATGTTGAGTATGCTATTTAATGCATATTCTTGTGGTATCTTGTTTTATGAATTGCCGACACATTCGAAAGTGCCAGGAGTTGGCACTTATTTAAAAGGATTATTTTGTGTATGTATTATATATTAGTACACTTATCAGGATTAATCAGGAGATTATTATCGGGGCACGAGCTGGTAAATCAGTTTAGATTCAGCAAAAATGAATTTGTCGCAAATTTGTAACAATATGGTCATTTAAATTCTGTTGATTTTTCGTGCACAATTTAATGTATGGCACCCACAGCGTTGCAGCAATATATAACAGCTACGAAATCAATTCCAAATGTCACTACTTTGCGACAAATTTGTCCAAAATTTCTGCTTGGGTAAGTTAAGTTCATCGTAAATGAAGTATGAAAATTTGATCGTTATTGTTTGGCTACAGCGGCGCAGCAATTTGCACATTGCTACCTCCGGTGGTATAATTGCTTATCGAGTATCGAAACATCGAAACTGATTTGGGTTTTGTGTTGGCATTGTTGTGTTGTCAAAATTGACAAGATTGCAAGAAATAGGAGTGGACGTCAAATAGCCGGTCTTTTATTTCGAAAACAATTCCCGGTAAAGATTGTTTTAATAGTCCATCCAAATCCTACTAATTGACGAATTCTCTGTCACGAATTATTTATATAAAAAGTAAGTGTATCTTTTGAGAAGAATAAATGCTCCGGAAACTTTAACTGTCACGAATATTCTGGATGACGTGTCCAACAATTGATAGCAGGCTCTGATTAGGCTGAACATTAGAACTAAATTTATTCTCTCCCCGCCAGGTGCTTCGATACTAACCACAAACCACCAAAATGATAACCGATGTACAGCTTGCAGTATTCTCTAATGTGCTGGGCGTCTTCCTGTTCCTGCTGGTCGTGGCGTATCATTACATCAATGCGAATATGGGAAGGTAAGTTGTTTTTATAGTGTTTTGAGGGTAATCGATTGAAGATAAGGTCTGTTTCCGTACTTGAGTCTATTATAATATATTAAAATAGATTCGCAGCAAGTTGTTTCCGTACTTTTGCTGCAAGCCAAACGCAAGCCAAATTTTGCAGCAAAAAGAAGCCAGCTGCCAAATTCTGTTACTGCTGCAGTTTGCTGAAAGTACGGAAACAGACCTATAGAGATGATTTTGGAAAAATTTCTGAAAAAATTCAATTAATTCAAAATTGAAATATTTCACTGTGCTATACATTATTATAATTCATCCTCATCGAAGAAGTACACCTTTACCCATTTTAAGGTGTTCGCAAAAAATAAGGTGATTTCAGTTCAGATGGAATATACATAAATTGTACGAAAGACTAACACGCCAACAAACTCCTCATTTTCACTTGAAAATGAAAGCGATGCTAATAACGCATTCGAGATAATTAACAAAATAATATGTCGCCGCCAAAATCCAATCTCGCTTCTTTACGCCTTGTTAAACTTAATTTTGATTTAAATAGTCCCGCAAAGTAGCAACTTCAAGCTGTAACATGCTTATAAACATGTTATGTAGGAAACGTAGCCACATAGAAGGTCCAAAATCATCATCATAAACATTATAGCAGGTCATACATTGCGCCAATGTCAACGTTGAACTAAACTGCGAGTGTAACTTAGCTCGATAAAAAAAAACAATCGCTCTAGTCGGTGCTTCTAAAATAATTATTATCGCCTCAAACATCTAAACAACTTGGAAATGTTTTTGCGGGATGATTAAAATTGAACAACTTTTTATTAACATTAAAAATTTTTTTTTTATAATCTACATTGAAAATTCTATTTTGACAAAGTGGTTTCGAAAGTATGCACTGCTTCTCATCAGACACCAGCACACAGTGCATACTTGACTGGCGTGACCACTTGCAGGTGGAAATCATTACATTTTTTTATTTATGCTAGTTGTGACAAATTTTAACATCTCCGACTTATATCCATGGATATAATTTTACTTAGTAAAGGTAATTGAATTTGATCACGGTTCCCTTCTTGTCTATAAATCAGCATAGACAACGTATATCATTTCTACAGCAACAGCAACTTCTAAACAACTGTTTTTAAAAGTAGAGATGAATATAAAAGAAATAATAATTTTCACCGTCTACGTACGACCGGACTCTTCTGTAGATAATTATTAAAACACACAGAAGAGACTACTTATTTCCAGTATATATCCAAAGGCGAATTATCACTGAGGACTACAATCTACCTGATTTAAATTGAATGCATTGGGGTTGAAAACCGTTACTTTTGGGAGCACACATATTTCAAACATTTTGAAAAAAGATCAGATTTCATTTTCAAAACTTTTTGATAACGTTTCAGTAGCAAAATGTGTCATTCGTCAATTTATTTATATGGCGGTTATCGTATTTATCCATGTCGGATGAATTATACGTAGCGTCCTTCTTCTTGGAGTGAATTCGCCCTATTTTCTATGATCCACGCCAGCCGCGTAGAGCTAGCAAAGTGACCAACCAGCATTCTTCGAGGTTAGATTGAAGGGTGCTTCGCTAATGCGGGCTACCTTTGTGGTCACTTCTGTGGCATCCTGATCCAGGGGCAAATATTTATTTTTGTTAGCTCGTTAATGGTCATCCATGAAACCTGCTAGCAGGCTCTCGACTGGACTTAGGTCTAGTTTAGATGTCCTACCATCCTCCTACTATTCATAAATCGCTACAATATTTTGCAGATGAATATAAACAAATTTCATTCTCACTGACTTTAAAATGTCTTTATATCAAATTTAATCGCAATATAACCAGCTTTTAACCAGATATACTATTAATGTAGTCGCACTAGATCATGTTGATTCACTAAAAGACTGCAATTATATGTATTAGATACTACGTCAAATTTCACAATCTATGTTAATAGAAAGCAACTAGAATGCTGGTATTTATTAGCAGAAAAACACAGAAGTTTTCCAATTCGAACACAATAAAAAATGTATGGTTTTCGCAAATTCCTAGCAAATGAGACTACGTTTCAATGATAGCCGCTTGTTTCCGCGTCTCGGTCCAGGTCAGGTTAGACCGTTTCGAAAAAATAAAAGATCCAGATTAGGTTGGTTGTTGTATTAATTTAAATTGCTGTTTTTACAGTAATTTTTTTTTTTTTTTTACATATTAATATTCTAAAAAAAACGCTAATTCAGTTTCCAGTTGAATTAGCGTTGATAGCGAGTTAAGTGTTACAACGCTTGCTCAGCTGGTAGCTGTTATAATGTAGTGATGTAAATAATTCCTGATGTATGTTTAATCATGGCCTTTTTAATTTTAAATAGAAATCCAAAAAGCTTGATTTGAAGAAGTTTTCTTTTTGAATATACCTAATTTTCTAAAGCACTAATTATATTATTTTTAATTTTGGTTTTTTGATTTATCATGTATTGATAAATGATTAAAATTTGTCAAATATATTCCCAGCACAATAGCAAAGCAAAAAGGAAAAATTCCTGTTTTAAGGTAATTTTCGCTTGACTCAGTGTGTTTGTTTTTTGGCATTTGGATTGTTTGATTGCACTTCTATTGATTGCTTGCTAAATATTGTTTTGAAGATGTATAAATTTTCTATATTATTTCTGTGAAAATGATACAGTTTTCTTTGTGTAATTAGATTGTTTTGATTTTTTTTTTGAATTTGCATTGCGCTAAATTGTTATTTGTTTATTTGATTAAATTGGTTCTAAAAAGTCTGGAATTGTTTAATTTACTTTGAGTTGAAATGATGATTGCTTCTTGAGAAAATCAAACGAATTCTGAACGTAATTGGTTGGCCAAACTCTACGAATATTGTGCAGTCCGAATTTATAAAGAAATGGTTTGTTGAAAAAGCTTCTATTTTTGGGATAGTTTTCGATCGTATGGAAGTTAAAAAACATGATTTGTGGTTTGAAATTACGTAATAAACCATACATTTGGCAGTGTGGAGCTCGATCCAATTTTTGTTTTTTTTTTTTTTTAATATAAAGAGATAACATGTATATTTTTCTAAAAGCGCTTTTATTTTCAGAGTACCATCTGTAGCAAAACACAAATAGTGAATACATGAGGATGTCTGGAGCATAAATTTGGACCCTTATTGTCAATACAATAAGAAGCCTTCATTAATTATGTATTAACTTCATGTAATCGTGTTATCTTATAAGTGTGTAGCTTTCTTCATCTCTGCGTTTGAATTGAAAATCCTGAAACATCAGAATGTATCTCTTAGTAATAGGTTGCATTTTGAAATGTGCAGAAATATTTGTAATAAAAACATTCTAAACAAAGTGTTTCATAGTTTCGGTTGCTGCGTTATTTGCGTGGCTGTAATGTCAACTCAAATAAATCGTGTGTAATATAGTAGTCAAGTTTTGGTATTATGTAAGAGAAACTTGGGGTATATATTTTTTATTTGATCTAATATGGGTTTTGAATTAAATACCATCTCTGTTGAAAGTTTAGAGAACCTGATGTAACCCAAGTTTGGTACAAATTAAGTTGAAAAAATAAGATAGACTGCCAGCTATGGTAACTATGTATCTTGAAGCTTAAAAATTCGCTCACCAAAATAAAAGCTTCTTGCCCTAAAATTTCCGATGTAGCCATCAGATTAAAACCAAATTGACACAGTGAATAAATCTTCACACAAGGAAAGGTTCGTAATAATTTGGCTGAAAAATTATTATGGTAATTTTGATGTATTTTCTATCATTTCTTTACTAAGAGGTGCTAACCTTTAATTTTCAAATTTTAGTGATATTGTAGTCAAAACCAACAACCAATGCTTCGATCTCAAAATTTTTGACTTCCAACGCAGTCATCGAATCGAAATGAAATTCACAGAGTAAGTTGGCCTCAACAGGAGGTAGATTTGGCTGTCTTCGGCACAGGTTTGTTATATTGAGGAGTACATTTGGTTGAGCATACATTCAAAATCTAAACGATCCCTCTACTTTTCTTCTAAAATCAGTGTTTCTAGTGGTTCCCATGAGCTAGAGTTTTTCACGTAGTATTAGAAGTCAATTGTTGCATGCCCCGTGAACTGATGGCAAACGAGAGCTGCTACTACCACACATACGTACAATACAATGGTGCAAAGGCAACAAGTAACTAGGGGCCTATGAAATACACGCCAAACTATTTAACTATGGAAGCGGCCGACTACATTACGCCACTCACTCCAGATACATCAGCAACAACTGATTTTCAACTACATTTTCTATTTGCGGCAGTCGATGGGAAAGTTTATAAAATACGACCAATTACGAATCTTTTTTATCATTTCATTAATTTTAAAGCCATGAATGACAGCGTAGTCAAGCCACTAATTACTTGGATGTCCCAATTAAGCTATTAAGACTGACAAGACTGACCATGACGAATATTCTGACGAATATGACGAATATTCTGACCAGACAAAGTTAACAGCATCATTACAATGGCCTTTCAACAACTAGGCTACGCTTTTTCCTGCAGTGAAAGAGATGTTGTTGAGTGTTATGATGAAAACGGAACACCAAATACCTTTGATCTCAGTGACATTGAAGATCACGTTAAATCAGAGCAGGAACTTCCAGCAGCTTCTGATGGTGAACAATCGACAATACCAGTAGATTTGCACCGAAGTAATGATATTTTGATCTCAGATTTTGAGACTGAGAGGACATTAGAGGGCCCTACTCAACCTTCACCATTACGTATTATTTTCCCATCTGCCCGCAGTTTGAAAGGTGAAAAAGGTCACAAGTGGTCCTCTACTACGGCTGAGTCAACGAATACTCCAGCACAATCGAAGATTTAGTGCGCATCGATCAGTGAACATAGCGCACATTTAGCGGAAGCGGTTACAATTGCGGCTCCTATGCGATAACAGACGAGCAAATGATAGGTTTCAGAGAGTGTTGTCCGTTTAGGATTTATATTCATTCGAAACCAACAAAAAAATACGCGATATAAATTTTGATGTTATGCGATTCTAAAACAAATGATATGATAAATGCTATGCCATATGTAGGAAAAATCAACACGAATGGTGAATCTCTTGGAACCTTTTGTGTCGAAACTTAAGGTAGCTACCGAAATGTAACGATGTCAACTTGGCTCACCTGTTTCTTTAGCTAATGATTTATTGAAGGAACCTTACAAACTAACAACCAAAAAAAAGGTAAATTCCGGCAGAGTTGCTTAAGGTCAAGAAAAGACCAATAGGTTCCTTCATGTTTTGATATGACCGACAATGCACGTTGGTTTCCTACAAACTTAAGAAAAATAAAAATGTTTTGTTGATTTGTGCCACGCACGGCGAAAAACTAAAGGTGTAATGGATACCTTTGATCAAATGTGTGGAAGTATGTCCTGCAGTAGAAGAACGTAAAGATGCGTTGTTAGCAAAATACACCAAAACAGGCGTGGCGTACACCGGGATACAAAAAAAATGCTGAAGTTATCAAATTGAACAACCGCGACGTAAACTTTACTGCCGCAGGATTTACCGTTGATGGTCCTATAAAATTAAAGGTGAAGCTAAAGTTTAGTCATGGAATATTATAAAATACAGAAGAATAAATGTTTTAAAGTGTTATGTTTAAAATTTGTCCAATGATAAAAATATGCTAACAAAACGGCAGAAATAATCGCCTTAGCAAAAATCTTTCAAATTGCTATTTGTTGAACAGCATTAGTTATTTTGGAAAGTAAACTACATAGAAAACAGAACCAGAAAAAAATAATCGCGTGCAATTCAGTTGACAAATTTAATTGAATAAACGAATTGATATCGAACTTTAATTGCATTTCTTTAATTTAACTATAAACTAAAATTTAACAAGTATTGTAAGGTTCACTCTTATCTTTCGTTTAGTTTCTTTCCTCATTCTATTGGGCTCCAATTGTGCGACGATTAATATATTATCGTTTTTGGCAGAAGTTTAGTGCAAGCCAAGTTGAAGCGCATTACCTTGCATGCATTATTGCTTAAATCAAAGACAACACACTAAAGATAAACACCCGAAAACAAACACAAAACCACAAGAACACAAACATACCAGCCAAACATCAATCGGTAAAATTGTCGGCTATGGGGAACACGTTGTCGAGGTTTTCCAGATATTGGTCAGAAATATTATGCAATATTAGTTTAACGAAATACCTCCCAAATGTATTCCAAAATTTATCTTCATCTGTCTGAAAGGCCATGATATGAACCAACCAGATTGTAAATATTTTTGGTTTTTTGATTCCTGAACAGATTTTGGTCGAATGAAATAAATTGAATAAACTCAAATGCATTATTTTATTTCATCATCAAAATTCTCCTATAAATAATCTATAATAATCATTTAATTATCTACATCATGTACTTGGTAGCTGGTAGCTCTTTCGAAAATCTTGAACTAGTGCCAATTCTTCATCTTTCGTCAGTGAGGATTGTTTCCAGTCGACTTTATCTTCACAGTTCAGCAAATTTTCCGAGCAGAATACTTCTCTGTACACGAAAAGAATATCATAAAGTACTTTACTGCTCAAAACGTTTTGTTTTTATAAATACCTGGCAAAGTGCAATGGGAATCGCTTCATTTGCCTTGTTAGCATAACCGATTCATCAGGCAGCTCTGCTACAAAATATGGGCCCTGGGCAGGTAGGTCAGCGGGGCCAGTAAGCTTAGGTAGAGTATCCATTGTAAGTTCGTATTCTTCTGATTTGTCCTAAAAAATTTAAGTTACGATTAAAGTTAACGATCGTTGACTCTGATCAAAGACACCTCGAAACCATGTTTGATTTTCCATGAATATCCAGAATCGATAGCGATCGCATTAATTTGCAAATGCGATGTTCTGTAATTCCTTTCCCAGAAGCAAACAACTTGATCTTGCGCCTTGAAATGGTCAACAAGCGAGTCTTTGATTCTCTCCAGCTCGCTCCATTCATCATTCGATAGTAGCGCAGCACATTGTGAGTGAGTTATGGATATGATAAGTATGTGTGTGCTATTTATAGGGCCTTTGGCTAATGCTACGTAGAAGTTTTCGCCGATTGATATAATTAGATGCTTTTCAACATTGGCAGAAGACAGACAAAACCAGCAAGATTCTATCAAATAGACGCAATATTTAACAATAGATATTACACGAATCACTACTTACCTTGATCAAATGTTGGCCGTTGCCTCTTCTCGAACGAGCCATCTTGCCTGAAGCTATTTCTTTTCTTACCACGATTATCGTCTTTGTTATCCAAGTCATAAAAATATTGACGCCCAGACTCCTACAAAAACATTTTATCAATTTCATTGTTGATTGCAACAGACAGTTCGAAACCGTTTTATTTAACTTTCATGTTACCGTTTGCTTTGTAAGTTTTAATTCCGAAAAACTCATGCTGCTATAAGGACAGTCGATCTCGCTTGTTGTTTTCTGAATGAGATCTATAACACGCATTTTATCGACTGGACTAATATTCAGTGCATAAATAAATTTCTGCTTGTCGGTATTCGCCACCGAAGCGAGAGAAATGAAGCGGGTGGCAAGTGACAATTGTGTTGTGCTATCAGCTGGATTTCTGGAAATATACTGTGCTATGTTATCACTCATTTGACAAAATTTTATTATGTTTCACCTATAAGGTGGAGGCTCGAAATATTTGTCATTCATTCCACAGAAGTGATATCTCGGCTTGATTTCTTTAGCTAAAAACGATATGAGTTTCGAGCTGTTGCTCTGCGAAAGCAAAGTTTTTGCTATATAGTGACATACTTTCCTTGAAAAATTATTTGTTTATTTAATTGAATAAATACCTGATCGTTGGAAATTCCTTCCGGCCAAGATGAAGTTATTAGAATATCAACGCCTTTGTAGTCACTCATTGACATTTTACTGGCAAAACAAGAATCCCGGACAGCAAGAATATCTCCTCTCGTAAAATTCCACTCATGTGTTTCTTTTCCATTACTTTCTAAGCCACTTACGTAGGCGATTTTTAGTCCACTTGAAGATGAGTATAATCCTCTTTTGCCTAGAATATTTATATTTCTTGTTTAATTCAGCTTGAATATTTTGATTTGTATTGTTTACCTAAATATGTTAAGTTTGTACATATTTCACCATCATCATCGTTGTATGGACGATTAGTTTCTTGACTTGTAGGTCCGAGGATGTATGTTGGAACTGGAACTGCAATGAAGGAGTAATATTTTAGATTTTATATTTCTCTGTTTTTGCTTATCGCTATAGTATTTTAATTCGTTTGGGAGAATAAATATCATCTGTTCCACATTAAATATAAAGCAAGTTAAATTACTTCAGTGTATATTCTGTGCCAAGCACATTCGACAAATAATTCACAGTATTGCGTAGCTCACACAGTTTAAAATAATGCAAATAAAATATCGTGGCATTGTAACTACAATTTCCGTTTAATCTTTACCACGCTATGCATGGCGTGCTGTAGAAGTCTATGCTATGCCATTTTTTGACATGGATATATACATAAGCTATATGGATTCATTTATATTTTAGGGACTCTGGTATAAACACACATGGGTTTAAGTGAGAAAAATGACAAAAACAGTTCCTTTGGTAGTCTACAATACGGGATGGTAAAGCGAATATTCAATTCACTGAGAAGCTATTTAAAGATAAATCGCACTTTGACCCACAAAATAGCAAACAAAGGACAAAACTTGCGCATTAAACACTACTCAAGAGGAAAAAGCGATTATGACATTATGACTCAAGCACTTGCTTAATAGTACATAATTCTAACTGGCTCGACCGATCGTCGAGCTTTATGGGAATACCATCAACTAATTGTTGATTTGATGATTTTTAGAAAACTCATCACTTCAGCATTGGCAGTATATCTGTAGGGATTTGGGATAGAGTGGCAGGGCATCTCAATTGAACCGGACCTCAGATAGAAGCTTGCCAGAGGTGATGAGAAACTAGCAACAAGGCAAACAATGATTATTTGCCGCTGGAGCATGGATCCCTAGAAATGGCCGTGAAGACTCTACCTTTGGGGGCGGATATTCATGTAACCGGACGGCAGCCGGCCCCGGCTGACATGGATCCTAGTCCAACCTAAGACTCTAGCTCATAAGAAGCTGGATATCCATCCAAAATTTAATATCAAAATACAGACTTATTTTGCGGATGCGGAATATCGGTGCTGGTGTCCTCTGCCGTGTTTATTTTGCAGTTTCAGACCACAATGTATCCGACAGTTCTGTGCAACATTCCCGCAAACCACCTGGAGCCTGCGTTCAAAACATGATGCTAAATACTTTGGCATTCAAGCGAATTATGGTCTTTATTCTAACGAAGGCAATGTATATATTGCTTGATCGACTGGTGTGGATAAATATTAGCTGGCGTAACTTGCTACTAATATGAACTAGCAATTGCTACTAACTTTTCAGAAACGATCCAATTGGGATTGGCATGTTCGACGCTCTCACTCAATCTCTCGCTCTCAGTCAGAAAGGCTGGAATCTAACGTTTGGCCGGATTCCTTTAGAACAATTCGCCCTAAATTCAAAGACGAGGCGTCTTATTCACTTCGAGCGGGCCGTTATAACTGTACATTGTCACGCACAGTGTAGTTTCGAAACCACGTATGATCCAACAAATAATATGTTTGGACTGCAAACGACTGACTAACTCTTACGGCGAATCAAGTTCGACTTTCTGAAGAACTGATGAAGAATGAGTGAATAATGAATCGCGAAATTGGACGCAGATTACTCGGTCAAGAAGCCCACTCTTTCACGTCTTTATACCGGCCCAAGCGTTGTTCAAGGTCAATTACCAATCCAAACTCCTTTTTTCTTCTTGTATCGCTCAAGTATTGTTGACGGCAACGGGATTGTGTCACCTGACGTCCCTACGCCAGCCAATCAGATGGCGGCAGCAATGCTATATTATGTAGTAAAGCTTAGTGGGAAGATGCACATTGGAATAATTGTTGGCGAAAAATTATTTGGACGTGAATATCGATAATTTTTCTTGGAAGCGCAATATGTTGCCGATTCTTTCACATTATACAGGTCTTTATACAAGTGATTTTCTCTAAAATTCGTTGCAATAGTGAATCTAATTATATTTAACAATACCTTGAACGACTATTGCTTTCCAGATTCTTGGAAAGTGGCCAAGATTAATCTCTTTCATATGGAAGGTGAAAGTAAGGAAACTAGCAATTTATTAAGGTTCTCTCCTTGCTTTGTAATTTAGGGAAAATCCTTGACATGATTTGAATTTAAATTATAAAACACAATTCAAGCTCACGCAGCTTTAGATGCAAGAATGGGACCCAGCACGTTATGCCATGCTTGCATTATCAAATTGTGTCTTATTTAAATTTGCAAAACATTCTGACAGAAGCACACACTTTTTAGCATGTTTTCCAATATTTACCGAAAAAAAGTTTTGTGATATATTTTATTCAATGTTTGGACAGTTTAATAACTGAACATGTTCTTTCCAATGCCAATGAGCAACTATGTGGATGGAGCAATCAAATTGCTCACTGCTATATTCAAAGAACAGTGTGATTAGTAGCTGTGACTGCAAGAGCAGTGACATGTCTAGCTGGAAACATATCCTATTTTAACCCGCAGTGGAGACGTGAAAAAAATCTCATCATTTGGACCGTAAAGTCTAATCGACCCAAGAAATTTTCGCGCCAAAACGGCGTTTGGAATTTTTTTGATTGCAGTCTTGAGTTTTGTAACTCTTTCGCACAGTAACAAAAGATAATTGGGATTGAAATAATGAAAAAACTGTTTTTTAAGCTGCTTTTTAGTAGAACAAGTACAATTTCAAATTAAAGAAATTGATATTCGAAAAACTCCTCAATTTGAGCAAAATAAAACTTGAACAATCCCAACAACAATGTACCGTCTTGCTGTTTTAGCAAAAAAATACAGCGGTTCTTTTTTTCGGGTCACCTTGAAGCCTTATTTCAGTTTTGCATTTTGCACATTTCCTGGTCAGCTATCGGGTTCCCATGTCCAAATACCAAAAACTGACGTGTTTTGTGCAAATATACTCTGTTCTTCGGGAAGCGCATCCAGTTCTTCCTTAGGTACATCAGCCTTCATTTCTTTAACACTAGTTTCTAAATCTGAATCACTGTTGTGGTCAGTTACAAGCTTAAAACTCATCACTTGAAAAGTCCAACAACTCATTTTCACTATTTTCATTGAACAAAATTTTTTCAATGATCTTAAAATATCAAGGAGTTGATATATTAAAGCAATCTTTAGATGATCCGGCCATATTTTTAAAAAAATACACAAGCAGGTACGTTGGGTAAATCGACCCAGCAAAAACTTTCAGATTCAATGAGCTGAGTTAATGAAGAGAACAAAGAGCACTCATCATTAGAAAGTACCTAGAAATAGATAGCTCGAAAGTACACTGACGATCAACCCTGGAACTAATGCTGATAGCGCCAAATATTTGAAAATAGAAGTCATTGGGTCAAATCGACCCAACGTACTCACTGCTGGGTTAAAAAATGACCCAAATGAGCTTATAGCTTATAATAATGTATCGAATTCTACTTGAAGGAGTTTTTGAGTATTCTCTTCTGAAAAGATTTACTCAACCACATCTTTTACTCAGATGTCGGATGCTTTTGTATTGATCGTACACAATCGACTTTTTCGAAATCCAGTTAAAGCATGTAGTATGATGCCGTTAGTAACGTCAAAAAATTTTCTAAGCCAGGTTGAATCCGATTTATGACCATCTACTATCAGACCTAACACGGATTGTCGTGCGTTTACTTTACTTTTTACTTAGAATAGTCCATCCATCAAATGAAATATGTTCCTAAAGATACTCACTAATGAATAGGCTATGTTAGGACGAACTGTAGGATTAGAATACATTCCAGTATACTACCGAACAATTTGAAATACAAAGTATACAAACTACTGTCAAAAGTACAAATCATTTTTTGCTTTCCGCTGCTCTACAGATTCTTAACAAACTAGGCTAGTTTTAGGCGTGTGAACACATAGCTTTATTGATTTAAAATATCACGCATAACTGGATTCGAATCGTTTTGAAATAAATAGCCATCTTTCAAATATGGTAAGTAAAGTGACTGTAGTTTCAGCTATTCGTTTCAACGAACAGCTCGTTTTAACGTGTTTTGCTCTTATTATGAGCATAAGAAGGAGTTGGTGGCCAGCTTTTGGAGCAGGCTGAGATTAGAAGCATTCACCCTACACATAGATGATTTTTACACTAATTTTTAGAAAAGAAACATTTACATGACTTAAGGAGAAGTAATTATTTTTTATCTCTTATACAAAAGGTATCATTGACAGCGTTTGAGTTTCATGAAGCTGTTTTTCAACCTTTATTTTAAGAGAAATACTGAACATAACTTATGAGTAATGTGTATTGCGCATAACTTTGAAACTAAGAATGCAAACAAATGCACCTAAGAACTATTAATTATTATAGATATAGTAATAATAAGTAACTATTACATTTGTAATCGCAGCATAATATTTGAGGGTCAATATTTGAAGACCTGTGATAATTTGGATGTATCATGAAATACAGTGTCGGTATTATTTGAATGCCTTGTTAGTATAGAACATTTTGAATCGATTGTATTTTGGCACTCATTAAATATGGCCTCGCGTGAAACTGTTGAATCTTTTTCAAGAAAGAAATTGCGCGAAAGATTTCATTAACAGAAATTTAAGTGTTTCAAAAATGAACGAACACACGTATATGTATATTTTCAGTATATTTTTGATTGAATATTGATACTTTTTTTTATGAACTCACCATTCTTATTGCCATTTTTGTAAGCAATCAACTCTTGATTATCCTTTCCAAAGAAATCACCGACACAAAATAGCATGTCGAAGGGTCCCGCTTTTTTATTAATTGATTCCACTCGATTGAAAAGTTGCCTAAAGTTTCCTCGAGCATCGCCGGCGATTAGTCTTCAAATTATAAATGAAATTTTAGTAATAATGATTGGCTCATTTTAGTTTACTTACATTTTGTGTTTTTGGTCCATTTTTCACACTTGCTGAAAGACGTTGTCGTACGTTTGTAAACAATTCCTCTGTCAATATGATTTGTCATATTGACAGCGATGTGGAATCTGTGTGGACTTTAATATTTTTTTATGTTGTCTTCGATTAGTGGAGGGCAGAATCTTATACGAAACGGTAGCCGCTTTTTGCAGTAAATAAAAACTCCGAAGTTGCAGTAGATTTTGGTTTTTGGCTACGAAAAATCTGAAAAATCCCCGTGTGTTTTAGTTCTAAAAGATTATAGTCTCTGATTAGATGTAGCTTCTAAAAATGTGTCTAAAAATAGTTGAGTAAACGACGCGAAACCTACGAAAAGGAGGGACCGATTGGCCAATAATTGCCGAAAATGGCGAGAATGGAGGAATCGAAGAAAATTTTTTTTTTTTAATTTTAAATTAATTAGTTTAAAAAAAGACACCCCCAAAAACAAGCGCAGCTCAAAGCATTGACCAGTTGCTTCAAAAATCGTAAAAGAACTTTGTACTTTGTACCAAATCGCGCACTCCCAAAACCACTCAAAACTGAATGATTTGGCTAATCGTGTTCTTTCTGTTTTCGTAGTTCGCGTCGTTTACTCAACCATTTTTAGACACATTTTTAGAAGCCATATTTAATCAGAGACTATAATCTTTTAGAACTAAAACACACGGGGATTTTTCAGATTTTTCGTAGCCAAGGGACGGCAAACACGTTGAAATATGCGAAAATGGCGAGAATGGGGGAATCGAAAAAGCGAAATTTTAAAATTTAAATATCGGTGTGCCCATTTTTTTAAATTTGGAAGTTCTTTATATACTTTTCAGTATATATAATTTTTTTTAAAATATTTTTAAAAAAAATATATATAATTTTTTTAATGTTTTATTCAAGTTGGGTCGTTTGGTGAAAAATACATACTATTTGTTAGTTTCAGTTTTTCCATATTAAAGAAAATAAATTGCAATATACAGTTAAGTTTTCCAGGATTAAAAATTGGGGAAATTACTATTAATTTGTTCAAAATGGTTAGCAGTTGCATATATAACTAAAAAGAGCGAAACTAACTTACTAAATATGCTAGCTATATTAAACAAGTAGCAAATTTCGTAAAATGCAATAGATGAAACGCAAATGCAATGTTGCAGTAAACTGCATCAAATTGCAGCAGATATGCTGCAATTGCAGCAAAACGACAGCACTGAACACACCGCTTTTTGCAGTAACGAAGTTGCAGTAGATTTTGGTTTTTGGCTACGAAAAATCTGAAAAATCCCCGTGTGTTTTAGTTCTAAAAGATTAGGCCCGTTTCACACGAGACACTCGGTGTCCGGCCACTGTGTCCCTCTAGCCACTGCCGGGGCATAGAAATAAATGAGAGCATACACACAGAGCCACAGTGTCCGGGCTAGTGATGGGCAAAACTGCTGTTTTCAAATAGCAAAAGCGACTGCTTATGCTATTGCTAAATAGCAGCTTCAAATAGCAGCTAAAAAACAGCAGTCTGCTATTAGTTGTGTCGGTGCGACATCTCAGTGGGTGCAACATATTATTTCATTTGTGATTTCTCGCCGGCTCGGGTTCACGTACTATACAAATTGCAGTTTGTTGGGTTCCCTGTTTTACACGATGTTCCTATTGCGGTTTCGAAAATGCGCGAAGATTTCATACATTTCTCTCATATGATGTACATATGTACATGCGTGCGTATGTAAAGTAATATGGTATTGAAATTTGTGTCGGAAGAAATATTAGGGAGAATTTATCCGGCTAACAGGGCCATGAGGTGGGTAAATTACACGTAATTAAGGTAGCGAATACAGTTGGATCGTTCTAGGATTTTCACATATTAGGTATTCCTAGTACGAGTACAAAAAAATACCTGTTTCAAAAATACTAGCTAGTATTTTTTGAAGTATGTACATATATACATACAAGTACATGCGCTTTGCAGTAATGAAACGGTATGACATGCCCTCTCCCACCCACCAGACACAAAGTTCCCAGACTAGAATGGTGATGGTGCAAGATGACCTTGAAAGGATTCCGAGTCATTAGTCCGTGCAGCTTGTCCGTAACTTTCCAATGGTCGGTCACTTATTTGGCAAGTCTTTCTCCAATCTTGGAGCCATTTAAGGGCAAACAATCAAATTCAATCAGTTTAATTTGACTTTCATTTTATTACATGCACAAAACACCTCCTGTATTCGTTCAAATTACCAATGTCGACAAACATATTAAGATAGGCCCAGTTAACCCTATTGCCTTCTATATAACTTTTCATCGGTCGATCTCTGATACCAAACTTTTCATAGTTAATCTAAAACAGTCGGTTTTCCACTTGGCCTCACTGAAGCATGAAATTTTTCGAAAATTTTATTAAGAAATGATAAAAAAAAATGTTTCGCTTTTAAACATGCACCTACTAAGGGACCAACCTCTTTGGAAAGGCTGGACAGGAGTCCAGGAGCACCTTATTTCCTGCGGTCTCGTAAATTTCCGGACAGGTTTTCCGGACGGTTTTCCCGCGGATTTCATTTTGCCGTATCTTCGAAACTAGGCCGCTTTGACCCAGGCTAGTATTGAAATTTTGCCCGAAACAACTCAAAATGGTCCCCGAGTTCAAGCTAGACAAAAAAAATTTTTTGTAATATATGGACATTTTTCCCAATTTCCCCTATCGAACATTTTTTCGCCCTTAAAATATCAGTATTGTACTCCCCGACCACTTTCAATGATCGAAAGTGCTATAAAGGTTCAGGTTCAATCAGAAAGGTTCGCGAATTCATGCCAGACCAAAAAAATTTAATTTGGGAAAATTGGGCGTTTTTGCCCAATGATCCCTATCAAAAAATTGTTCGTCCTTAAAATATCACTATTGTACTCCCCGACCACTTTCAATCATCGAAAGCGCCGTAAAGGCAGTTTTTGCCAAACTATTGCCAAAAAAACCCCTTACTCCCCTACAAAACCCAAATTTTTGCATCACAGCAATAGGTCTTGGCCCGTTACGACCGAAACCACTCTAACCCAAAATTGGCCGATTTCAGCTACTTTTGCCGTATCTTCGAAACTAAGGCGCTTTTTCCTAGACTTGTATGAAAATTTCGCCCGAAACAAATCAGAAAGGTTCCCGAATTCATGATAGACAAAAAAAAATTTGGGAAAATTGGGCGTTTTTGCCCAATGATCCCTATCAAAAAATTTTTCGTCCTTAAAATATCACTAATGTACTCCCCGACCACTTTCAATCATCGAAAGCGCCGTACAGGCAGTTTTTGCCAAACTATTGCCAAAAAACCCCTTACTCCCCTACAAAACCCAAATTTTTGTATCACAGCAATAGGTCTTGGCCCGTTATGACCCAAACCACTCTAACCCAAAATAGGCCGATTTTGCACCATTTCGACTAATTTTGTCCTAAAAACTTTTTGAATATTTGAAAATACTCCTACCTAGTATTTTGGAATTTCGTACTAGGTACTGGCTGTTACAAAAAAAACACCTATTCCAGTATATACGCTTCATATCTACTAACTATTGCAACACTTATACAAAAAGCAAACAGATATCAAAATCAAAAACTAACAAAACTTCCATTCAACAAAAATCCATCCATTCAACAAAAATCCCCAACTGAAAACGCATAATAAATCAATTAAATAGCCTGCAAAATAATCTTCGTATTCAATAAATTCGTAGCACCCAGTTAGCCGGACAATGCACGAAAAACAATCTGCGTACAGGTAGCGAAAGACTCGCTACAGCACACCAACGAATGGTGAAAAAACTAGCATCACGAAAATGTACATATTAAACAGCAATAGCATAGCAAGCTAACATCATATGAAATCCAACCGTTAGCCTATTGCTAACGTATAGCAACATACCTTAATATCTATTTCATTATGCTTAATGCTGTTGACATTGCTGTTGCTGTTTGTCGTTGTTCGTCGATGCTGTGGTCTGCTTTGCTATATTGCTATTCCAATAGCATGCCAGATAAATAGCATGCTATCAGACTAAACAGCAGCAGGCTGCTATTGCTGTTTGAAAATAGCAGTTGAAAACTAGCAGTCTGCTATTTAGCAACCCATCACTAGTCCGGGCCACAAATACAAAAACAGTGGCTGAGGATTCAGTGGCCGTACACCGAGTGTCTCGTGTGAAACGGCTCTAACAGCACCGGAAATTCTCTCAGCAAAAAGAGATTTTGCTGACTGCTTAAAGGTTTTTCACTTCAGCCGCCATTTTGCACGCTAATTACTGTTGTGGATAGCCTGGTTTTCCCGTTTTGTGACCATTATGCCACTTTTTGTTTCTAATTTCAATACTTCTTCACAATTTTCATAAAAATTCTAATAGTTAATTGGTATTTAAAATAGTAGATAGCTTACAGGATATGTCGGAATTGAAAATATTTCATAATTCACTTGGATATGATATGTTATATAGAACATCTAAGTGTAAGAATCGTGAATAGAATATCCAAAATACTTGTGCTGACTCATTTTTATGGTATAATCAAAGGAGATGGATCGAAAAAACAAATATGCCACATTACAATGGCAAGAGCATCTAAAACACCATATGTGTAGACAGAAGTGCCCAATGTATTGATGCAGAAATTTAAAGCATTGTGATATTTTTTCGAAAAAAAAAAAAAAATAATGAATATTTTATTGGCTTTGGCAGAAATCTTGTTTGGGCGTTTGTTTACACTTAAGTTTAAGTAATTTAAGTAAAATTCGCAAAACTATACAAAGAAAATATTTTTGTTTTTGCAACACTGTGATTTTTATCGATGATAGTACGGGTTTACACCGGTCGGACCAAAAGTGACCTGACCTAAAGCGCGAACTAAGCGAACTTAGGATTAAGGTAGTTACACCAGCGTGACCTAAAATTTGCTTAGGTCGAATTTAGTCCTCGTTCGTTTGGCTACCGTGAAGCAAGGGGGTGAGTCGATAATGGTATGGGGCTGTGTGTTATCCTCTGGACTCGGAAATCTTCACATTTGAGGCCACGGGCGAGGACAAGTGTTTACATACTCTGATGAAAAATATCAAGGATAGCGTAAGAGTTTAAGTATAGCCGATAGTTCTAGTTTTTACCAGGATAACGATCCCTAGCATAAAAAGCACAATATCAGAATGTGGTTATTTTATAATTGTTCGCACGTTATGGACACACCTCTTCAGTCTCCAGTCTTAAATGTAACTGAGCACTTATGGACACACTGAGAGGGAAAGTGAAAAAACCCTGGCCTGTAAATCTAACAAAAAAAAAATTCTAAAATGCGCTAAAATATGAATGCGCCAGAATTGATCCCTCTCACTGAGAAAAATTAATTTGCTCGGTGCTGAACAGGTTAAAAACTGCCGTAAAAAAATAAAAGGCTCAGTAAAAATAATTTGAAGCACATTTACGTAATTCAACATTTCTTACTGTACGAGGTTTAGTTTGAGAAAAATTTCCATTACATTTGAAACTTTGATTTTTACTAATGTCCGAAGAACATTAGTATTCAAATCACTTTGGCCGAAAAATCATATATACATACATATATATATATATATATATATATATATATATATATATATATATATATATATATATATATATATATATATATATATATATATATATATATATATATATATATATAATTTGAAAATTTTTGAATTGCAATAACTTTTGACCAGCTTATCAGATAATTATAAAACTTGAAGGATATTTTGATGTTACTAAGTTGTAGACTAATGTAATTTAAAAAAAAACCTACAGCTACGGCAGGCATTGAAAGCGAAAACCTTCACTCCATCGACTCTACCGCAAAAATTTTCGTCTTTTACAATGAAAACCAACTTATATGGACATTTTATGCTTTGTTTATACAACCAAAGCAAAACTTTTGAAATTTCACATCGGACAATAACTGTAACCCTCCACCAATTTACATATATTTTAAGCATCAGAAGTTTCTGTTCACGAGAACTCACGACCCAATTATCAGATACATCTGAAATACACAGAGTGTATTGGTATTGAGTAGTACCACGTCTAACAGAAGTGATTTGGAAATGCGGGCAACTCTGTGCCAGTGATGCCAGCGTGAAAAATCACTTAGAAAAATAACTGCTTTTGGCCCTATAATTTCTGACTCAGTCACCAGAATTTAATGAAATTCACACAGTAGATGAGCCACGTTTGGTAGATAGGAGCTGCCAGCTATGGTAATTTTGGTGTCTTAAATTTTGAAAATTCGCTCAGGAAAGTAAAACTCTTTGCCCTATAGATCCCAACGCAGTCATAGAATCATAAGGAAATTCATATGGCAAATTAAACTTATTGTAGACAATACTCAACAGAAATTTTATTGGAAAAACAATGACAGGGTTGCCAGCTATTATGGTTAGTTTGGTATTTTTTTGCACATCTAGTAAGCGATTTTATCATAAAATTTTCAAATCATAGTGATCTTGTTGCGAAAATAAACAAGATCTAGGAAATTTGAAAGTTTTTGCGGGTGGCAGCCCTAATTTTTTTGTATCTCTATAACTTCCAATGCAGTCATCAGATCAATACAAAATTCGCAGAATAGGTTCACTTCAACGTGAGGCAGATGTGACATCGTGTGTGAGTGAGGTAGATTAGCAAAGGGCTGCCAGCACGAGGCGTTTTTGTTATTTTCGTACCAATAAATGGTTATATTAAGTATTCATATCGCGAAAATTTGCAATGAAAATAAGCAAAAAATTTTTAAATTTACTAAGGCCTGGACATTTTTCGGCCGTAAACACCTTTCTATGGCTTTCGATAAAGTTATTGAAATTAAATTAGGAGAAGTAGCTAGTGGTAGTAGCCTTAAGTAGCTAGTGGTAGAATACACACTCAAAATCTGCACTAATCCTCTACTACTCTTCAAACATATGTGTTTCTAGCGGTTCTGATGCGCTAGGGTTTTTTGAATTTGAAATCTGTTTACATCAAAGTTGTACGTGTTAGCTTTACTGTGCATTCAATCATTAATACTGACAGAAAACATTATAGAAATTTTCTTATTTTGGACACAATGTTTGTTGTAAAACTGACAGAAAGAGTGTCTAAATATTAAAGCTACTCACAGCTCATAATACTAACAACAGAATAAAGAATACATGTAAGCAAACTATTCCATGCACGTTTTCGAAATGTTCACAAACGTGCATAATGTGCTTCACAATATTAGAAATTTTATTATGAAACATCTACCACAAAAACCTCACAAAAATTAGATATCAAAATAATTTCACACTAGTTTGTGGACAAAAGATCCAGCTCAGTTGACTCTTAGCAACACTGAAATCTAGCAGTAAAACAATTTTTATTCAATTTTCAAAAGCATGCAAGCAAGCTGCTACTGAGAAAAATGTATGGAAGCGCAAATTTATTTACTATCTTGTTTTCGTTTACGATGCGTCTATTATGCTCTCATTTTCAATTGATTTCCTAATATTCATAAGCCGTTGTTGGAGTTTAATAGGCAGGATATTTCTGGGGACACGGAAAATATTCATTTGTTAATTTTGAGTATAAAATCGTGTGTATAAAAATTCATAGCGCTCATAGAAACAGTTCAGTTGATTGAAATAACTCTATTACATCGAGATTTCATCTAAACTAATTGTGATAATGCTGTTCCATCGCCTCGCGCGTATTCAACCCGCGAAAATTGTGTTTTGCCAAAATCGTCAATGGAGCAGAAAAAATGTTCGGTAAGAATTGAATTTTTGACTAAAAGCTTAGTCAATTTTTGACTAGTAAGTTTAGTGTGTGTGAACGAGTTTGAGCTTTATGAATGCATTATTGCCTATGATTTTGTTGAGTTTTTCTACTAAAACACTCTTCGTGGATTCAACATTTTCCGCGTTTCCGAAATAAATCAGTGTCGTTTTGCACAAATAATCATACTTTTATTCAACTAATAACTGCTATATCTAAATCGTGTACACACTTTATTTATCGCACTACTAAAAATATGTCAATATATGAAAAACTGTTTGTGTCTTGGCTTCTAGAAGGTTCTTATCTGCGCTTATGTATCGAATGTTTCCGTTCTATGAGATACATGTATGAGATAGTCCGAGAAGATATTTCTCGATGATTCTTGTTATTTCTGGCACTGATCTGATGAAATATGATTTATTTCGTGTGCATGCAACAATACTTTCCATAATAACTATACGTTAGAACTGTTTTATTTAGAGGGCTGTTTAGGTATGTACCACTCGCAGCGCAAATACAAGAACCCTTTTATTTCATATAAGTTGATGATAAGTTTGCAACGTATTATTTTAATAAATTAAACTAAAAATTTGACAATGATGATCAAAATATCTAATATACTTTACGGAGACAATACAATTTGATGTTACGTGGATTGTTTCTCGGTTTTAATTTACGCACTCGCAGCCCGCCGTGCTTTCGAAGGGGATACTTTTTAAATGTTTTGTGTTTTTATCAAATGCGTGGATTTCCGATTGATCTTGGGCCAATTTTTGAATAGAATAATGTATTGTGCATTGATCTTCCAACTTAAATGCAAGCAATGTAGCCAATTCAGCAACTTTCCCCGTAAATTTAGTAAGGTTTGATAGATTGTAGCAGTTTCTGTTACCTAAATACTTTTGACCGAATTTAAATATATGTTTCCATACATAGAAACCAGAATATATCACGTTCATTTATGCATTCAATTGCATTTTGCTTCTTCAATCTCTTTTCAGTGATGATTCATTTATAATTTCAATGCATTAACGTTACAGCTTACGAGGGCTGACCCAAAAGTAGTGATAATTGGCTAAAAAAAAACTACCTCATATACCCACTAAGTCAGCATTAAAAAATATATATGAATAGGCCACGACTCCATTCATGGCCGAGACCTGGATCCACCATTTCGATCCAAAAACCCAACAACAATCAATGACGTGGACGCGACACTCTTCACCAACGCCGAAGGAATTCCAAGTGTCGAGCTCGGCGGGGAAGGCTAATGCATCAGTTTTTGGGAGGCTGAAGGAATTATTATGATGGAATGCTTGGAACAGGGAGCCACTATATCAGGCTTTTACTACACAGACCAAATGAGAAGATTCCATTTTTGGGGTTTGAAAAAAGATGGACTAAATATATTAGCTCGTTAGGAGACTATGTTGAAAAATATTTTTTTTTAAGTTTAATCACCTTGGTTTATATTGATTATCATTACTATTGGATCAACCCTCGTATGTCGTGTACTGGAACTTTTGCATCGAAAAACTATTATTCCTGTTAACGATGTTGTCACGTCGATGTCACGCGCCAGGAGCCAAACTATGGAGCCACTAGATTACATGAGGTGGGGTTTTTGGGTCTTTGGAGCTTCTATGATATTTGAAATGATGAGCGTTTAAATTATTTCGAAGAATAGTTATATTGTGCAGCTTTACATAGAGGTTCAAACACTTGGCTTAAGTAAATAGCAAAAGGATTCTTGTTTTTCATAACAGACCGTGAGAAACCTTCGATAATGGGCATTTGACTTCTCGCAACCATTTATTTGATGATTTGTAGTGTGTGACTATTAGTGACTCTACTTCAGTGTTTGGGATTGCCGATGTCTCACACCCAAAGCACCAAGAAATTGGTAGTAATTTAAAGTAGTTTCCTCTTGCGTGAACGTTGACTTGAACTCTATAGCAGCTCTGTTGTGTCATTTTTGTTTGGCTATAATCTTTGCAACTGGAAGATCCCACCTTTCATAAATCAGTGATTGAATTAATGATTAATAAAGCTTTCTTGAACAATATTTGTGTCGTAGACTGGCTATAACATAGCACCAGTTAGCATCAATTTTGTGTAACCAATATAATAAAAACAGATTAATCTGAATTTAATTAAAATTCATCGCAATTTTCATAGTTTTCCTGTGTCGAAGTGATTTTTAATATGCACTTCACCGACAGTTTTTCTTAAATTATTCTATTTTTGTGTTTTTCGATTGAAAACACGCTTCGTAGATTCGGTATTCTTAGCTTTTACGAAATAAAACAGTTCGTTTGCAACGACTAAACACACTTTTATTCAAACAATAACTGGTTCAACTAAATCGCGTAGACTTTATTTATCGCACTAATAAAAATATCACTTGCGTTACAATTGACTTTGACTGAACTTAACGCGCCAGGAAACTCTCGATTAACTCTTTCGCAGATTCGCTCTGTAGACACGCTTTATAAGACTGGCTTAGCTAAGACATCTCGCGTGATTGTGATTGCGTGTTTCTAGGCTATTCGCGATTTCTCTCACCATATAAAAATCAGTTTGTGTTTTGGCTTCTAAAAGATTCTTATCAGCGTGGGGCGATTAAATGTGACAGCGCAGGTTATGAAATCGGCGACCGTTAGCAGAACAACAAGCGCTGAATAGTTTAGTCCACTTGTTCAGCAGCTCAACACAAATAGTTAGGTAGTTGTAAGCAAAATTCATATGTAGTTTAGTCTGTAGAGATTCAGCTGATGGAATAAAGACGTAAAATATCGGCTAAACTCGACCTGATGCACCACAAAGCCCTTAGACGATTTTGCCGATAGATGTCTGGCTGTTTTTGCGGTTTTGTGTTTTGTCTTGAGGAGTTTCTTGTTTGGTTGTTTTTCTAAAGTGTGTTGTCTTCTCGCATATTTGTTGTATATTTCTGAGTGTTTTCTTCAATTTTTTACTCCAGCTACCACCTATTCGTCCTTTGGTGGTAAAATTTCCCAGTTGTGGTGCATCAAGTCGAGTTTTACCGAATTTTTCCGTTCTATGAGATACATGTATGACATAGCTCTAGAAGATATTTCTCGATGTTTCTCATTATTTTTATCACTGATAGGGTGAAATATGATTTATTTTGTGTACATACAACAATATTCAACCATTAAGCAAAATTAATAACTCCATTCTAGATCATATTGCTCGACTAATATTGACCGTGGATTTACGGAAGCAGATTGTAAAGCATTCAAGTCACTTTTCGCAGGTTGGTAAACTGATGCACAAGTGCACCATAGCAATTCTTCTTTTCTTTTTACATCATAGAAGTCAAAAGGACATTCATTAGTCACATTAAACAGTACGATAACACTATAATGCCGAATCGGATTGGTAAGGTGAGAAATTCAAATTTAGTTAGTTATTACTCGTATATTCGTATACTATTAACATGATCGTTAGAACTTAACTTAGAGTTGTAAGCTAACTGGCTCTAATTCAATAATTTAATGTAGACTTATATCTGAGATTCTGCGAACTTATGGTGATGAAATAGACAAAAATGTTGCATTTAGTTACATGATTTTCAAACATTATCATAACCAAGCTAAAATAATAATTAATTTTCCTCCCTTATACTTAGTGTTTGCAAACATTTATTTATTTTAAATATATTTTATCGTCAGAAAAAAATTTCCACCTCATCACTACCAATATCTCATGAAAGTTCATTTGAATCGGATTACCCAATCCGAAGACAAGTTTATTACAAACTGATGTGACTTAAATAAAATACATATCATAAACTAACAAATAAGCCGAAAAATAATTTCTATAAGCTTAACATATACACAAAGCGATAACATTTTTTGTATTCACTTTTTCATATTATGGTTTTAATTACTGCGAAATATTTAATTATTTCGGCATAAAAACTATAATTTTTCTTTAACTAATTTTCGCCATATTCCTATTAATGATAGCATCATTGAGCTACATGCCAAATTCATTTAAAAGTTGAAAAACTTCTTTCAACTGAAAATTATATTATTTTATTCCACCGTACTATAAATGTTTTTTCAGCCAAAATGCTAAACAGAAAGCATCCTAAGATTGACTTAAGCGTAACATAAAAGAGTGTGTACGCTGCACGTTGCTGTTAAGCACAGCCTCAGAGAGCACAGCCAAAGCACAGAACTGCTGGTCGCAAAGATATTTGCATTGCTTTATCTGCATGCGAGGTGCAAAATTCGATAATGAAACACCCAACTAAATAATATGGAAACGAAGTTTCAAACGAGGGCTTTCTGAAGAGTTTTGAGTGTCGTAGACGATAATCAGACACTGTCTGTTTGGCACGGGCCGCAGTTTTGGAATTGAAGAAAAATGAAAAAAAATTGCCCTATAAATTCCGATCCAGTAACCAGATTTTAACGAAATTCACGCAGTTGCTGGACCTTGCTTTAAGCCAAGTTTGATAGAAATTTATCTGAAAAATTAGGTAAGAGCTTTTTGTCTCTTGATGCGTGAAAATTTGCGCAGTACAATAAAGTTTTTTCACTTATAACTTCCAGTGTAATGCCTAGTACTATACTCTTCGCGAAACAAATTCAACGGTCGGATCCCATACAAAAAGAGCTTTTCAATTTGTCAGTAAAGCTCTTTTTGTATGGGATTTGACCGTTGAATTCGTTTCGCGAAGAGTATAGTACTAGGCATAATCATGAAATCAAGTAGTAAAATAATGACAGAGCTGCCAGCTTGGGCAATTTTAGTAATTTTTGTCCAATCTTTACTATGCGATCCATTAAATTTACAAATGTTAATGATCTAACAGTGACAACAATCTTATAGTGGCAATAAACAATAAATATTTGGATCTAGAAAATTCGACAAGTTTTGCGGGCGGTAACCCTAAATTTCTTTGTACCCGTATAACTTCCAAGGCAGTCATCGGATCGAAACGAAGTTCCCAGAATAGGTTGAACTCACCATAAATCGGATTTGTTATGTTTATAGCTTTGGTTTTGAAAATTGTTCGGATGGTAGCCCCAAACATCTTTTTCTCTCTGTAACTTTCGATGAAGTCATTGGATGAAAACCAAATTCACAGGACTGGCTGCGAACAATAGCGCAAAAAACAATCCAGAACAGTCGGTGCATCCGGTAAGGTTACTGCATTCGCTGTGGTTGCGCGAAGGTTGGTGCAACTGAACGAATTTGAACTGTCAATGCCATTATATTTCGATTTTGAAAAGGATCTATCTGCAAATTGCTTTGATGAAATCATAATCACCGGTAGAGAAGAGCAGAATCTATTCAAAATAATTCAAATTAATTGGACCTAAACAGTTGCACTAGCCGCTACAAATACTTCCGCAAATTTCAGCACACTCTATGCGTGACCCCATAAACTACCGATGCAGACCATAATTATGTCCCAATAAATTCACTTGTTGTTGTTTCCAATCCTACTGCACAGTTGTGTTGTGGATCGAGGAGCAAAATAAACACGCCAAATGACTTATGAACGGTGAACCTATCGTTAAGAACCATTTCTGTTTAAAATTTTTTTTTGCGTTTTCTACGTAACTATGCACTGATTTTCAATTTTGTAAAAATTGCCTCTTTTCTCTTTAGATGGTCGTAGGTTTAGAGGCCATCATTGTTATGTTCAATTACTAATTCATACTAATTCATTCACTGACTATTTTTGGGATTCCTTCGTTGAAATATTTTTTGACAGCATGTTGCTGTTGAAACAAGTTGCAACATTACATAAGGTCTGTTCCCGTACTACGATTAATTGCAATTAATTGCAATGAAGCGTACTAAAACGGTACGTTTTAGTACGTTTTAGTACGTTTCATTGCAATTAATTGCAATTAATCGTAGTACGGGAACAGACCTATAGTTTACTGATTTACTTAAGAAAAGCTGCAACAATTTTTTCAAAAAAGCTTTGAGCTCCTAATTCTTACATCATTTTCCAGTGCATGGACTACATGCTAGCCCATGGTCCGTATTGTAGGGGACATATGGTGGTGCTAGCTTATAAATTGCTTGCAGACAGCCCACAGCTCACCTCAGAAAACATCAAACTTGCACAGCTTGTGGGATGGTGTATTGAAATGGTAAGTAAATATTTCGTATTGCAACGGTTTTCGAAATAATTTAATTAACGCATACTACGTTTTAGCAAGAGACTTATCTTCTCATAGCTGACGATTTTATTGACCGAACTGATGTGCGGCGTGGTAAAGATGCCTGGCATAAGGTGGAAAATACAAATGAGCAGGCTTTTAATGACGCTGTGATAATGGAATATGGTTCTTACATTTGTTTGGAAAAATTCATAGGACATAAGGACTATTACGGCAATATTGCTCAACGATTTCAGAGTGTGTGTATGATTCGAGAGCCATATAAAGGTCATCCAGTAAAATAAATCCTATTTTTAGGCTATCTTTAGTAGTCATCTTGGCCATTCCTTAGATGTTCTCACTTCAAATATTCCTGTAGAAAACTTTACAATGGAAAAGTATTTGAATTTAGTCAAGCACAAATTCGGTGAGTTTGGATATTACATTCCAGTGGCATTGGCTCTAGAAATGTGCAGGTAGGTTATATGGAAATATTATTTAGTGTCGCGGAAACACAACATTTTTGAAAAACTATCTTCATGTTGACATTGCAGGTATAGAGACCCAAAAGTTTATGAAGAAGCGTTTAAGATATTAACTGAAATAAGTATGCATTCTCAAATTCGAGATGATTGTTATGACTGCTTCGGGAGACCAGAAGATAGAGGAAACGACATACAATTAAATAAACTTTCATGGCTTGCCGTTAATGCCGTAGAGCGAGCTAGCAAAGAACAATTAAATACTTTGAAAAGCTGTTACGGACAGAACGGTTTGTATCTTTAAAGTATATGCAATTTACAAGTAAAGATTTTCCTTTCCAGACACCGAAAAAGTAGAGAAGGTACGGACAGTGTACAAAGATCTCGGGCTTGACAAGTTACATAAGCAATACGAATCTGATTATTTTAACAGAATGAAACGTCTGATTGAAAATTCTTCAGTAGATGCTCTCAAACCGGTTTATCAAAGTATTTTTCTTCAAATTTATGAAAGAGACAGGTTGGATTTGTAATACACTATTGAAAAGTATAGGATAAGTTAAGCTTCAAAGTCGATTTAAGTTTTAAAATAATTGTTAGATTAATTTTGGAGCTATTACGAAAAGAAGAGAAGGACTATTAAAAATGTATCTTACGCACAAATCAATTCAATTTATTTTTCATTGATGTAGCATTATGTATCCATAGATAATCTGCTTCACGTTTTCATGAAAATTCAACTAGATGCGCCTAACACTAAACCAACTTCCTGGCATTTTGAAATAAGCGCACTTTTCGGACTTAAATTAAGCCTTTATTTGATAGCGAAAAAAGTTAAATGAATCATACATCAAGTTACTGTTCAAAATTGAAGGAAATGTCTTCAAAGTTGTTGTTAGTTATATGTTAGTGAGCTAGGGGAGGTTTAGTGATCCAACAATCCTACTCTCGTTGGATTCTCGATTCGATATTATATTTGATTATTGTGTTTGATAAACAAGCTTACTATCTAGAGCTATAAGTCATAGGATCCAAAGGTTTTCAAGAAGAAACAATAAAGGGTGTCGCAAATAAGCATTTTAGAGTCGAGGGAGAGTGCTGATTTGGCTATCGACTGGCTATCCACTCGTCGTAATTGTATCGCTATCTTTTGTGGCAGTATCTTCACAAACAGAACGATTCGAATTCAAAACGGATTCACAAATAAGTTGTATGTTGTCGAATGTTACTTTTCGCACTTTTAATTAAAACTTCGCGTTTACCGGTGTTACGAGAGCAACACCCACGTTGGGCGCCAGTTAATAAAATACCGAGCTCTTTAATTAAAAAAAGCCTAGAGCATCGGAACCGCTAGAAAACTGATTTTCGAAGAAATTGTCTTGAGTGACAAAAAATGTGGGAAGACGTTATACACTTGTTTGTAGTATCATATCAACCATTCCTTATCCAAAGGAACAAAACCCAACCATAACATAGATGATGAAAATGTTCAGTGCTGCCAAAACACTTTTCCAATGAAGCAGCAATAAGTTTACCATACCAAGCTCATACTTAAATCAACTTATTCTTTGAATTTCGTTCTCATCGCAGCATTTCATCGAAAAGGTCAGCGGTTATACGTTGTTTGAGGCTTCCATTCGAAAAATTTTCAAAGCTCGGAAAATTTCAAAATTGGTTCCTTATTTTTATTGCAAATGCTTTGCATATGAGTATGTAATTTGAAGCAACTGTTGGTGCAATATTTACGAAAATGTATCATGCTGGTTACCCTATATTAGCAGCAAAGCAAAATATATACCAAATCTGCTTCACGTTAAGTTAAACCCACTCTGTGAATTTCGTTTCGATTGAATCACTGCGCTGGAAGTTATACGGGTGAAACTTTTTAACTTTCAAAATTTTAATATTTGCTGTTAATTTTCATTGCAGGATCATTTCCATTTGCAAATCAAATGACATAATCGCTTAGCAAAGAAATTTAAAAAAACTACAAAAATGGTCATAGCTGGCAGCTCTTTCATGATTTTTTGTGAAATTCCTACTACATTTGGTTTACATTAAGGTCCATTTACTGCATGAACTTCGTTTTGATTTCATGACTGGACCGGAAGTTATACGGAAAAAAGCTTTACTTTGAGCGCAAATTTGTAAGATTTATTAGACGAAAATCACCATAGCTGGCTACTCTATTCTAATTTTTCAACCAAATTTTCACCACACATTATCTAAAGTAAGGTCCAAATACTGCGTGAATTTTGTTAAAATGTAATGGCTGAATAGGAAGCTATAGGCCAAAAAGCATTTTTTTTTCTCAGTGATTTTTCAAGATGATACCACTGCCACAGGGTTGCCCGCATTTCAAAATCACTTCTATCAAATCTGGTCCTAGTTAATACCAACATGTCCTGTAAATTTCATAATGATCGGAATATCCGCTCTTCAGTTCTCGTGAAGAGAAGTTTCGAGTGCTGAAAATAAAGGTAATTAGGTAATTTGGTGATGGGTTGCCGTTCTTGTGCAAATCGGAATTTTGGAAATTTCAATTTGACATGATGGACAAAGGTTAAAATTTATCAATGATTTGAAATTTTTGTCAAAAAGCAAAAATTTTTCAGAAGGGGCGATGATTTGAAGGATTTTTTTTAAGAAGCCTGCCGTAGCTATAGGGTTACCTGTAAAATCCATGCGTGTTAAATTTTAGTTAACATCAATACGCTCGCCAATTTTCGCGATGATCCAATGTTTTTGTCAGAAGCTATGACAAAATGACAAATCAAAACACTAAAATGCCCGCCGCTGCCAAAGGGTTAAATATATCTGAATTCTAGCAAATCATGGACTTACCCAATATATGCATCTATTTCCTCCACAAATTTCAGCTCAATCGGATTGGCCGCTCCAGTGATTATACCCCTTAATCATTTTGTTGATATATACATATATATATATATATATATATATATATATATATATATATATATATATATATATATATATATATATATATATATATATAATTCGAATTTCGAAGACATCACAGCACAAGCGAACAGGTCCATCGAATTGCGTCAGATATCAACATAGCATTCGAAGATAAGAAGTATTGTGCAGTAGTCTTTTTAGACGTAACGCGTATAAATGGTCTCTTCGTCTATTCTCGCGTGTTGTTCTCCATACTCCATTCACAAGCACGATGGCAAGCACGAAAGTGTAAATTACATGAGTACGGATGAGTACACTGCTCGAATATTTGTAAAGAAATATCTGAACAGAGAAAATGCTATTTACCTACTCGATATGTATATCTGGTAACTTAAACTTCACACCATGCAGAAGGGTGCAAAGTTTAAGTACACAGATATGCATATCGTGCAGGTAGGTGGGTAGGTACCCTTTCATAATGCCTCAATTACATACATGGCGGACGTTTCGTGTCTGCATTCGACAGAATAGCTTATCTAATCGACCGACACGATATGCACCCTTCGCACCCTTCTGCATGGCGTGAAATTTAAGTGGTAACATAGTGTAGCTAGGTAGCATCTACTCTGTCCATTTTTTTTACAAATATTCGTACGCATGCATCTTGTCCGATATGATGCATCATGATTTCAAGGGCAAACCAAATAGATTTGTAAATATCATCGGAGCCAGCACCAGACTTATTTTCAAATCTCTTTGACTCAATACGTGAAACAGACATCATTTCGAGCAGCCTCGAGATAGGACGAGACCGTTATAAAAATTCAGACACCACCATAAAACGCTCATAAAACAGGCAACAGCCGACGAGGAAGCCATTTACACACTCGTGCTTGCCATGGAAAAATCAGGCGAGAATAGACGAGGAGACCATGTACACTCTCACCTCATCAACGTTTGCCATGTCTCGGGGAGATTGCCTTGCCGAACGTCTTGTCGAATATTTTGCTGAATGTCTTCACAAAACGTTTGCCATATGCGCAATGGCCGCATTACGTGAAAGACGTAATAAATACATAATGTCTAAATCATTTAAGATTTAGTCGTTGTTTAAGACCAATGAAATGTCTGTTTGTAAATGTGTGTTTGTTTCGCATTGCTTCTAGAATTTCGCTAGTGACGCAAGTCATTTATGTCGATGTCACTGTAATACGGAAGATTGCAAACATGCTTTTTAGATATTACCTGAAATAAGTATGCATTCTCAGATTCGAGGTATAATTATCAGATTGATTTTTTTTTGAAAATTGCGAAGACAGCAAACGACGTACCGTTAATGCTTCACTGATAGCCGATGAAAGTTTTTAGAGTCATAAAATAATATTGATTATTTTAAAAGCAAAATCGCTAAGCTATTTTCTATTTAAATGCCGGCAAAGTAGGGAAGTTACGAATAGTGGCCAAATACCTCGGCCCTGTCTACCAAATATTTGTATTTAAATTTATGAGAAAGAAATGGCGACGGTTTTTGTGTATACTTGAAAATATAAGATTAATCACGCAGCAAATTAAATCGATATTCTTAGCTCATAGATTGAGTTTAGTATGTTGTGGGTTACTGTAAGAAGAAGTTAAGAGAATATAAGGTAGCAAGTTGCCTCTAAAGTTGTAGTTATTGGTGCAATGGAGCATTTTTATGTATTTGCACGTACATATGTATATTCAAACGGTGTATCTTTCAATCTATGTAGCTCTTCAGATCTGGCTGCAAAGTTCAGATGCGACGAATGCTCTGGAGCAATACTTAAAAATACACAACTCAGTCTTGATGAAGTATAGTTTCATAAGTTTATGCTTGTCATAATTTTTAAGATGAGTTCCTTTGTTTCTCTAACCAGAGATAAAATGTGGCACGTATTCAATCAGTTGACATTAAACTTTACTAAATTCAACCCCCAGACAAGCAACGAGTTGTTGAGGGGCAACACTTAAAAAAATAATTTGCTACTCGTGTCAACCAAGTTTCCTATAAAACCGGTGCTCTAAGCGCTGAAAAGTTTAGTCTATTACACTTATACGATATATATATACTTTGCACGAACTGACATCTTATTTCGTTTGGTAGTAGTTTTATAATTTGTCCAGGAGACTCATACAGCTGCAAGTTCAAAGAAAGTTATTTTCTCGAAAGTACTTTCAGAATAGAAAAGAATTCAGGTACTAATCTTTCATAGTTTAAATCAATAATTTGAACTTCTATTAATTAACTGCCAAATTTGTGTTTACTGTGATAAGTGTGTATTATATGTAAGGAAAAATTGCAAGTTAGTTGTGGCTAGTTTAAATTTAAATTTAGTTTAAATCGGTCTATCGAAATGCGCAAACCATTCGATGTTGCTTACTCAAGCTGAACATAGTATTTGAATTGAAACGAAAATTTGCATCTACGAACAAGGTTATAGTGTTCATTAAAAAGCTTGTGAAAAATACGCTAATAGTTTGTATTTTTTATATTTAGATCCTATAAACAATTGATTGAACAATCTTTACGCGCACACAAGTGAAGTGAAGATTTTTAAATGGGATTATGTTGATTCTTAGATAAAAAGTCCCATGTGAAAATCCACATTGAAATCGTGTGCGTGAAAAATGTTAATTAAGGTCATGGATCATTTATGAAAAACTTATTTCTTTTCATCTTTATTATTTTTGTTGCGCACATGACCTGGTAATGGACTTTCCACATTATGTTTCTCATCCTACAATAAACATAATTCCGTTGAAAAGCCTTCACCTGGATTTACTGGACAGAACGGCGATTGCTTTGCTTGGTATGAGTGATTTATACTACAATAATATAATTGAAAGTGCACTAGATAAAAAAACTCTAAAAACCTCTCTCTATAAAAAAACGCACCTGAACCGCTAGAAATACTAATGATCGATGCACAGTACAGGAATCTTGCAGATTTTGAGTGCATATTCTACCACAGGTGCTCCAATCTGTTTCGAGTGCAAAATCACTTTGATCTTAATAATACATTTAAACTCATAGGGTGGAAAGGATTTCAGGACTACTACTTGCATGAATTTCAAGATTTATGAAAGCCAAACACTACAAAACTTTGAAAGCAGCATAACGTAACATAAACAAAGAAAATGCTTAGTGCCTGCAACACTTTGTAGCGAAAATGTGTGATTGAGAAGGCACTTAGCACAACTTAGAACCAGACCGAAGTCCCGAACCAAGAGTGCTAAGGTCTGAAGTGGAATGGCTAGTGCCATTCAAGAGGCAAAACAAAAAAAAAAAGAATTGCCCCGAGAGCAGGGTGCCCTAGAAATGGCCGTGAAGGCCCTTCGTCCGCATTAGCGGAGCACCCTTTAACCAACCCCGACGGATGCTGGGATGCCGCTTTGCTAGCTCGCTGAATGGCACTAGCCATTCCACTTTTGGACCTTAGCACTCTTGGTTCGGAACTTCGGTCTGGTTCTAAGTTTTGCCAAGGCCACTCTCTACCACATTTTCGCTACAACTTTACCAGCAAAATCAAATATCTCTATCGATTTCAATTTTATCCGATGGTTTCGCCGAAAGTTACAGAGATAGAAAGATGTTTGAGATCAAATAATCAAAGATGTTTGGGACCGAAAAATTTCTAGAACATGGAAAATTTAGACATTGGTAACTTATTTTCATTGTAAATGTTCGCGATATGAATACTTAATCTAAGCATTTATTGATACGAAAATAGGAAAGAACGCCTTGCGCTTGCCACCCTTCGCTAGAATCAAAGTAATATATCACACCTGCCTCACGTTGAAATCAACTTACCCTGCGAATTTCGTTTTGATCCGATGGCTGCATTGGAAGTTATAGGGGTACAATGAAATTTAGGGCTACCAGTTGCAAAAGATTTCAAATTTTCGAAAACTTAATATTTGTTGTTTATTGTCGCTAAAAGATCATTACCGTTTGAAAATTTTACGATAAAATCGCTTAATAAAGATATTGCAAGCAAATACAAAATCAACAATAGCTGGCAACCCTGTTATGGTTTTTTAACCAGATTTCTTCTAAACTCTGTCTTTAATAAGTTCCATTTATCATATGAAATTCGTTTTGATTTCATGACTGCACTGGAAGTTATAGGGCAAAGAGCTTTAGTTTCCTGAGCGAATTTTCAATACCCAAGACACCAAAATTACCATAGCTGGCATCACCAACCGAATTTTTCAACCAAGTTTCTACCAAACACGGCTTAGAGCAAGGTTCAGCTACTGTGCCAATTCCATGAAAATCTGGTTACTGAATCAGAATTCATAGAGCAAAAAGCAGTTTTTTTTGTTTATATTTTTTCAAGATGGCACCACTGGCACAGAGTTACCCGCATTACCAAATCGCTTCTATCAGACCCGGTCCAACACAATTCAACTATATCTGATAATTGGGTCATGAGTTCTCGTGAACAGAAGTTTTTGATGCTTAAAATATAGGTAAACTGAAGGAGGGTTACTGTTCTAGTCCGATGTGAAATTTCAAAAGTTTTGCTTTGGTTGTACAGCAAAAGCATAAGTTTTCTATGAGTTGGTTTTCACTATAAAAGACGAAAATTTTTCAAGAGAGTCAATGTTTGACTTTCAATGCCTGCCGTAGCTGCAGGGCTGCCAGCACGTTCATTCTATACGAGTCATATTCCAAGTCGTATTCAAAATCGGATAATATAAACATGCCGTTGAGAAAGTCGATACTGTTAGTTACAAATGTTTAGATCAATATATCTCAAGCCAATTGCATCCGGAACGCAAATGGAAAAATGCTGGACCTGATTTTTTCGACTGATGCCTCTTCTACTGTGGTGAAACCCCTCACATCATCTCTCATCGACGAAACCGCGCATCATTGTGCACTCAACATTATTTTCGAGCCAAAGTCTAGTAATTACTTATCATCGAGCACATCTGAACTTAAATTTAATTTTAGACGAGCTAATGTTGATCAAATACGTGACTTGCTTGCTAACTATGATTGGTCCTCCGTGTTGCAGGAACCTAATCCTGATAAAGCTACGTTCTACTTCCACATTCGGTTGTTTAGCTGTTTTTTACGGTGCGTGCCAACTACCTTCACTAAAAGCAAGGTTCGTTTTCCTTGGATGTCTCCACAGCTTTGCCATTTAAAAAATTCCAAAAACAAAGCCTGGAAAAAGTTTCGCCTGACTCGCTCAGAACCTGACTATCAACGTTTTTCCACATTACGAGATCTGCATCATAATGAAGTTGCATTCGCATATCATAGACATACGCAACAGCTTAGATTTAATTTTCAAGCTCAACCTAAGAGATTTTGGAATTTTGTTAATTCTAAGACTTATAACGATGGGTATCCACTCACATTTAAATCTGACGACTCTTATTTTGATGATCCCTTTGATATTAGTAATTTATTTGCTTCCGTTTTCCGTAAAGCCTATCGTACGGACTTTCCTAACTCCAGACACTTTTCACCCTACTTGACGAACTCAACAGTTTCTTCTTTGGAGATGAAGGATTTAAAAATTGACGAGGACACTATTATCACATTTGCTAATAAACTTGACAATAATATAACACCTAGCCCAGATGGCATACCTAATTTGGTCTTGAAATATTGTGTGTCGTCACTACTACCTGTGCTGTCTTATATTTTCAATACATCCTTAAAAACAGGCATCTTTCCTCATTTGTGGAAATACTCCACCGTCACTCCTATATTCAAGAAAGGGAGTCGTAATAACGCTTGCAACTATAGACCTATTGCAAAACTTCCCTGTGTCGCAAAACTTTTTGAAGCCATAGTCACGAATATTGTAGCCTTTCATTGCAAATCAATTATGGCTCCGTATCAGCATGGTTTCATGAAAGGTCGTTCAACCACAACCAACCTGCTTGAATTTTCTCACCAAATAACCAACTCAATTGAAGCTGGGCTCCAAACTGACTGCGCCTACACAGACTTGACGAAAGCCTTTGATAAGCTTGATCACTCTATACTTTTAGCTAAGCTTCATTCCTTTCAATTCCCTTACTTGTTTTTAAATTGGGTTGACTCTTACTTGACGAATCGAACTCAACGTGTATCCTTTCGCGGTGCCTTGTCATCTGAAATTAGAACCACGTCTGGTGTTCCACAAGGTAGTCATCTAGGCCCTTTACTGTTCGCCTTATTTATTAATGACGTAGGTTCCATTCTACAGTCATCTTCTGTTCTTCTTTATGCCGATGACGCTAAAATTTTCAAAGTTGTGAGAAACCTTAACGATTGCAATGATTTGCAGCAGGATCTAAACAGATTTGCCAAATGGTGTTCCGATAACAATCTCCTAATTAATCCTGACAAGTGTACGATTATATCTTACACACGCAAAAATAATCCTGTAATCTATGAATACTCACTTTTGAGTACATCTTTAAATAGATCAGCGAAAGTACTCGATTTAGGAGTATTGCTGAATCAATCCTTCACATTTGACGATCACATCGATTCAATCGTTGTGAAAGCTAGCAATGCCTTAGGTTTTGTCAGAAGACGTTCGAAGGAATTCAACGACATTTTTCTAACTAAGACCCTCTTTTGTAGCTTAGTAAGACCTATTGTCGAATATGCAAGTATTGTATGGTCACCATATCAAAAAGTCTACATAGACCAAATTGAGTCAATTCAAAAGAGGTTCAAACGTTTCTGCCTCCGCGGTCTTCCGTGGTATGACCCTTTACATCTACCTCCTTATCAAGACCGCTTAAATCTTTTACGAATGGATACCTTGGACTCTCGACGTCAAAATTCCAAAATCTTATTTGCCGCGAAAATTTTGGATGGCACCGTTGACTCAAACTACTTATTAAGCCAACTTAATTTTAACATTAATAACAAACGTGTCAGGCGTGTTAACTTTTTGTCGATCCCTCAACATCGGACCAATTATGGTTGCAATGAACCAGTCACTTCAATAAGTAGATGCTTTAACGAAGCTTATTATAAGTTTGATTTTCATTTATCTACAGCATCACTTAAACGAATTCTGTGTAAGAATAATTAATTTTTATTGTATGTGTATAGTCTGCATTAGACGAATTTAATAAATGATTGATCTCAAAAACGGTTAAAGTTACAAGAAAAAGTGATATAATCTTTTTTGTAGGAAATTTTTTAAGCTGCAAATTCGTCATGCATTGTTTTTCTTAAGACGTGATCGTTACTGAGATATTTAGGAAAGGTTACTTTTGGTGACCTTTGACCCCGTATAAAAAGTAACGCAGCACTCGGATCGATGGGGACTTTTGACATTTTGTTCAGCACACCAGTATCAAGGTTCCCGCCAAAATTCAGTTTTCCCCTAACTTTTCCGAAGCTTCGCCTTTTTATGTCGAAATTCACTGGACTATAAAATCTGAAATAAAGTCGACACATTTACTCCGCTTATTTCGCAATCAAAATCGAGTGGCCCAGATGCGCTAAAAATCTTTAGGGTAAAAATATACTAGCACTAGTTAGACAACTTTGCTTGGGTGTCTGTTCATCACTTAATTTTTAGATTGAAGTACATGGAATCGGTTCAAGGAAATAAAAAGTTTGCTAGTTTTAAGCCATAGAACCATTGATGATGAATATTTTTACTAAATGCAACTAATATTTTCTCTGTGTATGATATAGGAATGAGACAAGAAGAAAATATTAGTTGAATTTATTGCCAATTTTACATTGGAGTTCAACACCAATTGTATTTTGTTGTTTTACTTCAGATTATGTTCGACGTTGTCAAATGTTAACCGTGACTATGGAATAAAAGACGAAGAAGCATTCCATCAAGCGTATTCAGGTAGAAAAATTATTCTGCAAATAGACTTTACTATTATTTGATGTGTTTTGCATTGTTTACAGACGTAGTCAAAAGCTTCATGGACACTATCAGGCACTACGACAACACATTATTAACTGGCTGGATGGAGAAGGTGAGATTTCTTCGAAACATAAATAAAATAGTAACGTTTCTCGTTTGCTCTTCGTAAAATGTAAAACTTCTTGATTGTCGCAATCGCGTTATGATTTTAGTTCTACGTAAATGAAAATTTGAAAAATCAGTTATTCTACATTTAAAAAAATGTGAATGTCCTAGTATCCCATAGCATGAAAAGGATAGAAGATAAATCTAATTCTCGGGAAAATGTGGAACTTAAAAACAAACGCGCATATAAAGATTTTATTTGATCTTTGTGGCCTGACTTGCTGTGTCGTACAAAAACAAACCCAAATTCATCGTAAAAGTTCATAAAGAATATTTATTTGTTACTAGATGACCCGGCGGACTTCGTACCACCTAAATTTGATTTGATTATTACTATTCATAAGCGATTATTAAGCCTTATCAACCTTCCAAGTCCAAATCATTGAGATCGCAATATGTATATAATATAATATTGGCTCCATCGTATACGGTTTAAGTTTTTTCTTTTTTATTAAATGAAAGTCATTTGTAATTTAAAGGAATTCAATGTCTTTTATTTACATAATGAAAGAACAATACAGTTAATATTCAATGGAAAACTTTCTGGCAAACTATGTTTTTAGTTTGTTTCCGGCGCAAAAATAAACCATCATGCGCAAATGGCATCGTTATACTACGGGGTGTAAAAACATAAATGTTTTTTTTTCAAAACTGTTTGGAAAAAACAGTTTGAATTAACGAAAAGAAACAAACGAAACTGTTTGAAAAAAAAACAGTTTAAATTAACGAAAAGAAACAAATTTTATGCTGTACGACAATTAGAGTCGGGTCGTACTAGGATTGTCACATACTAGGTATAACTAGTACGAGTCCGAAAAAATACCTGTTTGAAGTATGTACACATATATACATACAATACATAGGATTGTTTAAAAAAAAAGTTCATGTTCGTTTTTTGAAAACAACAGAAACGCCCATCACTAATCTCGACCTCAGGTATAAAATAAATACGAAGTGGCTATCCGTGCACCCATATATGAATTAGCCTGTTCCAATAGACGCAGAACGGTGCTCTCTCACAAAAATCCGCTGAATGCACCCTCTATACCACACGCACCACCGAAAAGCCTAAATGTTTTCTCTTAGCTACGAGAAATGTGTCGATGGATCGATGACATAGAAAACTTAAGGCTCGGCCACATAGGCAACGGTCTGTCGCGGCGGGAAGCGATCCGGCGTTTGTCGCGGCGGTCTGCGATATGTTGACGCCACATAGGACGCGATACCTTGTCTGCGCAGTCCGTGACTGAGTGCGCCCGAGAGAAATAGTAGTGCATTTTCAAAATAATTTGTGTTTCATATTGCTATTGAGTATGAGCTCAGATGAAGAACAACTCCTTCTGATGCTAGCTTTACGAAACAGAAAGAAAAAAAGACGATGTTGGGTGCATGAAATCAATAAGAAAAGAAAACAGTTGGGTGAATACCACCGATTATGTATCGAACTGGAGTCACATCAAGATAGATTTTTCAAGTATTTTCGCATGTCACGAGACTGTTTTGAGGAATTACATGAATTGATAAAATTGAGGATTGAAAAGTGCACAACCAACTTCAGAGAACCAATTGGCACTAAAGAAAGACTAGCCATTTGTCTATATACATAATAATATATACATACATCACACGTACCCATTAAATATATGTATATGTATATTAAATATGTGCATTAACAAGTGAATTAAATATGAAAAATGAATTTAATATATACATTGAAAAATCTGTTAGAATATATTTATCATTATGTCATTACCTGTCATTAGTACTTCTTTGCCTACTTCATGCCATGCTTCTGCCTTCTTTAAAATATTATTGAAATGTTCATGCGAACTATCGAATAAAAATGTGTACTTACGTACACTTTCAATGAATAACTCAGTTTGCTCGCTTATTTTGAGGCGGTCACTACAAAAATCAGTAAGTTTGTACAACCGGATCGCTTGCCGCCGCGACAGAGATTGCCCGAATTCGGTAGATCGCGTTGTGTCTGACAGAGCTGATACAACATTCCATAATACAACCAAACCGCCTGACCGCCTCGCTGCCCGCCGCGACAGACCGCTGCCTATGTGGCCGAGCCTTAAATGTCAAATTTCCATGTGGTTCAAAAGGTAGTGTCAAATTCACATGTGACTTTTCTGTTCGTAGGGCAAGATCGTATGGAAGGTTCTTGTTTTGGATTTTATATGCACACACAAAAATGTGTGTAACGCATGTTAATTTGATATGTTGTATTTAACAGACATATGTGTCTTATGTTCACAGGTATCTAGATTAACAATGGGATAAGCGAGTTTAAACTTTTGGAGAAGCTTCATTTGTGATAAAAATGTTCTTGCACACGCTGAGAAATGACCGAAATAAATATATTAACATCTTAATATTGTTATAGTAACATCATTATCACTGATACATAATTTTAACAGCTCAATATTTTATGATAGCAAGCTACAATATTATATTTGCAGTTTAACTTTATATATTAAGGCTGTTAGCTTTTTATGCTAAGAACATCTGTAAACATATTTCGACAAAATGTTTTAACATCTTAACATAAATATATTACTATGCCAATATAAATGCATTAACCAAGGGTGGTGAAATTGGTGGTTTAACAACAAAGTACAATGCTAGTATTGTATGTTAGATTGTTAATATTAAATACGGCAATACCACAATTGAATAACCGGATCTTATCCGTTCACCGAAGTTAAGCAGTGTTGGCCGCGGTTAGTACTTATATGGGAGACTGCTACCAATATAGTATTGTAAGACGTTAAAATGACTTATTGCCATGTTAATATTTAATATTGGCCTACTAATATAATATTGTAACTGACAAATTCACCATAGGCATGTCAATATATAAAATTTTAAGAATGCTATGTGCTGGCAATATAATGTTATTGCTAGGTCAATATAATAATGTTAAGAAATGTTTTTAATATGAATATATTAGCTGCAAAATATATTAAGGGTAGAACAATGATTTTTTGGCGTGCACCAAAAAGCAGAAAGTCAAAATTTGGACCGCTCGATTTCTAATCCATTATCTCTTACATCTGTGATCTCGATAAACCATAGTTTCAAGAGCTTTTTTGGCTAATTCTTAAAATAACTTATGCTCTCATAGTGTATCAACTACAATCTACGCAATGGACCACTTTTGAGAGGACAATTTGTATCACTTGCTTACAAACGACTGGCTCCCGAAATGCTGCTTAACCCTGAAAACATCAAAATTGCACAATACATTGGCTGGTGCGTGGAAATGGTAAGTCGGTCTGTCGATATGCGCATTTATGAAGTTTTTAACCATACAAATTTGCTTTTCGATTTTCAGCAAGAAATCGCAGCAATATTGGTAGATGATCTGGTTGACCAAGTTGAAGCGAGGCGTGGGAAACCATCTTGGTACAAGGTAGACGGTGTTGGCGATCAATCTATAAACGATACAATTGTGTTGAAATATATGAGCTTCATATGCTTGGAAAATTTGGTGGGACACAAAGATTACTACTGCAAGGTTGCCCAGCGACTTCGGGATGTATGAATTCTTAGATTGAACTGAGAATATTTCTATAAAAGTGTATTTCAACCTTAGAGCTCGTTAGATACGTTTGTGGGACAGTCTCTAGATTTTCTCAATGCAAGGTCATGCATAACAAGCTTTACAATGGAAAAATACATAAATGTAATAGAGCATAAAGTTGGCGACTACGGATTATACATGCCTGTGGCATTGGCCTTGGACATGTGCGGGTAACAGTTATATTTTTTGTGCTGTGACAACTCACATTTTTGAAATTTTTGGGTTCTATTTTCATTTGCTAGCTTTAAAGACAAGGCCATTTATGGAGATGCTTTTAAAGTTTTGAGTGCAATTGCTTGTCACTGTCAAATGCGAGACGACTATCATGATTGTTTTGGCAGGCAGGATCAAAGAGGAACTGATATTGAACAAAACAAGATTACGTGGTTAGCTGTCAACGCTGTGAAGCTGGCTAACAAAAACCAGTTGGAGATTTTAAAAAGCTGCTATGGACAAAACGGTAGTTTGATAGTACTATTTTTTGTCATAGTCAGGATGCTATTTGATTGCGGATTTTAGTTAATGAATCTGGTGTGAGTGCTTTGTGTGTGCGAATTTCTACACTTGAGACTGATCTTGCACAGTTTATTATTAATGCTTGGATAAGAATCATTTTGTAAAATTTTGATGTAACCCAAAGGTTATCTTCGTAGATCCAGATATGATGGAGAAAGTCCGCGGCGTCTACAAAGATCTTCGACTTGATGTATTGCAAGATGAACACGAAAAAAAGTTTTACGACGAAATCACGCAAATGATCAACAATTCGCCCCACGAAGCCTTGAATCTAGTTTACAAAGATATTTTAGATCAAATATACACGGTGATTGCTCCAAAGGTTGGCGAACTTGCTCCTACAGTTCGGCTGGCTCCAACTATTTTTTGAACACCTTTCTTGTCTCACAACTTGGATCATAGTCGTTAAAAAGGCATCTACAGATAGAAATGTGGCTATTGTTCCAAGTATTCCATTTTAGATCTCGTTTTGACGAGTCTGATTCATATTATGTGACAAAAAAGCTTTGGTGGTGTGGCTGACTTTAGGAGCAGTCAGCCTAATGACAATACAATCGGATAGCTTCTTTGTAACAAATCGGCCTGAGCGATTCACATAGATCTACTGCTTTGTTAAAAATTATATTCTCATTCAGGTAAAAAAGCTCACATCATATATCCTTTTCAAACAGAAAAAAATCTAATTGGACGTGCACATTCAACTAGCTACAAAAAAGATTAGATATTGAATTGGAATAGAAAAAAGATTGTATTGTACTGAGTATTCTTAACGGTACGTTCCTAGTCTAACATAAAGCTTAATTAATAATAAAGAACTTAAAATCTAGAGGGTATACTATTTTGCCTTACTGGTTCTTATCGGTTTTATTTTATTATCAATTTTCAGCCCAATTTGTAATGATTTTTGAAGAAAACTAGGCTGTGAATTAAAAATATAAACAGTATGTGTGTAAAAAGTATTGGGTATACAAGTAAGTTTTAAAGGATTGTCAACAGAGGGCACCAGTAGGGTTTAGCATACCAGACCATGTTGCAAATAATAGCCCATTCACACTGTGGCCAAATCAGGCGATTTAGATAGCTGATCGATTTAGAGCTAAATTGACCACAAATCTACATGATTTACCATACATTTGTCACGGCTTCTGACAGGCGAAAGCTACCTGATTTAGGATGTGTGCACCTTGATGTGTCCTTGATAAAAATCTCTTAACCGGTTTTATAAATACAACGGCTTTTTAAATAAAGGCCGTATAAAGTTTTCCAACTTACGATAAGCAAGGCAATAAAAAATCCTGCTGAGAGGCACTTTTTACACATAGGTGTGGAAAACTTGACGGCCATCTTTTGTTACTTATAAGATAGGAACTGGATGAACAATTCAGATAACTTCATTTTGAAAGGCCGAGAAATTTTACATTTTTCCCGAGCACTATTTGAGCAACTTTGCTTCTGCTATTACTTTGGCCTCTTGGACCACGAACAAACTCTTTTTTCTGATTTTATCGGTCTCAGAACATTTTTCTTCTTTTCAATTCTTCCGCAAGCTAAGCATCGAATTCACAGCAATTTTACTATATTCATCCTCTACATAATTATTCAATCACTTAGTTACTCTCTATTTTAGTATATTTTAGTATCTTCTTCTTAACACATCGTTCAATAAGTCCCGAGACTAACCCAGAGATGGTGCTAGTAGTACCAAACTGGTCACGTTTCCATAGAGTGCCAACCTTTACATGAAACGTGTAAAAATTATATGTCGATTGAATCACAGACAGCAGAGTTATCGAGGTTAGAGTAAAGTCACTTTGTAATTTGTTTGAAAAATTGAAAAAAGCGAGTCTCGCGTGTTGATAAAGCATTGCTTTTTAATGGGTAAAAACACCGTAGAAGCCCAGCAATGGCTTGAAAAACATTACCCAGACTCTTCTCCATCGAAACCAACGATTTGTCGTTGGTATGCTGAGTTTAAACGTGGGCGTACGGACACAAACGATGCGGAACGTTCGGGTAGGCCATTGGAAGCTGTTACACAGGAAAATGTGAGTGAAGTGTTAAAAATCGTAATGAAAAATCGCAAAGTGAAGGCCCGTGAGATTGCAGAAATGAAACAGATATCATCTGGAAGCGTATTTACAATCCTTCATGACAAATTGAGCATGAAAAAGATTTTTTCCAAGTGGGTGCCGCGATTGTTTTCTGTGGAACAGAAACAGCAACGAGTCGACGATTCAGAAAGCTGTTTATCGCTTTTTACTCGCAATAAAAAGGATTTCCTGCGTCGATACGTGACCATGAATGAAACATGGATACATCATTTCACTCCGGAGTCGAATCGGCAATCATCTGAGTGGCGCATGGCAGGCGAAAGCCGCCCAAAGCGTCCAAAAACGCAGCAGTCTGCTGGCAAAGTCATGGCGTTTGTTTTTTGGGATACACATGGCGTGATTTTCATTGACTACCTGGAAAAGGGTAAATCGATCAACTGTGATTATTATATTGACTTGTTGGTACGTTCGAAGCAGGAGATCGCAGCAAAACGACCGCAATCCTTTTTCACCAAGAAAATGCACCATGTCACAAGTCCATGAAAACAATAGCAAAACTGAACGAATTGGGCTTTGATTTGCTTCCTCACCCCCCGTATTCGCCAGATTTAGCCCCCAGCGACTACTGGCTCTTTGCTGATCTCAAAAAAATGCTCCAAGGAAAAAAATTTGGCTCGAATGAGGAGGTCCTTGCCGAAACTGAAGCCTATTTTGAAGCAAAGGATAAATCCTTCTATAAACATGGTATCGAAATGTTGGAAAGGCGTTGGAAAGATTGTATCACTCTAAAATAAGATTATATTGATGATTAAAAATGATTTTTGAAAAAAAAATGTTGTTTTCGTTGTTAGTCTCGGGACTTATTGAACGATGTGTTATATAGTAGTTTTCTTATTTAGTAGTCTTTCAAAATAAAATCGATAAAATCTGATGATAATATCAAAACTATTAGTTTACCGAAAATTTTCAAGAATATAATTATACAAACTTATATCTTTTGAACAATTTGCTAACTTACGAAATCAGGAAGGAAGGAGGAAACAACTAACTAAAAATAACTATTGCTTTAATTAGCTTTTAATTATCTTCAATTGCTTTAATTAGCTAAAAAAAAAAAACAAGAAATGAGCGTATTTTATTGTCAAAGGCGTGTCTGACGTAATTTTTTGGTCGAAAATGAAGGTTGTGCACTAAGACTGGCTTGCCCCGTACCATGGAAATAACACAATGGCTGAGAATGAAATTGTTCGGGACGGACAGGTCTAAGAAGGAGGTATATATAAGAAGGAGGTATTGCATTCACACCAAACAAATCATATTTCCCCATAACAGTGCCAGAAATAGCCAAAAACGTCGAGAAATATCTGTCTCATACATACTATATATTTCAAAGAACGAAAACAATCAATAGATAAAACGTAGGCTAGAGCACTTTAGAAGCAAAATCAGAATATTCTAGAAGCCAAGATACAATCAGTTCTCATATGGCAACAGAAATTCACAATAGCCTTCTCGAAGCCAGATCAAGAACCTTCAAGACATAAATCCAGAATAGCCTAGACACATGCAAATTCACCTCACGAGCATAAATATCGCCGCGAGAGGTCTTAGAAGTCAGTTAGTAAACAGTAATAGTCTGATACAGTGTCATACAAATTAAGTGGATCCGGGCGCGGTTATTTTAAAAAGCGATAAAGTGTGAAATTGTAACGCGACTGTTAATATTGCGATTAAAAATGGTGCGATAAGGAAAGTGTACGCGTTATTCGTTTAAATAAAAGTGTGATTAGTGGTATAAAAGAAACCACTTTTATTTCGCAAACGTGGAGAATATTGAATATACGGAAGGTATTTTAAGGGTAAAACACAACAATACTTAAAATGTCACTATACTGGCCGGCGGTGACAAAAAGTTAAAGATAATTAACATTTGGTGAAACGTGGACCTATTCCACATATACACCCATATGTCTCAATTCAAGAACGGCATTTTCACGAGAACATGCCTGTTCACAAGAGTCCTTTGCGTTAGCTATCCTGCATAAGGTGGACCCCGTGTAAAATGTTTAGCAGCATTTGGATCGATGGAGACGAGAGTTTAAATGATCATTGATAGTTGTAATGGAACATTTTTATATATTTGCACGTATTCAAACGATGTAGGTATCTTTCATTCTATAAATGTACATAACTCTCCAGATCTGGCTGCAAAGGTGCATATGCAACAAATGCTCTGGAATGAAAATACTTGTTTTTATTGCTTCTTACCACTCGGTCTTGACGATGTATAGTTTCATAAATTCATGCTTGTATTAATATTTAAGATGATTGCTTTGTTTCCCAAGCAGAGGCAAAATGACGCACGGATTGAATCAGTTTACATGAAGGGAGGGGTAAGGGTTTCAGCGTACAAAAAAACACTTTTTTTACCGACTTTTTTTTAGGATTATGTATAGAGAAAATATATTTAAACCTTTCGTACATTATTAATTATCATTTCAATAGCATTCTGTAATTTTTTTATGTGAAAATATCGAAAAACAAACCGGTGACAAAGGTTTTTCAAGAACGTCTTTGGAAAAAGACGATTTGCGGTGTTCACTGTATCTCAGCTGAAAACTATCGGAAATCAAAGTACATTCAAATTTTGTCAAAGTATCATCAAGTCCTCACCGCAACGTTCTCTGATTTCTATTACTTTCATTGTTAAATTTTTGGTGGTCGTTTGAAGTGAAAATTGCTATTTTTTACGAAAAAAATTGCTCTTTTTCACCTTTTTGTAGGTGGAAAGCCTCCTTAATGTAATAAAAATTCGTAAACTTATCGTTAGGGGGAAGTATTATTATAGAAAATGTATGCCAAGTTTGAAATGAATCGGTAATGTGATTTTCAAATGGCAGTGAACACGGATTTTAAAAAGTTGCTGTCGGAATGATAAAGGAGATGGGACTAAGTATTCAGTAACTTGGAGAGTTTTGCTCTGATTGACTTCAAATTTTGGGACTATATTTTTGAAATGTTTAACTATAAGATAAGAGAATGTTTTTCCCCAGAAGTGCTAGCCCTTACCCCCTTTAAACTCTCCAAAATTCAATCCCCAGACAAGTAACGAATGGTTGTTTATAGAAAGTTTATAGAAGTTTCGTATAAAACCGGTGCTTTAAGCGCAGAAAAGTTTAGTCTACGAGTATTGCACTTCTACAATATACTTTGCACGCACTGACATTTTATTTCGTTTGCTAGTAGTTTTATAATGTTGCCCAGGAGACTCACACAGCTGCAACTGCAAAAAAAGTTATTTTCTCGAAAGTATTTTCAGAGTAGAAAAGAAGTCAGGTACCTTACCTACTAATTTTTCATAATTCAAATCAATAATTTGAATTTTCCTTAGTTGGCTGCCAAATTGGTGTTTACTGTGATAAGTGTGTGTTTTGTGTAAGGAATTTGATTAAAATCGGTGTGTCGAAATGCGCAAACCATTCGATATTGGTTACTCAGGCGGAACATAGTATTTGAATTGAAACGAAAATTTGCATCCACGGGTATAGTTTATACAGTGTTCATTCAAAAGCTTGTGTTAAATCGGTTGTGATTCGAGCTACTAATTATTTGAATTTTTGATATTTAGATTCTATCACCAGTTGATTGAACTATCTTTACAAGCGTTCGAGTAAGTTATATTTAACGATTTTTATCTTCTGTTCGTGTTTGTATAGAAACGGATTCGTGGAAAGTAAAGTGTTTATATTGGATATTATCTATTTCTGTGTTAAGTTTTCAGATTTACAACTTTTTATGAAAATAGCTATGTTAACTTTAAAAACAAAAGGTCTACGACCTTTGCTGTATATATATATATATATATATATATATATATATATATATATATATATATATATATATATATATATATATATATATGTATATATATATATATATATATATAACTTTCTTGTACCTACTTACACGCAGTTTTGTTCTTTTGAATTAGGACATATTCTAACACCAAGTAGTTTGTCTTTCAACGGAATTACGTTTACTTTAAGATCAAACATTTTCTTAAATATCTTGATAACTATTGATTGGTTTCGCGTTAAATTTTGTGGCATTGAATTTTTAAACATAAAAACCTGCCGATAAGCTTCCTACACAAAATTCACGCGGAAGTTTTAGTTCTCAAGATATGAGACTGGAAAACTTCAAAGTTTTGATGCATTTATTCTCTGTTTACATGAGAATAGGTCAGCTATTTCAGACAAAAAAGGTCGTTCTACCAAATATATATACGTAAAGATTTGTAAATGGAATTTCGTTTATTCTAAGATAAGAAACCCTGTGTGAAAAATCCACACTGAAATCGTGTGCGTGAAACAGGTCAATTAAGATCATGGGTCATTTAAGAAAAACCGACCTTTAATTATTTTTGTTGCGCACACGACTTGGTAATGGACTCTCCACACTGAAAAAAATCCACATAGCGCCCAGCGCCATGTAACATAGCGCATTATTTATGGCCCCATACGCCATGTACATAGTACTCTGAGCCATGCAATATGGCTCCCAGCGCCATAATGTCAGAATCTACATAGCGCGTGGTCCCATGTTACATGGCGCAGCATTTATGATGCCACATGCTATGTACATAGTACCCTGAGCCATGCAGTATAGCTCCCAGCGCCATAATTACATGGCGCAGAAATTATGGCCCCACACGCCATATTACATAGTGCCATGAGCCATGCAATATGGCTCATGGCACTACAATTATAACTCGCAGCCATGCTGTGTGAGGAGAGTTATAAATATCAGCAAGATTCTTGAATATAGGAGAGGATATGATCTTTGATGTCATTAATCCCTCGGGAATTTCTTTGGTAGAATTCCATCACCTAACATCAAGTGCTCTACCTCCAGATGCTCCGAACTGAGAAGGTTCGTGGCCTTTTGTTGGATGCAAACTGGATCATCTTCAGATGCACTAAAAAAACACATAGCGCCAGACGCCATAATTTATAGACTTCTGGCGCCATGCACATAGTCGATTTCGGTCGATTTGTGATAAAATATAGCGCCACACGCCATAGTACATAGGAGCAGACGCTATGCTTATAGCCCTCCACGCCATGTACTATAGTCCTCCACGCCATACAGTATAGTTCTCCACGCCATACAGTATAGTCCTCCACGCCATACAGTATAGTCCTCCACGCCATGCACTATAGCACATGGCGTGTAGGCCTATGTACTTTTCGCGATGTATTATGGCGTGTGGCGCTATATTTTATCACAGTCCCTAAATCGACTATGTACATGGCGCCAGAAGTCTATAAATTATGGCGTCTGGCGCCATTTGTTTTCTCAGTGCACATTATATTTCTCTCACTACAATAAACATATTTCCGTTGAAAAATCTTCACTTGGATTTATGGCAGAATGGTGATTTTTTGCCTGGTATGACTGAGCTATACTACTACAATATAATTGAAAATGCACTAGATAAAGAAAACGGAAAATATAACGTTTCAAGTGTGCTTAATCCGTTGAAGATATTTTAGCTAAATTAGTGGCAAATTTAAGCCGGACATCGTTTTTAATGCCTTGAAAACTGAGAAGCCATATGATAAATTATCCATTTTACACAATAATATTTCCAAACTCGCAACATTAATATCCGTAGATACTAACTAAAAGCTGATAAGAGTTCTGGAAAGCAATTGTTATTTAATGGCAATTCTCAATGTGCTAGTTTCATTGGTGAATGCACGCAAGCACCTTTTTGATGGCTCCAAACATAATTCATTCAACTACAATTATCACGACAAAGTAGTAGTTAGTAGTATAAAAATGCACAGTTCCGCATTTGATGGACAAGTGTCAACTAATAAACGGAACTTGCTTTGTGACGGTACTCGTATTTATGCATTTACCGAAAAGATGAACAAAAATCGGATTTTTCGGATTTAGATATAGCTTCGAAAAACAAATTAGAAGTAGACTTGGGAATATACGGTTCTAACGTGCCTATCTTGGTATTTAAAACCGAAATAGTCATCACGTTGTGCCTGTATGAGTTCACAGTAGTTGTCAGTGTTCATCTATTTTCTTGTGGAACTCTTTTCAAGCTAGTAGTGATATTTAGGCGAATAATACTGGCTTCTTTAGTTTCGCCCTCTTCGTGCAGTTAAGTGTTTTCGATGACTTTTCTTACATGAAGAATAGCCACTGTTCAGGCTGATAGAAGACTTTTGGTAATTGAATTCACACAGCAAGTGTACAATATGTCAGTTATTTATATAGTGGAACTGATCATCCAGAATTTGTGAATTGTCTCACTGGAAATCAAATTGTGGTTTGTGGCTATTTAAGTAGGTCTTTGCTTTCACTCTTACTTTTTAGCTGTTATGAGTGAACCCTTTCACTACTAAGATTCTGGTTTAACACAGACGGGGCTAAAGTTAGGTTGAATTTCATTTATAATCAATGAGATATTTCACACGAATTCGTTATTCAGTTCACCCTTAATTTGAGCTTGAGTAGCCTAGTGGGTAGAGCACTGGCTGGTTCGAATTCAGGCTCGGACGAGACACCACGCACCGAATTCTGAGTTTACCTAGCTCTGAATAGGTATCTGATTTAAATTAGGGTTAAAGTTAGTTGTGGAACTAGTCATTCCACACTCGTATTCACATATTCAAATATTTTCAGGTATACATTGTCCCAGGAGATTACTCTGGAATACGTTACTATGATTATTAAGAACAAAGCTCCACTTCAGCTACACCTAAGAAAGAAAGAGTTGTGGGTTTGAGTTCATTACACGGAGTTTACATGCTTAATTGCATCGTATAGTCTGTATACACCACTATATGCAAAATATCAAGGATTATGCTCGATAATTGCTCAGCCTCATAACTCCAAAACTACTTATTGTACATGAATTTAATGTATGAAGCTTTTGTGCAAATTTTTATGCTAAGCCAATCCGATGTGACATAAATTCACGTAAAATCAATAGTTAATAAGATATTTAAGAAAAACTGATTTTCTTGACTTTTGACCCTGAAAAACTTTTGTTGCACACACGACTTCGTAATGGACATTATCTTTCTTATATCACTATAAACATATTTCCGTTGGAAAATCTCTTCTTGAATTTATTTGGCAGAGAAAGCCTTTATTTCCTGATCTAACAACCAAACATGGAGGAGGTTATGTCATGGTCGGGGGTTACTTTTTAGGGGAAGGTATTGAGTCAATTCAGCAAATTGATCGTACTTTGAATCGTTCCGTATACGTTGACATTTTACAAAACATAATGCTGCCGTACACTGAAGTGGAGATGCTTGATTTGAATTGAAAAAGATTCTAGATTATATGATATGGACATTCTTAACCTAACTTAAGCACTAGTAACTACAAAAAAAAATACAAACCGTGTAGTGGCTAATTTTTTATAGCCGGCTGGTACTTATTGTTTTTGTTATTTTGCTATTATTTTGTATACAATTATTATTTCCTTACACGATAATAGTCATACAGTAGCTGGGGACATATTGGCAATAACTATCTAAAACTAGCGTACGCTACGAGCTAGATCTAATTACAAATAACTTAGCCCAAAAAGACTTAAATCTTAATCTATGACAAAAATTAATCGCTCCTATGCGATGGAAGGTCTACATGAGTAAATAGCTCATCCATGAGCTGCTGTTGACACACTGTCTTCGCGGGGCGCATTGATGGCTCATTGGAACCACCTGTACTCCCAAGTGACCGAATTAAAACCGTTCTCATGTCTCTATGTCCGTCGAGTCTTATCGCTAATTCTACAACCTGGTCCCTAAGTGGCTTTAGTTCCGACTCCTGATATAGGAAGAGGATTTCCGGCCGCTTCTTAGTGGGGGATATGCCTCTACAATGGAAATTTCAGGAGGACAACGATGTTCAAGCTAATTAAATAAAAAATTTTGGATTGGCCTGCGCAATTTCCCGATTTCAGTCCGATTGAGAACTTGTGATATTCACTCTTTGCTGGAGATTTGATGTATATAACTGTTGTGGGACCCATTTTCTAAGCTCGTACTTTTTTGCATTTGCACCAAATGCCGATGAGTGGTTCCATCCAAAGGCATTACCCCTTTTGCAATCATATTTACGGTTAAAGTTGGTTCTGCCTCCACCAAGTTTCTTATAGTCATGTCGTCAAATCTGGCAGGACGTCCTGAGCGAAGTGTATCTTTCGCCATAGTCCATCTATCCCAATTTTTCTAAATCACTCCTGTTTAGTTCTTATACTATTAGTGTTTTCACCATGAACTGTATTTATCTGTGCTGCTGTAGCATTTTTACGCAATCATCGATATTATTCATCTTTAGCGATACATTTAAGCAAGATTGACCTATAGTAATAGCCACAAACTGGTGAACAATATAACCCAATTTTGTTTTTTGAAGTTGGCAGAAGAATAGAATTGAACAGGCTTTTGGAGCTTTGTATATCTTACACCAATAGATAGTTCTTATACTGAAGCTTGATATATAGCCAGGAGGAATTCCATGGCTGAAAACACTCTGTCTTACTGTCTGAGCAGTTTGTTAATTCCTCCTTTCTATCAAATAATTTGTAGACATTAATTTTCCCTTTCTTAAAAATTGCTGAAGTAGTATCACCACCTATTATTCTATGCATAAATAAAATATGTGCTTGGCACTTTAGATATGAGTTTAAGCTTTCCGAAGAATACGATTTCGTTTCTATTTTCGATCTTCCAGATGCTCAAAAAAATGATTTTATTAACATAAGCTCGTCCAACCAATATTACTACAAATTCTATGTCCTCACTCAATAATTGTTCTTCTATCGGATTCCTCAATTGGAACATTGAGGAATTGTTGGAAGATTCATGGGTCCATCAAAGAGAATATTAGTGGATGAAGAATTATTCGCATATCAACAGCGTTGATCAGCTATGCTTGGACCTCTGCTCATCACTGATTTTAATATAATTTGAATTTATTGGAATCGGTTCAAGAAAATAAAAACTTCACTGCTTTCAAGCCATAGAACTGATAATGATGAACATTTTTACTAAATGCTACTACTATTTTCTCTGTGTATGATGGGAATGAGACAAGAAGGAGATATTAGTTGAATTTATTGCCAATTTTACATCGGAGTCTCAAACCAATTGCATTTTGTTTTCTTATTTCAGATTGTGTTCGACGTTGTCAAATATTGACCGTGACTATGGAATAAAAGACAAAGAAGCATTCTATCAAGCGTACTCAGGTAGAAAAATTATACTCCAAATCGACTTTACTATTATTTGATTTGTTTTTCATTGTTTTTAGACGTAGACAAATGTTTCATGGACACTATCAGGCGCTACGACAACACACTATTACCTGACTGGATGGAAAAGGTGAGATTTCTTCGAAACATAAGTAAAATAGTAACGTATTTTAAATATTTGAATTGTCGCAATTGCGTTATGAAATTAGTTCTATGTAAATATCCATATCAAAAAGTTTGAGTATCCTAGCATACCATAGTATGAAAAAATTAGAAGATATGTTTGGAACTTAAAATGGATATGATGGTTTCATTTGCTGTAGGCAATCAGGGCGTGGTGGAGGCGCAGTTATATTTATTAAAAAAATCCCATATTCGAGCTAGACTGATCATCATCACTGACAAATACAGTTCTATTATAGTGGAGCTACAATATTAAAAAAGAAAAAAATTAATATCGGAAATTTTTACAAAGCGTCGACGATAGCATTGATGATGAGGATGATGATGATAGCCTTTTTCTACAACACATCGACGAACTTCTTTCGCTACATGACAAATTAATTACGACAACCGATACCAACATCGATCCTCTGGCCAAATCATTATTAATGAAAGTATAGTCTGATATAATTGTGTCTAACAATGGAATTATTTTAAATGCAACCAAGCCAATAAGAGTAACACAAACGTCTAAGACCTTGATAGATCGTGTGATAATAAAACATCCACAATTATTAGATCGAATATCATACGAGGATAATAATTGGCCCGGGTTAGATCACAAAATCATAAAAATATCGATCATTGAATGTGGAAAGATAAAAGCACGGCCTAAGATGATAGCCATCAATTCAACTGACAAGAAAAAATTCGTGAAATATGTAATTGATGATTTAAAAATTTGACCAAATATTACTAGAGAAGGTTTAATCGATATGATAAGTAAAAGAAAAGGCAACATCAGCCAAACACGTTAGAGTTCGGCAAGAATCATGGACTACTACGAAAGTTATTGATGCTGCTAAACGCAAACGAAATGCTTACAAAAGATACATGGCAAATCAAGATTGTGGAACGAAAAAACAAGATTATCTAGTTAAAAGGAGTCAAATAAGATTAAGCAAGAGACAAAGAAACGTTATTTTGCCAATGAATTCGAGAACGTCAACTTCAAAGGATACAAAGCATATGACATGCATAAATGAACTATGTGTTAATGGAACCCTGCTAAAGAATCTGTTATGTTAACTATGTGTTAATGGAACCCCTCTTTAGCGACTCAACATTTAAATAATTACTTCGCAACTATCGGTACTAATGTTACACTGCAGAACCAAGCTAGCTATGGCCCAGATATCAACATAAAAGTGAATACTTTAACATCCATGCATTTAAACACTACATCACGGAAAGAAATATCTTAAATAATAGATAACTTAAAAGCTAGAGTATCCCCAGGCCTCGATGTCATCACGTCTGAAGACATCTATTGAAGAACTACATAATAAATATATTAACGGCCAACATCAGTGAACACCTTAAAACTGGTTCCTTCCCTTGTTGCCTTAAATTAGCGAGAATCACTCTTGTATTCAAAGGAGGTGATCGCGCAAATCCATCTAATTACCGCCCCGTTGCTGTCACCAGTATTATAAGCAAAATATTTGAGAAGGTAAAAAACTCAAAAATATCACAATTCATAGAAGCAAATTCTATCCTGGCCTCAATTCAGTACGGGTTCCAACAACATAGTAGCAGGTTAGCGGCAACCTTGGATGCCATTACACTTTATAAACTCTACGCTGGATAAGCGAAATCATGCTTCGGCTATCTTCGTTGACTTGCGAAAAGCTTTCGACACCATCGACCATGGAACTTTACTAGAACGATTAAGCAAATACGGATTTGGGGATAAAATAAAGCTACTAGTTAGAAACTACCTAATAAATAGGCGGATAGTAACCGAAAATTCTAGGTATGTCAACCAAGCATGTGAAATCTATCCTCGGCTCACTTCTTTTTTGCTATACGTGAACAGCATACAGGACATTCATAAAATTGATACCCTTCATCTCTATTCCAGGGATAAAGAATTGACACTGCAGAATACTATAAATTCAGATTTAGAATGATATTTTAACTGGATTCAGCAAAGTAAACTAGTTTTTAACACTCATAAGACCAAATACATTATGTTTCAGCAGAGGAACAAACGTCCAGTGAAGTTCCACGTCCAAATAAATGAGGTACAGCTTGAAAATGTAAATTCAATTAAATATCTTGGATTGGTGATAGATGATAAAATGAATTGGACAAACCACATCAACAACATCAGATGCAAAGTGGCACTTGTGATAGGAGTAATAAAAAGGTTTGAATTTATACCTTTGCCAACCAAGCCCATGATTTACCATGCGTATATTGTTTCCTTAATCACATATGGAGTATTGTTGTGGAGTCAGACTTCCAAACACAGCATCGAGCTTATTGGAATACTTTTTACCAAAGCTATCAAAACAATTCATAAAATGCCCACACTTAACCCAACTTCACCGATATATGCTAGAACTGGTCTTCCAAATATCAAAAAACCTATACTGCTTGAACGAGGTAAATTGATCTATAAGATTTTAATCAAACAGCTCAAATGGCTAGACATTCTTCGAACTGTTGGTGAGTTCACCAATATTCCAGCAAGAAAGGCGGGTAATTTATCAGTCCAAACTTCAAGGACGGAAAGAATGAAAATTGATCCTGTACAGGAAACAATACATTCTTTCAACACTCTGCCTAATTTGGTTAAACATTTGGAAAACTTAGTAAAGTTTAAAGAAAACTAAAGTTCTATATTGAAAGAGCACACTGCTCATGATATCCGTAGTTTTTCCTAAACTTTTCTCTGGATGCACGTCTTGAAGAACAAAGAAATGTACACAACATGACCTAATTTACTAATTATAATAAGCATAATAGTACTATCCCTTTACCAATACACCAATTGTCCGGGAAGTACTAGGAAGAATTACTTAGTGATGGTTTTGTGATGAAGTTTTTTTTGGGATCACATTTAAAACTTCTTCTTTGCTAAAAAGGTCCATCAATTTTTTTGGCCTTGTTGCGGATAGTTTGAGATCCCCAATATTTGGAAGGATTGTGAAATACACATAGCTGAGTTTTACTGCTGTTTGGTTTGATGCCCCATTCGTCAAAGTAAAGACTTAGTTCGACCAAGTAGTTTTCCTTGCTCTTCCCTGCTTTGAGCGGGTCTTGGTTCGACGCGAATAAGAGCGTGTCATCGGCATATTGGAGGATTTGAGCCTGGGGAATAGATAGGTCAGCACTGGAATAGGTAGGTCAGCGGTGAATATGGTATAAAGAACTGGTCCAGTGACAGAACCTTGTGGCACTCCTGATGTCACAAGCTCTATGTGAGAATCTGCTCCATTAACGCTGACATAGTATTGTCAGTTGGTAAGAAAGCTTGCGGCGAGTCTTATTACTTCTTTTGGGAATCCAAACCTGATCAACTTAAATAGAAGGCCTTCGTGCCAAACGGAATCCAAAGCCTTCTCGATATCTAAAGCACACACTGCTGTCGGAATGCTTCGCTCATTCAAGTGAGACACAATTTGATCGTGCAAGTACGAGATGGCGTGGTGAGTGCCGTGCCTGCGCTTAAAGCCAAACTGGTGGTTAGGTAATACCTGCGTTAGCTCACAGTGGTTTTTAATTATTTCCATCCACATTTTCTCAAAAAGCTTCCCCGAATTAGGAAGCAAGGAAATTGGACGGCAATTGTTGGCCTCTTTAGTTTTGACGTTCTTATGAATGGGAAAAAGCTTTGCTACTTTACATGTATTCGTAAAGTAGCCATTGTTCAGGGCGTTGTTGCAAATAATGGAAATCATTCTGAGTATAGAGATTGGTAGATGTTCAATAATGAAATTAGACATTCCATCATGCCCAGAAGACTTCTTACTCTTTATAGTGCGCAGCAGTTGCACCAAGTATTCACTATTGGCAAAGTTAAATCGGTCATCTGCATTTTGCGAGTCATCCGAAGGGTTTTCGGATGAAAATGTGGCCAATGGCTCATTATGTGAACTGAGGAAGCGATTGACTTCCTCTTTTACCATTTGGCTGTTAAGAGCAGAGCAGTCAGGCGGAACGGCATTCAGCTGGGATTGGAAAGTCGATGCAAACAACTCTGCCTGACGGTAATGGTTGCGTACAACGACATTGTTAATCGTTACCACCATCTCCTGGCGTTTGTATTTGCCAGAAAGCTTTAACTTGCAGCGCCAAATATGATTCACTTTCATGTGATTAACAATTTTCGGCGGCAGCGCGTGATTCTGATATTTGATAAGTGTGATCAAGCGTGTATTGTGGACAACGGTTATGTTTATGATGCCATTGATGGACTCTATTAGATTATCAATCTCATGGTTTGTTAAGTTTGTCGTCACAGAAACATCAAGATTTCCTACCGCAACGTCTATGTCGCGCTGAAATTTGCCACCATCGGTGTTTTTAAAAGATCTTATTGTCTTTGGGGGTCTTTCGATGAAGCTGAAGAAGAAGCGGAACTGAAGTCGGAGCTCAGACAGACATACCAGCTTGCGTCCAGCAGTGTGGTAGATCAATACTGCTGCACAGGTCATCTGACAGGAGAAAGAAGTCTATGGTTGAGTTACTACTTGGTCTGGTTGGTGAGTTCAGAGCTACTACTTGCAAGGGAATGGGAGGACTGCTTAGTTGCAGCCATTCGAGCAACACCCTGCCGTTTCCATTTGTTACGGAATCTCCCCATTGTGGGTGTCTTGAGTTCAAATCGCCACCGATAAGCGAGTATTTATATTGAGATATGATTGAGTTAATGACAACAGACTTGACTTTGACGAACTACATCGAACGTACAGAGATGCTGCGAGAATCCGCCTATGGTCCGTTGTTTTGCCTACAGCTGCACCAAACGCACAGCACTTCAGATCAGGGACCGCGATGGGGTCCATGTCCAGATTACTCCTAACCAGTAGTGCTGAGCCTCCGTTTTGGTGGTCGAAGACGGTGGTAAATTCTCTAAAGCTGACTCTGTGGAATTCTGAGAGTCTGGTTTCTGTTATAAACGCAAGTTCTGATTTCAACGCATCAAGGAGGTGTTGACCAGACGCTCTTTGTGCCATCGAGATGAGCGAAGCGCTATTGAAAGTGGCCACGTCAACCAACTTATTTAAGAAGAGTAGTCGGCAGCTTGAGAGTGGCAACCATCCCCGCGGCATCAGTTCCAGCTGACAATACTTGACTGACAGCCCAAGATTGGCATTAGCAGGAGATGATCCCAGTGAGACTTTAGCTCGCTGAGCAACATAACTCGGGGAAGCATTACCTCCTACTGCCTGTGCGTAGGAGATGCCACTTCGCCTGTAGTTCAAGACGCTCTGCGTCACAAATTGCTGACGTTCCTTTCGGGCCTGGTCGCAGCGAATATTCTTCGCTTCGACCCTAGCCACCATTTCCTTATATCAAGACCACAGTTGACGCATGCAGGCTGTACGTCGGCTACTTTTGGGCATTCACCACGTGTGTGACTCTCCAGGCACTTCACGCAGCGATGAACGGTGGTGCAATTGTCTGCCACATGTCCGAAGTTTTGGCCGTTGTAGCACTGCAACCTCTCCTTATTTCTTATTTTTTCCCACATCACTTTTTGCCAGAGAATGGACTGTATTTTAAATACAGCAGCTAGCTCCTGCGAAGGCTCAAACTGCACTAGAAAAAACCCGGACTGGGGTCTAAAGTTTTCGGCTCCAACAGATTTCCTCAGTTCCCGGTCCTTCTGGGTGAGAAAATGCGTTATGGACTTTAATTTTAGGTCAGTGTGTTGCACCACTAGCTCGTTGTGGATTTCCGCTGGTTCAATGCCCCTTTGTAGGCCACGGATGACGAGGGACTTGATTCTTTCTGAGGCTGCAGTATACGTAGTCGCAAACTGACCACTGCTCTTAATGTGTTCGAAGACTTTTTTATGGTCTTCTAAAGAGGAACATAGGACGAGCGATTTGCCACTCGAAATATTCTTTATAAGCGATACAATACCAAGTACCTTCAACTCACAGATGACTTTGGAAACATTCATCTTATATACCGTGATGGGAGGGACTTTTACGGTCTTTTGAGTCGGGATTGTCTTAAGTGTAGTCTGCGTATTTCTTTCTTGTATTATATTGGAAAGAGTTACCTGCTCTTTTGTTCGTTTCTTTTTCGGCTTTATTACCAGGTTAAATTCCTGGTCATGGCCGATTTGCGATTTGTCTGGGCCCAGATTGCTCACAGTAGAGGACAGCGACGGCTCACTGACACCTGTCATCAAGGTGGGAAATGTTGTCGTCATCTTTGGCTGCTGGGTAGAACCGCTCATTGGTGGTAGCAACGGCTGCTTGGCTACTTTTATCGGGCCAGGACATAGCGTTGGCATCAAAGCTGGTTGTATTGCCTTATACCTCACCAGTTGGGCCTACAAGTTGAAAAAAGGAAAAAATTTATAATAGGTGCGTTTTTTTGCACCTTGAGCAGAGGAGATTAAGATAAGGTTGCAAAAATACTATACCGAGCAGAGAGGTTTATGTATTCGATAATGTTGGTTGTTAAATTAGAATGACACATATAAAACACCTGAATGGAATCTTATCTAGGTTTTAATCGAAATCAGATATGAAATTTGCATATGAAATAATTTAAAATGTAATGTGCATTGAAATCCCCAAAAACAGTCTGCAAGAGTTGAAACAAAATAATTGACAATTGGGGCATTTCACGTGAAGCGGACAGCGAAAAAAATTCGAGGCTCTGGATTTCGTTCATATTGTGCAAAATGGTACTTCTAGAATATATGAATGTGTGTGCACAAGTTTTTGTTTCTATGAGGTTTAGTTGCCGAGTTATGGGCTTCTGAATAATTGACGAAATTGATGAAAGGTTTTTTTGGAAGCGGATTCTGAGATTCAAGACAAAATCTAAAAAACATTAAACATACTGACTGGTATAGAAAATTAGCTGTTCTTTTTAATTTTGAAATTAGATTTGAAAAATAATTTTTTTTCCCTGTGTGAAACCCGACGTTGACACTTCAACTCGTAATTTGAACAATTTATATCTGTGATCTCGACAAACCATAGCTTGAAGAAATTTGTTGGTAAATTCTTAAAATATCTTATGCTCTTCTAGTGTATCAACTATAATCTACGCTATGGACCAGTTTCGAGAGGAGAGCTTGTAGTACTTGCTTACAAACGACTTGCCCCTGAAACGCAACTTGACCCTCAAAACATCAAAATCGCACAATACATTGGCTGGTGCGTGGAAATGGTAAGTCGGTCTGTCGATATGCGCATTTATGAAGTTTCTAACCTTAAAAATTTGCTTTGCGGTTTTCAGCATGAAACCGCTGCAATATTTGCAGATGATCTGGTTGACCAACCTGAAACGAGGCGTGGGAAACCATCTTGGTACAAAGTAGACGGTGTTGGCGATCAATCTATAAACGATACAATTGTGTTGATATATATGAGCTTGATATGCTTAGAAAATTTGATGGGACACAAAGATTACTACTGCAAGGTTGCCCGGCGACTTCGAAATGTATGAATTTTTATATTGAACTGGGAATATCTCTATAAAAGTGTATTTCAACCTCAGAGCTCGTTAGATACGTTTGTGGGACAGTCACTAGATTTTCTCATTGCAAGGTCATGCATAACAAGCTTTACAATGGAAAAATACATGAATGTATTAAAGCATAAAGTTGGCGACTATGCATATTACATGCCTGTGGCGTTGGCCTTGGACATGTGCGGGTAACAGTTATATTTTGTGTTGTGACAACATATGCTTTTGAAATTTTTGCTTTCTCCTTTCATTTGCTAGCTTTGAAGACCAGGTCATTTATGAAGATGCTTTTAAAGTTCTTAGTACAATTGCTTATCATTGTCAAACGCGAGACGACTATCATGATTGTTTTGGCACGCGGGATCAAAGAGGAACTGATATTGCAAAAAACAAGATATCGTGGCTAGCTGTCAACGCTGTGAAGCTGGCTAACAAAAACCAGTTGGAGATTTTAAAAAGCTGCTATGGACAAAACGGTAGATTCATAGTACTATTTTTTCATGATCAGGATGCTATTTGATTGAGGATTGTGGTTAATGCATCTGGCGTTCGTGCTTTGTTTGTGCAAGTTTCTACACTCGCGAATGATCTTATACAGTTTACTACTAATGCTTGGATAACCATTTGTGAAATTTTGAAGTAACCTAAATATTATTTTTGTAGATCCAGATAAGGTGGAGAAAGTCCGCAGCGTGTACAAAGATCTTCGACTTGATGTACTGCAAGATGAGCACGAAAAAAAGTTTTACGACAAAATCACGCAAATTATCAACAATTCGCCCCATGAAGCCTTGAAGCCAGTTTACAAACATCTTTTAGATAAAATATACACGGTGATTGCTCCAAAGATCGGTGACTCTGCTCCTAAAGTTCAGCTTGCTCCAACTAATTATTGAAACCCTTTCTTGTCTCATAACACGTATCAAAGTCGTTAACAAGGTATCTAAAGAAAGAAAGTAAAGTTGCTATTGTTCTAAGTATTTCACTTTAAATCTCGTTTTGACAAGTCTGATTCATATTATATGACAAAAAAACTTTTGGGTGGCCGACATTAGGTGTAGCTGGCCGACATTAGGAGCATTCATCCTAATGACAATACAATCGGATAGCTTCGATAGAGCGACTCACATAGCTTTGTTAAAAATTATATTCTCATTGAAATAAAAAAGCTCATATCATATATCCTTTTCAAACAGGAAAAAATTCTGATTGTACCTGCAAATTCAATATGAAATTGAATTAGAAAAAGATTGTATTGTACTGAGTATTGTTAACGGTACGTTTCTAGCCTAATTTAAAGCTTAATTAATAATAAAGAACTCAAAATCTAGAGGGCATACTATTTTGGCTTACTGGTTCTGGGTTTATTTTATTATCATTTTTCAGCGCAATTTTTAATGATTTTTTAGGAAACTAGGTTGTGCATAAGAAATATGTGCAGGGTGTATGCAAATAGTAATTAGTCTTATATTTTGTGACCCAACTAAACTTCGCAGTGGGTTTGGCAGAGGCAGTAGTTAGCCTCAAAGCCCGAAGCAAACTCAAAACCCGAAGGTTGATGAGGGCGTGCTAATATGGTTGAAACAAGCAAGAGGGAAGAATCTGCATGTCAGCGGCGATCTGATGAAGGAGAAGGCAATTAAACTGGCTGAGCTCCGAAAATTCATGGCGAGCGATGGTTGGCTGGACATTTTCAAAAAACGCCACGACATCACGTTCAAGAAAGATGCGCTGGCAAGCAATTTTTGAGTTCTTTGGACTTAACTGATAGAAAACTTGACAGAGTAAATCTGGATACTATGTACCATTTAAATTTTGAATTTAAATATGTACAGTAGACGTGTTTTTTCTCCCTCTATCCATAACAGAACGTTGCTATGGAGTACAGACGCATTGGAAACAACAACAACTCCCTCTATCCATAACAGGAGTTGCTGTTGTTTCTAATGTGTCTTTTCTGCACAGCACTAGACGTGTTTGTTTGCTCCCCCTATCTATAACAGAACAATGCTAACCAATGCAGACGCAATGGACACAACAACAACTCCCCCTATCCATAACATGAGTTGTTGTTGTTTCCAATGCATCTGCACTGGTTAGCATTGTTCTGTTATGGATAAAGGGCAGCAAAAAACGCGCCTATTATTCTTTTATAAATAGGGGGAGCAAAAAAACACGCCTAATGATAGAGAAACATTAAAAATTCTTGGTTTCAGTCAAGCCCAAAATATGTGCTTTTATTCAGAAAAAGCAGTTCGTTGAAACGTTTTCCCTCGGTACTATGCCACTCGAGCTACTATGTCACTTTCGTTCGGTCCCGCCGGGTGGCATAGTACCGAAATTTGACTGTAAATAAATAAATAAATGGGTGAAGAGATTCAAATTAAATCAACTGCTTTCAATCAATGGATTAAATGAAATTTTTCAATTTCATTGATTTTAAATAAAATCGATGCATTTTTTTAACAAAAATCGCAGAACATTACTTTGAACATTACATGACAAATCACTTTGGCCAAAAATCATATTTGTATACATATGTACATAGTACATATTTATATATATATAAATATGTATATATATATACATATACATATACATATATATATATATATATATATATATATATATATATATATATATATATATATATATATATATATAATCAGAAATTTCAGTGACTTAATTTTGGGAACCCGCCATCCGATTGAACAGGATACGTTGGTGTATATGTAGAATAGTGCACGGCCTCACCAAATGTCAACAGTCTTTAACCATTTGGCGCCGGCGGCCATTTTAGTGATATTTCAAATATACCTATTATTCTGCCAGCAAATAATTTAGAACGTGTTTTAAATGGGGTTATGATACTGTTTTGGAAGTTTTTGACCCTATGTTTGCGCTAGGTGCCTAAAAATAGATAGGGAAAATTTGAAAATTTTCGAATTGCGATAGCATTTGACATTTGAAATCATTATGAAACTAACAGGACGTATTGATATTATTAAGTTGTAAATTCATGTTGTTTGTTGCAAATGCATATTGGCAACCCTGTCGCTATGGCAATCACTGAAAGTGAAAACCTTTAAATCATCAACGCTCCTGAAGAATTGTCGCTTTTTATAAAAAAGCCAAATCATATATAAATGTCATGCTTTCTCTGCATAGAAAAAGTAAAACTTTTGAAATTTTACATCGGGCAAGAACGGTAACCCTTCTCCAATGCACGTATATTTTTAGCATCAAAACTTTTGTACGCGAGAACACACGGCTTGATAGTCAGATACAACTGAAATTCACGGAATCTATTGGTTTTGGATAGGACCAAGTCTGATAGAACCGATTTTGATATGTGTGCGAGTCTCTGCCAGTGATGCCATCTTGAAAAACCACTCAGAAAAAAAACTGCTTTTCGCGCTATGAATTTTGATTCAGTAACCAGATTTTAACCTTAGCTGAACCTTACTCTAAGCCACGTTTTGGTTGAAAAATTAGGCTGGAACTGCCAGCTATGGTAATTTTGGTGTCTTGAATTTTGAAAATTGAAAAGAATTGCGTGTATCGGTGCTACTATTTTTGCTAGCTCGGTCCATGCTGCTTCAGATACCAGTATCATATTAACCTGACTTGTTGTCAATAATGGTAGGTTCGTGTATCGTTGCACCTTGACTTTGTGCCGGGAAAACTGCGTGCAATTGAAAATAATGTGCTCCTTGACATCTTCGATCCTGCATCACCTGAGGATATTTATGCAGGATAAAGCTTCTTCACCTATGAAAGAAGTGATTAATAGCACTGCACCACCAACTCCATGCCCTACTTTACGTTTGCCTTCGGACCCCGACGCAGTAACGATCAACAAATTCGGTACTTTTTGGTTCGAGCATGATTGGGCCACTCGCCTACAAAAACTTAAGACTGTTAGCAGGCACAATCGTGTTGAGAAAGCATGCTCCAAACTGCCCATCAAAGAAAACCGAATGGCATTCTACGTGAATAAAGTTGCTTACAATGCTAAAGATGTATTGCTGGGAAGACTTCTTGAAGCTGATTTCTGCATCACCGATTACAATCTCGAACAACTACTCCAGCGGAAATATATGTAAATCACCTAAGCGGTACAAGGCTTTCATACCAACCAAATATGGCTGGCTTTTTATGAATATCAATGGAAATAGCGGCTGGTTCGATTAGAAAAGATTCACGTTCCACCCTTGGAAGAAAGTCAACAATAAAATTAGCATTAAGGCAAAAGAATATTGTGAAGAAAAAATGTATACACCCAAATGCCCTTACCTGCGAAATCCCTTTCAAGCACAAACCTTTATTTTTATCTACTCCTAAAACTCCTTTTCGCAAAGATATTGACCCTCAGTATCTTACAACTATGCATGACCGCTTCTTGAGCGGTCCATCCAATGTAACTTCTAACCGTACCAAAATACTGACATACCAATATTTCCTTTCCCTCTCCTCTAAAAGCACGAAATAGCGTGGCCAATATATGTCCATTGAGAATCCATAACAATTCGACTGCTAATGTTGCATCAAATGCGGCAACGGCAAATTCTATATCGAATAATAACTTGACTACGTCTGTTAGAAATTTTTCCTAACAAAACACACAAGAACCTCAAACTGTTTTACCGGAATTGTGGTTGTATGAGAGTTGAATTTTCTAGACTTTTTACTAATGTTCGAAGAACAATAGTATTAAACTCGTTTCGCCGAAAATTCATATTTCTTTATATATATATATATATATATATATATATATATATATATATATATATATATATATATATATATATATATATATATATATATATATATATATATATATATATATATATATATATATATATATATATATATATATATATATATATATATATATATATATATATATATATATATATATATATATATATATATATATATATATATATATATATATATATATATATATATATATTTATATATCAGCAAAATGATTAAGGGAGATAATGTCTGGAGTGGCCAATCCAATTGAGCTGAAATTTTCGGAGAACGTAGATGTATATAGTAGGTAGGTCCATGACTTTCTCAAATTCAGATATCTCAAACGTTTTGGCGGCGGCGAGCGTTTTAGTGGATTTTGAGGAACTCCTATATTTCCAAGCAGTGTAAATTTTTGTTAAAGAAAAGTATTGGGAATGAAAACTAATTATGTTTTTAGCTTGTTAATGATAAAGAATTGGAAATTTTGAGCCGTGTGTGGGTGCAGGGTGCCTAAAAAAAGGCAAGGAATTTTTTTCAAATTTTGATTTTTCATTACTTGTAAGAAAAACAATGGATCATCGTGAAAATTACAGAGCGTATTGACGTTGACTAAAATTTGGCACATATAGATTTTCAACATAAAGTGGGTAACCCTGTAGCTGTGGCAGGCTGCTGAAAAAAAATCCTTCAAATCATTGACCTTCCTGAAAAATTTTTGATTTTTGACAAAAATTTCAAATCTTTGATAAATTTTATCTTTTGTCCTTCATCTCAAGATAAAATTTTCAAAATTCCGATTTGCACAAGAACGGCAACCCATCACCAAATTACCTCTATTTTCAGCACTCGAAAGTTCTGTTCACGAGAACTGACGACCGGATAATCCGATCATAATGAAATTTACAGCACATGGTGGTATTAGCTAGGACCAGGTTTGATAGAAGTGATTTTGAAATGCAGGCAACGCTGTGGCAGTGGTACCATCTTGAAAAATAACTGAGAAAAAAAACATCTTTTTCGCTTATAACTTCCGATTCAGCCATCAGATTTTAACGAAATTTACACAGTACTTGGATGTTACTCTATGTAACATTTGGTGAAAATTTGATTGAAAAATTAGTATAGGACTGGCAGCTGTGGTGATTTTTGTCTCATAAATCTTGCAAATTTGCTTAGCAAAATAAAGCTTTTTTCCCTATAACTTCCGGTCCAGTGTAGAAATCAAAACGAAGTTCATGCAGTAAACGGACCTTAATGTGAAGTAATTGGCCTAGGAATTTCGTACAAAAATCATGAAAGGGCTGCCAGCTATGACAATTTTTGTAATTTTGTGGAATTTCTTTACTGAGCGATTATGTCATTAGATTTGCAATTGAGAATGATCCTGCAATGAAAATTAACAACAAATATTCACGCTTTAAAAATTTGAAAAGTTTTGAGGGTGGTAACCCTAAAATTCTTTTCACCCGTCTACCTTCCAGCGCAGTGATTCAATCGAAACGAAATTTACTGGTTGGGTTTAACTTAACGTGAAGCAAATTTCGTATATTTTTTTATCTTGCTGCTGACACAGGCTAACCAGCATTAGCCATTTTCGTAAATATTGCACCAACAGATGCTTCAAATTACGTACTCATATGCAAAGCATTTGCGATAAAAATAAGAAACCAATTTTTAAATTTTCCGAGTTTTGAACATTTTTCGTCTCAAACAACCGCTGAAAATCCTGCGATGAGAACGAAATTCAAAGGATAAGTTGATTTTAGTATGAGCTTGTTAAGGTAAACTTATTGCTGCTTCATTGGGAAAGTGTTGCCAGCACTGAACATTTTCATCATTTGTGTTATAGTTGAGTTTTGTTGCTTGGGATAAGGAATGGTTGTACAAAATAGTGTATTACGTCTTTCCACATTTTTTTGTCACTCAAAGACGATTTCTTCGAAAATTAGTTTTCTAGCGGTTCAGGTGCGCTAGAGTTTTTCAAATCAAATTCATTTATAAATGAATAAAGTCAAATTCATGGAAACCAAACTTTTGCGATCAAAAATTAGAAGCATTTATCCTGGCAATTACGGCGTTTCCACTCCACGTTTCGGTTTCAGAAGGAGTTTAATGCTTTGTTAAATTATCGAAATTTTTGACAGCAATCAAATGTGGGCACATTTGAAAAATTTTTATATAGTTTGCTTAAATGTCATTTCGAGACATTTCTTATTGATAGTAAAGTAATACTAGTTTGTGAATTTCATTTTAGTTATTTTATTTAGTATACATTGCTACATTACATTGCGACAACAAACAAGGACAAGAAAATATTTTGTACTTATTTCTTTTTTTGTATGATATAGAAAATATGTGTATGAAAAGTATGTAACATATAAAAATACCATTCTAATAAAAATATTTTACCGAAATCCAGAATTTTTCACTGTCGCAAAGTATGTTCGGTGCTTTTATCAACTGCAAACCACATTCATTGATTTTATTTATTTATTGACGCTACGAACCATATTCATTGATTCTATGAATTAAATCCATTGATTCTAGGAACTATGTTCGTTGATTCTAGAAACAACGATCATTGATGGAATGAACTTTTTACATTGATTTTATGAATAACATTCATTGGTTTTATGAACTAGGTTCATTGATTCTATGAACTAAGTTCATTGATTTTATGAACTACAATCATACTGTTAATGAACTTTTTCATTGGGAATCTCGATTCAAGAGTTTTATAAATGGCTATTCATTGTGGCAATGAACATGTTTGTTGGTTGCAAAACTATGAATTTTTCATACATACAAAGAATTTTTTCATTGTATTTACGTACCTTTTTCGTTCAGTGTATCAAATGGGTTTCATATAAAACGAGTGCTTTAAGTACAGAGCATTTTAGTCTACCGTAAACAGTGGAAAAGATTTTGCCCAGGCTGTCACCTTCTCCCGTTTGATACTGGTATTATCATGTCGCCTGTAAAACTCGTGCAAGTACAAATCGCGAAAAAGTTATTTTCAGGAAATTATTTGCTGATTAGAAACGGTCTCAGGTATGTACAGTTTATAATTTGAGCTAAAAGCTTAAATATCCCTCATATGATTGAGGAATTAATATTTTGTGTTATAAGTGTCTGATGTCTGTGCAAAGAATATCAACAACTTTACTGGGGGTAGTTTGATATAACCACAATAATCTTGTGTTCAGTATTTGCTTAAAATCGTTCTTAAATAGCCAAATCCGAAAAAGTTAAATCCGAAATTTGGCGGGAGCTATTGAGGTTTGGAAAAAGTGCAGATCTTTGAGCACATATTAGATAGTCCACATTAAAATGCTTTTGAAAGGTCAACTGCTTATAATGTTCGTCATAATTTACATTAAAGGATTGATAAGCTAAGATAGGTAAGGATGAAAACTTCAAAGGGTTTCACTGTGCACCATTGTAGCAAAAAAAAAGTTTAGCTTTAAAGTTTAAAAATATTATTATTATAATATAAACCTCATGCAGCTTATGTTTTCTGTAAGCTTGATGAAAATAATGCTTCTTTTTGTTTTTTATTGCAAACAAGTAGTTTTTTTCAACTTTGAGAGTTTGCAAATGCAAACAGGTCGAAATCATTCTAACATTTTTTCCTTTGTTTCAGATTATATTCCGCAGGGCAGAATCTTACACGTGAATATACGAAAAAAGATCGAGAATCATTCGAGCGCACGTTTCCGGGTAAGAACAAAACATGTGACCAGCGACTGTACAACTATATGGCCTGTATTTTGTTCCTTGCAGAATTTCAAAAATCTTTCATAGAGACAATCAAAAAATATGACAACACAATATTATCTGATTGGATGGAGAAGGTGAGTTTTTTCTCTCAAAGATAGTTGAAAATAGAATGTTTTGGCTAAAAAGCATTTTAATGAAACGCAACGTGACTATTGTGATTGTCGTAATCGCCTTTTATCTTTAGCCCAAGAAAAACTTCATAGATAATCATGCATTAATCAACATCAGTTGCACAAAAAATAGGCGTGCGATAATATTGAGTAAAGCGGGTCTGCTATTATACTGAACTACACACGTTTCGGGTTTACACCACCGTAGTTTAACTCGATATTCTCTGTATATATTCCAAGCGAGATAGAAAGGTATGTTATGCTGCTGCCTCCTCAAGTAGACTCCGGAGAAGACCCACTTGGACACCCAAGGGCCTATTGCGATACCGCATAAAGCGTGGTGCAGCTACCCAATAATCTTACTCCCATAGCCTTTCCGTGGCAGATCCAAACATAATATATTCAGAACCATTCCGGATAAAGTGATATCCGAACATAAGAGCATCGATTGGAGATCTGGTTGACTCATGTGCAGCACTGCAGAATGTTGTACATGATTTTGACAGATAAACATCCTAGTTGTAGTGGACTTCCTCTATGTAAGCTTGAATACTCATAAGTATGGACTGGTTCGCTCTCTTGGATGCATTGGTCTGTGGTGAGTACAGAGGATGCTCAACTCCATATTTTACCAGGAAATCTGAGAAAGCTTTGGAGATAAATTGAACTTCATCGTCGGTGTGAATTGACTCCGACACGCCAAAGGTGAAAATTGTACTTTGGTTCAGGAATTCAATTACACCCTCGGTGGTAGCTTTAGATAATGGGCCATTTGAACTTGGTGAGGCCATTTGAACTTAGTGTTTGAGGCCATTTGAACTTGGTGTTATGATCGAGCACCACCAGCAGTTGGGCGTTTCGAGCCCTATACTTTGAATAAGGGCCCATGAAGTCAGCAAAAAAGCGTTGCATGCGACGTTCTGTCACTCTAAGGGTACGGACAAGACGGAGCGACGAGAGCGTCGAGTCAAGCAACGCGCCGAAATCTGTCCTATGCTTTCAAATGGAAGTGGCCATGTCGAAGCACCGACCAAAGAGTGAAAATTCGATAGTAGCGACGACCTCGATTCGAACCGATTTCGTTGCTCGACTGCTCGCGGCGGTAATGTATGTTTTGTAATGTAAATTTTGGGTACATTTTTTATGAATGAAAGGTGCGGAATTGCACCAGTGATTCTACCAGTGATTAGGAAAATCTATTGATTTATATATATCAGCAGTCTATTGATTTCAATTCGGTGTATTGCGGTGAGAAAAACTCTTCATCCGACACTGAAGAACTCAATATTTCGACTGCCACTGTAAAATTTCGTTTACAATTTACATGAACGCAATTCATTGAGCTGTTCCATGCTTGACTCGACGCTATGCTCGACTCGACGGTCTCGTCGCTCCGTCTTGTCCGTACCCTAACAGCTGCCAATGGAGGTCTCATTATCGTGTTTGCTTGTATTATTTTGCATTCGGAAACGTATTCTGCAACGTCTTGACGAAACCACAGCCAATAATAATAGCATCAGTTCCATGGTTTTGGGAACATTACATTAGGACCTATTACGAGCGACAAAGTTCTACCGAGCCATCCTCTGTGCAGCATGCTTATTTTCCTAGAAGTTGCTCTCGGTGCCTTTTCACAGCCAACTAACTCAGTGAAAGATTCCCTTCGTGCTACGAAATGCAAACTTTACAACACTTAATACAAGCACTGTATAAAAAGGAAGCATGCAACCGAGCAACCATTTTTATAAATACATTATACTCATTATATTATAATTTATTCAAGAGGGAAGAAATAAAATCAAATGAAGAGAAATTCAAAAACAACAGTAATAGCAAAAAAAATAAAAACACATTAATCTTTTTATTATTGAGCAAAAGAAAACAGTGGTATAGGAACCGTTATGTCCCAAGCCCGACAGTGATTTGGTTTACACCAAAAGACATCCAATAGTATGTAATGAATATTTAAATACCATTTCAATATTTTATATTTAATGTACAATAAAAACTAAAGATATAAATAAATACGTAAATATATAAGTGTAATAAAAGAAATAGTTAAAATTTGTTGATCAAATGCAAACACAGTAGCCAAGTGGGTAAAACACAGGCTTTTTGTGTTCGGGTTTCCTGGTTCGAATCCAAGTACCAGGGATCGGGCATCAAGCATTGAGTTGACCTAGCTCTGATTAGGTACCTGATTCAGGGGTTAAATGAGTCGTGACACTAATTACACCAAACCCGAATTCACATTGATTGTAAATTTGTGATGAAGCTCTCTACCAGCTTCAACGCCTGGACCCATTCAAGGGTTTTCGTGGGATTACTTTACTTTACACTAATATAATGAATTAATGAATTAAATAAATGAATAAGAGAGTTTTATTCAGTTAATGTTTGCGATATTTACTTCTTTAATCTACATGAAGTATTGTTTTATGCGCAAAATCTCTCCTTCTAAATAATATTCTTTAGAAATTTTCGCAATACAATACAGAAAAAAATGGTAATATAATAATCTCTCTTAAATATGATATTGCCATGAGTTCCTTTTTATGTACTATATTGAAATTTTCGCAAAATTTACTTATTTAAAATTTGCTATTATGTGTACATATTTACTTTTTTTTACTTTGTTTTTTTTTTCTTTTTTTCCGAAATGCAATCAAACCCAAAATTCACTCCAAAAAAATTAATCAGCTCTACCCTGTTACTTCCGATGCAGTCATTAGATTATAACGAAATTCATATATTAAATGAAATTTTGTTTCTTGATTCTTGAATATTTGCTCAGCAAAATAAAAGCCCAATATCTTTCGGTGTAGTCACGAAATCAAAGCAAAACTCTTACAGTACAGTTTTCGTGCAAAAGTATTGTAAAAATTTGGTTAAAAAATTAAGAGAGGGCTGCCAGCTACATTTTCATAATTTTATCTTCTTTTTTTTGTTTGAGAAGTTATTAAATTTCCAAGTGGCAATGATCTTGCAGTGACAGTAAAAAACAAATATTCAGGTTTGAAAATTTGGTGGGCGGGAATCTTAAAGTTTTTTTCATCCCTATAACTTTCAACGCAGTCATCGGATTGAAATAAAATTTCACATGGTGGGCTGGCCTCAATTTGAAGTAGATTCGGTATGCTCTTGGGTTTGGTGCTAGCAAAAGGTTGCCTGCACCAGTCATTTTCGTTATATTCATACTAACAGATACTACCATTACTACACTCAGAAAAATTTCACCACTTAACACTTTTTTAGAATAACTTTAAATCAAAAGTTGAAATCACTTTGAAATAAAAAGCGAATCTTATTTGAATTCCACTTTATTATAATAATTTTATTTTCAAATCAAAGTTTTTCATCATTTAATTAAAAAGAAACGTATATGGCGCCAAATCATATTTGAACATTTTTGATTCAAAAATTTTCAAATATGATTTGGCTCCATATACGTTTCTTTTTAATTCAATGATGAAAAATTTTGATTTGAAAATAAAATTTTTATAATAAAGTGGAATTCAAATAAGATTCGCTTTTTATTTCAAAGTGATTTCAACTTTTGATTTAAATTTGATTCCATTAAATGACATTTTTTTGAGTGTGCAATGTAAATAAGTAACGAATGTTAAATTCTTCATCTTCCTCATCCTTTTATTTCTCTAAGTTGTCATCGCTAAAGTTATCGGATGAAAACGAAATTCACATGGTTTGTTGACGTTCCCATGAAGCAGTTTTGACTTTTGGCTCATTGCTGGTAAATTTGGTCAAGCACAATTTATTTTCACCATTTACATTATGGGTTGATATGGGTAAAAGAGCTCATGGATCATCACTGATAGTTCATTTTTACAGTGCAGCGCCTGAAAGAGCACAGCATAGTCTCCGAGCGAAAGCCTTCGTTCAAATAAACTTAATGAAATATGCAGCGAACAGTGTACAGAGAGTACGGCGCAATACTGCAAAAATAAGGGATCAGCAGTGTTGCCAGAAAATTTTCGTTCATGGAGCCCAATTTGACTTTTAAAATAGCCCAAAAGAGCCCAACACTTGCCACACAATAGGTCGAGGCCAAAATTATGCCAAAAGTTTTTCTTATTAGATGCGAAAAAACAAATGTTATCCAGTTCACATGGGCTATTATTTTTTGTTTATCTATATACTCTAATAATAGCCCAGTGAAATCCTACATAAAAAAGGCGAAACTTCGGAAAAATTAGGGGAAAGCTGAATTTTGGTGTGAGCCTTGGTACTGGCGTGTTGAACAAAATGTCAAAAGTCCCCATCGATCCGAGCTGCGTCACTTTTTATACGGGGTCAAAGGTCACCAAAAGTGACCTTTCCTAAATATCTCAATAACGGTTACGTCTTTAGAAAAACAATGTATGACGAATTTGTAGCTTGCAAAATTTTCAACAAAAAAAATTATATAACTTTTTCCTATAACCATAACCGTTTTTGAGATATATTGATCTAAACATTTGCTACTAACAGCATCCTCTTTCTCACGGCATGTTAATATTATCCGATTTTGATTACGACTTGGCATGTTCGTGAGTTGGTTTTTCTATGTTTAAGAGGCGCATAAAAAAAACATGTACACAAACTTATCAACCAGACTGCAGGGTAGGTGGAAAAGTGTGCTCTGAAAAGTTAAAACCACCCCCGCCCCCCTTTGCCATAAAACTTGTAGGGACATCTGTTCGCTACTCTCTTCTCGGAAATAAACTGTATTGCTGCATCATTGGTATGGGATAGTCCACGAAGAAGCAGGACAAGACAACAACATTGCAGGTGAAAATAGGTTTTGTAAGATATCATGGCCCTAGGAGTATGAAAACGCAAGATAATATCATGGCATAATTCTGTAAGCGATCATTCTTGACATTATAGGAGCTCAATTCGCTGCAGATTATCCCCGAATAATTAGTTTTTTACCAATCCTGTTATGATTGCATAGCGCCAAAAGAACATGACACGTCTCGGAACCAATTTGCACCTGAAATTACGTGACCTTGCCCTGATCGTTCATGGGATAAGACGGTATGAAAAAAAAAACCTAAAAAATCGGTTATTTCGGGAGGGTTCGTTTGCGGGGGTGGGTAGGGTGTGAGTAGGGTTTGGGTGTAGGGCTAGTCTCACGATGTCAATAATAGACAATTAACAGTAAAAAAAGTGATCCTATCTTGTTTAACAGTGGGCAAAGAGTAGGCAGCGAGCTCATTTCTGAAGATTTGGGATGGATGTTCAGGGATACCATTTGATGGCAAAGGGAGAGGGGGGAACTTTTCGGAGCACTATTTTCCATCTACCCTGGAGTATAGATAAGTTTTTTCACTTGTTTTTTCCATGCGCCTCTTAAACATAGAAAAACAAGCTCACAAACATGCCAAGTCGTAATCAAAATCGGATAATATTGACATGCCGTTGGAAAGAGGATGCTGTTGGTAACAAATGTTTAGATCAATATATCTCAAAAACGGTTATGGCTATAGGAAAAAGTTATATAATTTTTTTTGTTGAAAATTGTGCAAGCTACAAATTCGTCATACATTGTTTTTCTGAAGGCGTGACCGTTACTGAGATATTTTGGAAAGGTCACTTTTGGTGACCTTTGACCCCGTATAAAAAGTAACGCAGCACTCGGATCGATGGGGACTTTTGACATTTTGTTCAACAAGCCAGTTCCAAGGTTTACACCAAAATTCAGATTTCCCCTAATTTTTCCGAAGCACCATGTTAGATTTCCCCGGACTATACAGTCGAAAACTATATTAAAAATTTCATTTTCTGATATAGTAAACGTGTAAATTGAAGAATCCAGTATTTGTATCATATCTGGTGGTATTTTATAGTCGTTGCAACATATTTTGTTGAAATTCAAGAGAACTAGAATTTGCATCAAAGATGCCAAAAAATATATCGACTATTTTATTAGATGCAGGAAGATATAGTAATAAAAAATCGAGCTCACATATTTCTTTGAAAATTTGTTATCCAGCAGCAAATTTTACTGCATTGGCTTTTGCCCAAATTGTTTCCATGCTCAGTGTATTTTGACCATTTGCTCATACTTATGAGTTAAACTACTTTAGGCAGACAGTCAAATACTAGACTATAAATAAAGTTTAGGTTTAACCAAAATTTAAAACATGAAGTGAAGAGATTTCCGTTCAAGATTGAGGAAATCAGTTGCGAATTCAACTTTATATATGTATTTCTAGCAGTTGAAACCTGGGCTGGTCAGTGGAGCCCAAAAAGCCGTCAGTAGCCCAAAATTAAATTTCGTCGCCAAATGCAACGGAAAGATAGCCCAATTGGCGAAAAATCGCCCAATCTGGCAACAGTGGGGATCAGTGGTGAGCCATGAGCTATTTTGCCCATATCTAGTTATATGATTAGCATAGTTAGTTTACATGATTAGCATTCTATGATGAGAATGATAAATGAATGTTTTACTCTCATAACCATAAGTATAGAAATTCGATGCAATCAGATCAAAGCTGTACATGACTTTCAATGCAGATTGGTTGTAATAAAGAGCACGTGTGGTAAAATATGCAGTCAAAATTTACACGATTCGTCAGGTTTCTTTCGAAAATCATTGTTTCTAAAGGTTCCTGTGCGCTTGCATTTTCCCGTCTTTCTGTTGAAAGGACTTCGAATGCATAAAGTTGTACATGAACTTTAATACAGGTTGGTCATAATAAGGAGCACGTTTAGTGAAGCATTCATTTAAAATCTACTTTTTCCAACATCAGTCTTTCTAGTGGTTATCTGTGCACTTATTTATAGTAGATTATATATGCATATATTTTAAGTTCTTAGCTACGTCTAGAAGTACTTCGCTTTGCAAAATTGTCAAAATTCACCAGGTCTTAAATAGCTCTGTTTGTCAAATATTTGAAAGGATTTCTGTCTGCTTTTAGTGTGTTGATTATAATCTACCACATGGGCCACTTTCTAGAGGACAACTCGTAGTACTTGCTTACAAACTGCTGGCCCATGACTCGCAGCTCGACCATCAGAACATCAAAATAGCACAAAACATTGGTTGGTGCGCGGAAATGGTATGTTAATATGTACATACTTTCACAAATATTGTCATGTCAAAAATTGGCTATGCGGCTTTTAGCATGAAGCTGGAGTAATAATTTCTGACGATTTAATTGATCAAACTGATACTAGGCGTGGAAAGCGAGCCTGGCACAAGGTAGACACCGTTGGAGAGCAAACATGGAATGATGCAATTATTTTCATCTATGGAAGTTTCATGTGCTTGGAGAATTTAGTAGGACATAAAAAGTACTATTGTGAGCTTGCTAAAAGATTTCGAGATGTATGAACAATTTTATTAATTCATGAGAAACAGTACTACAAAGATGTAACATATTTCAAATCCAGGGCACATTGAGTATTCATTTGGCCCAGTCTCTAGATATCCTCAATTCAAGGTCTTGCATAACGAGTTTCACAATGGAGAGGTACAACAGTTTGGTCAAGTATAAATTTGGTGAATATGCATATTACCTGCCTGTTGCATTGGCGTTGGATATGTGCGGGTAATAATTGACTTTTTTGCAGGAATAGTCTATGTTCTTGAGGTTCATATTGGCCATATATTTTCTTCGACAGATCTATAGACCCTGCAATTTATCGTGAGGCTTATGAAGTTTTGACCGAAATTGGCATCCACACTCAAATTCGCGACGACTACTATGATTGTTTTGGCAATCGGGATCAAGTAGGAACGGATATTGAAAGGAATAAACTCACGTGGCTGGCTGTGAACGCTGTCAGGCTCGCTAGTAAAGCCCAGTTGAACATTTTAAAAAACTGCTATGGGCAAAACGGTAGATTCACAATTTTTATAGGTTGAATATAAAGAATATAATATAAATTTTTTTTTTTTAGATACTATATTACTTGAGATATCTTGATTGTCTCAAATCAGGATGCTATTTTTATTTTTAAAACTTTATTCAATGAACTAAGCGTAATGTGCATTTTAAGTAAACCAAATCTGTTTATTATAGATCCCGAGAAGGTGGCGAAAGTCCGCGGCGTGTACAAAGATCTTCAACTTGACTTATTGCAAAAGGAATACGAAAAGGATTATTATGATAAGATGACGCAGTTGATCGACAATTCACCTCACGATAACATAAAACCAGTTTACAGATCTATTTTAGATCAATTTTATAATAATGACTGCGTTGGAAATTTCACTGCTACCCATTTGGATTAAGCAATTCACTAACAATTAAGGGTGCTTAAAACCAGATTCTCATTGATACAATAACATAAAAATTCATCATACACTCAGAAAAATATGTTTCTGAGAATCAAATAAAACATTTACTTGTTTACGAGATATGAAATCATCCACAAATCGAATAAACTTTTATTTGATGTCAGTAATTTGTATAAATATTGTGTAAAAGTATCTTACATTCAAAGCAATACAATTTTTGTTTCAAATAAGTCTTTAACCTCAAATTTAGTAAATTCTGTTTACAAATTTAGTAAATTCTGTTTACAAATTTAGTAAATTATGTCTACAAAGCAAACATGTTTTTACATGTTTGAACATCAACCACAGTTAAATATTCGACGAAAAAATGGGTTGTTTTTATGACTTCTGTCAACATTTACTTGAAACAAATGAGAGGTCGTTAGCTCAGCTCGCTAACGTCCCAGTCCGAAGCAGTGATTCTCTGCTCGCCGGTTCGAATCTTGCCGGAATCATGGCTGTATTTCTTGTTCGTCTTGAGTTGTCTTAACAGCCGGCGACTGAGCTGCCGGGGCTCCATTGATTAAGTGTCACATTATGGGCCTTTTTTCGAGAGTCATTTCCCGTGAGATCTCTCGTCATTTCGAAAGTCACGTCACCTACGAACCGGTATTCTGAGAGTTATGTGACGTGACTCTAGGTGAGGTAACCACAAATTTGTGTTTGAATGGCAACGCCTGATCATTGACATTTGAAATTTATCACATCCATAGCACACTGACATCCACCGGTTCTCGTTCGATTACCGAAGTTAAGCAGTGTTATGCGCGGTCAATACTTTAAATGGGAGATCAATTCCTAGAAGCCTTCCGAAGATACACCAGGAAGGAAATGAGCTAAGGGAAATTGAAACCGCTACAAAAGCTCCGATAAGGAGAATCGCAAAGAGGATTGTAGATGACTTTAGGGCCTTAGCGAAGACTAGCGATAGAACGGTTAAAAATCGAGGCAATGTGATAAAGCGACTTTGAAGATTGGCAACAATAGGGGAAGATGAGCTAGTTGTATCATTTGATGTCAAAAACTGGCTATTAGAGAAGAATAGCTCACCGGAAGGGAGGAAGAGGACTAAAGACTATTTGAAACTTGCCAAGGTTTGCATGAATGAAAGTTACTTTACTTTCAGGGGGGAATACTTTAAAGCTATGAAAGGTGTTGCTTTGGGAAATCCTTTATCTTTAGATATTTATGGACAGACTGGAGAACAAACTTCATGAAGCAGGTTTGCTTCTTTTCAGTTGCAGTTGGGATAGATCTAAATCCTATTCCGCAACTTTGCATTTGTGTGGTTTCCGCTTCGTTCCGATGAAATAGCAGCTGCCAGAAAATACAGCTGTTGCCTTGACAACAGCAGGATTTTACCACACTGCAACTATTAAGTTGCAGTTGCATTTTGGCATTCGCCCATGGATTCTAATTTGACGTTCTAATTTGACTGCAGTACTAGTTGCAGTTACCATTGCGCCATGGACATTAGTCTTTAATTTCATTTTTACTTGTTTTTCTAAATTCATAATTTGATTTTATTAAATTGTATCGATTGAGTCGTGTTTTTATTTTGCCATACTCTTTACTGCATCTCTAGATAATTTTGGATCCTACTGTTGATACTTGATTATTTATTTAATTTACTACTAATTCATACTTCAAATTTGAAACTATATACGCTTTTCAAATGAAACTCATTTTTTAATCATAACAGTCAATATATTTTTATTTCACCTAATTAAATCTACTTTATTGGTACTCCATATGGAGTGCTTAAATAAATAACATCAGACGAAATTTTACAACCTGATAAATATACATTTAATTATAAGAACATTTATTTGTCTCTAAAACTTAATGAATATTGTCTTAAGCTTTTCTTGGTTGTCATTGTTCTCCGTAGGATGTGCCGTGTCATCTGCAAGTAATACAAAAATATTTAATTAAGATTTTCCATATTTTAAAAAGAATATATTACTTCAAAATATGAAATTTCGAATTCTAAATATGAAATTTCGAAGATGTTGCTAAATTTCTAAGAGTGATTCATTCATTTATCAGAACAGAGCTATTACTATTTTTTTTTTAAATAAATTGCTTAAAATTCAAAATTAACTCACTCTTTGCACAGTCGGCACAGCTAAACTTGGGCTCGAAATGAAGCAGGAGTTTCAGCGGCCTAGTTATATGTAACTTAACAGTGTCTATTAGTTTATCGATGAATCTCAAGGACGAACTGTTTCCATTTTGTACATATGGACATGATGATTCAGTCGTAGTATGGTTCATAATTGGTGTAGATGATGCAAATTCATCTGGCGATTCGGTTGAAGATCCGGGTGATGAAGTCGTAGTTTCATTTTGTTCTGTCTCATTTGTAACGACTGTGTCTTCTGGTGTGGTTGCACCACCAGAACCGGTCGTTTCGTTGCTCTCCTCAGGTTCAGTCGTAGTTTCTTCTGCTATCGTTGTTTGAATGTCCGCGGAAACCTCAGTTACAGTTTCGTCGGCTTCCGTAGTTTGTGTTTCTTGAGCAACCTCAGTAGTATTTTCTTCTGCCTGAGTGGCTCTTGAAGGTTCAGTCGTAAGCTCCTCCGCAAATACGGTAGTAGCTTCTGCTACTGTTGTTGTTTGGGTTTCTTCTACAACCTCCACAGTAGTTTCTTCTGGTTCCGCTGTTTTAGTCTCTTCCGAAAAGTCAACAGTAGTTTCTTCTACTTTTGTTGTTTCCGTTTCTCTTGCAGCCTCAGTTGTAGCCTCCCCTGATATTGTTGTCTGTGTGTCTTCCACTACCGCAGTAGTAGTTCCGTCTGGTTGCATTGTTTGAGTTTCTGTAGAAGCATCAGTAGTGCTTTCCTCTACTTCGGTTGTTTGAACTTCTTCAGCAGGTTCAGTTGTAGTTTCTCTTGCTTTCTCAGTGGTAGTTTCTTCTGCTTCTGTTGATGGGGTCTCCACCGAAAGCTCAGTAGTAGTTTCTTCTGCTTCCGTTGTTTGAGCTTCACTTAAAGTTTCAGTGCTGACTTCAATTGCCGCAGTTGTTTGAGTTTCGGGAGAAAACTCAGTTGAAGTTTCTCCTGTCACCGTTGTTTGGGTTTCTCCTGCAGGCGTAGTAGTAGATTCGTTTACTTCAGTAGTTGGAGTTTGCGCTGCATCTTCAATTGTAGTTTCTCCTGCTTCTGTCGTTTCAGTTTCTCTTGCAATGTCAGAAGTAGTTTCTGTTGAAGGCATTGTTTGAGTCTCTTCGGCATCGTCAGTGGTAGTTTTTGCTGCTTCTGTTGTTGTTGTTTCATCGGTAGACTCAATAGTGGTTTCTTCTACTTCCGTAGTTTGGGTTTCTTCAGCACCTTCTACAGTAGTTTCCTCAATACCATCATGCATTGTTGTGCTTGATAATGGTTCTGCAGTTGGAGCCGTAGGACGATTAGTTTCGCCAACTGTTTCATTTGAATCTTCATCTGATCCATCTGTCGTCTTGAATGTCGTGCTCTCTGTTTGCACTTCGCCACTTACAGTACTTGATGGTGGCTCATCACTAGTTGTATTTAGCTCCGGGGAAAGAGTGGCTGTAAATGATGTATCTGCTTTCGTCGTAAAATCATCAGTTTCACTCGTATCAAATGTCGTAGATTGATCAGTGGTAGAGAATATTTGTGGTTCACTTGTACTGCTAGATTCAAAGTACGGTGTGGAAGAAGGTTCAGCGGTACTTTGAATAGGACTACTTATTTCATCGACTGCCTCAGTTGTAGTTTCAGGTTCAACTGTTTTCGGTTCTTCAGTTTCGTCACCAGAGTCAGTTGAAGACTCAGTTGTTTCTTCAGAGGCCTCAAGAGATTCAGTTGTCATAGAAACTGTGCTGGACGAGTCTTCATCTGCTGGAAGTTTCGTACTGGAACTCGGTATTTCGGTAGATTCTGGAGTTTCATTTGTATCTGATGTTGCACCTGGAGGACTACTTGTTGTCACTGAAGAAACTCCTGTTTCATCTGTTGTTGTTGAAGACATATCATTCTGCGTAGTTGTTTGAATTACAGTTGTATCTATTGTTGATTTTTCAGAGCTTGTTATTTCTGTGTCCTCGGGTATTTCAGTTACAGGGGAAGTTGATTCATTCTCAGCTGGGCCATCAAATGTCGTTTCAATATATGGTGTAGTCATGCTAGGACTGTCAGGTGTACTTGACTGTGTTTCATCTACTAACGAGGATGATGTCATGCTATCTCCTGAGTTGGTTGTAGTAGCAGTTTTCGTCGTTGTTTCTGGTTCAGAACTATTCTCCTCCTCAGAAGATGTATAATCTTCAAAAGTGGGACTTTGAGGATAATTGTCAGTCCAACCTGTAGATGTTGTCGTGCCATTATATAAATAAGGAGTGTTTGAAGATATTTGATCTTCTTCACTACTATCCGGTGCAGTTGTCGTCAGTGTTTGTGTGATTGTTTCTGGTGTAACTGTTGTTGTGAGCAGAGATGACGGGTTCTCTGTGCTAGTAGTAACATCATTTGATACAGTCGTGCTGCGAACTGTTTCTTCTGTTGTGGTAGGTACATTTGGAGTACTGGTACTACCACTTTCTTCAGAATCATTATTCCCACCTTCAACGCTAGTTGAATTTGTATCAGGCATTGCAGTTGTGCAGTCTTCTTCATCTGAATATTCTGCCGAATCCTCATCTACATAAGCGTCATCACGTTTGTGGAGATTTTCATACTCTTTTATCAGATCGTCGATTGTGATGAATTCACATTTTACGTGCTTTTTCCTACGACATTTTTCTTTTTTGGTATCATATAGGGTTCCAGCTGGGCATCTAAAAGATAGAAAGCGAAAATGAGATTATATCCTTAGTGATGAAGAAATACTCGTACTCGTACATAAAGCCTTTCTAATAAAATGAAATATGACCAATGTTTTTTTTGCGCTAATTTCGAAAATTCAACGGATATTGAATAGGGATGCAGATAGGGATAAAGAAATTAATAAGTTTGGCGAAAGAAATGCCGATACAGATCACGGCGGAACAATTGACGCTGGTACCGAAGCAAATACGGCAAATGGTTTGCTGTTCCAATGGGTCTGCTTGAAAAGGAAGCACGAAATATCACGGTCTGGCTCAAGCTGACCTCAAGGATATCGGGATAAGAGATGTAAGTAGGTCCAGTAATGCACAATGGGAAAAATTAACAAGATATCAGCAAAATACTTCGTTAGGGAATAGTCAGAGTAATATCGGTATAGAAATGAAAGCCCTCCAAATGATTATCTCTGCAAAGTTTAGCAAGGGTACTATAACATCGAAGCTGAAAATGTTATTTTTTAAAAGTTCATCAGAGAAAAAATAATAAAACGCAATGAACATGTAAAACCTCAACCAACAATGGAAGTACGTACCTGAGATTTAAATAAAATCAATGATTGATATTCCAGCAAATTATTTTCCTTGGTTTTGTCAGTGTAAGGGTCTCAATAAAATCACTCAAATAAAAAAGTTCAATTAACATTACATTTTTAAAGCTGACAATCAAATGTAAACAGAGTTTCAACTAAATAATGGCTCAAAGGTAATCCAAATGGTAATCAAGCTCTACCTGTTTCTCAATTTTTCTTTCACAAAATTAAACGTTACTCGTTGAAAACGCTCGCTGTACTGCAGCATTTGATGTTGGAAGCGAAAGAAATTGAAGTTCGGAATCGGTTGTTTAAAAAAATACGCTGTTTCCTGAGAAGGACGTCCTATTCTTCCACTCTTGAGCCAATGTCGGGAAATATTTTGAAATTGGCTGCTGATTCCTTTATGGCAGGTTGGTTTTAATGGGTTGGTGAGTTTATCCGATTCAATTTATTTCCACAACTTTAAATTTGCCAATTTATTCTATACCTTGTTAGGAAGTTACAATATACTAACATTGTATATGCTGAGAAGCAATGAAAAATTGGTTTTGAAGCCTGATAATACGATTGTGGTTTCAATATCACTGTATCCAGTCATACAAGTCATTATGACCACATTTCCACACATATTTAGAAAACAACAGCATGAAAAGTCAATATATTGCTGAAGAAATTGATCATCCTCTCAGAAATGTTCTAAAATTTCAGAAAAATATTTAAAATCATTCATTTTCATGTTTATCTGTAACAAATGGTGAGGTAGATCATCCTATATGCAGCTGTACTGTGACTGTGGTGGATGAAAACCACTAAAAAAAACTGCTGTTTATAGGATAAACAAGCTTCAAAAGATGGCTTGACTGCTGACTGCAGGAGAAATGAGCAGTAACCGCAGGAATGGAGATCCTTCTAAACCTAGCACTGCCATACTACACAAGTCATGAGGAAGCAACTAAACAGGCTACGACAGGCATATAGATACAAATCAGGAGACCTATAAGGCCACCTTAAAATATTAGGCGATATCTGGCCCACAATGGAAATCTTGAGCTTCAGTGACCGAATAATAGACCAAAGTAGCTCTTTCGAAGAGGTTCCAGGTCGCAATTCCATCAAGGAACGAATGAGAAGATGGCTCTACCCTCAAAGAGTGATCGTAGGACACAAGTGCAAAATGCATTTCTTTTTCACAAAAGAGGCCACCATCTTCAACCAGAACTATCTGCCATAATAAGCCAAACATAAAGTAAGGATAAAAAATTCGAAAAGGGATAGAGCTAAGATTCTATCAGATAGCCAAGCGACTCTCCAGGCTATCAATCTCGATCACATAAATTCGGCTATACTTTTAGAGTTGAAAAAGCCCCTAAATGAAATAGGGGTACAGAGCAGTCTCAAGTACAAAAGTATCAAGAGGGGTACCAAGGAAACAAAAAAGCTGATACGAAGGTCAAAGAAACAGTAATGGTGCTCTTCACAAGTCCTATTCCTTGCTAGATAATTGTGAAAATTATGAAAACCTAAAGCATGGAGCAAGGAAGACATCGAAAGCTATTGGCTTTGTCTTGAGGGTTTGAAATCCTCAAAAAAATAACTTGACTAATAACAAAAGAACAAAATAAGCATTGATCCTCTACAAAATTGACATAAAAGCTTCAGGTAGAGCATTGACAGGTCACTTTTCCAGCAAAAACTTCGTCCACAGAATAGGTAAAAAGCGGGATGACTGCTACAGATACCGCCGAGAAACGGCAGATTGTTGAGAAAATCTTCTCACACACTGTCCAATCCATTACTAGCGAGAAGAAGATTAGAGCTCATTGGCACCAGGGACAAAACAAATGTCCCGTCACGGAATATAACCAGGTTCATAAGAAGCCTAGATATCCTTTAAGTGGTAACGCAGAGGAAGCACAAAATACCCAAGAGGTTGCAATGTTAGGAGCTTTCTAAGCCCACTCCATGCAATCAATCAATTAAATAATTAATGTGCAAAGTAAGTTGTTTAATATGTGCAAGTCGAGCATGAATATCGATTGTCTGATATTATATCAATTTTAGAAGAAAGAGGCACTGTGGGAATTTCACGAACTTCTGTGTAACATTGTATTAAAAATGTGTTCAAGGTCATTTACTTAAAAAGAAGTGTCAAGTAAATTTGTTTGAAAGCTAAAGGTATCTACACTAGTTCAGCAAGTACGTATATTTAAAAAAATCGAAGAATTAATTATTTTGGCATGCTGAATTTTAGATCTATCAATGTAAAGATGTTATAAATTAAGTTATTGGTCGACACTTCACATTTCCTCGATGATTTGAATGGTACACTTTTTTGTCTGCAATAAGAAATGAATAATCAATAAAAGTGAAGTCCGACAGGCCATGGACCGCTTGAAACCCAACAAAGCACCGGGCATCGATGGGATCTCCGCGGAGCTCCTGAAGACAGGCGGGATTTCCGTTTCAAGGGCTATCCATGGATTGGTGACAGACATATGGCAACAAGAAACAATGCCGGATGAGTGGCGAAAAAGCGTTATATGTCCCATTCACAAGATAGGAGATAAACTGCTATGCGAAAACTACAGGGGCATATCACTACTTTGTACGTCGTACAAGCTCTTGACAAAAATTTTAGAGTTAAGGATTTCCCATCACACTGAGAAAATTCTCGGTGAATATCAAGGTGGTTTCAGACGTGGAAGATCGACAACTGACCAAATATTTACGGTCAAACAAATTTTGGAAAAATGCTGGGAATTCAACATTGATGTCCATCAAATATTCGTCGACTTCAAACAAGCGTACGACAGCATCAACCGAACTGCGTTATATCACATTAGTGATGGGCTCAAAAACGCCAAACAGTTTGAAAAAACGTTTGGCTGCAAAAAACGAACGAACTATTTTTCTAAATAGCGACAAACAGTTTTTCTAAAACGAACTTTTTTTTCTAGAACGAACAGCATTTCTAAAACCAACCGTATTTCTACAACGAATAGTTTTTCGAAAACCAATTATTCTAACTATTCTACAACGAATAGCTCTTCTAAAGCCAACCGTTATTCTAAAACGGACCATTCTTCTCAAACCAACAGTTTTTCTAAAATGAATAGTTTTTATAAAACCAATCGTTTTTCTAATACTAATCGTTTTTCGTTTTTCGTTTTTCTCAAACGAATCGTTTTTTTAAAACGAACTGTTTTTTTCAAACGAATCGTTTTTCGTTTTTTAAAAACGAACTGTTTTTTTCAATCGAGTCGTTTTTCGTTTTTTAAAAACGAACTGTTTTTTTCAAACGAATCGTTTTTCGTTTTTTTCAAACGAACTGTTTTTTTCAAACGAGTCGTTTCTCGTTTTTTAAAAACGAACTGTTTTTTTCAAACGAGTCGTTTTTCGTTTTCTAAAAAAGAACTGTTTTTTCAAAACGATTCGTTTTTCGTTTTTTAAAAACGAACCGTTTTTTTTAAAACGAATCGTTTTTCATCGTTTTTCGTTTTTTTAAACGAACTGTTTTTCGTTTGTTAAAACGAACTGTTTGGCAGTGGAAAACTGTTTAGCTGCGGAAAACAGTATTTTCGTACTTGCGAGCATTTTCGTACTTGCAAGTATTTTATTCAAATATTCAAAAAGTTTTTAGGGCAAAATGAGCTGAAATCGGACAAAATCGGCCAATTTTGGGCTAGAGTGGTTTGGGACATAACGGGCCAAGACCTATTACTGTGATATAAAAATTTTGGTTTTGTAGGGGAGTAAGGGGTTTTTTGGCCATAGCTTGGCAAAAACTGTTTTTACCGCGCTTTCGATGATTGAAAGTGGTCGGGGAGTAAATTAATGATATTTTAAGGGCAAACAATTTTTGATAGGGGAAATTGGGCAAAAACGTCCATTTTTAGCATGAATCTAGATCTAGCATAAATTCGGGCACCTTTCTAAGTTGTTTCGGGCGAAATTTCCATACAAGTCTGGGAAAAAGCGGCCTAGTTTCGAAGATACGGCAAAATGAAAACCGGTGGAAAAACTAAAAGTAGCACTAAAAGTGCCAAGGGGGAAAAGGTTGAGATCCTTTTTGGTTCACCAGTTGGCGTCTCCGGGTGTGCTAAGGCCCTCCTCGTGACTGCAGGTCGCCACCAGGGTGTCTCCATACCTAACGGGGTTGTAAAATTTACGAGACCATGGGAGGTAAGATGCCCCTGGACTCATTCCCATCCTTACGGAATAGGTAGGCCCCCTAGTGGGTGCATGTTTAATAAACGAAACATTTTTTTTTTATTGATTAGTAAAAATTTCATGCTTCAGTGATGCAAAGTGAAAATCCGACTGTTTTAGATTAGCCAGGAAAAGTTTGGTATCAGAGATCGCTCGATGAAATCTCAGTAATTTTTTTACTTTTGTCATTTGAACGACAGGAGGTGTTTTTTTGCATATAATAAAATGAAAAACAAATTAAATGGATTGAATTTGATCGTTTTTCTTTAGATGGCCCCTAGATTGGAGAAAGACTTGCCAAATAAATGACCGACCATTGGAAAGTTACGGAAAAGCTGCACAGACTAATGACTCGGTATTCTTTTAAGTTAATCTTGCACCATCACCATTCTAGCTTGGGAACGTTGTGTCTGGAGGGTGGAGGAGGGCATATTAGTCAATTTCATTACTTTACTGCAAATCGTATGCATTGTATGTAAACATGTACATACTTCAAATAGGTATTTGGAACAATTATTTTTTCGTACTCGTACTAGTTATACCTAGTACGTGAAAATCCTAGTACGACTCAACTCTAATTGTCGTACAGCATAAAATTTGTTTCTCTCATTAATTCAAACTGTTTTTTTCAAACAGTTTTAAAAAACAGTTGTTTTTGAAAAAAAACAGTTCGTTTTCGTTTTTTGAAAACAACAGAAACGCCCATCACTATATCACATCATGCTGCAGTTCGGAATCCCAGCAAAGTTGGTGCGCCTGGTGAAAATGACTATGTCCGACTCCACGTCGCAAGTGCTGATTCAGAATAATATGACCAACCCGTTTTCAACGAATACAGGGCTAAAACAAGGGGATGGATTAACTCCTGTACTCTTTAACTTAGCGCTTGAATATGTCATCAGACAAATCCCCGTTGACACGAGAGGAACTTTATTATTTAAGTCGACACGACTTACGCTGATGACATCAACATTATGTCACGTTCATTCAATGACGCCAAGGAAGTATTTGTAGCTCTAGACGAAACCGCCAAGGAAGTTGGTCTGCAAATTAACGAACAAAAAACAAAAGTTATGACTCAATCAAGGAAAAGGACATCAATAAGACAAAACATAACGATAGGGGACTATATCCTTGCAAATGTAGACAACTTCGTGTACCTAGGGACGAACCTCTCGAAGGATGGGAATGAGCTTGACGAAATCAAACAACGGATTCAATTAGCCAATAAGACATTCTTTTCGGTGCTTCCCACTTTGAAATTTCGATGCGTACACAGGAATACGAAGCTTCGGATTTATAAAACTATTATTAGACCTGTGCTATGCTACGGAAGCGAAACCTGGACGCTGACGCAGGCGTCTGAAAAAGCCTTGAACACGTTCCAGAGAAGGGTACTGCGAAGGATCCTCGGCCCAATACGGGAAGAAGATGGATGGCGAATCCGATGCAACAACGAGCTGTATACCATATATGACGAACCGGAAGTCTCTACCGTCATACGACTACAAAAATTACAATGGGCTGGCCACGTCGAACGAATGAGCGACAATCGAATCCCCAAACGGTCTCTCAAGGGGCGAGCGAGCGGAGCCAGGCCAGTCGGTAAGCCACGCAAGCGCTGGGAGGATTCGCTCGATGCCGACAGCAGGTCACTTCTGGGAGCACCAAACTGGAGGACGCGGTCACTGAACCGAGACGAATGGAGGCGACGTATTAAGGAGGCTAAGGCTCGATTCGGGCTGTAGTGCCCCGATGATGATGAGTCAATAAAAGTAAATTAAAAATAAATTTCATTCATCTCTTTTTCAACTCACTAAATTAAAAAAAAGCCAAATATTGTGGTTGCTTGGTTTAGAAAGCCCCAAAACTTATGACTATGCTTGGTCTCTCCCATTTTTATCCCCAAACAGTTAAAAATACCACATTTTGGAAGAAAAATACCCCAACCTGGCAGCTCTGAATGTCACACACAATGCGCCAAGGACGACATAATCTACGATCTCCTACTACCTATCATGCCATCACAGCAAACCAAAATCACTGAAATACTAGAAATGAAGTGGATATCGACATTATAACTCTCCCCTTCTATCTTTCATTTCTGTAATTTTCGATGAAATCATCGTATATAAATGAGGTTCATAGGTTAAGTTGATTTTAACATGTTGCAGTTGTGGTAGACTTTTGATCACAGTATTGGCAAAGTGTTGTGAGACAACTGTTCCAATTTTTTCCGATTTTTTGACTTCAAAACCAAAATATTTAAATTTAAGGACTGATTTTTCCATTAGAATCTAGATGTATTTTACTTTTTTCATGGATGTCGATATTTTAAGAGTAATATGTTCTCAGCTTAAGAGTTTTTCAGTCAATCTAACTTCAGTTTTCCATTAACGAGTTATCGAAGTATCAAACTTGGCAAATTATTTACATCTTCATTGCTTAAGAACTACTTCTACAATCCAGTTTTATTTCGTAAGAAATGCAGATCAATCTAGCCATGAAAATAGGTGATTTTTTTTTAACTCCCGAGTAGGTCAAATTTTGTTAAGTATATTGAATACAACAACAAAAACCTGCACATGTCACGTCACTGAAGCAAAAACTTGCTCGCAAGCGATTTTTATGGGCTTTCATGTAATTTACATTAAATCTTGTAGTGTGCACACTGTTTTTAAGTGTTTCACTGCAAATCACATTATAGATTATTTCAAATGCAAATTTCATGTTCGAATAAAACCTACATAAGATTTCATTCAGGTGTTTTCTATGTGTTATTCTAGTCTAACAACCAGACTAAGCGAAAGCTCAGCGCATGCCAGCGACATTATCGAATACAGGAAATTTTCTGCTCGGGATCGTTTTTTTGCAACGCTACGTTAATCTGGTCTGCAATGGTGCAAAAGAACGCGGCTATCATCATGAATATGCTTCCAAACTGCACCTCGTAAGATATACTTTCAAAATAAAAAACATACCTATATCTCGTTTGATAGAACTTGCCGTGTGTCTTCGCACTGCATGTGTAATACAAAGAACAATCTGTTGGTGATCTAAATCGCCCCGGACGTTTGCACGGTGGGAAAATTTCTCCATCGAAGTCATCAAAATAATCATCAGGATTAAGCTAAAATAATTTATATCTGATCGACTTTTCAATCAGTCAAAGCAGAACTTGATACCTCAGTTGGAATGCACTTGTGGGTGCATGAGCACCGACCCGTTACTGGATTGTACACCATATTCTTTGGACATTCGAGAACCTTTTTCACGAGTTTCTTTCCGTCAGAATCGCAGACATAAAATAGTGAACAATTCGTGTTAACAGGAAATCGTCCTGAAAATAATAATAGACTATGCAGTAATTTCGAAAATGTGCAATCCAAAAGCATACCTGTTCGTGAACAATCAGTATCGTCTTTTGAGTCATCTTTTTTCTCTTCAGGTGCACAGTGATTGGTCGTAGAGTTGAATGCCTGCATAGAGTTCAGTTAAAATATGGTATTGAGAAATTTCCAAAAGGCTATTACTTCACCGCTTGGGCACTTCACCAGAACTACTGAATCTGATCGGCAGAAGTAGTAGAAATGACAGTCTTTTGGGTATGCTGTGGCCCCTACGTAATTGTTGGAACATCGTTTTTTCTGAAATTAAATGGTTTTAGGTTTTCAGTTTGGTAATCGACTTCAACATATGTTTAGATTACATTCAACACTTCAATTACGCTTCCACCAGCAGGAAGTGCTTCACATTTCTTGTTTTGGGGATTATATAGTTGACCATCCAGGCATGTTTCCTGAAACGCAGAAAAAATAGAGAAATATGATAGTTTTTGCATGTATGAATATCTGCATCATTGATTGATCAAATAATAAGTTTGCTTAAATAACTAAGCGATATAAATAGCAAGTCTATTATATAGGTTTCAGCATGTTTAAGAATCATCTTATTTTAAATTAAAGCATACGCAAAGACAATTTTTTATCATCCATGTAACTTCTTAGATATCAAAAGCATTGCTAATCAACTTTATTATTACAAAAAGAGTCGAACATTATGGATTATTCAAAAGAATTCACGTCTTTGTCCTTATCTTCAGCTTGTTATAACTGATTGTAACGTCAGCGAAGTAGCTTAGCTATTCTAACAGTTTGAAGCAAACCAAGACGAGGTGTCCGAAATCGTTAGATTTGCTTCGTAACATGCTAGATGTCAGTTTTAATTGTAGTAAGCACTCAAAACCACCCAGTATATTTGAGCTCGACCACCGTGCATGTAACAATATCAGTGAGCCAAGGTTTACTCATATGCTAATTTTTGAAGTGAGGTAATAATAACAGGGCTTTCCTGCTGATAGTCATCAGCTTCGTGAAGGAAGTACCGTTTGTTTGCTAATACTTTGAGTTCCTATACGCCTGCGGATGCTTCTTTGCGGAAGATGTTATTTATTTAATGTACCTTTTTTTCGTTTCGTTGGGAGAATAGACTTGATATTTTCTTTCCACTACCTACGTACCTCCGTTTTCTCAATCAGTTTGATCAAGTAACGAACGTTCTTCGGTATGGCCTTGAGGGTGCTGATGGTAGGATGACTATAACTCTCCAGCCTTCGGTAGATGGTGTTCATACGATTCAGCGGTTTGATCTTAAGCTTTTGGAGCTATCCTATGAGAACGATTTTGTAACCTTTCATGTTGATAGTTTTTGGTGATCGCAGGACGGTGAAAAATAAAAGAGTGTTCTAGGAAGGATCAACGGATAAGGGTAGTAGAGTTTACAGCTAAACTCAAGCTGATTAGCTTGGATCCAATTATGAAGGATTTTCTCGCAACGGTTTTTCACGTCGTTCAGCCAAATAGTGTGCTTTGCGTTCAAATTAAACGCAAGCAGGAAATAATGTTATGATGTTTTCTAGTAAATTCACCTACTAGATTCATTAGTAGATTTAGTTTTTTGGTAGCGTCTATAAAGGTGGCCACTCGAGTACACATTAACCGCGATGAACTAAAGCTGACATGATGCTGTAAAGAAGGCCATCTCATCCCGTTATGCTGCCTCCTCACCGTGGGCCCTCATGTGGCCCATGTGCGTGGGCCATCATATGGCCCATTGTGTAGACGGACAATGGCTTGCAGTGGCCGACAGTCACGAAGCATGGAAACGCAGATGGCCGAAGATGGCTTTCGGAGCGGTTTTTCACACACACATCAAAGCGGGCCATAATGCGTAACCGAAAAATCATGACTTGCCCATCTACTGGTCCAGTGTGTGGAAGTAAATTTGTGACGGTGGCTTCATTGTGGCCATCATTGAGACCATTTATGATGGCCCACAGTGAGGAGGCAGCATTATGCTTGGGATATATAATCGTCTGGCCAACAAGGCTAATCATAGAACTATGCTCGCTTAAAATTCTGTGTGATTTATTGTAAGTTGAGACAAGTTTCCCTACTATTTGCTGGTTCCTATTGCTGCTGTTGTGCTGTTCCTCTCCTCTTAGCACAATAGAGTTGTCAAACCCTGCTTTCTCGTAAGTCATTGCCATTTGCGGTTGTTCTGACTTTTGTCATCTCATCTCAATCACCTTGTCGATTCTACCTCGCTCTAGACTTAAGCGTTTTATTATTTTTTACAACATAACAGTAAACGCCGAACCTCCATTTTTTTGCGTCATCATGCACTCACGGATCAATATCGTATCCTGCATTTAAAAGATGAGAGCCCATTTCTGTGGGGCTTCTTTTTTCTGAAGTTTCTTAATCACTTTATAAATGAGAAACATGATTTTCTGTATTTCTGAAGCTATTGCCCAGCTGCACTATTTCAAATGGCAGGATCCGTCCCTCCTTCGTAGTACTCTGGGTCAAGAACGAATTAACGCCTCGGAGATTCATCTTAACTGCGGCTGCTTTAAGTAGCTCGGCTACCTCAGCAGGGTAGTTTTCATTCCTCATATTTTTTGTGTCCATTAATGCGTCCCGTAAACTTGGTAATGATTTGATAACGCTGTGCTAAGCTATCTCAATTCGAAATTTTACAGTTTTTTGCTTAATTTTTAGGGATTTTACGACACTTACATATAGGGGCACCTGAAACATGACTAAAACGCTCTCTTTTGACAAATAGTTGCATGATTATTTGCTTGTACAAATTTAAAATTAATGATCATCAATCGGCAATTTTAATGAGAAACATTTACAAGGAAAATAAGGAAGGAAGGTTTAAATTTTCTCAGCTTTGATTTTTTTCGGATGTCATCCACAAAAATATTTGCATGCGTGTAACTTTTGAAACAGTCATTGATAAAAAGGAAATTCACAGTGTAGGTTGATTTGTACGTGAAGCAATTTGGCAAAATGCCCGAGTTCTATTATTACTACTTAAACTTTGCAACTACTTCTGGCTACTTCCAACTACTCGCACTCTTGTTCCCGAGTGGTTCATGAATAGTTACACGTTTTTTTTGCCGTGAGTTGGCTATTTAGTTGTCCATAGGTGGCTTTGGTTTTCTCAAGGTTAGATTGAATATTTTGGTAGTTAGGAAATTAGAAAAAGCCCTCATAAGGTGTAGAATGTTATATGAGGAAATTTTCTGTTAGTTACTTTTATATTTTCTATCGATTGTGGTAGTTTATACTCGTTATTTTCTGCCTTTATTTCCAACTGTTTTACATTTGAAAACTGCATACAATTTGAATCTGCACGTATGAAGAGCGAAGATGGCGTTCTATTTGTGATCTATTGCCAAGTAGTTGGAAGTAATAATTGGTAAAACTGGGCACGGCAATTTTAAACATATTCATGATCTTCTATCAGACTTTTTATCCAAAAATTCGATGAATTTTTCTTTAGGTGGTTGTCGTAGCTACAAAGTTGTCAGCACTTGCATCAAAAACGATTAGGTCTGTGTATTACAATTCTTAAAATTTCGCAATAATCGTATGTTCTCCCAGTCAAATTTTTTCAAAATTTCTTCTCTTTTTCTCTACTTTCCTTATATTACAAATTTTAAATAAGTCGGAAATAGATTTCAGTTAAATACGAAAAATTTAACTCTGAGATAGCACAGTGAATGCCAATGCTGTAGCATTAAATATATACATCGTTCAATATGGACATAACATTTTTTTATTTAAATGAAACAGTTTAATTAAGATATCAGGCTGAAATGAAGTGTGTAGGAAGAAGTTATGGAGATTTTGAATGTTAAACTTACTAATATGTACAAAATTTAGTTATATTTTGATAGGAGAAAAAATATATCGCGGCATCAATATTTTCGTAAAAGTTATTGTTACCTATATAATAACAGTATTAACCAATCTAGATATATTATGAACAGCTTACATATATTTTACCTATTACCATACAATAGCGCTTTTAATATACTAGGTACTATATCCGCATGCATACAGGCTGTTAGCTATGCAAACTCCAATAATACTTTATGCATACAGGCTGTTAGCTATGCAAACTCCAATAATACTTTAGTCGAAAAAATTGGCAATTTTCAAAGTGATGAATGGGAGATATTTTATATTTTTGCACTTTTTAAGCACGCACTAGCTGGCGTCTAATACCCAGAAACGTTCATTTCCAGTTCTTTCGGTTTAATAGCAAAACCAACAACTTATAATTACACTGAATTGGTTACAAATTAAAACAAGCGCTAACACTGCCACTCCGAAAGCACGTACTTGCCCGATAGCAATAACTTCATGCGTATAACACATCATTTGTCTATCCTCGTTATTAATGCCGATAATACTCCAACCGAAGACCGTTCAGGAACGATCCAGCAGCAAAATAGTACTGAGCGCACCATTATTACTTCTTACATTTCTTATCACACTGAGTACCCGGCTTTCTTCAATTTTAACCCTTAACAAGAAATCCCAGAAAACAATCATTTCCAGTTAAGCTTTAATAGACTCCCTTGGACATAAAATCCCAGGGTTAAGATGCTTTATCGATGCAACCTGCTGCTTGCAGGTCGTATAACATGTAAGCATAATGAGCAAGTTGCAGATTCGTCATTTTCATATCTGCTGCTTTCCACAAACGCCGCTTAGTTGGAGCACTGTTATTAAATTTCAGTTATGACATTAGTGTTAGCGCGTGTTGCGGAAACTTGATAGCCATTGGGAAATACAGATATCTATATAATATGATGATATGAAGACTTCTTAAGATAAACTAGGATGCTGGCCATCGGCCAATAAAGTTCTGTTTTCCGCATATATTCTAACATTAGCCTAAGTTTGAATGGACACGCTATTTTTACAATCAAATATGCGCATACATATGTATATGCACATGATTTCATCATTCATTATTTATGTGATTTCATAAAAAGAGCTACACTTAAGATATGCAGGCGGTTTCGATCTCACCTTAAAAGCGTTATAAATGATGAATCTTTGATTTTTATGCATATGTTTATGTACATGTATATATATATATTGTACATATATATATATATATATATATATATATATATATATATATATATATATATATATATATATATATATATATATATATATATATATATATATATATATATATATATATATATATGTATATATATAAAATTCCGACAAAACAAGTTAAAAAACGTATTAGATGAATAATTTGTCGGTCAATTCCAAGCAACATATTTCAACATGTTTCATTTATATCAAATTTCATATATCATATGCCTATGCTAGAACGAATATTTACATCATACATACAATATTACAGCAAATGACTATTCGTAGAAATTTTCAATTTGTCTATCTCGGCATTAAAATGATTAAGTGTTCGAGTGAGATATACTTTTGGGTTGTCCGGTAGGCTGTTACTTTTCGTGTTTTTGCTGTAGCTAAACTTACACGCCTTTAACGGTTCCGCCATTAGAACTCGCTTGCATATTAAGTGCCACATTGTTTTAATGCATTATATGTACATACCATACAGATGATCATCTTACTAGCCAGTAATAGGTATGATCAACTGTTTGAAGCAAGTACAAATGCTGGGAAAATCGAGTACAGATTCAATTAAGCTTATACACGTTAAGTTTCGCATGTATGAAATAACTGTAGTTGAATGTAATAAATATCATCAGGCCAATTTAAGTGAAATTTCATACGGACGAAGCAAAGCTTTAATATTTGTTACTTTCATTTATATGATTTTCAAGCATGTGATATTTGTGTTAAAATTTCAATATTTGCAACAGTTTTTTATCCGACGTCAGTTGGTTGGTATCTTCCACATAGTAAAATTTCTTTCTATATTTTATTAAAGATTATTTTAATCATTGCATAAAATGAAAAATTAAAAACCCTAGCACATCAGAACCGCTAGAAAACTGATTTTCGAAGAAATTGTCCTTGAGTGACGTAAAAATGTGGAAAGACGTAATACACTTATTTGTAATATCAACCATTTCCTTCGCAAAGCAACAAAAACCATTTCTCGATAGCATCTCCAATAACATGAATGATGAAAAGTGCTGGCAACACTTTTCCAACGAAGCTTCAATAATTCTAAAATAATAAGCTTGTACTAAAATCATCCTATCCTTTTAATTTCGTTTTCATCCGAGGATTTCATCGAAAGTTTCAGCGATTAAACGATGTGTGACACTACCAACAGCAAAAATTTTAAAACTCAGAAAATTTAAACATTGGCTCTTGATTTTATTGTAAATGCTTTGCATATGAATATATAATCGAAGTATCTGTTGGTGCAATATTAACGAAAATGTCTGGTGCTGGAAACTCTGTTAGCAGAGCATAATCAAAAAATACACGGAATCTGTTTCACGTTAAGCACCCTGTGAATTTCGAATTGAATGAATTTGCTGCAAGTTATAAGGGTGAAAAGAATTTCGGGGCTACCACTCGCAATTATTTTTTAAATTTTCGAAAACCCAACAAAGGGGGACTTATTATGAGGTTTGATTTTCAATAAGCTTTTTTTTGACAGATCACGCGTTACTCCTGTCAAACTGTAATGTAATTTTTATTCAGTATTGTTTGACAAACACCATGAGAAGACTTACATGCTATGTAACTTACATGTTATATAATAAACTTACATGAAATTAAAATCCGCTGTTGTATCGCGAAATTTTGTTTAGTGATCAACGGATACGTCAATTAGCAGAATTGCCCTATTTGGGCTGATAAACAACCTGAAGAGCTTCAACAGCTACTACTACAGCCACAGAAATGCACAGTTTGGTATGGTTTATGGGCTGGCAAAATGAGTTCGGTCAAAACATAACCGTCAATGGCGACCGCTATTACACCATGATAACGGATTTTTGCTACCTGAAATTGAGGCCCGTGGTATCGGTAAACTTTGGCTTCAACAAAACGGTGCTCCTTCGCATACAGCGAGAGAAACACTGGAGTTATTGAGAAATCATTTTGGTGAGAATCTGATTTCACGTTTTGGACCTGTAAATTGGCGACCTAGATCGTGTGATATCTCACTTTTAGATTATTTTCTTTGGGGTTACACGAAGTCTCTGGTCTTCAGGGATAAGCCAGCTTCAATCGACGCTTTGGAAGCCAACATCCCTCGTGTCATTCGTGAGATACCGGTCACTATGCTGGAACGCATCGTCTAAAATTGGACCCCCAGGATGGACCATTTACGGCGTAGTTGCGGTCAACATTTAAATGAGATAATCTTTAAAAAGTAAATTTCATAGATTGTTCTTTTGACTCACAATAAAGTTTTTACTATAGAATTCAACTTCATGCTTTTTATTTGAGATTTAAAACCAAACTTCATAATGAATCACCCTGTATTTGTTGTTAATTGTCATTACAGGATCGTTCCCATTTGCAAATTTAATGACATAATCTCTTAGTAAAGAAATGTCAAAAAATTACAAAAATTACTGTAGCTGGTAGCTCTTTTATGATTTTTCGACGAAACTCCTACGAAAGTTGACTTAGAACAAGCTTCATTTACTAAAATGAATTACGTTTTGATTTCACGACTGCATCGGAAGATATAGGAAAAATGCTTAATTTTGCTGAGCAAATTTACCGGATTTAGGTGACAAAAATTTTCATAGCTGGCAGTTTTATCTTAATTTTTCAACTAAATTTCTACCAAATGTGGCTTAGAGTGAGGTTCAAGTACGGTGTGAATTTCGACCAATTTTGTTGGCTGAGTCGAAAGTTTTAGGCCAAAAAGCATTTTTTTTGTCGTAGTAATTTTTCAAGATGGAACCACTACCACAGGTAAACTGGCATTTTAAAATTACCTTTATCAGACCTAATCCTAGTTCATAGCAATATGTGCTGTAAATTTGGTAGTGATCTCATTATGCGGTCGTCAGTCCTCGTGAACAGAAGTTTCGAGTGATGAAAATAGAGGTAATATGGTAATGGGTTGCCGTTCTTGTACAATTCGTAATTTTGAAAATTTAAAATTATCATGGTGGACGAGGTTTAAAAGTTATCAATCATTTGAATTTTTTGTCAAAAAAAAAAACAAAAAATTTTCAGGAAGGTCGATGATTTGAGGGATTTTTTTTGAAGTGCCTAAATTAGCTACACAATCTTTGTGTGATTTTAGTCAATGTCAATACGCTCTGTAAATTTCACGATGGTCAAAAGTTTCTGTCAACAGTTATTAAAAATCGAAATTTGAAAAAAAATCCTTGTCCACTTTTAGGCACTCAGCGCCCACATAGGGTTCATAATTTCCAATTTTTTAATCATAAACAAACATAAAGCATAGCTAGTGTTTATTTCTAGTACTTGATTCTAACAAACATTTACTCTGCATAGAAATACAGAGATATCTGAAAATTCGCTAAATAGCCCGCTACCGCCGAAGAGTTAAATATAGTTTAATTTTAATTAGTCACTGCACTAGTCCTTATATACTCAATCGGATCAACCACTCCAGAGATTATCTCCCTTAATCTTTTTGCTGATATATATATATATATATATATATATATATATATATATATATATATATATATATATATATATATATATATATATATATATATATATATATATATATATATATATATTCCGGAGAGCCCGAACCTAGTTCTTAAGCGTGATCAAATTTCTCTGTATTATCAAAATGTTCGTGGCATGAGAACCAAACTTGAAGACTTTAAAACTGCTGCTTTTCTCGAAAATGATCACCTGATTTGCTTGTCGGAAACTTGGCTTAATGATGACATTTTTAGTTCCGAATTTTTCCCTTCGTACAATGTTTACCGCCGTGATCGTAATCGTTTGGTAAGTAATAAGGCTGATGGTGGTGGCGTGCTTATTGCTGTGCTCAGGACTCTCAATAGTAAACTTTGCGCTGATTTTATCCCCAGTCCTCCTGTTGAATGTGTTGCTGTCTCCATCTCTTTGTCTCCTATATCCACTTTGTTTGTTGCGTCCTTATATATTCCTTGTAACATGCCCTTCTCGACCTATGATAAGTTCTTTTCTGAACTCTCCACGTATCTTAATAGCTACTTTCCCTCATCGTCAATCATTATCTGTGGCGACTTTAATATGCCTTCTGTGCAATGGGACTCTTCTTTCTTTCGCATTGTGTCCACCAACAACCTTTCTATTACCTTATCTTCTTTCCTTTCTTCCTGTTCTCTTTCTCAATTTAACTGTTTCCCCAATGTTAATAACAAGATCCTTGATCTCATCCTCTCTAACGTTGAGTCCTCTTCGATTTCACTATCTCCTGTCCTAATACCCTACACCAACTCTGACCCCCATCATCCTCCTCTTTCTATTAATTTGTCCATCTCATTCTCAAATCGTGTTAAAACTTCCACTGCGCGACGATTTAACTTTAAAAAAACTAATTTTGACCGCATGTCTAATGATCTGAATTCAATCAATTGGTTTAATTCCTTCCGTGGTCTCGATATTGACTCTGCTGTTTCTAAATTTTACAGTATTCTTACAGAGTTGATCTCGACGTATACTCCTGTTTACAGTTCTCGTAAGCTCCGTGACCCCCCTTGGTTTACCGTGAGGGTAAAGAGTGCCCTTAGAGATAAAAATTCAGCACGCTCGAAATTTTCGAATTCTCGATCTAGTGTAGATTATGCAATCTTCTCTCGTTTACGTGCCTCTGCCAAGAAAGAAATTAGATTAGCACTACGCAGATATTCCTCGTCTGTTGAAGCTTCCTTGAACTCGAATAACCCAAAAAAATTCTGGTCTTTTGTCCGCTCCTTAAAATCTTCCTCCTCTCTTCCTGACTCACTAGTGTTTAATGCCTTTACTGCTTCCAATCCTCTCGACATTTGTAATCTCTTTGCTATGTATTTTTCTTCTGTTTATACTATCCCATCGATTCCTGCTACTGACTGCTTTTCCTTTGATTTCCCTGCTTGTCTCTCCTCAGTCGTAACTAATCCCGTAGAGGTTGAATTGCTTTTGTCCTCACTTGACACTAACTGTTCACCGGGCCCGGATGGTATTCCCAATTTTTTCGTAAAAAGTCTTGCGTCTTCCCTTTGTGTCCCTTTAGCCATCTTATTCAATGTCAGTCTCTGTGCTGGAAAATTTCCGTCCTCTTGGAAGCTCTCTAGCATTCTTCCCATTTTCAAATCGGGTGATAGGAACCTTGCTTCTAACTATCGCCCCATCTCCATTCTTCCTTGCCTTTCCAAAATTTTGGAACGCCTCGTTTTCAATCGTATCTATGATACCCTCTACTGTGTCTTTGCAGCGCAGCAACATGGCTTTGTAAAAGGCCGGAGCACCTCTACGAACCTTGTTGAGTTTACTCATGTAATCGCTTCTGCAATTGACAGCAACAATCAAGTTGACGTCATTTATACTGATTTTGCCAAAGCTTTTGACTCTGTTAATCATATGCTGCTTCTTGTCAAACTGATGCATTATGGCATTCGTGAACCTCTGCTCTCCTGGATCTCTTCCTTTTTAACTGATCGCACTTGTTTCGTCTCCCTCTTTGGCTTGTCGTCCTCACCTTTCTCCCCTTCTTCTGGTGTTCCTCAAGGTTCCATCTTGGGACCTCTTCTGTTCAATATTTTTATCAATGACCTTCCCCCTATTTTTAAATCTTCATGTCTTCTTTATGCAGATGATTTAAAAATCTTCCGAATCATCAAAAATACTGCTGACTCTCTGCTTCTTCAGGATGATTTGCAAGCTCTCTCTGGTTGGTGTAACTTGAACTGTTTGTCCCTTAATGTTTCCAAGTGTTTTTCTATGTCTTTTTCCTTAAAGCTTCACACTTATGTCTTTCCTTATGCTATTGATGGCACTGTCCTCTCTTGTGTCGATCATTTCTCAGATCTTGGGGTCACCTTTGATCGTAAACTGAAATTCGACGTTCATGTCCTTACTATCACTAGGAAAGCTTCTCGGATATCTGGTTTCGTGATTCGTTCCTGCCACAATTCATTCAGTGTTTCTACTTGTGTCCACCTATTTATTAGCCTAGTCCGTCCTGTACTTGAATACTGCAGTCAAGTGTGGTGTCCTCGCTTCAAATACCTCTCTGACGCTGTTGAATCTGTTCAGCGCAGGTTTACACGTACTTTACTTTTTAAATATAGTCTACCGTATTTACCCTATTGTGAACGTCTATCTCTTTTTAATATTCCTCTCCTTGAGCAGCGCAGAGTTTACTTGGATGAATGTTTCCTGTTCAAAATCTGTCGCGGCAACCTATCTTCCTCATTAGCATTTTTGTTCATTGTGCGGGACTCCGTAAGGCCAATCAGGTCCTCCATTCTATTTGAAGTGCCGTATGCCCGTACTGACACTTTCTTTTACTCTCCCGTTTTACGACTCTTACGCACTCATAATAGTCTTCAACTTGGTCCTCTTCCACAATCTATTGCCATTTTCAAAAATATGGTTCGAAGTAAAATTTTTGTTTCTAATTAATAAATTTTATTTTCTATTCTTGTTAATAATGGTTTCTTTCTTCTCTTTTTTTTGCTCTACTTAATTTTACTTCATTATTTACTACTTTAAGATCTTTTGTATATTTTTAATTTTATATATACTCACATATGAATTTTTCTTTTTTCTTTTTTGTTCCTAATTAATTTTATTTCCTATTCTTTTAATGAATTCTTTCATTCTTTTTGTTTTGTTTGCCTTATCTCTTCTTAATTTAATTTACCACTTCAATTATTTTTTATATATTTATATTTATATTTACTCATTTATTTCTTAGTATTTTTTTTTTTTTTTTTTTTTTTTTGTCATTGTATCCTATCATTTTTGAATTGATCATTCGTGATTGTAATGAATTTTTTGCTTTAGTTAATTTTACTTTATTTTATTCTAACTTTAATTATTTTACATACTTATATTTATATATTCTTATTTAGTTCTTGTTATTTTATTTTTTTTTTTTGATTGTATCCATTCTGTAACTGGGCAGTTTTGCCTGTTGAATTGTATACGCACCAAATAAATAAAATATATATATATATATATATATATATATATATATATATATATATATATATATATATATATATATATATATATATATATATATATATATATAGTGTACCAATATTGCCTTCGTACAGCAGCTATTGTGATAAAAACAATACATTGTTGCAAGAAATTTGAAAAAGTTTTCATGCAAAGTCATAGTCATTACAAAGTTATCAACGAAAAATAAAACAAAGTCGACAATTTGCCTCCAACAATGTCTTCGTAGACTTACGAAACAGTTTATGAAAAATCTTAGAAACTATAGATACATTTTTTGTTAATATTTAGTTGGGTAGCCTTTATTTTTATTCTCGGCTTTAAGGCGGTGTGGCATCGATTCTACAAGTTGCATAGCTTGGCTCTATTTTTGCTCATTCCTGCTGAAGAGCCTGTTTCAACTTAGGTTTCAAGCTAATATGATGAGTCCTGATCCTTTTTTCCAGTATGTTCCACATGTGCTCAATGGGATTGAGGTGAGGAGTTTGCGCTATTGCTTTATGCAAATGTGGAGCATTATACGCCAAGAACATCCTAGTATTATGAGCCATGTGCTTTGGATCATTATCTTATTCAAAGTAAAAATGCTTTGAAACACCCAATTTTTCAGCCTTTGGCTCCAAACTTCTCTTGAGAATTTCAATATATGCCCGATGACCCATGATTCCTTCAATTATTTCTAAGTATGCAACGCCGCTGGCAGCCATACAGCCCCATACCATTACGCCACCGCCATCGTGCTTTACGAAACGAATCGAATGCTAATTTTTTTCGAAAATCAGTAAAAATATATGGTCGCTTGTCCGTTATTACAAAATATAATTTTGCATTGATTTTCGTAAAAGAATATTCGAGTCATAAGTATTCTAGAACGCTCCAGTTTTTAATTATTACTTCATTTTTCGTTACTTCAATGAAATCGTTGCTGAGGAAATTAATCATTAACAATGATCGAATTGATAATTGCAAGGAACTGTTATTTGAAAATTGCCTTCGTGATTATCTTAGTGTCCGGAGTTTTTATTAAGTTGCTTTTTTCGTCATTTTGGTGTGAAATTTCACCGTTATAGTCACTTTTGTGGCTATCAGCAATTAGGTTTAATAAGATTTTGAACTTAAACTTTTTTCTAAAATATTTTAATCTTCCTTTCTGTTGAACTAGACCAAGTAGGCCAAGTGCCTGTCAATTAGAGAAAGCTAAGCAATAGCAGTATAGAGGCTGCCGAGAATATAGCCATTTATCAGCCAATGTAATCAGGAATAAACTGAATAAACTTTAATAAACTGAACTGAACAAAATTTTCCCATTGCCTTTTATTGATAAACTCATTTCCATATGCTTTGACCATACACTTTCGGGTAGTCTTTTGTCAAATGTTGATCTGATCATCATAAGGGCCCGTCAACTCTCGTCTAAAATTTGATCTCTATGCACAGTATAAAACATCTAAAGCTTGGAAAATGCTAGGATTTGTTAAGCCCGGTCCAGACGCTAGGTTTTGCACAACGTTTTATCTGCGCAGCCAAAACGTTGCAAAAATAAAGAGCGTCCAGATGATGCAAATCTGTATTTATTTTAGCGCAGTTTTAGTGGCGTCACCATGGAGGAAGTACTACTCTGGTCAATTTATGAATGTTGTCTCGTGAAGAAAAAGAAACAAACGGAACATCTCCAAAGAACCCGGCGTTCACAGTGGTCGAGGAAATGGCTTCTAAAAAGACAGCACTTTTCTCACATTAAATTACTGCGTAAATTAAGTGATGAACCTAATGATTGGCGGAACTACTTGAGAATGGACATAGACACATGCATTCATTTATTCGAATTAGTGAAACCATATATCACAAAAGAAAATACTTTCGTACAAGGCATCACAATTTATGTCCGTCTTTTCACATCGCCTGTACGTGGCATATTGAAATACTGTTCCCAAATTTGGTCTTCTTGTTTTGTTTATTTGTCTATCGTAAAAAGCAATGAATGAAAACCAATACATTACACAGAGCTTGATACGTACAACGTATCAGGATGTATGAATTTTATAACGATATTGAACTTGAGAGGAAAAATTTTGCGTGGGCTGGCCAAAAACGTGTATGGATTAGATGAAAATAAAATTTCGAGCAAAAACCGAAAAATGTTTGCCTGAGTTTCCAAAATTTGTTAAAAAATAGCACTACGATGATAAATTTGGTTTATTGCAAAACACTTCTTTATACGAAAACATTTTAAAGCACGAGCCGCTGCGCAACTGAGCACAAGTCAATTTTTCTGCTGATTTTAATGATAATTTACACTAATACAATATATTGTGCAAAAAACTAAATAACTCGCAAAAAAAACTCTAAACAAACGAAAACTTTGCCCAAAAAACTATAAAAAGAATTGCTTGTTTAAATACTTGGTTGAATCTCATTTATCATACGTCACTTATATTTACGCTAGAAATAAAGGATCGGATTAAAAAGGACTGAAAAGCGATCAACAAGAAAAAATGTAGATACCGGAAGCAAAGAAGAGCATTATTTCTTAGATTTAAGATATTTCTTCAATCTTAGAATTTATTAATAGCTTAATGTAAATGGAAAACAGTTTATTGTTACGGAGATAATATGCGAAAACCAATAGTCACTAAAGTTAATATACTTCATAAGCAGCTAATCGTTCTGCTCTTATTTCCCTTTTTTTAATAATTATTTTAATGCTAAAACATTACCTTAGACTGCTGTTGATTGGGCGATTTTATAGATCTTCCTTCGCTTAAATCAATTATTAACAAGAATATCACCGGAAGATAATAAAATCTGACTTTTTCGCATATCTTTATTCGCATTTTGTCAAATGCTCAAATCACTGTTCACAAGTAGTTCATTCACTGTTTCTTAATTCACACAAAGTAATGCCACACAGAAGAAATATCCTTCGAGTCAGCGTTATCTCAATGCATCCACCACACTGACTAGAATACTCCAATCAGCTGATTACAACAGCTTCCAACGTTTACTACTGGTGATGCACGCACGAATGAAATATTTGTAAAAGATTTAGAAAATAATATTAATTAGTTGAACATGTACATATGCACATATCATACGCTTGTTCGCATATTGTGATGAAGCTCGAATATTTCACCTTGCTCGCGTCCGCGACAAACTCTATCCAGCGAACGAGTTCCCGTAAATAATAACAATCAACATTAGTAATTCGTATCAATAAAATGTGTGAACTTAATTTCTTTTCAAAAATCCGCAACCGACGACAACCAAAAGTCGTTGAATGATAATGAACTTGAAAGTTTCTTGCAGCAACTAGCTACCTGCGTCCATTGCTTTTGTTTACTTTGATGACTGTGCCGTGCAATTTATGTTGAATCTCACGTCTGCACTCGAGAATAAACATTATGTGTATCGTGTTTCTAATAATAATTAAAAATTGTTTCTGATTGTTTAGACAGCGCACTCTGATTAGAACACGTTTCATCTAACGCGGTAAATAGCTTTGTAGTTAGACGTCTGTAAGTAACCATTCAGCATCTGAAGGTGTTTGGTTACTCTGCTTCTAACATGTGCCAAAAAGATAGTTTGACCGGATGTAGCAGCTCAGCTTGTTTAGGTCGCACTTTTTCCTGTTTGATTCCAGATTATGGAATGTAAAAATTTAGACAACTTTGTCATCAGATAACCCGGAATTCTTCAAAAGATGCGATATTACACGAAAGATTTGTTTTCAAAGCCTGAACAGACATGCAGTCGCGAACAAAAACTGTGTAGTTTGTCGCATTTTTGATTTGTATAGTTTATATTCTATAGTTTATTTTATTCTCCCTCCGATTGTATAAATTAGATAAATTCTGCGTGATGGCATTTATAAAAACTAAGCATCAAAGGAATTTTGTATTTTTCAAGTATCTATTCAGGAAAACAATTTCGATCTCAATTTATATAATATATAAAATGAAAATTGTCCGGGCTAATCATTTTCTCACGAAAATTGGTATTGATTTCCATTGAATCAATCATTTATTTTAAGTTTTTCATGACGTGGATCATTGATGTGGATATATTTGATATCGTAGAACGTGTTAGGATTGTGCAACAGAGACAAAATATATTTTCGGCAATATAGTGAAGAGAGAACAATAATGCCATTTTAAGATGTTTACTTCGAGGTGCTTCCAATTTATTAATTCGTAATTCATTGACGAAGCAATTCGTAGTGCAGAACAGCCACTGTTTTCTAGAGGCATGAACAAAAGAAGTGATTGTATTCTAGAGGTAGAAGAATATCGATAGTCGGAAGCATGGATATTTATCCAAATTTTGATAGCTATCGATAGTGTAAAAAAACTATAGCGCAACAGATTCGCTAGCAACATCTCAAAACAACTTTTAGTTCCAGTGCGGCCAAAATTTTGGCAGCAGTACAACTACAAATCTACTACAAATGCTTAGCGTCAAAATCAACAAACCCTTTGAATCTCGTTTTCATCCGATAACTTCATCGAAAGTTACAGAGATGGAAAGACGTTGGGGTTTGTCATCCGAAAAATTTCTAGAATTTGGAAAATTAAAACATTGCTTACTTTTTTGTATCAATTGAAAAAAATTCCATTTGTAGTGGTCAGACTTGGCATAATTTCTTAAATAATAGCTTCGATTTTTACAAACGTGTTTATTTTGTAATGTGTCGTTGCAGGTTTTGCCTTTCCAACATTTATCAGGTCTAAATCAAGGGGGTCATTTACCTCAAAAAATCGATTTTGGTTTTATTGTTTGCACCTCACATCCCTCCTTAGCATAGAACTGAACCGCTTTTGTCATAAAACAAAAATCGTAAGTGTCTAAAAAAAATGATCTAAGGCTTTGTAATAATCGTCTGTGAATTTTTGTAAAACTACAAACATGTTTACTCGCAAGGGTTTTCCAAAACGGCAAGAGATAGATGCTTAATTTTTTTTAGAACTTGTCTACTAGTTATTTCCAACTTGTCATACGGGTTTTGTGAAGTGCTATTTACTTTAAATACTATTAATTTTTTTTATAATTAAAAACGCCAGCCCCGGATCTTGAATTTTTTCGCCAAGAATGTGCAAACTTAAGAGTTGAATTATGTTTGGAGAGCAGGAAAACTAAATTCAAGAAGTTCTCTTGACCAGGTTGAGGACATGGGTCTGATGAGGTCGCTAGGGGTTCTGTGGGACTCACGAAAAGAAAGACAGTTTGCTGACAGATACAATACAGAATCCATAACAATGCGCAGGATCTGTCGAAATAAAGCGGCAACCCTTTCCAAAGGACGCTTACTGCCCTCAAATGTAAGTGCATTTCACTTGCACACTGCCACTGAACCAGCCGCCGTGACCGCGAGTTTCGCGGGCACCGGGCGAGTGCGATTGTTGTCTTATCTATGCCTACGTGCCCCGAAGAGAATAATTTATGTACTTAAAGTACTATAGGGCATACGAAGCAAGTTAAGGTAAGGCTTTTCCAGGCATATTGCTTTTACACAGGGGAACTGTGGGTCAGATATGTCAAAAGATCGCTGGACACTTTGCGCGTCCAATGTCATAATATCTCTATGATGATGATGGGATGGAAGTAGGATATATCGCTGTTAGGTTCACTTCGCCACTATGCAGCTGCCTTGTGTGGAGGGTGATCACGGAAACCAGCTCGCTTCGCTGAAGCTACAGTGTTGTCCACATATTCATCAAAAATCTTACATTTCAATTTTGTATAAACATAAATACGTCATGTAGATTCCGTAATAATCCAAAGCTATCGCTAGTTTAATTTGAAAAACAGCCCACATGTGGTTAAAAATTTGTATACCGTTATCATAACCAAGCATAAAACTTAACCAGTTTTGTTTTACGATGCTTGCTTTCTTTCTATCAAATCATTATGAAACTTAAAGGACGTATTGATATTATTAAGTGGTAATTTTATGTAGTTTTTGATGAGCACTTTGGCAACCCTGTAGGTACGGCAGGCACTTAAAGTGGAAACCTTGAAATCATTGACTCTCCCGAAAAATTTTCACTTTTTATAAAAAAACCAACTCATGTATAAATCTAATGCTTTATCTACAAAGCCAAAGTAAAACTTTTGAAATTTTACATCGGGCATAAGAAATTTCTGTTCACGAGAACTCAGGACTCAATGATCAGATCCAGCTGAAATGTATTGAATTAAGTAGGACTAGGTCTGATAGAAGCAATTTTAAAATATGTGCCAATCTGTGCCAGTGGTGCCATCTTGAAGAATCATTATGAAAAAAAAAACTGCTTTCTCCCTATGAATTTTGATTCAGTAACTTGATTTTAATGAAATATACACAGTAATTGAACCTTCCTCTATGCCACGTTTGATAGAAATTTGGTTGAAAAATTAGGTTGGAGTTGCCAGCTATGGTATATTGCCAGCTTTGGTTGGTTTCAAATTTATTTTTTGCAAGAAATTAATTTTTTTTCGCACTTGAATTTATTATAATTTGATCCTGACTTTGAGTTTAATAGGAATAGAATTTGTTAAAAGAAAATTAAATAAAAGTAAACGTAACAAACGATAATACATATTATTGAGCATTAATCACGCAGTATCGATTTAGTAAATATGTAAATCCATTTTAATAACCATCTACTTTTATAACAAAAATTATAAATTCAAGCAATCAAGTATTCTTCGCGATGTAATATTTATTTTTATACTTCTTTTGCTAGTTTAGTCTTAAGGTTTTGTGAATACGTTAACATCATCAATAAACGAATTTTCAAAATAATTTTTTAGTCGTTGAGACTTTGTTTTTAGTATCTTCGATAAGTTATTAATGCTTCCGATAGCATATTCTTTTGATAGCGTATACTTCTTTTTTCAGTTATCGATCCAATTCAAAGTACCACGAACCGTGATTGGATGAGGCAGTATCAACACTTGGAGCGAACTATTGAGCCTGAATCAGATACAATAAAATGGGTTTCGCACTCATCTGATGTATAATTTAATTAAAGTTCTCTTGAAAATTAATTTTTTTTTTATAATTTTTTTTTTCATTTATGTTCTTTTGAAACCCTCATTTCGAATCTCTTTTTGGTCTTTTTTGTGTACAAGATTGGTTTAATTTCGGAAATAAATATCGAACATTTATTTTATCGCTACCAATATCACTTTAAATCATTTGAAACATAACGACCAAAAAATTTTTTTTGTTCTAGGTTGATAGATTTGATTTCGGGAGTATATTTGAAATTGAAAATAATTCTATCTATTCAAATACAATGTTATCTTCCTTCTATGAAAATAATACACATTACATTCAAATTGCAAAATCACTTTTATTCTAAAGCTACAAGCGATATGCTATAATAACTTAATCAGAAAATAGAATTTATGTTCTGAATTATTCCATCAAAAAAATTTCACCCAATTTAAGACATTAGTAGACGTTTTTATCGCTTAAGGTTTCTTACTTTAAATATCAAACACTATATTGTTTAGATGTATTGCGATTTCTCGGCAAAAGTAAATGCAGTACCCATACTTATAATTAATGCGCTATTGAAGTGAGGATGTTTTGAACATTTTAGCTATGTATATCTTCATTGCGTAAGATCTATTATGAAAATCAACGAAAAGGTTCGTAAACATGTGGAAAATAAAGCAATTTTAATTTTATACTATTTTTTTTAAATAGCTGTATATAATTTGTAGTATGTAATCCAAAAATATTCCCACTTCATATAATTTTCGCAAACAGTGTTTGTCTTTGGTTTCATTAGCGCCAAGTAAAAGTCACATAATTTACTGTAAGAGAGTTAAAATCACAGTTGTCTGTAATGTGAGCTTTGGGTCAATATACATTATTATTAGGGTATAATTTAATTGCAGCTTCCAAATATTTTAAAATAATATCTTAGTATATGTGTATGTCGACGTGCATTGTTATGAGAATAGCATATTAGTCTTTACTGTATTTTATCTAGCTTTGCAGAAAAATTTTCCAAATTTAATTGATCATCGGGATGGTAATATGCATTTGAGGCTTGGAGTTATAAGTATAAAGAAATACTATGTACAAATATCTGAAAAATTGCATGTTCTGTCATGTTATCGATCGCTCTTAGACCTCATTCCGTCCTTCTTCTGACAGGCTTCGAAGTGACCTAAAATAAAAATAATTCGGTTAATGGTATTTGTGAAACGATATGGTTTTTAAACATGGAATTGATTATGCAGTAAAAGTTTTTAAGCGTGCACCCATATTTGTCGTGTGATGTTGTGCCTAAACAGTATTAAATTTATTGGTTCTATCCATAGAAACTGTCGTGATTCAATAAATTTACAAAAAAAAGAGAAACATTCCATGAAAATGACCCAGCTGTAGATCATATAAATGGGCAAAAATATTAAACGAAATATTGGAAATAAAACTAACAACTTTTAAACTATTAAATTGAAATTACGAAAGACTGCCATGACATTTTGGAGCAGTTTTCCGATGCCATAAACTTGCATGACATATGTGGATCGATTTCAAAATTTTGTGACATTGCAATTTTGTGGCATGACCTGCAAATTACTGAGCGCTTGCTGAGGAGATTATGCTTCGTATTTCTAGTTCTACATTAATGTCCCTTCAGAACACAGCATGAAATCCAGTTACTCTTTCATTGGATTCTATCTTTAAGCACAAAATTATAGCTCTAAGCGCAACATAGAAAATTAAAACATAACTTCAGGCTCACAACGTTTTGGTTTCGTCAATGTGTATTGAAACAGTATACTGAGACACTGTGTTGAAACAGCATTTGCACAGTTGCTATCATTCCAAAAATTAAAAATGTATCACATCAACCATATATAATGCAAGCGCCTACATAACTAGCGAACCCTCACCTTGAACGTTCAAACAGCGATGGATCTGTATAAATAGGTTCACTTGGATCATCGAAATTATTTGCGTTGTTTCGAATCGGGTTAACTACTGGCATCTGACACATGCGCGACAAGTTCCTGGAGTAGTTGAAATGTAATATTGTATTCATATGTGTGTGTATATTTATTTTACCCTGTAGCAAACGTTTTCTGTAATCCACTTCCAAAGAACGACATACCACTAGTTTTTAAGACAGCTGGGCGACGAGACGCGTTGTTCTGACTCGGCTCATTGAACGGCTCATGAGTGCGAATCGTTGAGGGCACAAATGAGTTTGCGGGTGAACAACGATCCACACTTCGATTTTTCGACATTATTTTCCAGTATCGTCTAAAAATATAACATTGCACTATACGGTTGCAGAAGAATTAAAAATCAATTTACCGATAGGCAAGTCCAGATAAAAGTGTTATACTGAAGAGGAGAATCATCAAAAGAATCACGGCAGTAATCAAGCCATGATACTCGGATGGTGTTAGACATACAGTCTCAACCGGAGCTACGAGTTTTCTGGCAAACGATTCTTGCTCAATTTCATCTCTAGACTCAAAAACCTATAATTCAAGAGAGAAGCTAGTAGCATTCAGTGTTTCAGCTTTCATTTCACTTACCTCTATCATTTCTCGAACATGTTCAGGTTCCTCAGATATTACTTCATTGTCGCTATCCGCTAGTGATGCAAAATATTTATTCTTGTTTATTTGTTGATTAGCATGAGCTTACTCACTTTTATTAGCTTTTGCCTCATCAGAAATTGTTCCATTCAACTCCAATCCATTTTCATCATCTACTATTTCACTTACGGTGTCATTAAGTGATCTGCGTCGTCTACCAAACGAAGGTTCGGATCTACCTGCTGCACCCGGACAATATGCCTAGAAAAATACATTTTGATATTGCGTAGAGTTTGCAAACAATTTTCTTACTGGTTGGCATCCTTCTCTACATGTCCTTACGGTGGCCTCAAATACCAAAAAGTTCGATTCCGGAATCTTAAATGCGTTGAATCTGGCCTCTAAAATATCACCCTCGCGGAGCTTATCAAGCTCGGGAAAAACGTACGGGTCAACAGGGCATCTGAAAATATTACAAGATAGCAAAAGTGAAGCCTAAGCATACTACACAATTTTTAATTCCATACCCAAATCTATCGATCAGTTGTATGCTCCTTCCCGAGTAAGGATCACGAGCGACGACATTGGTTGCGAATATGTCAGTCACCTGGTTATATCCGTCTTGTGCCTCCAAACGGAGTGTCAATGGATCTCCGACAGCAATCGTTGTAGTTGGTCGTCCTTGGTATAGAATCATCAAACGGACTTTGGAGCTTAATGTATTTTCGGCAGGAAGGTACTCAATCGGAATAGGGCTGCCAGATCTGTTTGGATCATAAGAACTTTTTTTTAAACGTAACGAAGCATCAAAACATCCTTTGAGAGAAAATTAATTTTCTTCGTGGAAAATGAAATTCTTTCAAAGGACTTATGAGTTGATATTAGTTTTACTACATATTAGTATCTATGTTTGTCAATCCCGTTAGTTTGTTAAGCACAACGCAATTTGCAGCTACATTTTTGAAATGTCGAACTTTATTCTATTGATCATATTTAATCCCCGAAAACTATGATCATATGCATGTTTTAAATTCACATAGCTACGAAAAATTGTTTCTATTTTGATAACTAGGACTAACTGTACTACAAATAATAAACGAAAGATTTTTTGCATATTTGATTAATATACTTTGCAGAGTTTTTCCTATCTTCTATTTCTACCAACAATATCTCATTAAAACTATTTTACAGTAGCTCAAAAATCAGCCAAGCATTGCAGTACCTTGCAAATATGAATTTTTGTTTGGAAACCGATACTCACCCTGCTCCAATGTAACCAGATGTAACGACTGCTTCGCCAGGCCCACGAAATACGCAAGTCAAATTGAATCTTTTATCGCGTCCGGTTTGCACGTGATCAGAGAATTGCACAACAACGATGTTGGTCAATGTGTCACCATACTGTAATGTAAAATTAAACAAAAAAAAGTTATCTGTGAAACGATATCTAAAGTGTTAAATGTCCTGCAGTATGTGTTTACTGCCTCATTGGTCGTACATACGGAAAAATTGTATTTCAGAGCAAATGACTGGTCCTAGCAGAAGCGGATTTACCATATTAGCCGCCCTAGGCCTGAAGAAAATTGCCGCCCTTACTCTACAAGTAATATTACAGCTACAATAAAAAGAACCTGAAAACATCTAGAAGAACCCACAAAGTACCTAAAAAGAATCTATGAAATACCACAAGGACCGATAAAGAACATAAGAAGTATCTGAAAGGACCTGAAAGATCCTAAACAGCATTCAAAAATCTTATAAAAGGCGATTTAAGGTTGGGAAAAATGGCTGCCTTTACCGTACATGTAAAATAGTAAACAGTAAGTGTTTGTTTAATGTTTACCGTCAAAAGAGTGGATTATAGAATCATAATTGATCGTTCGCAGTAAGTTAGACTCAATTCCAAGTACAGCAAGATCATTCAACAGGTCATTCTTCATTGAAGATCGTAAATAATTTTTGACGCACCGCAACCACAAAAAATTTCTTTTTTTCGGAGCATTTTGTCACGGGTGTGCAAACCCACATCCTTAAAGCAATCTCCAAATTCCGATATATCGATTGTAGATCGCTGTCTCGAAACCACCTATTATGTGCGATGCTGTTTCCCGTCGTTTGTTTGTTTTTCGAAAATGAAGACACTCATTCTTAAAAATATCTTCGAGGTCAGACACGTATGTCCTCTGCAGGGCCTTTGCCTTTTTTGCCAACTTCAACCCAGCTTAGCGACGGCAGCGTAGTTGAAAATATCGGATATATTCGTCTTGTTGTTTCCAGAATTCACATTGAAACTTATCGATTTCAATCAGGAATGTAGCAACTCTCATACGGTCTTGACCAGACAATTTCACTTCTTCATGTCGAGATTCGCCGGGATGCAGCTTTCTCTTCCTCTTACTCTTTGTATCTTGTTCATATTCCTTAGTGTTTAGGACTTTTTCGATTCTCTTTAGTTCTTTTAGGTACTTTATAGGTTTTATGGTTAGCAAATATATTCTGCCCCAATTTGTCGCTCGCAAAACTCTTCCACCTCCAAAAATTTTTCGCTCGGAAAAATGTTCCGCCTCCAAAAATTTTTCATTTTCAAAACTATCCGCCCGCAAAAATTTGGTACTAAAGTCTACTCAGCCTAGTGGTAAATCCGCCCCTGGGTCCAAGTGTTTCTTACGGGGCTATACAAATTCATCCGATTACTAAAGTATTCAACCGGCCACTTATGACATCAAAGATGAAGCAGTCAAATAACACCAATCTTTTGGATGCACGAGGAAGTAGGATTAACGTACCTAGCTGAAATTTATAAGATAGCAAGTTCGGTGGATACTTATTGCATAATCACATGGAATCATAGTTGGTGGTTTCAGTAGCCTTGGAGTTGATGTTCAAGTCGGTGATGCTTAAAACACATGAAAGATACTACATTGGCATGGCTGTAAATATCCTAGGCCACAGTTTTCCGTTGCGTAATCAGGAGACTGATTACGCAACGGAAAAATACTCCAAAGAAAGCCCCAGGGTATACAAGCGGTAACCAATTTTAAACGCGGAAGGTTCAACAATGAATGAAGAACGTGAAGCAGTAAAGACCTTCCTGATCAACTTGAAAACAAAAAGTTTTTGAGACTTAAGGACAAAATTCGGAGATCGAAGTGCGGATCCAAAACCTTTGATGGCCATTTTCTATGTACATCTGTATTTATATGATATTGCTTTGTTGGAATCGAATGAAGTTGTATGAAGCCATACATTTTAGCCCCAGTGCCATATATTATAGGCCCAGATAGAAAAGGAGAATTTCAGATCACAGATTTTGATTTGCTATGCTTACTTTTTGCGTTCCACACTCTGGATATCCTTGAGGTCCACTAATTTTCAATACATTTACCGTGCCACCATTACCACGGAAAAAACACCTGCCCAAAAAATAATTTTCGTTAAAAATACAAAAAATCAGTGACGTTTTACCTATCGTAAAATCCGTAAGTATAAATTCGGCCTACAAAGCCTTCAGGTGTTCTCAAAGTGAATTCCATGCCTTCTTCATTGCAAACTTGTGAGACTGATGTGAAATAGTCATATTAGCAGCATTTCGTTAGCAGAACAAAGTAGAAACATTACCGTCAAGACATTCACTGTCATATCCGTTCCGACCAATGCTCCTTTCGTAATAATCGTACCCAGCTGAATCAAACATGTTTGGATTTTTTAAGTCCAGTTCTCTTGTATCTCGATCACTCAATTCGCAGTTGGGTGGATCACGATCACCGTATGGGGCAGGAGTTTCCCTGAAATACCAAATATGCAAATGTATCGAAATTGATGCCGTCAGTCAACTACAAGTATGCTACCTATAGTTAAAGCTCCTACAGAAAAAATCTCTCGCTTCTATGCATTCTCGTTGGCATTGAAGCAGGTTCGGTGCAAAAAGAGATTTTCTCACAAATTGTCTTCTCATTTTGCGGCGAGACGCCATTTGTTTGAAGTTGTCCGTGTCATCGCACCGCGTCGACTGCGGACGGATTGGCCCATGTCCACCAAACCCGTCACCAGAAATAGCGTTTATTGTGTTATCATATCCAGATTGTACTGATGGCCGGTAGGGAGATTCAAACTGTGGATAGCCTCCAGGGAGTGGTGGTCGTCGTGCATACCCACCTTCGAATTCTCGGTCATATGATGATGAACCATAGGCCTAAAAAAAGATTATTTAAGTTTTGAGTAGATTCTGATAAGGTATAAATTTTACGGAGTAGCCAGGTCTTGGACCGTAAGGTCTATCAGCAAATCTGTCTTCGTATTCTAAATCATAGTAGGACGGTGGTGGAAATCGACCATATCCTGTCAAAATATCAGTTTTAAATACAAGGAAAAAAGGAAATATTTATTAATTGTTAGCGCAGCAAAAAAGCTTAATCGAATACGTACCTGCTCCACTTGAAAATCGATCTCTGTTGCCATATTTATAAATATCAACAGGGTACCTGTCGTTACCTACCGGGAACCGGTTTGGGGATACTGGAGGAAACCTGCTGTCAGAAGGTGGAGGAGGATATGGCTTAGGTCCTGCGGGATAACGTGGCGGATCGACAATCGGTCTCCGGGAATCCGGTACATCAACTGGAGGGAACCTTCCTGATTCAGGTGGAGGATACCTTCCTGGTTCAGGTGGAGGATATCTTCCTGGTTCAGAAGGAGGATACCTCCCTGGCTCTGGAGGAACGAATTTCCCTGGCTGGGCTGGTGGATATCCAGGTCGACCAGGAGTTCCGTCTATAGGAATTCTAGGATATGCTCCAGGGCGATATCGGTCAGGGTACTGATTATCTATTGGACCTCCGATTCCAGGTGGAGTTATTCGTGGAGGGAAACGGCCTCCAGCATATCTATCATTATAAGCATCTTCAGGATAACGAGAGCCAGGATATCGTTCTGAATAACCAAAATAGGAGTAAGAATCTCTACCGCCAACAGAAAAACCTCGCATTGGAGGCCTGTAACGGTCGTCAGGATATCTATTATCAGTTATTGGTGGGTACCGGTCAGATGGGTATCTGTCATCATATGCAGGGTATCTACCTCTGTCTGGGTATCTTTCACCAATTCGATCTGGTGGAAACCGATCACCACCGTAGCTAGGTGGTCGATTTTTATCTCTATCTCCGGGATAAAACTCTTCTGGTGGATATTTGTCCCTATCCATTCCTGGGTACCTATCTCTGTCCATTCCAGGATATCTATCTCTATCCATTCCGGGATATCTATCTCTATCCATTCCAGGATATCTATCTCTATCCATTCCAGGATATCTGTCTCTATCCATTCCAGGATATCTGTCTCTATCCATCCCAGGATACCTGTCTCTATCCATTCCCGGGTATCGATCACGATCTCCACCTGGATAACGGTCCATACCAGGGTATCGGTCTCCATCTATTCCCGGGAAGCGATCTCGATCCATATCGGGAAGTCCACCACTTCCCGGATAACCACTGCCACCAGGATATCGGTCACCTCCTGGATATCGGTCTCTATCGGAACCAGGAGGATAACGATCGTTTGGATGTCTATCGCCAGCTGGATATCTGTCGGCTGGATATTTATCAGCTGGATATCGATCTAGAAAGAGTTAATCAATGTGCAGGTGTATATTGAAACACGTTCTCATAGTGTTTTGGTTCGAAAAACATTCTCATGGATGAATGAAGTTACTGTGCTTTAAATGTAATTATTATGTTTCAGGCAAAATCTTTTACTAAAATCGATTTAATAATGTTCATTTCACCATACTTTGGATAAGCGGAAAATTAGTTTTAGATTTTAAATAAAAAATTGGAAAATAAAGAATGTGAAGGCTAAGTGATTCATTTTAAACATATTTCGTACCATAGTCTGGTGTCATGGCAGGTTTATCGTAAGGATACTTCCCGTCAGAAGGCGGATATTTACCAGGGAATCGATCACGATCACCACCAGTATCTGGTCGTTGATTTTGCCTGTCATCATCTCCGCCGCCAACCACGTTCACTGCAATCATATTCGTTACTCAACCACTGCGATGCTATGCTAATTTTAATTAAGCTGCTCCATTAAACTTACACATTAAATTCTCGTAATAATCGTAATCGGCGTCATAAATTATCCTCATTCCATCCCGCTGATTGTATCGGCTCAGACGGCATGTTCGAAATCGATCACTATACACTGCTGATCTGAAAGAAGGCGTAGCTCGTTAATTGGCGGTAATCGATAATTAATTGCAGGGAAAATTGCTCTTGATTTGAGCTGAAGGCAACAAAAGTACCTGCACTGGAAACTGGTCTGGCGGAGGCACTCGTCCAAGCATTCACTCAGCGATCGTCCTGTTATTTCCGAATGGAATTCGCCACCGAGACGCGAATTGCGGTAGCGCTGAAAAGCGGTGTCTGGTCGTCTACCGCTCGAGAATAGGTGCGATGTGACTGAGTTATCAGGGTATTCGGTGCCTCGTTCTGTATTGAAAAGATGAAGGAAAGTGTTACTAATGCTGCTTTAAATTGAATTGGTTGGAAAGGGAATTGAATACATTAATCAGAATAATGAAAGTAAAAAGTTGGACAAATTTGTTGATTGTGCACATTAAATTTAAAAGTGTACACATAAAATTTTTCTTTTTCGCATTTAAATATTAAACACTTTCTGACAATTTTAATTAAAATTTGTATGATAACTATTTATTTCGGTACTTACGGTTATCCAAACAAACTAAATCATAGAAATGATGCGTGGGACTGGAACTGATGCTAATGTCATCTTTTTGCGATATCGAATCTTCTTCGGAAAGAATACATTGTTTTGTTTGATCGTCAAATTCTACTGAGCGACAAAAATATCTGCAATAAAGACCAAAAATCACACCGCGATCGAAGCTTAAGGAAGAATTTCACTGTATACTTTTCAGCTCGCAAACACATTGTTTGGCATTCTTCTAAAGTCATATTATTAAAAATATCCACTTCGAATGGACCACCAAGTCGCTTATTTTCCTCTTTTACAAATACTGCAAGGCCATCGCATCGTCTTTCGGCTACAATACATATCATTATCTGTTAGATAGTTTTGAAAAAAATTTAAGAACAGTGCTTTACCATTTAGGCAAGTGTTTTCCAAATAATCAGAGTTTGCATCGTCTTCCAATAGTTCAGGATGTGTGCGTCTGGTAAACCTTTGTAAAGTTTAAAATTTACAGCGTTATGTAATTTAACAAAAACTAAATAAGGCTTTTATACCAAAATACAATCTTTTCAATAATATTTTTATAGAATCTATCACCATTTGGGCATACTTAGTTGCATATCAGAATCTACGTATAGCAATATTATTAGTTTTTATGCAAATCTATATTAGTTTGGCTAGTTCAACTTTAAAGAAGTAAATTTTAATATTATTTATTTTTTTCTATCAGTGAGCTTTATTTAATTCATGCTTAGACAACAGTAGCTTCAAAAATTTGTTACAACTTAAAACCAACTTAGAAATGTTATATTTCTGCACATCTATCGAGTGTAGAAAATACAGTTTTTATTAAGTTCGGCTAAATTTGTAGTGGCGACCTTGAAAAAAATCGTCTTGTAAGCTTGATAAACAGATGAGCAGCTCTTGAGAGGGTTTGGACAATCTAATAAAATAAAAGTCAAATAGGCACCCTGCTCCAAAAGTTGGCCACTCAAAACTTTTCTCTCATAACAAGAATCAGACTCCATGCTTTTTTTTAAAGATTTTCATCCGTGTTGTGACGCAAGAGAGGTTTAAAAAAAAAAGAGTCACAGCAGGCCGAACTTTAGGAGCGAGGTGGGCAACCATTGGAACAATCACCTTAAACGGGGCAAATGCATTCTTTGGTTCGGAATGGCTAAATGTGTACGATGAACCAACAAGTTAATTGCTGCAGTTTGCTCTTCCGGCGATAGCATCATTACAATGTGCATATATACAATGTATATACAATGCTTTAATCTCATGTGTGGCCGTTATATATAAAGTGGCGCAAAAGTTTTTAACTCGAATGGATTTATTGGGAAGCCTACCAAACTTTAATTAATTCTTCTGCAAAGATAAAGTAGGAGTGTCAGTGATAAGACCAAATAAGGACTTTTGCTTAAGAGTCGGCAAAAACAGGTACGAAAATTTGAAGAGGATAAGTACGTATGCGTAATCACTAGTAAAATATGTAGACCCGCTATTACTTGGATATTTTTTTTATTAGCTTCAGGTGTTATCTGTAGTATAATAAAAGGAAACATAAATTTAGTCATTCAGAGTTCGCTAGTTGAAGTGAAAGCACCAAATTTACTCAAGGACGTTGATTTTATCTGAAAAAAGCTGAAAAACTTTGGACATCTCCAACGGATCAATTTGAAAAATCTTCGCTATAATCAAAAATGTATTGAAGCTTAAAGCATGCATCAATTGGGCTACACTCGCAGAAGACCGTGAAAAAGGGTGCAACGTCAAAGAAGGAAACGTGGACAATATGAAAAGAAGTGGTCAACTGTTGGTACTTTCCATAGAATCAAAAAGAAAGATTTGAGAATTGGCTGAAAACAAATCAGGAGTAGGAACGCAGAGAGTGACGAATTGGTTTAATCAAGGCAAACCGTTGAAGGATACATTCGATCCACTAACTGGGGACGACAAGCCTACAGACATTTGAAACCGGTTGAACTTCTGTCAGAAGCTGAAAAACCCTGCAATTTATGATGTCAATGCCCGTGGGCAAACCCAGCGCAAACATCCTTTTTGCGAACGATTCGTGGATTCAACTGCATGTAATACCTAATCGACACAATAAGACAGTAGGAACAAGCAATCCCGTAAATATTTCCAAAATTCGACTTGAAAGACATGGTAGCTGGCGGAGTGAGCAGCTGCGGAAAAAGCAAACTTCATTTTATTGAGCAAGAAATGCCTGTTCATGGTGAATATTAGAGTGAAAGTATCCTTCCTGTTTATGTCTTAGCAATCACCATCAATTTATGGACAAAAAGGAAGTAATTTTAATGTAAGATAAAGCTCAGGCGTGTACAGCTTTTATGAGCACTTTTTTAATGTGTAGAATTATTGGCGTGGTAATTCCCCTCTGATCTAAGTCCAATTGAAAATGTGTGGTCCAGATTAAAGGAGAATGTCTTTAGAGGTCCCAGACCAAAAAATAGACCGGAGCTGATTCGACGTATACAAGTTGAGTGGGACGCGATTTCGGTAGAGTATCTAAAAAATTTATGTGAAAGTTTCAGAAAGCGGATTTTAGACTGTATAAAAACGAAGGAGGATAAACTTCATCCTAATTCTGTTAATTTTTTTACCTAATGTGTGTCCATTATAATAAAATTATAATATTAAACCAATCTCTTTTCATTAAAATTTTATACAAGGAATACTAAGGGCAGCAACTATTTTGCCACTCTGTATATAGAAAGCCGGTCGTGGCAGGTATCAATGTCATTGTTGGTCGAGAAAAGTACCTCGATTGGTCGCGAAACAGTACATTAAGCCCGCCATCTTGCACGTTAATTGCTTTTGCGACCAGCCTTCTATATGATGGCCAGGTTCAAAGCCATTAGTTCCAACCCAAGGAATCGGTCCCAACCTAATCATTAAGTACCGATATTCAGCCGAACTGTCACTGGCCTTCCGTTGGCTCTATGTGTAGGCATCTTTACACCAATGCAAGATCTAGTGGGTCATTTTTTTGAGCCGATGAAATTTAAGTTGTGTTCGGATGATAAACAAAATTAGAAGTAGTTAGTGATTCTCAGAAGAGAGAGACATAAGGAAATGAAAACAGCTGTGAGAAATGAAGCAAATTGCCTGTAGTAGTAGTGAAGAGAAACTATAGGCACTATGGGTAAATTTGACAGACTTCTACTCCGCGAACAAGAAAGTAGAGACAGTAGGCCGTGTGTACGCGAATTTAACTAGTAACAACCAAAAGCTCGTAGAACTTAGGAAGTGGAGAAACCAAAGGAAGTATCTGAGTCCTATTGTAGTAATACTTATAGATTTTGTAGTTCTACTTATAGATTTTATCTTTGTAGTAAAATTGCTTCACTAAATTTCGTATATGTATACGCTTGTTTCATATCCTTAAATATGTCTGTTCTAAGTAGTGCTTTCATTACCGCAAGTGCAATCGGGGCAATTATTCAGGGTCATAAGCATCTAAATTGCCTGGTAGAAGATCAAAAATATTATAGACCTAGAAAAAAATGCATTAGTACTAAAACCTTACCGACTTAAGCTGCATGTCCGCAGATTTGAATCGTAATTAGCTGACCGGCATACGAATGAAAATTCATTCAAACATTTATCCTCACAATCCGAACGATTGGCGGCAGTGATCTTTAAGCGAAAAAAAAAATTCAGCCAGATATCGTATCTAAACTTCATTAACTTACCTCTTTTATATCGGATAGAGGTAGCTTCAATTTCTTCCTAGGATGTCTTTCGAATACATAGCGCCTGCTGGGGCATTCTCTTTCCGGGCGGCTTGCTAAGATTCGTAACGAATAAATAAAATGATTTGTTTCTAATTGAAAACATCATATTCCTTTCAACACTTACACGTCAGACAAATCTCAACAAAATGAACACTGTTCGGAACCAGCATCAAATTGCCTATTCCTTCGGGGGCAGCTTGCTCACGTGTCAAGTAGCACGTGGATTCTTCATATTCAGCACTTCCGCTGAATGATGCAATTCTGCTGCCTGGCTGAAAATCGAAGCTCGTGCACACTCTGACTAAGTTGTTGGCCGATGTTCGGTCGCGAAGACAAAGATCTTGACATTTTTCTAAAACACGAAAAGGTGGGGCAGTATCGCGGAAAATATCGTCGTCGAAACCTTGTAGCTGTTGATTTGGCAAACGTTCATATAAAACTCTGCCGAGACCGTTATTACATGTTGTCTGAGCTGAAATTCAAACGAAGAGGTATCTAACAAATAGGTTCCGAGGCATGAAAACCACTTACCTGATATAGTTATAATGTTGCTTATAAAAAACCACACAAAAATGGTATGAAAGCTCGGCATTTTGATGTGAAAAGCTTTCAAATTCATAATGATTGGTGTTGTTTTCACTATCATCTATTAATTCGTCGCATAACCTGCAAGCGGAAAAAGATAAAAAATTGTGTATTTATTCCTATTCCCACTGGAGCGAAATGAATTGCCGCGGAAAGCATTCTTTAATTAGTAATGAAATAAAATGAATGTCGACCTTAAAACTAGATGTCATTGTTTTGAGATTCGAAATTTCGCAAGAATATGAAAAATTGTAAAATGAGAGTTCTTATTCCTTTTCATTCCTGTGCTCACTGCGTAACATACATTTTGAACCGAATTTCCCGCTTCGAAACGAACAAATGAATTATATCGCTGACTGAAAAAGGAGCCGACCCATTGAAAAGCATTGAAATGTCGCTTAGCACCAACTATTAGCATCTGCAATTTCACCTTCCAAATTTCCAATTCACTATGATTGGTGCTGATTATCGAACGAATCGGAATTTCGGCAATTTTTTCAAAATATTCATTCCTACTCGATATGCTTGGATTTTCACCAATTTCAACGCAAACAACAATTACTACTTGGAAAGGATTAAGATTCCGCCGTTAGAGAGACCAGACTCAGATTATTCGTCGTCGGAAAAATAAAGCTTGTAATAATCATAACTTTAGTCAAAGTAAAAATTTTGCTATATCCACATCTCCTATCGGTTCCTTTTTCCATCATAACAATAGAATCTTGATACCAAAACTTTGAATCCCAAGCCGAACAATTCTCGAGTAAGTGATCCTATTCACATTGAATGCAACGTTGATGATGTTGATTTCCAAGTACTCTGCAACACCGAGCTATCCACAGCATCTAACATCAGTACCAAAGCAGTTTTATCTCCGTACAATAATTTTATTCAAAAAATTTAAGGAGACGATGTGTCCTAATAATATAAGGTCTTCTTCTCCTAAAGATATATGTGATCTATTCATAGATAGTTTCCAAAAAGTTTTTAACGCACCAGACCCATCAAACTCAAATCTTTCTTTCTCTCACTCAGCTCTAACAGCTTTTGTCAACCATTTAGAAATCTCACGTAATGAAATACGTATAGATGTTTTAGAACTTGACTGCAACAAAGGTCCCGGGCCTGATCTTCTTCCTCCGACCTTCTTGCGCAAGTATGTAACGCAGCTTATAAATCCATTGCATAGTTTCTTTAATAGATCACTTTTGTCTGCAGTTTTCCCATCCTGTTGGAAGCTTAAAGTTACGGTCAGACATCGCTACTTTTTGCGCTGCGCAGCACAAAAAACTGCGTTGACAGCAAGTAGCGATGTGTGATCAATGTAGAAACCTTGAAAACTGCTCCTGCAGCCAGACTGCGGTTGCAGCTTGCAGCTTAAAAAGTAGCGATGTATGAACAGCTTTTCAATGAGCTGCAAGTGCAGCAAAAAAATATTTATTTGGTTGAAACTTTGCTGCGGTTGCATCTGCAGCTTTTTGTTTTGTTATTGCCGATTCAATTAGTGCAATGCCTCGTAGAAGTACGGGCAGTCAGGCTACGTAATCGTTGTCGCTGTGAGGTCATGGCGTTAGGCCATTTTGCCATTTCCACGAGGCAGTGCCGACACACACCGAGATTTCACATGCGGTTTTTTCGCTAAAATATGAATAAAACGTTAGTTTTTTGTGCGTGAACGCTTTATAATAGTTGCCGTGTTCCATTTTTACTAATTAGTACTTGCAAGTACTTGGGAGTAGAGCACAAAAGGAACGCCATCTTCGTTCGTACGAGCAGATTCTAATCTGTCAAATTATATGCAGTTTTCAAATGTAAAGCAGTTGAAAATAAAGGGAGAAAACAACGAGTATAAACTACCACAATCAATAAAGAATATAAAAGGAACTAGCAGAAAATTACATCTTTTAACTTTCCACACATTATGAGGGCTATTTCTAATTTCCTAACTACCAAAACATTCAACATAACCATGAAAAAACCAAAACCACCTATTGGCAGCTAACACTACCAATGACAACTAACATAGCCACCTCACGGCAAAAAAAGGCGTAACTGCTCATGAACTACTCGCGAACGAGAGCGCGAGTAGTTGGAAGTAGCCAGAAGTACTTGCGAGTACTAAATAGTAATAATGAAACACTGGCAATAATATGTAGCCATAACTTTCATTTTGTAACGACCAATTGCATCGCGATAGTAAATCGACACGGAACATCACATAACCTAACAACAACTGATAAACATTTCGTAGCGATTTTTTCCAATTATACCAAACGCACCGCATTAATTTCTGTTTTAGCTGTTCACTAGCACTGTTCCGCATATAAGTTAATAATTCAAACGCGGGTTTTATGTAAAAAAAATATTTTTAAGGGCAGAGCCCGTGTTTATTCTGATAGAGTTGAAATTAGACTGAATACAATTGTAAATTCTTAAACTAGAGTGAAGCGTCTAAATTGCAGCGACAGCATTTTGAATCTCACAGAATCGTGGTTTCATGTCGCGATGCAGCCCTTGCGTCGGCAGTTTTGTAACGTGGGAAGATGTTAACTTATACCATTATTATAGAGATAGTATTTAAGGGCACACGAAACAGGTACATTAAAGATTTATAACTGTCGCCTTTTAGGATAAAAAGAAGACAAATTATAAACATGATAGCATGTAGACATATTGAAAACAATTTTACCTGCAGCCAAAAAACGTAACGTTATGACTAATCGTTCACTTGGGCTTACTGATTTTCTTATCCAAGTGTTTTTTTTCTTTATTAAAGGAGTCACCAGTAGTAGAAGTTCATCAAAATCAGTACCCGATATTCTCAAAAAGTTTTTATAGAATGCTTCGTCACCTAAACGCAATTCATTTAACAAACAATGCGCAGCTTCATAGTGTTCTCTATTTGCCATCCATCTCCTCACCCAACAGCTTCTGTTTTTTCTTTTCTTTTTTCTTTTATTCAAAACTATAACTAAACAAGCCGCAGCCAACACTTCTGGATCATCGAAATACATAGTAGTAACACAACTGGTTGAAACTTCCTAACAAACTAAATAGTAAAATACTGCAACAGAGGTTGCGCGCAGCAAAAACTGCGAGTTATGTGTGAACACCTTCGCAGTTTCCTTCGCAAGAAGTTGCAGCTACCCGGTTGCGCGCAGTAAAAGTAGCGGGTTGCACCCACTATGTGTGAACAGAGTTAGCAGTTTTTGCTTCTGCAACCTAAAAACTGCGCAGTAAAAGTAGCGATGTCTGACTCAAGCATTAGTGTGGTAGTCGACACTATATCGGAAATTATAGGGGCATTGTCATTTTGTCTTCGACTCCAAACTTTTCGAAAAGGTGATCTACGATAAACTTTCTCCGATTGTTGACTCCCGTCTGTACGAGCTGCAACATGGCTTTCGAAAAGGTCACTCAACTACCACAAATTTGACAGTCCAGATCTCAAACGTTCTGTGTAAAACGGAGAAAGGGTACCAAATCGACGCAGTTTACATCGACTTTAGTAAAGCATTTGACAGAGCTGACCATTCTGCCTTAATTCTTAACCGTCAGAAATTCGGTCTTGCCGGATCTTTACTTAGCTGGCTGACTTCCAAACTTCGCAATTGAAAATAATGTGTCAAATTTCAAGGACTTTTATCGAAAAGCGTTTCTGCTACCTCTAGTGTACCGCGATCAAACAAGGTATCATCGTGAAAAAAGTTATTTCAAACCAAAGGTAGAAAGTCAAGTTTTTCTTAAATATCTCGTTAACTGTTGGCTCAACGTAATTTATTCACATCAAATTTTTTCATAACATAAATCTACATAGTAACAGAAATTCACGCGGGACCAATAGTTCTTGAGATATGAGCCTGAGAGAAGTTCGACGAAATGCACATCATTTATTCTGGTTTATGCATTGTGAAGAAAATAGACGACAAGGGCATTAAAACTTCGAAAATTTCTCAGAGAAAGAAAAACCAAAAAGCTCAGTAGAAACTTGATCGCAGTTCGTTTTTACTCATTGAAAATATATCCATGGAGTGATTTTCTCTAATACCACTACATTGACTATTTGTATGTATGGATGTTCTGTGACAACCAGGCCATCTACATGTTTGAAAAACTAATTAACCAAGTCATAGAACTTTTATTATTTCATAAACCGCCATTACTCACCCAACCATTTATCATTTATTTTTATGTATTTATCATTACCATTGATGGTCAGAGCAATTTGAAACCATCATTTGAAAATTTCAAATTATTAATGTTACATGGCGTTGGCAACTAACTCACCTGGCATGTTATTATTGCAATCTGGTCGAGTTGTAAAAAGCAGAAAGGCAAGCAGACTTTTGACCTCAATCAATGCGTAGAACTGGAAAAGTCAGAATGCGTAACGAATCAGATAATCTGATCGCCGGAAGTCAGTTCCGGTCCTTTGTGTAAAACTGGGAGTAGAAATTATTCATAATGTCGAACGTGAAATAAAACAGAGAAAACTACTTGACACCATCGCCTCGCCAAGTTGTCGCCAGTGCTTCTGCCAGCAGTGCATATGGCCAAACATTGTCGAGACGGCTATTAGGAGAATATTCGAATCGAAGTGGACAGTACTAGCATGGTACGTGTATTTGTACCGAAAATGGCACAAAGCCAATGACTGTTGCAATTATTTTCATGGCTCTTCGATTCCATTGAATTATAAGCATTACCAATTTTTTATATTTGCGATCAAATCAGTCAGTAGAGATCAATATTTTTAGACAACTTATCGTTAGAATATTCAGTTAAATCACTAAAAAGATATATAATGAAATATCATAGACAATTGTAAAATCTGGTGCCACGAGGGACAATCAGGGCTCAGTCATGAAGAAAATTATTTTCATCAAATTCAAACAAATCAAATTACTACTGAAACTGGAATAGCATAGCATATATTAAATAGCTTGAAAGCTCTACAATTTACGTTGGCCAACTTTGAACTAGTCTCATATCTCACCACTCCAATGTGAGATGCGGTGGCTGAAACAAAATTTCACTTATTTTCCGAGGGCTAATTCGCCTGCATTTCGTATCAGTATTTCATTAAACGCCAAAGAAGTCGATTTTAATACTTTGAAAAGAGACCCTGTAATTAAACCTCAACGTTTATCCTTGAATAAATATAATACATTTAAATATTTGCGTGGTTATTTTTCTATGATGATGTGACACTCAGAGGATGCCCAATGATGCTACGGGACAGCCTTCCCTGTCAGGAAGTTGACGTTAAAGTTGTTGGAGGGATGAGCTTACAAGAGATGACAATGCACGTTTCACTTAGCAGGGAGAAAAAGTAGAAAGTAGGCTATTCCACATTTGTATTAATCTAGATAGGATAAAATCGTAGAAATTAACGGTTCGACTGGCACTAACCTGAGGAATATAAAAGTGCTCTTACGCAAAGAAATTGCTTTACACGGAATAAGACTTCATACTTTGTTAGAACAATATCCATAGCTATAGCGATAAGGAAGAGAAAGGCAATCCACATTACCTAGATGTTCTAAGCTTCAACTGCGTGGAGCAGTAGAACAGTTAATAAAAATGCCCGTATAAAAGTGCCGTTTCCCTGGTTTTGAAGAACTTGACATACTTTGCTTTCCCATACTGTGGTAATAATAATGTCATTGCCAATAAGCTTGAAAGATTTCCGCTGGACTTTTTCTAACGTCGCTTAAGCACTGTGGCCTGTAGAAGCCTATATGTGCGGATAATACTGACCGATAACTGTTCGATTTTTAATAAGGATTAATCAATGACACGCTCGTTCTAGCATATTATTCTAGAAGTTAGCTGCTGTATTCGGTAACTTCAAACCTTTTTAGTTCCACTGTAAACAACTGTGTTTTCCTTCGACTTCCATTAAATATGGAAATCAAGTTTTTACTTCCTTTCTAAGAAGCTGTGATCTGCTTGCTCAGTACTTTGACAAGATGTACTGTATGTCCTTCACAGTTTTTCCTCCTCATAAACTCCCGAGCAAACTATCGGCATAAGTCTCTACTATTTCTTCAATTATGCTTTCTATTGTGGAATCCATCATAAGAAAACTCAAATCTTCTTCAAGCATAGGCATGAATAGATTTTCAACGATATGTTAAAAATAACGAGCACTTCATAAAGGCTACTTTTGACCATCATCATTCATAAATCAAGAATCAGTACGAGCATTTAATTGAAAAGGAATGACACGATTTAGTCCCAGGTCGCTCAACATCAAGGAACCTCGAACACCTCAGGAGTTTTGTTGCTTTAGAGACTTAGTTTTTCTTCACACATTACTAAATGGATAGAAACACACCTATGTGATCGATCTTGCAATGTTTAATATGTTTCTTGTCTCTCACATCCTTTCGACCTTGGAACCGGTATTCGACAAGGCTCTATTCTGGGTCCCCTCTACTTTCTACTTTATATGAACGATCTGCCTTCACTTCTTTCTTCTGAATGTCTTTTTCATGCCGGTGATCTTAAATTCTTCGTGACCACATAGTCGATTGATAATCATTTCACACTCATATTCACGTTGATTGTGAATGTTTACAAGCCTCTTTCCCAGCCTCAGCGCCAAGAGTTAATACGGGAATGTTTTACTTTCCACTGCTGGACTCAAACCGAGATGTCTGATCGTTTTACTGTGGAGCTCAAACCTATTATAGCCTCATTGAAAAGACCCTAAATATTGCAACGTCTTTCAATAACACCGGCTGAGGTGGTTTTCAATTAAAGTAGACATTTTAGTGAGGAATCTTTCGGCGGAAAGTTATGAAACCGTCAAGTCGATTACCAGATACAATACGCCAATATTTTTATAAGCTCTATTGCTCACCAAAACACAAGCTTTATTATCAAAACTTGACGTGTTTTACATATGCGTTGGATATCGAGAAGCCTTTCGACGCCATATTGTAACAAGATAACCACGGCTCATGGACATGCTGCTTAAAAATGTTGTCCCGCGAAAATCGGAAATTGTAAGAAAAACCTAGGTTAAGTTTTAGGTTAGGCTAAGCTTATTGTAGTTACGAGGTTGGGTCATGAGCTTCACGGAATAGGAGGTAAGAAGTGTAAATAAAAATGCAAATTTCTGTTTCTTTTTCAAATATTCGCTTGCTGGTCTAATAAATTTTTCGGACCTTTCAATTAGTTTATGTATATATTCTAAAAATAAATTTCAGTCAATGCATTCCTACATCAAAAGCCAGTTTGTTAAAAAAGCTCTCCATGCTCTCATTGAGCATATTGAAAAATTTCTGGCTCAGAAGCAGAATACACATGTGGTTTTTTGGCGTTTAGGGACTTTTAACTACATCAGATCTATCTGATGCGATTGTGGAAGCACTCGTAAAGCTGGATTTTGTTCAGCAGCTCTTTCAAAACAATGTGGTATCCTCTTTGGAAACTAAACGGAGTAAGCACTATTTACAAGAAAGAATAAAGTTCCTCGATTTGACGTACCAAACTTACACAAAGTTTCCACTGACCTGAGCCTAAGGGTCCAATATTTGGAATTCGTCCGTAACTTGAAGACCCTGAGGAAAGATAACACAGCAAAAAGAGTACGGAAGGCCTTTACTGTACTTTACTGCTGCAAGAGATTCATAGAGGCTAGTGGGGGTTTACAGGCTCACACTGTGGCATGGCCTTATACCACTGTGGTTGAGCCGACACTACTGTATGGGATGGTGTTATAGTGAGCTGAAGCTGAGTTTGGCCATTCTACAATCTTATTTGACTTCTGGCATTCTACTTTTCAACTTGCACTCCTGATGAGGATGAAAAAAATGATGGTGCAGAGTAGGGGCTTATTCACGTGTATACCGATGGCTCAAAACTGAACAATAAAGTTGGCAGCAGTATATATATTTTTTTCTATGATGATGCCAAAGCACAGCCTTGGCGGAAGGAAATTTAAGGAAAGGGAGGAAGGAAGGGTTGAGTTTGCAGGAGAGCAGGTGAGCTACAAGGGAGCAGATTTAATATTTCATTCAAGCAAAGACCATAATAATAGCGATAAAGAACGTCCGTGCTCAAGGAATTCAATACGTGCAGTAATAGTTTCATCGCCAATAAGCTTGAAAGCTTTGCGTTGGACTTTGTCTAGTTCCGCTAAAGTCGTGCGTCCTGCCGCAACCCATATATGAGAGTTATACTCAAGTCTTGGTCTTACGAGAGTCTTGTAGATGTGCACTATGTTTGATGGTGTAAAGTATTTCTTGCCTCTCTGAAGGAATTCTTGGCATTTCATGGCATTTTTCGCAATTTAAAAAATATGGCCGGTCCAGTTTAGTTTGCTGGAGAAGTTAGATCCTAGTAGGTTCAGCGAAGGTGATTTGGAAATAGTCACCTCATCAACGGAAATATTGTGCCTAGTAGGAGGAGGGTAAGGCTTGAGCGAAAGTCGACAGCATTGGGTTTTGAGCGCATTAAACACAACACGGTTTGCTAAGCCCCAAGCGATAATGTTTAATAGGTCCCCGTTTAGCGATGCAAAGATGTGATCTCTACTAATAGAAGTGGCATTTCCACGAGAGTCAGCCACTCTGTCAAAAGAGTATGTGAATTCAATGGTGCTGCCATCGGTAAAACTATGAATCGGATTGAAAGTGGAGGAAAAAATGTCCTTTATAAATAAAAGAAAGAGAGTTGGTGAAAGAACAGTATCTTGCGGAGCCCCGGCATTGGTGGTGTGGACACATGATTTGAGTCCATTAAGAACAATTTGAAAGGAATGATCTACAAGCAAATTTTCAATCCACTTGACGAAGACGGGGTGAAGACCAAATGCACGAAGCTTGTTTAATAGGCCAGGCCTTCAAAATATCAAGAGAAACGATCATTGCTTCACCAAAATTATGGAGTCAACGATTCCATCTCTCAGTGAGAAATGTAAGTACCCCAATGGAGTGCCTAGAACGGAAACTATACTGGCGGTCGTTGATAAGATGGTTCAACTCAAGATATTTCATTAATTTTGAGTTCAGAAGTGATTCAAATACCTTAGACAGAACCAAAACAATTGCAATAGGTGGATAGTTAAGCTAAATTTAAGGCAGTGATATCTTTTGCGTCTCGAACCATTGTAGTATTTTTTAAGCGGAGGGAATGGCTGTGTTTAAAACTGTCGACTGGCTTGTGTACACTGAAATATTTGGATTAAATATATGCATTTTTACAGACAGTCGATCGGCTTTAATTTTTCTGGTTGGTTCTTGTACAGTTTACAAATTCATAGTGAAAAGACATGCATCTTTTTGAGAAATATTGAGACACTCCATAGTACAATTGATTTGAATACCGGAACATAGGTTACTGGAGTTAACTGTGTGACTGATAAACTCGCAAGGTTTAGTACGCTGCCGGATAGTTCATGCCCTTTCACTATAGGTAAGCCGATGTTATTGGCCAAACTAGCCATTACACCTCGAAGGCACAAAGAAGTCCTGGGCCGAAGAATTATCTTGAGCCCTGGGTCTCCATGGTTGCACGTAGTTTGTTGCTAAGTCCAACGTTTAGTGCTCTTCATTGTGTAGTGGCCGTTTTGAGTAGAGTAGCACACACAGCAGTTGGGCGTGGGATTCAATGATTTCTATCGGAGCTATGGGTCAGATGATGAAGAAGAGTTCGTTTTCCATCTCATGTGCCAGTTACTGACTGTAGCGAGGAAGAGAATGGTCTTTTGTGGGGCATCCTCTTAGGTCTCACTGAAAAATTCTTTATTGACTTTTACGGTATTGTACAGCTCATCAAAGGCACCAAATAGTTTCCTAAGTTCAGTGGCTGAGAGGCACTGGCTTTCCCTAGTTTTGGAATTTTTTCGGATTATTTGATATATCGGAAAATTTCGATGAAATCCACGGATGAAATCAAAATTCAAAGGATAGGTTGATTTAAACATGAGCTTGTTATGGTAGACTTATTGCTGCTTCGTTGGAACAGTGTTCCCAGCACTGAACAATTTCTTCATTTAAGTTATAGGAGATGCTGTCGAGAATAGGTTTTGGTTGTTTTGGGTAAGAAATGGTTGATATGATACTCAAAAAAGTCTTTCAACACTTTTTGATCACTCAAAAACAATTTCTCCGAAAATCAGTTTTCTAGCGGTTCTGATACGCTAGAGTTTTTAAGTCTACGGCTAATGAGCGATTTAAGGACTACTTCTTACTTCTCTATTATGCAGCTAAGAAGCTTCTCAGCTCCCCGGGATAGTCTGGATACGAATACTTCCATTGGAGTCGCGACTTAAGATTGAGTTTCTGTTCGCGATAGAGGTGAAGCAATTTGAGAGATAGAAAGTTTGGGTATGCCTAAGCCCTTTTGCACCCTTGAAGGTTTGATATTTTACTGTATTGTAAGGACTGCTGTGCATACTGTTAAAGATAAAGATGCATCAGCTGCAAAAGTTATGGGATATAGGAGACTGCAACAGTGATCGTGATGGCAAAGTGGTGTTGATTTAAGTTGGTGCTACTGAATTTGCTGCTCACCTTGTTTAAGCTACTGCTTCTGTTATGATTGTTGTAACGTTGTCACTGATGTTGTAGCGGCTGCTGTTGTTCAGCATTGAGCATATACGGAGTCAACTGAACATCAGATACCACAAACTCAGATGCTTTCGGTGAGGTGGAGACCCTTTCAGGTGAACAAATTGTAAGCAAAGTACTCCTGTCAGTGTTAGCTGGTTCTAGTAAGTTACCAAACCAAAATTGAAGTCCCGGAATTATATTCCCGATAATTTTGAAGTCACAGGATAAAAACTTATAAGTCAGTAAGACTTCACTTGAGAAGAACCTTGATCAAGCTTGAGGATCGTTATTACTACGACTGTTTTTGTAAGGAGAATAAAATGATAAATAAAGGAAAACACACACTTAAGCCATGAAATTACGATTGGTGGCAACTGGTACGGCATAGCATTGTTGATCAAATCAACTTCAAACTTATAAATGCAGGCTTCTTAAGTGTTAGCAATTTAGAACTCTTTAGAAGAAGCCATGAGCGTTGATATCATCTAAAATGTTGAATATCATTGTGATGAAAGGTTTGAAAACCTGTTTTGAATAAACTGTGATAATGGTGGCTTTCTCTGTGTCACTTCTGGCTAATTTCCTGTTGCCAGTTGATAAATATGCTTCGCTGATAGTGAGTTTGATAGCAAATAGTTGATTTTTTATTGTAAAAACGAGTTTCTCACAGAATGAGCTATACTTTAACTTTTTCTCTTTTGCAAGTGCCAGGGTGAGTTTTCTAGAAGCTTTACTGAATCATAATTTTGTTTTGGGTAGCCTGTGTAGCTGTACGCCAGTTTTTTCCTGAATTAGGATTTCAATTGATGAAGAGTTAGTTATTTAGTTTTATGTATTGCACTAGCGAATGATTCCAAGACATGCTCATTGAACAGATTAATTGCAGAATCAATATCGCTTATGAAGCCAGAAAAAGCTTACACCTTCTTGAAACTGATTGTCCAGTTTCATGCGGCTCATAACGGCATAACATTCTTTTATGCAGCTGTAATGGACTTAAGAATAAACAAACATTAAGGCAACGTAGCACCTCCAAATTTTTAAAAAATAGATTTTTGTTTTTTGATTGAATATGTTAGAATGAAGGTTTTAAAACATGATTTTAATAATATAAAATTGAAATTCTAAAACAAAAAAATTTTATGAGTATATATAGCGAAGCGCCCCAAGATCATTTTTTCTATGATTTTCGTTCACTTCGCTATATCGCTACATCGACTTAAGCCAAAGTGTAGACAAAGATAAGTGAGTCATCTCCTTTAAAAGAAGCAAAAAATAAGCTAGCCTTGGAAAAAAAAAACAAAAAATAGCTGTAAAAGAAGTTTCTAAAAAAAGTGTAGAATCTCCAAAAAAAGGTCCGAAAAAAGTTCACCCGCCACTAAAATTAATGAAAAATTTAGCCACGTATTATGGCCTAACTATACGACGAAATCCTGATTCAGTTGAAAATATGCGCAAGGAAATTTGGGCAGCATATTACCACAAAATTTCAACTGATGAGAACCCTCAACACTGTTATTGTCCTGTTGGAGAAACGACTTGGTGTAACTGGCGCAAGGCGGAGGCAGCGGGTGATAATGCATTAAACAATTTGAAGCATCCTCCACCTTTAAATGATGAGGTACAAGAAATTTTAAAGCCTATTTATGATGACTTATCATCAGAAGGTTTATTAAAGCGTTGCTTGGGCAGTTTTGCGCAGAATAATAACGAAAGCTATAATTCTTGTGTTTGGAATTCGGCCCCCAAAAACATACTTTTTGTGGGAAAAACGTACTAAATATGGCTGCAAATATTTCTGTATGTACATTTAATGAAGGATTTATGGCTATCTTGAAAATAATGCAAGTCATGGGAATTACAATTGGCCAATGTGCGCTGGAACATGCAGAGCATAGAGATGCTGCAATAACTAACCAGGCGGAAAAACACTCGACTGAGGCATCTAAAGAGGCCAGAACTGCTCGAAGGGAGCAAAAATTTTTAGAAGAGGAGGAGTATGAGCAAAAAGAAGGTGTATTGTACGATCCAAGCATCGCAGATTAATTTTCGATAAGATTTATTGCAAAAAATATTGAATTTTAACTTGAAACGCGATTTTCTCGAAACAACGTTTTTCAAGTTGGCGTGCATGATTAAGAAAAACAATATTATCCAATTGTTTTGAAATTTTAACACGTTAATCTGCACATGTTAATGCTCAGAATGAACTACGGAGGAAAAAAGCGGTATTAAACTTTTTTAGTTATAGCCGATTTTTGGGGAAAAAAAACCTCGATTTTCGAAAAAACGCCGCCATTTTGTTATTTTTCAACCAAATTTGTTTTTTTTAGTTCATTCTAAGGCCGCTTTGAGGTTGGTCAAAACCCTGGTTTTGTTTTTTTTGTCAAACTTTCCTGAGGGCAGTTATCATGCACGCCAGGTTTTTTTGGTGTATTTTCCAAAAAATTGTAACAGGCGACAGGGGGCCACAAAACATTTTTAACAATTTTTTTTATATAGTCTAAGACATATAAAGTATGTGTAAAAAGTTTCATTAAGAAATGTCTTTTTATTGAATTAAAAACAAGCCTTTGAAAATAACATTTTTTTTTTCAATTTGAAGGTGCTATGTCGCCTTAAAGAGAATTAAAATTTGAAGCGAACCAACTTAGAAAGGCTGGCATGCTTTTGACGGTAGTGCTATGCAGCTTCCCGATTGGCATTCTGATGACTTTAGTCAAACTCACTATCAGGCAAAAAAATCTTAAAGAACGATATGAAGTCCTGGTTGGAAGAATCTTTACGTGTGATCGTTAAACAATGGTAAAAAAAACTTTTGATATTAATAATAGTAAGAAAGGGGTCCTTGCTCTCAGTTTTTTTTACTGGACATTGTTTATTTAACAAGTGGGCAGCACAACTAGATGCCCCTCATAAAGACTGCTGCTTTAACCGAAGAAAAGAAGAAAAACAGTTCTTCAACTACTGTGCAAGTGACCCTTGCTGGAAGAAGAAAGAAATTTCTTGGCTCGCACTTCTTTGTCAGCATAGCCAAAGAAGTTTCGGTGAGCCTAAAAAGATCATCCAGTTTATTAAGGACTCCACTCAATAAAGACTATGCACTCTTTAATTCTGTGTCAAACTAGGTCCATGTAAGCTTTACTATACCTTCTCCGGACTCATACTGTCTACTAAATCTAAGCAAAAAGAAAATTAGGTCAAATTAAATGTAGACAGTTACAAAAATTAAGTTTAAAAGGAGTAAAAACAAACTCGTTTTTTAGGAAGAAAACTGGTAAGTGTGTCGAGTACCTAGTTCGACAGCTAAAAAAATTATAGATCATGAATCTCCTGCACACATCCTTTCTTTAAACATCTATTTGATTGGAATTGTTTTTGCGGGATGATTAAAATTGAACAACTTTTTATTAACATTAAAAATTTTAATCTACATTGAAAATTCTATTTTGACAAAGTGGTTTCGAAAGTATGCACTGTTTCTCATCAGACACCAGCACACAGTGCATACTTGACTGGCGTGACCACTCGCAGTTGGAAATCATTACATTTGTATTTATGCTAGTTGTGACAAATTTTAACATCTCCGACTTATATCCATGGATATAATATTTCAAATAAATTGAATGTAATTAAATGTATTTCAAATAAATAACTGAGCAGACAAAATCTATGGAGGCTAGTGAATAATAATACATCATTGGATTGATTTTACAAAGTTGCAACAATGGGTCCCAGCATATAGGTGTTTCGATTGCAGAAGCTGGAAGCAGATCTCAACATAATGACAACATAAATATTGAATAAAACATTACATTTTTATCACATTAAAAGACATACAAAACAAGAAACTGGCCACACTGTGGAAGTAAGGTGCTCTAATCATAGTGTTACACAAAATTGTGGCATGAGTGAGAATGGTTTTGAATTTTTTTCAAAACGTTAGGTTATTTCCTTTATATTATACATAGGATATAATTTTCGATTCAATTATCCACAGCTTAAAAATATGTAAGTGTAAAACACGCCTGCATTGGATCCTGATTTGGAACTAAGCGCAAAATCAGGACAATGTTGCGGCGCGAAATCGTCATATAAAGAAGCTGATAAGCCCTTTAGAAACCTGTAGTAAGTTGGTTACTGGTTTTGTGGGTGCTGTAACATAATATTCTTAATGGCAATTTTTCACACTTAGCATGGCAATATCGATGTTTTAAGAAAAAAATCACGCTAGCCCAAAATTTTGTAGGATTAAGTTCAGCAGCTTTAGTTGGAAAGAGTTCCTTTGACATGCAGCAAGGGTTTTCTTAAGATCAATTTAGTTGAAAATGTTTTTACACTTACCGAACCGTTTTTATTTATTACAAAAGTTGAGTCAGTATTTATTTGAATAAACAAGGTTTTTTGCTTAAGTCTTTTGTTTTCAGAGGAGAATCTTAAGAATGTCCTATGGACGAATGATTAGCTGAGGCAAATTCTATTCACTATGTCAGTAAATAATGAATCTGTTTTTTATATCAAAAACGTCACTTACTTTTCACTAAAAAATTGGAGTATCCAATGTGATATATCTCAAATACTGGATAATATCCTTAATATGGTATATTTTGATACGTTCAAAATTCACTAAACTGCACTGCTCAAAATTAATTTAAAATTGGATTTATTTTGAAGTCACTCTGTTCGAAAAAGTTCTTATTTGCTATCCACATATGTCGTAAGTCTTTTCTACCGTTTTTTTTTTCTTTCCGAAAAATTGGCGCAATCGAACGCGAATTGCAGCCAACCTGTTTAAAATCGCACGAGCTACTGACTACGAGTCAGTATTAGAATTTCCCTAAATTCGAATTTTTCTAAAATAGAATTCAACTAGTACACGATAACTACGGAAAAATAAAACTCAAAAAATGCAATGATGTTCAATGTACTTGAGAGCTTTAATTAGCTATGGGTCGTGTACTGGCCAATATGTAATGTGATTTGTCTATATCTGCGCGTGGGTGCGTGCATGGAACTTTGGTTATATTCGAGATTTCGTTGAAATCAGATGTGGTAAATTGCCGTCAGCAAGGTCCATCGAGTGTAATAATTGCAATGCTCCCCCACTTGCGAGGCGAAATAATAATGGTAATCAGATCCATGTTGCCCCTCCCATTTTTGAATCAGAACCATTGGACACATCGACATTCTTCTGGGACATGAATAATAATAGTACGTGGTGATTGAAATTTTTCGTTAACAGCAATGCAATGAAATATGTGAACGTGTTGTTTTCAGCACATCAAGATATTTCTATGGCAGGTTTTCCGTTTTATAGTTTGTAAATCCTAGTACGGAGATTCGTCTAAGAAAAATTGGATCTAGCTCTTACAATCATAGCAGTCAAGCTATAGACACAAAGATATCGAATAGAATCATCCACAAATACTCATTTAATTACTGTAACAGCCATCAAAAAATTTCTGGCCAAGTGTTTTGTTTTTTTACATAAGTCGTTTATATTAAATATTTAAACCATACAAGAGAAGATGGTAATTAAAACTATGAGAGTTACACAATAACTGGTGCTGACAGTTTCGCCCTAAGTAAGTACTTTTGCTTCCATTTTTAAAAAAAACCTGGTGTTTCGGGCCAGGCCGAGCCAGAGTTTCAGCGACCAGTGATTCATCTACCTGAAAAATAAAAAAACCTTAGCGCATCAGAACCGCTAGAAACACTAATGTTCGAAGAACAATAGAGGATTTGTGCAGATTTTGAGTGTGCATTCTACCACTACTTACTTTTCTTACTTAAAACTAATCCACCCTAAGTAATAAAAGAATCTAAGCTTATTTTAATTTCGGTGACTTCATCGAAAGTTACTGCGGTAGAAAGATGCTTGGGGTTGCCATCCGATAAATCTCCAGAGCTTAGAAAATTTAAACAATGTTCACTTATTTTCATTGCAAATGTTTGATTTGAAAATACTTAATGCAAGCATTTATTGGAACGGAAATAACAAAAAAGCCTAGTGCTAGCAGCCCTTAATTAGCATTGAAGTCAACCTTACATTGAAGTCAACCTGTTCTGTGAATTTCGTATTGATCCGATAACTGCATTGGAAGTTATAGGGATGCAAAGAAATTTAGGGCTACCATTCGCAAAAGTTTTCAATTTTTCTGGATCTATCTTATTTTCACTATAAGATCACTACGATTTGAAAACTCTATGATAAAATCGCTTACTAAAGGTATGCCAAAAAAATACAAAAGCAACCATAGCTGGCAACCCTATCATTGTTTTGAACTAAAACTTCTACTGAATATTGCCTACAATAAGTTTTATTTGTCATATGAATTTCGTTATGATTCACTGACTGTACTGGAAGCTATAGGGCAAAGAGCTTTATTTTCCTCAAGAATTATCAAAATTTAAGACATCAAAATTACCATAGCTGGCAGCTCCGACCGAATTTTTGAAACGTGGTTCAGCTACTGTGCGAATTTCGTCAATATCGAATGACTGAATCAGAATTTATAGGGCCAAAAGCAGTTATTTTTCTTAGTGATCTTTCAAGATGGCACCACTGGCACAAAATTGCCCGCATTTCAAAATCGCTGCTATCAGACCTGGTCCTATCTAAGATATATACGTTCTGCAAATTTGAATTAACTCTGATTATCAAATCGTGAGTTTCCGTGAACAGAAGTTTTTGAAGCTAAAAATATAGGCAAATTGGGAAAGGGTTACCAGGCGTACCCGTTGTAAAATTTCAAATTTTTCACTTTGGCTATAGAGAAAAAGCATAAAACTTATTTATAAGTGGCTTTTTTCAAAAATCGATAATTTTTCGGGAGATTCGATGATTTAAAGGTGTTCACTTTCCGTGCCTGCCCTTGCTATAGGGTTAGAAACATGCGCATTAAAAGCTACACAAATTTCCAACTTAATAGTTTCATAATATAGTTTCATAATATTTAAAAAGCTCTATCAAAAGTTATCTTAATTTAAAAATTTTCAAATTTTCCCGTTCTCTTTTTAGGCACCTAGCGCACACATGGGGTTAAAAGGTTCCAAAACATTATCCGATTCAGATTTAAAACACGTTTTAAATTCATCCCGTTACCTTAATTTTTACAAACATTATTTGTGAACGGAATAATAGGTATATTAATAATATCACTAAAATGGCCGCCGGCGCCAAAGTGTTAAAGATAATTGTCATATTTTGCATATACACCAATGTATCCTGAAAGTTTCAGCTAAATCGGATGGCGCGTTCCCGATATATATATATATATATATATATATATATATATATATATATATATATATATATATATATATATATATATATATATATAATATACATAAATGGAAACACGAATCTTTGGTCAAATCGATTTTAATACTAATGTTTTTCGAACAATAGTAAAAAGAAATTTGAAAGAGTAGTGTCATGTCAGTTCCAAAAAAATGCTAAAATAATAAAGATTTCCAGAAATGGCGGGCCAACTCTGAATTATATATATTTTTAATTTATTTTTCACTTTCATTCGAATCGTGCAATAATTGATAACTAGGATGATTACTCATTTTAACAGCATCAATTAACTATGACTCGGTACTTACATATCTATTTCGATTAACTTGATTAAAAACAAGCAGAGCAACCTATTTTTGACTAAAGTACTAATTATGTAATTTTAACTAAATTCAAAACTATTCTTTTCTTAGCTTTGATCATACTACAAATTGATTATGATCTGATTAGGTATATTTAAAAAATTTTGTGCACTACTGTATTTGATGGGGACGTCGAGGCCAGCGAACTAAGAATACCGCCCTCTGGAATTCCAACGCGAGGCTCGCTCATGGACCGGAACTCTTTTGTTCCGGTATCCGGAAATTAAAGGTAAAAAAACTCGGGGCGACAGAATGGTCAAATTTTTTTCAATCTTTTGTGCAATTCCAAGAGAACTATGGATCGATGATTCCGCGACTCGTGTGAATATTTTGATGTGACTTTTCTATCTTGGTCGGTGACTCCAACTCATCAGTCGAGGGGATGGTTTTATGAATATGGATTTAAAATGAACTAAATAAATTAAATTCAGCAACTTTGATTTTTCACATGAAGGACTTTGCAATTTAATGTGCATTTTAGACAAAAGTTTTGCGTTGAAATAAAATGACAGTTTTTTGTTCATTATTCAATATGTGGTTGTCGTATGAGGTACAGATTTCATCCGTATTTCAAATGTAATATAATATGTATATTGCTTCGACCCATTAAATTTTAAATCATTCGTTTTGGAATATCAAAATGAAGCGTGAGAATCTACCGAATCTATGCGTATTTTCTCAAGCGCTCTGAGGTAGAATGTTCTGCAGTCAACTGCGACTAATGATATGCACACCGTGTTTTATGTTCTGTTCAAGCTGCAACACGCCAACTTATGTACTTTCCATTTTCAAAGGTGTCACTTTTTCCCCCCACGGGCAGGTAACAATATGCATCAAGTCGCGATATGAGTAAGTCCCATATGAATATGCAAATCATCTGCCCATGCCTTCAGATGAACAACGACAGGTCGAAGCTCTGTTTCTGGCCAACAGATAGCCATTTCGAAGAAGCGCAATCGTTCGTGGCCACAGAGGCAGATAATTATGGGGATCAGATTCGAAGGACAAATTAATGCACGGTTTAGTTGATATCAATTATTATGTTCGTTATTAGTCAGAAGGTTGCATGTTTGGCGAATTTTCGGACTCTTAGCTGTTCGGAAATGAAACACGAAAAATGTGAACAGGGCTGTATATGTTTGTACGTTAATATCTAAGTCATTGTTCGCTGAAAATTTTAATTATGATATAAATCGGATGTTGGATGAATATGGATTTTGGTTGTTTTCGATTTCACAATCCAAGTGTACTAATTTAATGAGATGGCATTTTAATAAATAGTTGTTGACAATAGAAAACAGCCTTCAGGGTGAATGTTGAACTTTCGTTAGCATCACTGGCCTTTTGATGGACACGGTTTCTATGAGCTGAATGAATTGCAAGTTCAAAGACTCTTAACAAGCAGAATATGATAGGAAGAACATTCTCTGTTTAAATAATTTTCAAGACTTTATATGACCGAAGCATCACTATTTTTGGTATGCAATAGTAGAAGATATGTGCACGTAGAACCGCTTGTTTTTCAAGTAAAAACCAATGGTACTCAAGAGCACACTTCGAATCTAATTTTGTAGAGAACTAGTTAAAAGATTGTAGAAATTTAGAAAATTAACTCCACTTAAATAAATAGACAAATGATGGTGAAAAAACAGACTGCTGCAAATGATAATTATTATTTATCTAAACGTTTCATTTACTTATTAGTTGAAGCAAAAAGTGCAAGCAAAAATGAAGTGAAGTGAAAAGGCTTGATATTATTATTTGACTGACAGCAGCTGGTTTCGCTCATTTTTTCACTCAATATGATTCCCATCAATCTAATAAAAGTTAAAACTCGGCATAAAGTAAAAATGTGGGTAATATTTATAGCCTTTTGTAAATTGCTAGATTGCAGCTTTCTCGTTATTTCAATGGGGAAAAAATTAAGCATGACCAACAAAATAGTATATTTGAATACTTACAGCCACAAAGCCATTCAACCTTCACACACGATAAGTATAAAAAGCACTTTATAATGCTATATCTGTCGATTAAAAAAAATTAGTGTTTTTGGTCCCTCCGAATCTATAAAGTTCTTTTTCTATCCGAAATATCTGTATGAAAACGATTGCGCTTTAAATTTTCTATGGCACAAAAACAACAATTTTCACTTGCTACTCTCACATCGAATTCAAATTTTAAATTTTCAAAGTAAATTTTTTTTCAATATTCTTATTTTATTAATTTTATGTTCAATTTTTATTTGACAGACAACTATTTTGCTTTTGTCAATCAATCGAGATCAGCTTTAAGCACATTAATTGCAGGAAACGTTTTCACACTGAAAATACAAGCAGCCAAGTTAAAGAGATTAGAATCATCGTTGAGTCATTACAAAGCATTCATACAAACTATGCGATTGAAATATGCTCATTCAAAAGTAGAATATAATATATAATAGTAGCACCGTAATTGAAATGTAAATAACAAGATCTGGATATGGCCATAAAAAAAAATTGAAACTATCTAGTAGTTTGGCGTACGAGTAATCGGAAATTTCCAGTTCGCATAAAATTAAAAAAAAACATTTCCTACTACCTTATATACCCACTAAATCAGCATAAAAAAACATATAAATAGGCCACGATTCCAGGGAAATACATTCAGGAACCCTAAGAACGTAAAAAAAAAACGTTTGCACAGGTGACGAGAGCAAATATTCAATCCCCACCCGCAGATAACCCAGACATCCCAATCCACAACCCAGCCCCAAAAGCCCTCAAACACCACGCAACCCAAAAGCGATGCAGACCCAGCCGAACATGTTGATGTTGTGTGGCATGCAAGAGTAATTTCAGAGCACGGTGAAGGACATGATGGAAAAGATGGTGCAGGGGATGTTTGCTACATTGCCAAGCCCAAAAAATTATAAAAATCACTAGTGTCCATTCCTAATCATTTGTTCATTCTCACATAGAATGCCAATTCCATCAGTAGCAAAACTGGAGAGCTGTTGCAATTCTTATATGACTATAAGGTTGACATCATGCTCATCCTAGAAACATTTCTTAAACTACATCGCCTCCACATCTTCAACTACAATCTATATTGTAACGATAAACTGACAGGTAGAGGTAGAGGCACTGCAATTCTGGTGAGAAGGGGCATAAACCACTATCACATCCAAACTCCTACCCCGCATTAGACGGAAGCAATCGTCAAAAAGTGCACACCAATTCTTTCGAGTTCATAGCGATTTCCGCGTACATCCCTCCTAGACAAACCAACTTTGGCCCGGATCTCAGCAAGTTATTTGAAGAAGAAGGTCTTGTGTTCCTTACAGCAGACCTGAATGCACATCACCTTCATTGGGGAGATGTGAGAAGCAATCAAGCTGGAATTGAACTTCAAAGATTCATAATGGAAAAATGTATAAGCCTGCAATCCCCCGAAGAACCTACACACTTTGGCAGAGTTCATAGTCATATCCTAGACTTAGGATTTTCGCATAATTTCCACCAAAATCTGTGACTGACTGTCCGCGATGAACTCCCATCCGATCACAAGCCGGTACTTTCAATCATAGAAGACATATACATCGACGAGCCTCTTCGAATGAAGACGAAAACGAGCTGGAATACTTTCCGTGACGCAATGGCGAATGAACAATATGAGGAAGCAATAGAAATCGGAAGCGATGTTAACAAATTAATAGAAGCTCGAACAGTTAAAATTAAGCAGGCAAGAGAGGACAACACGATTCAAACTCTGACAAAGAGATATAGCCCTTACGAACTCCCAAGAGATATAAAAGATCTCATAAGAAGGAGGAATAGAATGCGGAGAAGAGCTAGGAATACGAACGATCCCAGCATGAAAACGGAAACAAACCGGCTTACGAATATTATTAGCAGTCGGATCTCGCAGTTCCGCAACGAGAAGTGGGGCGAGTTCTTACAAAGCATGAAGTCTAGTGATGACAGCTACTGGTGCATGAGAAAGTACTTTCGGCTCGAAAGTAAAATTGTTGTGCCACGAATACATGGACCAAATGAGCTAAAATACGATAACTCAGCCAAAACCGAAACTTTCGCAGATGTGCTGAAGCTGTAGTTCCAGGAAAACCACTCTTGGTAGGATAACGATAGTGAAGAAGAAAAGCTTTCTGAGTCTGTAGATCAAATCCTTGCATCTACGTCAACAGGAGACTCTCAAATCAAGCCAACCAGTCCCGAAGAGGTTAAACACTTGATTAGAGGTCTTAGAAAATGAAAATCACCTTGACCAGATACAATTTGTAGCCCTTGGCTGAATCCCCTTCCTGACAATAACTAACAGCTTTGACAGACATAATAAGCGTAATCTTTGATATGAAGAGCTTTCCAGAGGTCTGGGAATCAGCGATTTAACAGTATTACCCAAACCAGGTAAAGACCTCCATTTCTCCCGAAATTGGAGACCAACATATCAGTCTCCTTTCGTAGGCAAAGTCACTGCGCATCTTCTTCTCGATCGACTTACCGAAGCAGTTGTGGAAAAATCAATAATTCCGAAGGAATAGTTCGGCTTCAAGCCAACTCCAGCTCGCAAGAGTGGTACAAGACATTTGTACAGGTTTTGATTTGGTCATGTTTGACGTGATTTATGCGCAACCATTAATAATAGATGTATGTATGTTGAAAATAAGCTCGCAACTCTCTCGTTTGACTCAAAATCATTGAAATAAACATGTTTGAAAAACAAATGAAAAGATTTTTACAGTGCATGAACTAAAATTAAACTATATGACAGCTGTCACGAACAAATTCAGTTGATAAATAAAGTAAATCTACACTGAGAGAAATAAACTTATTTGTTTCAAAGATTTTATCATTTTATATCAAAAGTGCAAAAATACGGTAGTTTTTACAGATGAAACTGTAAAACTTACGTAAATTCTATGTATTTTCAAAAATAAGTCCAATTGTATTGATTATAGCCTGCTTTCAATTTCAAATTTAAAAAGTATTCAATCCCTATTCCGACACCATATGTAGCTTCTATAAGCCGTAATCGCAATACAGCGTTTTTCGCTGCGGCCAACGCAGTGGGCTGCGGGAAGTGCTGTCAAAAAATTAGAATGCACTGTTTTGTATGGTAACGCGCACAATGGCTGCGGCGGAATTTGCGGCAGCGGCGAAATTTGCCAAATTTCTAATTTTGCCGCACCGCTAGCGGTGATACCTACCATAGGTTGGCATCACCACTAGGTTGAATTAACTCTGTTTGAATTAGGTTGAATGGTCTGGTGGAATAGACAAGCGATGGCTGATGAGAATTGTGATAAGCCAACCTAATCCTCGTACAACAGGATTTAGCAATACAAAAGAAAAAAAAATGATTTTGGTTGGTGCCTTGGTTGCATTGACAGCGGCATTGTCGCTGCATTGTGATTCACCAAATTCAACTGCGGCTTTCACGCCTCCCCCTGTAGAACGCTGCGTTGGCCGCAGCGAAAAACGCTGTATTGTGATTACGGCAATAGCTGGAAAACGTTAAAGCCACATGCGATCCTCTTATGCTTGTCATTTTCAATTATATCTTTATGGCGTCGCATGTAATTTCTACATACGCTTAATTTTAATTCTACATACGTTTTTTTATAGGCTACGATGCCAGAATAAAATATACGTAGCTATTTAGTTATCACTCAAGATAAGCACTGCGTTGTAGTCAATGTGAGTTGCGAATTGAGTGTTTAAAACTGTAGTGTTCAAAACTGCAATGTGAATTGCGTTTAAAGTGGTGAAAACTATTATCTGACTCGCGTTTAAGGTTTTTGTGCCAACATACATATAATGGAAAGTGAATTAATTATAAACTTAGATACGTGTCAAATATTGAATTCAACCGAATATGAATTCAAATGTGATAGTGAAAGTGAGGATCTATTTGTGCGATACCTTTGGACTTTTGGATTTGAAGCTGAGCATTAATTACACAAAGGATACGCCAGAGCGATTACTTCTAGACTCAATGTGCCTCTAACACTATGTATTAAATCAAATTTGCACTTTGCATATTTACTTCATTCTAAGACTTTTTTTTTTGAATTGTATCCAAAAAGCGTCAACTTTATGAACTACAAGAATCTAGGGTTAGCTTTCCAAAGGTATTGCCTTTAGATTGCTGCGTATATACAGTAAGCGATTTGCAGTACAGAGGTTATCACTACAAAAATGGTGATATATTAATGGAAACGGATGATTTTTTTTATTAGTAAGTATTTTTTTATTAGATAAGTATTTGAGATTGGAACGATTTTGGTTAGTGAAAAAATGAATACTTTATGGTCCCCTAAGCTGTTTTAATGTTTTATGTAATGGACAAAAAGTAGTCAGACAAGAACTATGACAAACTATTAACCTAACAATGAATATTTGAATGTAAATTTTAGTTCTATCTTATTTTGAATAATATAATAAACTAAAAATAAGTGTGTTATGAAAATGAGATTTTGTTTTTCAATGAAATTGATTCGCTATAGCATCAAACGAAATTACATATTTTTGTAAGGAATAATTTTACATTTATTCATACATATTAGCAATAGTGAAATCAAAAGGACTCCTGTTAGAAATACAGCGCAATCTATTTTGATGGAAAACGAAAACAATCTTCATTTTGAAGTTTGTGGGGTTTTGCGATAAAAGTATCTGGTCTGTTAAAACCAAAATGTGTTTGTTAACTTTACATTTTGAATTCATTGCTTTCAAAATAAACGTCTTTTAATTTGAAGGTATAGGGTCTCCTGGTTTGAATAAACATCTTTTAAAAATGACTATGAGGTACATATGTTATTTTCAAAATAAAATTTGTACCTAGTTAAAAATGAAACGTTTACTATTTTGACTAAAATCTATGAAGCTTTTTTCTTGTATTTACATACGAATTTATTTAAGTCAACAGTTTTCTTCTCTGAGTGTACTTCAAATGGAGTAAAGTGTGAACCAGCGATGGGCATTTACTACAAATGTAGTAGATCTGTTACTTTTTTCTGGTTTTTTCTGAATCTACTACTCTACTACGTAGCAAATGATATTTACTACTTTTCCCGGGAGCTACTTTTTAGTGAAGATAGCACTGATGCAACTTCGGTGAACCTTTAAGCAACAACTGAAGCCCATCTACGATAAGAAAACGCCGAGCGTGTGGCAACTACTCTTAAATGCTGCTCGTCTGACTAAGTTCTTAGAATGCAGAAAAAGTAGTTGCTCTCGGTTCTTTTCATACACATATACATTAGAGATGTCGGAAAAAGTAGTTATTCATTACTTAGTAATCATTACTCGCCAAGTGTTCATGTACTGAATACTGAATATCAAAAGTAATCATTACTAAGTATTCATGAGTACTGACATTCAGACATTCGCATATTGGTGGGTAAAATTTATTTTTCGCTATTGCCGTTATTTTTCGGTATTGCGTAAATGCGTATTAGACTAGACAGACATTATGTCTGAGACATATGCATGCAATTCTTATCAGTCGTTGGGCTTCATCTCGATCAGTGTGTTTCAAGCGACAGAGTTGGAGGAGTGGATCGTACTTTGAAGAAAAAGTGTGTTTGAAAGAAGTGAGTGGGTATAATTTATTTTTCGCTATTGCCGTTGTTTGGAGGACTCGATCGTACTTTGAAGAAAAAGTGTGTTTGAAAGAAGTGAGTGTACCTATATATAAATTCGATTGAAGGTAATTAATTAATAACTTCTCAAACTAGACTCTTCATGGCAGAAGTTCCAACCCGGCAAAAAATGAGCGAAATTTGGTTGCATTTCAAACAAATTTCAGATGATAGGGCCAAGTGCAATCTATGCAAATCCTGCTATAGATGCAAAGGGGGATCAACTTCCAATTTAAAGAAGCACCTTAAGAGCAGGCATCCAACCATAGATCTGCAGGGCAAAAAGGATAACTCTCATGCTCCTGAAAATTGTGAAGGTAATATTTTCTTTTTTCAAAAGAACCCCTTTCGTATTTTGAATGCCGGTTTCAACCCCAGGTTTGGAACAAAGTACACAGCCAGAGCCTACGCCGTTGACGTCGAAGCAACCACATTATAAAAGAAGAGCCGTGCACTTTCAGCAGTCAAATTCATCGCTGGAACGCTACCTAAAACGTCCTATTTCATTGCCACGCCAACAAAAAATTAATTACCTAATTTTCGATATGATTGTTATGGATTTGCAACCGTTTTCAATCATAAATGATACGGGCTTCAGGAACTTACTTCGTGAACTCGAACCATCTTATAACCCCCCAAGTCGTACTACTTTCACTTCATCGTTATTGCCACAAAAATATGACAGTGTGTCCGAAAAGCTAAAGCAGAAATTGCAATCAACTGAATTCATATCTATAACAACAGACGCGTGGACATCGGTGGCCAACGAAAGTTACATAGGAATAACGGCACATTTCATTTCTGAATGGAATTTACATTCCTATTTAATCGATTGCGTCCAATACGATAAAAGTCATACCGCCTTAAATATATCTTCCGAGTTAAAACGCGTGGCAGAAGAATGGGATATTGGAAGTAAAATATTTGCGGCTTCCACAGATAATGCCGCCAATATGGTTCGTTCCATTAAATTATGTGGCTGGGCTCAAATTCCTTGCTTCGCTCATACACTCAACCTAGTAGTCCAACACTCCCTGAATAAAATCGAATCCGTACGGGCGAAAGTAAAACGAACAGTTGAATATTTTCACAGAAGTACACAGGGAAACCTTAAACTCCTTTCTGTTCAGAAACAAATTTCTCCTGAATTGCTTCCATTAAAGTTGTTGAATGACGTTATAACTAGATGGAATTCAACGTACTATATGTTCGAAAGAATCGTCAAAATACAAGAACCTTTAATTGCAGTACTGGGGCTGCTGCATAACCCTGTACCGTCTCTGCTGGAATCCGAGTGGCAAATTATAAGAGAAATAATTATGATTTTAAAACCTATGGAGCAGATAACACAAGAAATGAGTTCAGAGAAGTCCATAACTCTTTCAAAGGTTATTTTGGTAGTCAGAGGGCTAAAATCAGCACTGAATTTAATCAAAACCAAAATTATCACATTGCCAGCGAATGATCTCATTGATACCATTTTGGAATCAATTTCGGTGCGTTTTGCATCCATTGAAACTGACTCAATATATACAAAAGCAAGCTTTCTGGATCCAAGGTTCAAGTATAGGGCATTCACTACAACAGATTCTTTGGAGATTGTAAAAGATAAAATTCAAGACGAATTGATTTTACATCAGAAAGTGGACACTGCGGTGAATGTATTCCCCTCTCCCTGTGCTGGTGGTGAGGTTCGCGACGCTTCTCATACATTCGAACAGAATTTAGTTTGGCATGATTTCGACTCAGAAAGCGCTGCTGTTGCTGTAACTACAATAAATTGCACTGCAAAGGCCATAACAGAGTTAAAATCATTTATGGAAGAACCACTTTTGGAGAGAACTCAAAACCCTTTAGAGTGGTGGAGCCGAAGGGAGCTATTGTATCCGGGTTTAAGTACTCTTGCCAAAAAATACTTATCGATAATTGCTACTTCAGTTCCTTCTGAAAGGCTTTTCTCAAAAGCAGGGCAGTTGATTTCCGAAAAGCGAAGCAGACTCAAGGGAAAAAATGTCCAAAAAATATTGTTTTTGCATTGTAATCAGCATTTACTTTAGAAAATACATTTATATTTTTCACTGCATATTTTTGAATTTTAATTCCGAGTAAACTACTCCTCCTACACCCCTTAAGTTTGAAAGTATGTATCATGAAAGTAATGACTACACAGTAATGATTACTCATTGAAAAAGTAATGATTACTCATGATTACTCAAAAGTAATCAAAGTTGACACCTCTAATATACATATGTCTAATTTTTACTACTTTTTTTCTGATTCTGCTACTTTTTTGAGCAAAATCTGCTACACATTTATTCGTCTCAATGCCCATCGCTGGTGTGAACCTTGCTTTGCTTCGTACTCACATGTGGTTAAAAAGTGCCAAACTATTATCATAGCCAAGTTAAAAACGTTACCAGTTTTCATTTCCAATACTTGTTTTTTCCAAATATTTTGTTTCCGCAGAAATATAGGGGTACATATAAGTTCACAAACATACCCGCTGTAGCAAAAATGAGTAATGTATTTTCTTACAAACTTACAAGTCATATATACCACAATCCTCCGAAAATATCGGAATACATACATATATGTAAATGTATAGATGTATGAATGTTTGGACAAAGTGATTCTTGGAAAATCAATGTGAAAATGGAAATATGGTTTTTATAATAATAAAGACAGCGCTCACATGGCTGTAACTTAATTTACAGCTCGTACCGTTTAATTCCGGAATATTTCCATGGATTCGCACCGTTCAATCGTAAATAGTTATTACATACTCAGCTGCTTAATGTTCTACAGTGATTTCGAGTCATTCGAAGCGAACAGAATGCATATTTCTAGCTCTAACCATTTACAATACCACTACAAGAATGCAAGCATATATGACCATTCAAAGCCCGCTATGTTCCTAGTGCACATTTCTCATGTGACCATCTCAATAATCATAATCAATTTCTTACTTACGGCCTGCTGAGAAGATATATTTTATTGGCTTTTTAATTTCAATGGATCACAATGTGTTCGATTCCGACCAATTAGTCGATGTCGCACATCATAACGCGCTATTTTACAGGTTAGTAATGGAAACATGATTATAGCTCGATTGCTTGCGACGCCTGCATGTAATAATTCATTTGAAATATGTCAAGAAATTTATGGCATCGAGCCAGTCGTAAATTACATTGATCAGTTTATGCTCAGTTATCACTTGAGTTTATTACACTAAACGATCTACTCCCAGCGGTGTTGAATAGTGAACGACAGATTGAAAGATGTGAGAAGAAAAATTGTACAGTTGAAGCTGAAAAAAGTCTCTCGGAAATTCAATATTGTTCAGATTTTAATGGTAATAATATTTTATTTCATGTGAAAACTGTACATTTTTTATGAAGTTGGGAAAATAAGAATTGGGTTGAATATCGTTTTCATCTTTATATATGTAGTTGAAGCCTTAAACATTTATAGAAAGCCGGAAACAGCAGGCAAGAAGGTGCCAAAAACTTGGAGAAACGACATTTATTTCAACCTCTCGATCATCTTGATGCATTATAATTGAACAGCTAATCCTATTTCAATTAATGCGAAGCTATGTGAAAGCAACTCAATAGACGACAAGACAAAAAAATCTCAAAAATCTACAATCTAATTGTGAATTTTTGAGCTCCCTACCTATTTCTACTGAATAACTGTTTGTTGGTTATTTTTCGCCATAATCTGCAAATTATTAACAGTAAACGAATTTATGGAGATGCCAAATCAGTTATAAAATAATTTGATGATATGTAATGTAATTGCGAACTTTTCAAAAGCTTTCACATCATTTTTTACTGCTAGGGGAGTGTCTATTGGAACTTTAATTTGTCTAAAACTGCTAATGATTGTAATCAAACCTTTCATCGACAATATGATAGTAAGTTTGATTAATCAATAAAGTATTTTAAGTACCTTTTTCCAATATTATAAGCACTGTCTGAAACATAATTCACAGTTGCTTCCACCGGTTTGTCGTCTGCATTCGGGTACGGATTTTTTCTTCCTAATGGTGATTAATAGCCGATTCATGCATTCGTTCACGTGTGGTCATCCAAAGCGATCCGAAAACATTGTTGTGAGTCAAAGGTACCAACTGCTATTTTATGACTTGACCTACATTCAATTCAATTGTCATAATATCCCCATTTGTGATAATGTGGTGATAGCTAAAAAGTATTTTTTATGAGACACGCAAGTGGAATTGCAAGAAGTTCGGAGTGTGCACAAGAATTATCGTCTCAGCCAACTGTCATTATGTACATGTGGCCCTTAATTGCTCAGTGTATCGTCTTTAATGTACTGGGCTGTCCTCAGCTCAATATCGCAAAATAATTACTTCGCAATCCGAACAGTAACTATCAATTTGCTTCTTGTAATGATAGCTTAAGATCAGGAATGGCAATAACGAAAGTAATTGCTCTTGCATTCCTTGCATTTTCATACAATGCCAAGTAAAACCAGCTGAGAGGATCATTGTGGAGTTTCTTGTTTCACTTCGAAAAAGCAACTATGTTTTGTGAGCTTCGCGATAAATTCAATGTACTTATTGATATACTGAAAAAGCGGCGATGCCCAAACAGCTTATCTATTACGCCGCTCCTTGCTACATTGCGGTAAGCTTGAATATGATTTGTTAGATACCAGCTTCCATTAAACCGCTTGCTATTTCGCTCTACTTCCAGTTACCTTGGAATGAAACTGGCCCATCCAAAATGTGAAACTTATAGTTTCCTGCTTTACAATAAGGTTGTCACTGCAGGCATGTATGTTTTCGTACTCACAGCATTGTTGGGCCTCTACGATGCTCTATCGAATGTTGAAGATTTTGTCGAATGTTGTTGTATTTCGTATGGTGTAAGTATGTCACGTTTAAACGGAACTCAATGAAAATCTGTTGATAGATTAATTTACCTATAAAATAGATAGATTAATTTACCTTTCCTGCATGTAATTATGACTTATGACGATTGTCCACGAATTCCGGGCTATCAAAAGAAGTGGTGAGTTGACAAAGGGCCTAAAAACACATTGAACTGAAAGTGGATTTCCATTTAATCTATTTTATGCTCTTTGAGGTGTTTTTTATAAAAAAAAACTTTTGTAAATAATTCTGCTCTCAGGTATCTGAATCTTCTTACATACAAAGATGGATCAATAAGTTCGCGGAATGAGTTGGCAGGTTATTCCTCAGGGTAGGTTAATAAAACGGAATGAGGCTGAAAGACTCACTATTAGTATTAATAGCAAGTTTTATCGCAATCGAGCCTTTATTTTTTCAATTATCGTCGACCAAGCAACTCAATCTGAACGGAACTGTAAAATATGGACAAAACTCAGAACTGCTCTATTAGAAAGTTCCTCACGAAACAAAGAAAGTCGGCTGCATAATAAAATAGATGACTTCCGTTTAAAGAGACTCTTGTCCAGGTAAAACCATAAATTACAAGTGGCACAGGTTTTTTTTGACAAGGAAGAGGCTCACCTGAAGAACGACCACGAACAGGACGGTCCATCAATGTGATCACTCCAGATATTGCTCATAAAGTCGAAAAATGATATTGGAAGATGCTAGGCTCAAGAAAAACCCCTCGCAGAATTGGTAAGAGTATCAGATACAACCTCATTACGATCACCTTGGCATGAATGAGTGCAATGTTGGTCACGAGAACAGCGCGTGGAGTGCTGTCGCGCGTTTTTTGACCCCTTTAGTTGCTAGAGACGAGACTCGGAATCATCATTATGAGGCGGAGTCGAAAAAAAAACTGTAAGCAGTGGTACAAAATAGCATATTACTCAGCCAAGAACTTCAAAGAGTCCGTTTTTTGGAGCTCAGAACAGAGCTTGTTGAACGATTTTTTTTTTCAAAAAAAAAAACGTCGCCATAGCCGAAGCGTACTACGCTTCAATCTAGAGTGGTTGATAGAAGCCATCAACGACAAAAAAAAAGAGGAAAATTAACTAAAGATGTCCTCCTTCACAACAATCATTTTGCGTTGGCTGCTCGGCATAAAGTAGACTTTGATATTTTAGATCACCTACTCTACGGTGCAATCCGAGACTCTGACACGTCAACGAGAGGGACTGGTCACCAAGTCCTACCAGATACTGGCCTATGCAGATGATATTGACATCATTGGAAGACATGAACCAGTTGTACGAGAATCCCTCCAAAAACTGGGGCTGCACAAAGAAAGACTAAGTACATGGTGGCCTCAACTGTAGATAGAACACTTAGAGTTGGTCAAATCTTCAGGGTGGTTGAGCATGAATTTGAAGTAGTGCCATCTTTCAGCTAGCTTGGGCCAATTATAGCACGGGGCAGCCGATTATAACACGGGGAAAGAAATCCGCTCAAATCCAAAAAAAAAAGCCTACTACAGACTGTCAAGGCTCTTCAAATCTCGAAATTTCACCCAAACAGCAAAAATCTTGCTGTATAAGACCATCGACCTGCCAGTACTCATGTATGGATCTGAGATTTGGATACTCAGCATAAGGCACTCTGACCTCTTAGCCGCTGAGAGCAAAGTCTTGAGGAGAATCGTTGGCCCCATATATAAAGAAGGGCGATTCCAGAGACGAATCATGAATTGTATGATATCTACCTTGAATCAGATATAATTACTAAAATAAAGGTCGGTAGACTCCGGTGAACAAGATACCTAGCTCCGATGAGCAAAGAGAATCCGGTTCGGAAAACCCTTTGCGGCAGACGAAAGCATTGGAGACCTTACCTGCGCTGGAGTGATAGCGTTGACCAGGACACTCGGAGTTTAAGGGTGTCCAAATCAATGACATCGGCCCGCGATTGGGACCGATGAAAAAAAAAACTGTTGACGGCCAGGATGGGACCCCGGTTGTAATGATGATGGCTCAAAGGCTATAAATTGGCTCCCAGCAATGATTGCCATTTCCTCATAATTGAAAAAGGAACTTCGTGGAAAGTAGCTGTCAAACTATGAAAAAAGTTTCAGCTTACTTTTTCGACAAAAACAAACAATTTTTTTATGTAATGTATGCATATGTACATAAACAAATTGAAAGCTACGAAAAATGTATTAGAGTAGCAGGCGAATATTTTGTAAATTTTTATTTGCACTTCTTACCCGCCATTCCGCGAACTTTTTAGCCTAACTTTTTATAAAACCTTAGGCTTTCGCGTATTCCAGTCAAATGGTGAGAGCTAAAACTTGTAAACTAAGGCATTTAAATTTGCTCACGCTAAGCGAAAGGAAATGGCTGAAGAGACTCAAGTTAAGGAAGTTGAAAATTAATTACTTGTAAGAAATACACGCTAGTTTTATTTCTGGATATTACGGGAGCTTTGAATAAAATGCGACCGCAAGCAATTATGAATGCTCCAAAAGACCTGAGTCCCAATGCACAATTGGTCGAGCGGAATTAGCAGCCTTCCTGGAAAAAGGGAGAGCTCCATACTACCCCAACAAAAGCACTTATTGTGCGATTTCATTAGCTTTTTTCTTAATCTGCTTGTCTCGCAACCTGCAATATGCGCCATAGTGTTAATATGCGTCATAGTGTTATTGTGATGATTCTTGGGCTAGAACATACAGTCTGTCAAGAATGAGTTTACACATAGGAAAAAAATTCAATTTTTCATCTTTCTAATTATAAAATACGACTTTTTATTTATGTAAATGAATGTTTTTTTCTTAATTATAGTTATTTACATTATTTCCAACCGATATATACAAAAAAAAGTACAACTTTAATGCAAAACAAGAACGAAAAGACCAACGAAAACAATTATTGCAGTTCTTGAAGTGTCAAGAAACTCTTTACACAAATTATTATTGTATTTAATATTTACATATTTACAGGATATTTAATATTATTTGGTATATTTAACATTTGGTGTGGCCACCTTTGGCATCCACCACACATCGCAACCGATTTTTTATTGAATGAACCAACTTTTGCAGGTCATACGTGGTTGGTATTTTTTGCCATTCTTCGAGAATCGCAATTTTTAAGGCAGTTCGGTTTTTGGGTTGCATTTTAGCGACTTGTTGTTTTAAGTAAGCCCATAAATTCTCGATGGGATTTAAGTCTGGACTCTTGGCTGGCGTATCCATCACTTTTCCGCAGTTGTATAAGGGCCACATTCGCACCATGTTCGCCTTATGTTTGGGATCGTTGTCCTGGTAAAGCTTAAAATTCGGTTTGCTGTTATGCATAAACCCGAATTTCTGCGCACTGCTTGCCAAATATGTTTTAAGGATGTGCAAATATGGTTGGGCGTCCATGGTTGACTCGATGAATGCCAAGTCTCCTACTCCTCTGCTTGAGAAGCACCCCAAATCATAACGGACAACTTACCAAATTTTACAGCCGGAATGATATTTCGATTTTCCAACGATGTTAAAGGCTTGCGCCACACTCTAGCCGGTCCATCATTTTAGTACAACATCATTTTCGTCTCATCGCAGAATATGATGTCGTCCCAGAAGTCAACGGGTTGAAAAAGGTGCATCATAGCGAAAGAAAAACGCTTTTCGATGTTTAGTGCAGAAAACAGTGGTTTCTTTCGTGCAGCTCTTGATGAGAACTTATTTCGTAGGATGGCCTGTCGTACTGTTTCATGGGAAACAGCAGCATCACACTCTTCCTTGAGTTCCCTAGCAAGTGTTCTGGTTGAAATCCAGGGGTTTTTATCAAGCTTCCTTTTCATAAGGCGCTCTATACGTTTAGATATTTTTGGTTTTGAGCCACCTCCACACTTTGGCTCCAATCTATTCTCATTTTCAGCACGATTTATAACGTTATAGACTGCCATTCGTGCTACACGAAACATTTCAGACAGTTCCTGTGCGCTTTTACCTAATTGGTGATTATAGTATATCATCTGAACTAGCTCAAAGGATAATCTTTTGCCTGGCATTTTAAAACACAATATCTCACTTATTTATGCGTATTAGCCAAAAATTAATCACACACTAATGATCAAATTTATAGAGCTTTACAATACAGACCAAAAATTATGGTAAATTTACCGTATCGTTGCAGTAATGCAAAAAATAAACTTTTGTGTAAAGAGTTTCTTGACACTTCAAGAATTGTAATAATTGTTTTCGTTGTTCTTTTCGTTCTTTTTTTGCATTCAAGTTGTACTTTTTTTGTATATATCGGTTGGAAAGAATGCAAATAACGATAATTAAGAAAAAAAAAATTATTTACATAAACAAAAAGTAGTATATTATAATTAGAAAGATGAAAAATTGAATTTTTTCCCTATGTGTAAACTCATTCTTGACAGACTGTACTTTGGCTATTCTACACGTCCGTTATTGCAAAAATCGATTATATTATTGCCCAGCCGTCTATGATTTACGGATGATTTACTACATCACCTTTTGTGTCAACAGTGATCTTTCTTATCACTTATTCTAGCTCTAAGTTGAGTAGCAGAGAGCCCAACCCATCGCTTCGCTTTATTCCGATATTTGTGAAAAGGGTGCCAATAAGATAATGATTGATTCTAACCCGTAAAGTTTTGGAAGTATGCCTTCCACAAATAGTCATTTTATCAAATATAAAAATAAAAAAGTCAGAAAAAGTCTGTTCAATATAAAATAATTTGTTGAATTTTTTTAACAAAATGATATTTTTTTCTCTTCGAAACGTGTAAAGTGTTTTGGATTGAGGATGTGTATTTGTGGATGCGTATCATGTCTTTACAACGGCAGTTGACTGGTCTCAGGGCTGATGGCTGCCGCCATCGGCAGCGCGGGTTAAATTAGCCATGGTGACTGCCGGTACAGGTACGTGCGGAGAGGACGGTTGTCCACTCTCGGGACCCGTAGTCAGTGCGTGAAATGGCGGCTACCAACTCTCGGAGCTGAGAAAGTCGCCAGCAGTGTTACGAAGACGGTAGCTATCAGATCTCGGGGCTGGTGGCTACCGCTACCGATGGCTGATGTGGGATGTGTTGTGTTGTCCAAATAAAATATTGTTGGCGCTCTTCCCCATGTGTTTTTGTTCGAATGTTCGAAGAACAATAGTATTAAACTCGTTTCACCGAAAATTCATATTTCTTTATATATATATATATATATATATATATATATATATATATATATATATATATATATATATATATATATATATATATATATATATATATATCAGTGGCGTGGCGTGACAATTTACCGAAGGGAAGCAATTTGTTGATGTCCATGGCTGACGTCCATGGTTGATTACGCTTTCCGCAAATTCGTTACGTGTAATAGAACCCCTGTATAAAAGCACCCAGGAATTACTAACGGGGACGTGAGAGTAGACATTATGTATTCTTATGAAAATAAAAGTTCACAGTCCTTCACACAATAAGAAACCACATGAATATTTATCAGTAAAATAATAACATTCCTAGAACTAGAAATATAATATTTTTGAAAGTGGCCAAACTTCGAAGAATTGAAAAGATTTAAAAATTTGAAACTTTTTAAGGATGAAAACCTTGACTTTATTTTAACGATTATGCTACCAATTATTTCGACATAAGCACTTCTAAAGAATGATACAACATTCTCATATATTCAATTATGCACCTTGCTGTTTAACGACGTTGTGGTGTTTCACAAATCAACCATAAATCGTTCCCAATCACCGCGAAACTATTTCTTGAAGCTTGTTTTTGATCTTCAAATTTTGCCATTTTGTGAATATGATACAGTATATTACATTGTTAGGACTGAAGTATATCGATCAGTATGTTTTTTTTACATTAAACATTCAACAGAAAAATAAACTAAGAATCTTTAAGTAAAATAAAAAGCCCACTCTCATTATTAACGATCTCACCACCTCAAATAGCACTATCATTTTCCGTTATATATTCCACGAGTTATTTTAATTGCTCTTTATTATAGAAAAATTGTTAAAAATAACCAACCATTAAAAGTCCACCGTTTCGGAGCTCATTTCTGAAGCATTTTTTGACGAATAAATACAAAACAAATAAAATTATTGTCGTTGTTGAAAAACTAGTAATAGATTTGGAAAATTCTGCATTCACGTATACTATTGCACGATTTAGATAAAATCAAATTTAGTCGATGCTCGAAGAAATGAATATATATATTGCGTTTTTATCCATTTGTTTTATACATGTTTGCAAACCAGTTGTTTTGGCAGATATTACAGAGGCTCCTCAAGGCTTTGAATTTTCGGACAACATGCAATACAAAGTTAAATGAACGGGACGCATTTTGGTTATCAGAAACATCAGTGAGATTTATGAAAGTATCTTTATCTGCACCGAAAGAAGTAATGTAACCGAAGGTTGTTGAAAGTTGTGATCGATATGATATATCGGTTGTTTTATCTAATATTATTGCTATGAATTTGCTTTTCTGAATTGCATTACAATGATATCGTTTTGAAACTAATGAGATCATTTCGATTATAATTTGATGTGCCGGAAAAAACCTTTGCTTGGTCCAAGTGAGCTGGCAATTATCGGTTATGTACTGTCAAAATATTTATTGTCTTTAGGTGATTAACCCCTATTGTAAGAATGCACATTTTCATTATGAGTATGTAATTGTTCTTCTTGACATCCTAAATGACACACAATGTTCATTATCTTCATTGTTTCTCAATTTCTCCTAACTGTGAGCAATATCACTGAACATTTATATTGACTACTCAGCAATTCTTCGAATCACCGGAAACAAACTTGAAAAGTAAAAGGACTATTTGTACCAAGCCTGTTCACAGAAAACCTGTTCACACAAAATCCGATATTTCGCCAAATGTCTGAAACGCTCGAAAATAGTACACATAACCAGCAAAATCATTTTTGTTTAAGATTACAACCGATAATCCGTTCCAAGTTTTTCATTTATTAATTTTCCGATCAAACTACCGAGTAGATACATCTCTTTGATATAGAGACAATTTACGAATTCGATTTCGATCGATCCTGGTTGATGATGTTTTTTTTCAGCAAACTACCGAGATCCAATTATATAAAAATTAGATAAGTTGACGAATTCTAAAATATTGACCCACAGAACAAGTGAACACATTCACCTATTTCAACCTTTCTCTATTTCAAATATCAATCAAAAGTATCATGCAATTTTACACAGTAATTTTACTCATTTAATTCGACACAATTCTAGTCTACAGCTTTACCTATTACTACATTGAAATATTATTACCAAATCCTATAGGCTATAAGTGACTAAAATCCGCCGCCAATTGAAAACACCTTCATAAAAGTTTCTATACAAAATAGAACACACAAAAAATAATGTCATAATATAAATCATAAATAAAACGACTTATCGAATCCAGATCTGGCAATGCTTGCCTCATCTCGTAATTCAAATTCGCTCACAGCAAGCATTTTTCATTCACAAAAAAATCTGTACAAGCAAAGCAAAATGATAACAATAACAATTTACCCTGCTACTAGTGAGGGGAACGCAGGAATAAGTTCCACAGTAGTCATGCGTTCGCAGCTCCGCTCTGAGTCTCTCTCTTGAGAAGATAATTTCCCCTTGGAAGCAACATCTTCATTGCTTCCAAACATACCGTATAGACACATTTTTTTTAATGACGTCACAGTCTAGTCTATATGGGGTCAAATAAATGCTCGTAGATGCAATTTTTATATTGCTTCCAAGTCGTGGTTGTTCGTTCATTATTTTGATTCTGTGGTGTTACCAGATCAACTATGTGAGATGTTCACAATTTGATTTGAGAATTTTTTTTTTAAATGTTTATAAGCGATTATTTCACGATTTCGAAGTGAAAACTATTAATTTTAAACTCATGTCAGCCAAATGTAAGGGAAGCAATGCTTCCCTTGCTTCCATGAACGCCACGCCACTGATATATATATATATCAGCAAAATGATTAAGGGAGATAATCTCTGGAGTGGCAGATTTGATTGAGCTGAAATTTTCGGAGAACGTAGATGTATATAGTAGGTAGGTCCACAACTTTCTCAAATTCAGATATTCTAAACCTTTTGGCGGCGGCGAGCGTTTTAGTGAATTTTGAGGTACTCCTATATTTCCAAGCAGTGCAAAGTTTTGTTAAAGAAAAGTATTGGAAATGGAAACTAATTATGTTCTAAGCTCGTTTATGATAAAAAATTGGAAATTGTGAGCCGTGTGTGGGTGCAGGGTGCCTAAAAGTAGGCAAGGAATTTTTTTCAAATTTCGATTTGTCATTACTTGTAAGAATCATCGTGAAAATTACAGAGCGTATTATTGTTGACTAAAATTTAGCACATATAGATTTTTAAGATAGTGCGGGTAACCCTGTAGCTACGGCAGGATCCGGAATAAAAAACCTTCAAATCATTGACCTTCCTGAAAATTTTTTGATTTTTGACGAAAAAATCAAATCACTGATAAATTTTAACCTCTGTCCATCATGTCAAATTAAAATTTTCAAAATTCCGATTTGCACAAGAACGGCAACCCATCACCAAATTACCTCTATTTTCAGCACTCGAAAGTTCTGTTCGCGAGAACTGACGACCGGATTACCCGATTATAGTGAAATTTACAGAACATGTTGGCATTAGCTAGGACCAGGTCTGATAGAAGTGATTTTAAAATGCGGGCAACCCTGTGCCAGTGGTACCATCTTGAAAAATCACCCAGAAAAAAATCCGGTTTTTGGCCTATAGCTTCCGATTCTGCCATCAGATTTTGACAAGATTCATCCAATACTTGGATCTTGCTTTATATAATATTTGATGAAAATTTGGCTGAAAAATTAGCATAGAGTTGCCAGCTATGGTGATTTTTGTTTCCTAAATCTTGCAAATTTGCTCAGCAAAATAAAGCTTTTTTCCCTATAACTTCCGGTCCAGTGTAAAAATCAGAACGAAGTTCACGCAGTAAATGGATTTTAATGTGAACCAAATGTCATAGAAATTTCGTACCAAAGTCATGAAAGGGCTGCCAGCTATGACCATTTTTGTAATTTTGTTTGATTTCTTTACTGAGCGATTATGTCATTAGATTTCCAAATGGAAATGATCCTGCAATGAAAATTAACAACAAAAATTAACGCTTTAAAAATTTGAAAAGTTTTGAGGGTGGTAACCCTAAAATTCTTTTCACCCGTATAACTTCCAGCGCAGTGATTCAATCGAAACGAAATTTACTGGTTGGGTTTAACTTAACGTGAAGCAGAATTGGTATGTATTATGCTTTGCTGTTGATACAGGCTAACCAGCATTAGCCATTTCCGTAAATATTGCACCAACAGATGCTTCAAACAACGTTCTCATATGCAAAGCATTTGCAATAAAAATAAGGAATTCTTTTTTAAATTTTTCGAGTTTTGAACATTTTTCGGATGGCAGCCTCAAACAACGTTTAATCGCTGAAACCTTCGATGAAAGTGTTGCCAGCACTGAATTATATGTGTTATAGTTGAGTTTTGTTGCTTTGGATAAGGAATGGTTGATATGATTCTAAAAAACAGTGTATTACGTCTTTCCACACTTTTTTGTCACTCAAAGACAATTTCTTCGAAAATTAGTTTTCTAGCGGTTCAGGTGCGCTAGTTCTTATTTTATTAGTTTATCTTTGCAAATTTCACATAAATCTTAAATAACACAACTAAACTGAAATTTAAAGTTGATGCTGCTGTCGCTGTTTCACCTGTTGTTGTACAACCTGCTGTTGTGTGGCGCTGTAAAACCTTTTTGGATGACTTGTTGAGTTTGAACTTGCTGTTGCGCAGGCTGAATAATTTGTTGCTGCAATATCTAAATCCATTGCCAGTTAAGCTGCCCAGGCTGTTGAGTAGTAACTAATCTCTGGCCAGCACTTAGTAGTGTGTGTGTGTGTGTGTGTGTGTGTGTGTGTGTGTGTGTGTGTGTGTGTGTGTGTGTGTGTTTGTGTGTGTGTGTGTGTGTGTGTGAGTTGGGGGAGAGGCGCATTGGCACCTCGAAGCACTTAGGCCAAAGGACCGATTGTACTCAATTCCCCCTGCCTACCATAGTTTCCCAGACTTCTTGATAAAGTTTAGGATCACTGATAGGGGAGCACTTAGTAGTATCCTTTGAATAAGTTGCTGCTGGCTGCCTACTTGGACTAACTGCTGAATTACTTTTTGACCTTGCTGATTTATCACTATTTATTGCTGGACGGGGTGATGTTGAACATTCGCTAAGCTTCGTTGGACTTGTTGTTGTTGTGGTTGGATGATATGCGGGAGCAGTGTCTCCCGCTGTGGCTCCTGCTTCATTTTGCCGACCGTATCTATAATCATATGTTGCTGTAGCTCCGGGATTCGTAGTTGCACTTACTAATGATCCCTGCGTCGCTGCAGTCTGATAAGCTTGATCGCATCCGGCTCGTTGATCACCGTATGGTACTGTGGTTGGAGCCACTGCATTGTCCGCTTGGGCTGCAGGGTAGGCCACGCCAGCTGCCGAATGTTTGAGCTAAAAATTAATAGTTAAAAATTGATTAAACTGCGGTATCTGCTTTCCGTCTCAAGTTTGCTCGGTTACTTTGTTGTGGATAACATTCATACGTATGCTACGGTTTCGATTAGTGCTCTCCTTCCACCCAGGCCTCCTCAACCGAACTCACGGTTTTGTTTTGTAGAATGAGGTCTCAAAAGTTATTGCTAAGCTTTCTGCTACTGCCACCGTTTGAAATTTTTTAAACTAGTAAAAAGGGTTAGTTTTCTCCTTATGCCCTTAACATACGACTCTGATATGTAACAAGAAGTGATCCCATCTATAATTTGCTTCTCGAAATGTATAAACGTCAAGTATGCTAGAAATCCATCTCTACTGGATAAACGCATGTTCCATTTGGGTGAAAGTATTGGCATCTGGTGATGCTTGTGCTCATTTCTGCATTCATCGATGTGGAAAGCATGCCAATTTTATGATAATAAAATCATAAAATTAGCACGCTTGGCATAAAATACAATTATGTTATTAATAATTGTGCTTTTCTGCTTAATCCATGTCGTAATGTTCAGTACCAAGATACTTTCAAAGCTTCAATTTTCAAAACTTATACATATAATTTTATTCAAACAGAATGCAAAAGAATTTCGAAATGCTTCTGAGATAAGATGAGATCATGCAATTGCTAGTTTCGATTGATTAAGTCAAGATGGGGAATACTTTGAATGTCAAAAATAGAAAATAAAAGCTAGATCAATTCAAAAGAGAAATAAACCGGCAATTTTTATTTTCTAGATAAGTATAACAGTACATTTTCAACCGAAAAAGAGCTATTGGTTTTTAAATCTTAAAATCAACTAGGCATTTTATGCTTAAAAGTTCGCATTATTAAATTATTAGTAACATTCACCTGATCATTCATTTTACAAAACAAGTTGCTCTCATACTTCTAAGTTGTATTAGTAGTAGTAATAGTCACAGCATATTATAATATATATCCATATATTTTCCCTTCAATTTTGTCAATGAATATAGCAACGCTAAAATATTTTTCATTGCAGCTTATATTGATAATGATCAAATCGCACCATTTTCAAAAGTCTCGATATGACATCCAACGAGTAATTAACATTTTCAGTGAGCGGCAAAGTATTGCTTTTGCTCGCGGAAGCGAAGAATCTAAGGAAAGATATTTGAAGTATTATGTGGATGAAGCGAAAAGATCGTTTTGTATGGCCATCTTGGGTTTCACGCTATTCATTGCTCTAGATTTCCAAGTAAAGTATTCTAACAGTAAGATAATAAAATCTGTTGTACTTTGTTTTTAGCCATTATTTTCTGGATCCTATTCCCTTCCGTATCGAGCCAAATACCCGTTCGCAACTGAGACAGGAAGTGTTGCATACGTTGCTTCGTATATATTCCAAAGCGTTTTCTCTTTGTGCATAATTAGTTACATTGTTTGTACTGATACGATCGGAGTGACATTTTTAAGTCAAACAACTTTGCAGTTGGAAGAACTTTGCGCAGATTTCGAGAAACTTAGGAAAAACGCAAAAACCAACAAAAACGCAACCAATGAGCTACGATCCATTGTGCAGGAGCATCAGTTCATTATTTCGTAAGTAAAAGAAGTATTAAAGGATAATTCTATCTATTTATGTAGGCAATATTTTCAGACTTTTAAATTACATAAATCAAATCAACTATTCAACTTCGAAATCACAAGTTGTTTGTAGTACGTGCATAATATGTATGACTGCTTTTGAAGCTACGCTGACGCAAAATTTGTCATCACGCTTGAAATTTCTCTGCTACTTGGTGGCGTCACTTATTCAGATACTAGAATGGTGTTGGTATGGCAACATGGTCAGCTATCAGGTGCGCTTAATTCACGTTGGTGTTAAATTAACTGAAAATTGGAAGTAAGTAAGTACACACGGATTGTATAAATCTCTGTTTATTTCCAGTCGACTAAAATCGGGGCTGCCGCGTACGATTGTCTATGGATTGATTGTAGCGAAAGGTTCAAGAAGGATATTTTGTTGATTTTACTTCGTTCGCAAAAGCCACTAGCGGTAAAAGCTTTGCCATTTTACGATTTTAATCTCGAATCGTTTCAAAATGTAAGCGTTTAATGAAAATTTAACTTAATAAGTATCAACTAATCTAAATTTTCATAGATTTTGGCATCCTCTTATACATATTTCACGGTTCTGCGTAGCTTGAATTCATAGATGTAGCAATGTCCAGTGATGCAAAAAAGTAGTTTGAAGAGTAATTACTGTTGACCACAATCACTGATTGATCATAATTGTTTCATGGTTTTCAAATGGTAGTACAGTTACATTTTCATTCACCACAAAGATGCTTAACCCAAATTTTTCTGTGGAAAATATATTGTAAATAGCTAAAATTGCGTTGAATATTTGTTTGAACTTCTTACTCATTTTCGAAAAAAAAGAGTATTATAATCACTTATGGTTGAACACTATACATCTATGTATATATATATATATATATATATATATATATATATATATATATATATATATATATATATATATATATATATATATATATATATATATATATATATATATATATATATATATATATATCTATATATACCATATATATCTACCAAATGTTATTCATTTTTCACATTTTGGTACCGGCGAGCATCTTAATGATATTTTAAGTACCCTTTTAATTCTATCACAACATGACTTTCAGAAATATATAGCTTGTAAAATGAATTCAAACATGATTATGATAACGTCTGAAAAATTGTTTATCCTATGTGTGAAGGGAATCCAAAAAAAATTGTAAAATTTTGAACTGCAATACAGGGGGGCCCGGTAGCTCTGCTCGCTAAGGCGTCAGGCCGAAAAGCGGCGTGCTACGGGGCCTCCGGGTTCGAATCCCGCCAGTGCCATGGGTGTAAGTGTGAATGCGTGTGATTGTCTACGAGGCTGGCAAGTGGGCCCAAACTAGTAGCCTAATGCTGGCCGCGTTCCCGGCAGCCCTCTTCACTAACCTAACCTAACCTAACTTCTGACACGATGGTCAGATCATTACTAAATTTACAAAACGGTTTGAGACATGAGTGGGGCTTCATGCATTAGCTGGTGCATCTTGAATTTACGTTAAAATATTGAAGAACTGAAAAAATATCGCTTTTTAGAAAAAAAGTAATTGCTATGCTTTGTCTACACACCCATATTGAGATCATTGAAATTCTATGTCGGACAAAAACGATAGACTTTGCTCAATATACCTCCATATTTATCAACCAAGAGTTGTCTTTCCAAGAACTCAGGATTCGATAATCAGATTCAATTAAAACTAACAGAATATATTGATTGTAAGTATAACCAGGTCTATTAGAAGTTTAATGATTATGCTAGCAGCCATGTGGCTGTGGCAAAATTTTGAAACTTAAGTAGTTTTTTGGTTAAAAAATTAGGTAAGCAAAAGGTACTCTCACATCTTAGTCGTGCTCTAGTGAAAAGTGTTGCGAATAATCTTTGCCTGCGTATATAGGTAACGGCGATTTTGTGTAGTTGATGAATTGTACGCAAACTACTTAGACGTAGATACAAAAATAAATATCGGTAGATTCAAGTAAGCTGGGCTCGTAACTGCCTGAGAAACATATTCCAAGCTAAAGAGATGGCGGTGGTCTTTGCTGTAAAATTGAGAGGGTGTCATCCAGCTAGGCAGCGGACTAGGGCTGCCTAGCTGGATGACACCCTCTCAATTTTACAGCAAAGTGGCCCTAAGACTTAGTAAGTTTCATCTAAAATTAGTTAAATGTAGATCTAGATGCTGTTTAAAGTACAATGATGGTGTACGCTAGGATACATAAAATATTGCAAAATAGATTTTATTTCAGAAAAAGCTGATTGCCTCAAACTAGACTATATTAGCGAAGAAATTCATTCGATATTTCACTTCATTTCATGATATGAGTCAAATATATTGTAAAAAAAACTCTAGCGCACTTGAATCGTTAGAAACACTAATGTTCGAAGAACAGTAAAAGAATCGTGCAGATTTTGAGTGCATATTCTACCACACGAGCTGCTTATAACAGCCAAAATGATTCAAACACCACGTTTTACTTTGGTCTCAAGAATGCATTATAACTCATATGGTGGAAAGGTTTCAGATATTACCACTGGCATGAATTTCAAAGTTTATGAGAGCAAAACACTTGTTAACTATATTCGTTGTCAGTTGCTTATTTCACAAAACTTTGAAAGCCGCATCTCATATAACATCAATGAAGAAAATGCTCAGTGCCTGCAGCACTGTAACTGAAGTTGCTGTTTGGGGCTGCGATCCGAAAATTTTACAGAACTTTGGGAATTGAAACATTGGTTATTTATTTTGATTGTAAATGTTTCCGATATGAATACTAACTGTAAGCATTTATTGATACAGAAATAGCACTACAGGTTCGTGCTGGCAACCTTTTGCCAGTATCACATCTGCATTACGTTGAAATTAACCTACCCTGCGAATTTCGCCTCGATCCGATTACTGCGTTCGAAGTTATAGGAGTACAAAGAAATTTAGGGTTACCAGCTGCGGCATTTTTCAAATAATCGAAAACTTAAAACTGTGTATTGTCATTACAATATTATTACCATTTGAAAATTTTACAATCAAATCGCTTAAGAAAGATATTGGAAATAAACACAAAACCAACAATAGCTGGTAACCCTATCGTGGCTTTTCAACCAAATTGGACTTGAATAATGCCTATAATAGGTTTTATTAAATGTTTGAATAATGCCTATAATAGGTTTTATTAAATGTATGATTCGTATTGATTTCATGACTGCACTGGAAGTTATAGGGCAACAAAAATTACTATAGCTGACAGCACGAATCGAATTTTTCAACGAAATTTCTACCAAACACGGTTTACATTAAGGTTCAGCTACTGTGGCAATTTCATGAAAATCTGGTAACTGAATCAGATTTCTTAGGGCAAAATGCAGTTTTTGTTCTTTGTAATTTTTCAAGATGGCACCACTGGCACAGGGTTACCCACAATTCAAAATCGCTTCTATCAGACCTGGTCCTTACTTAATTTCAATGTATTCTGTAAATTTCAACTGCATCTGATTATTGGTTCGTGAGTTCCCGTGAACAGAATTTTTTGATGCTTAAAATATAGGTAAATTGGGAAAGGGTTACCGTTCTTGTCCGACATGAAAATTCCAAAGTTTTCCCTTGACTGTTTGGACAAAGCATAAGATTTGTATACAAGTTGGTTTTCATTCTAAGAAATGGACATAGTTTAGGAGATTCGATGGTTTGAAAGTTTTCACTTTCAGTGCCTGCCGTAGCTACAGGGTTATCAGCACGTTCATGAAAAACTAGGCAAGTGTGCAACTTAGTAACATTTATATGTCCTGTAAGTTTCATAATGCTTTGATAATCTAATAAAAAGTTATCACAATTCAAAAATTTTCAAATTTTCCCAATCTCATTTTAGGCGCCTAGCGCATACATAGGGTTAAAAATTTCAAAAACATTATCATATTCACATTTGAATCACGTTCAGAATTCATTACATAAACTTTATTTTTGCAAAAGTTATTTTTTGACAGAAAAATAGGTATGTTTAGAATATCCCTAAAATGGCCGCCGGCACCAGAGGGTTAAAGATTATTAACTTTTTGTGAGACTTGGCACTATTCTGCATATACACCAATGTATTCTGATAATTTCAGTTCAATCGGATGGCGCGTTCCTGAGATTTTTTTTGATAATATATATATATATATATATATATATATATATATATATATATATATATATATATATATATATATATATATATATATATATATATATATATATACAGCTATGGACAAAAAAATAGCAACACCCGAAACTTTTTTATTCATGCCAGTGTAATATTCTCAGTGCCAATCATTCAATGCCAAAATCTATCATAACTTAATTATTGTAATGTTAACGAAAATATTCCATGAAAAATAATTAAATTTCCAACACCAAATATGATTTTTATAGTTTTTTTCGTTAATTTAGGGTCAACAACCTGGCCAATAAAATAGCAACACTTATCAAAAATGGAAGGAATTATTGGTTTATTTTTAAATTCATACATTTTGAATTTTTAATTTCAGTCCTTAGATTTAGTATTTTGTAGCGAATCCATAATTTTGTAAAACTGATTTAATTCGACGGGGCATAGAGCTGATTAAATTTTGTATTGCCTTCCACGCCTGTTGCACACTTTCTCATAGTTCTTTCATATTTGTTGACAGGCGCTTGGAAACTTCAATTTTGAGGTCACTCCACAAATTCTCAATTGGGTTTGGATCGGTTGACTGAGATGACCAGTTCAAAATATTAATTTCATTACTTTGCAACCATTGCATTGTGGCTTTTGCTGAATGTTTTGGGTCATTGTCGTGCTGGAATCGCCATCTTATTGGCATGTTTTCTTCGGCCCAAGGAAGCATGACATTGTTTAAAATTTCAGTCTAACTTTCCTTGGTCATAATGCCGCTAATGAGGAAATTTGGACCAATACCCCACACAGAAAAACAACCCAAATCTTCAAATTGCCACCTCCATGCTCAATTGTGGATTTAGTATACCGTGGATTATAAGCCTGCCCTGGTGGCCAACGTACAACGTGTCTCCCGTCCATACCAAAAAGGTTGATTTTCGTTTCATCGCTCCAAAGTATATTTCTCCATTGATTTGAGTTCAAGTGGGGGTCTTCAGGAAGGTGGTACAGTTTAGCGAACTCGATACGTTTTTTCCTATGTACTTTTTTCATTAACAGGACCTTTCTAGGGGCTCTGACTTGACGACCATTATTTTGGAGAATACGGCGAACAATTCTGGCACTAACATCTATGTCTGTCTGTTGAACTAACATCCTTGACGACATAAAAGGATCGGCGTTAATTTTTATGAGAAGTGCATCTTTGTCTTTTTTTGATATTTTCGATGGTCGTCCTCTAGTTTCAGGCTTCGGTTTCACGTGAAGAGCATTATAGACCATTCGAAGAGAGCGTTTCAACACATTTACGATATCCCTGATTGAATAACTCTGGTCTGCAGGACTCTAATTGTTGCGTTTTGGGTAGGCGTACAATGTTTTCCTCGACCCATTATTAACTAGATGAAAGACATTTTTTTTAAAACACAAACCTCACTAAACTTTCATACTCACTAACAATAAAATATGTATATCAAATAAGTTAACCAAAAATTCTTCCTTCAAGAAAATAATCACTACAGAGCTTGATGTTGCTATTATTATGACCACACAATATCACGTCTTGTAACACAATGTGTGCAACAAAATCCATTTCTGTTTGCGTTTTACAAATATTCTCGCACAAAATGAGACTGCTATGATCGCGCTACAGTCAGATTGCCTGAATATGAACTTCATTAGAAAAACATGCAATTCACGGAAAACTACGTAATAATTTGCAGTGTGTTGCTATTTTTTTGTCCATAGCTGTATATAGAAATATGAATTTTTGGCCTAAGTGATTTTAATACTAACGTTCTTCTTCGAACATTAGTAAAAACCAACTGGAGTTCCTTTTTGTTGCTCCTTTTCTTTCGCAGATAAGTCTACATTTTAGACAAAAAACCAATAAGCATACGCCTGGTTCACTCAGTATTGCCGAGCGAAAATACAGATAAAGATACACAAAGTGGTTTGTTTAATCTAGGAATACTAACAGATGCACGACAGTTTGTAACACCAAGATTATGTGCGTCAAAGCAAATCTATCACCGAATCAAATTCGGCTTGTGTACACCAAAGTTACGAACATTTTTATGAAGACTTAATTTTCAAACTGTGGTATTACAATATTTGTGGTTGAAACATTCAAAACTAACATTCGAAACACCATCACCTTACCACATTCGCACTAGAACAAAACGATAAATTCGATGAATGAGGAAGTTATTGAAACTTACATTCCCATTTGGACTCACCAATGCAAATACCAATAAGTATCTATCATACTTAGGTAAGAGTTATTTCGATGGCGAATTGCTGTGAACATCGTTCAACCTACGCGTAATCTCATGCCATCAGTAGTTTCTCAGCAAGTGCATTCTTCTCCGATCTGTGGCTCGTTGCACAATCGCAAGAAGAATGGAAGCTCCCAAACTAGACGCGCATTTTATTGAATATTGCATGCTCATGAAAACCAACTACCTTTAAGCTGGGTCGTCGTCTAGTGGCTACAGCCTAAGAAGACTTTCTCGAAACCATTAATGATCGAATCGGCAGTTCACCGTAAGGTCGATATGCAACTAGAAGAAGAATGCACCATGAAACGCATTTTGATTACCGATGCAATATTGCATGGTTATCGGTGCAAAGCGCTTCTTCAAACATGTATGGTAGTAGAGGCAATTGTGCACGAGCCCCGCGAACTCAGGCCGACCACTTTTAAGTTGGTCTTTTTTTCTGCACCTAATGAAATATGCAACAAGCAAAAAACCACAAATGTTTAATGGCTAATCAATTCGATCAATGAGTGAAACGATTTTCAATAGAGGTGATAGCTTAAGCTCGATGCAAAGTAGATGCTGCAATTTATTTTCCAACACATACCGTGAATTCAAGCAAATATTGTTCCTACTTGATTCAGTATAGTTTTCTCACATTCACAACTAAGCTAGCTTTAAGCATTAGAAGCAATAGAATATTTTTTCATTAGTAGTTCAAAATAATGAATTTTTTAATAATATTTATTGATTAATTTTAAATTGCACACATTACTTAACTGAAGGTTTGTTTAACATTACAAACCTAAAATTAAGCATTTTACTATTTCGGCCTACATAAATCATTTAACATTACGGCATTTACTTTATATTTGCTTCAACTTTTAAAATATAATCCAGAATGTGCATTACTTGCGTTTGATTTCGCTTTGTCATACTTAAAAGCTAATTTGATTTACTAAATTTAAGCTTTTTACGACTGACTACAATAAAGTTAGCCTAATTAGACCAAAACTTAACCAATCTTTTACTTATCCCTTCTGATTTGTAGGTGGCCAACATAATTCAACATGGCCATGAGCTACCGTTGTTCTGCAATCTCTGCCGTGCGTATAAGAGCCTAAGGACTCATAGAGCTACTTGTGCCTCGGATATCCCGAATCAGTCTGTTTGCTTATCGGTTTGTCCTTAAGTAAGATCTTGTCGTCTGTCGCACAACCCGGTCTCTAAATGGTTCAGTTAAAATTAGCGGGTTGTAAAGTCTGACAGTGGCGAAGCACAGAATTCTTCGTTCGAATATCCCCTCTTCTGTCAGGGTAGATTTGGAACAAGTAATCCAGAATAGTTATGCAAATGTTAAAATGAATTTGTTAAGTCAAATTGATTTCGGATTTGACGTGATGCCCTCATATTTTTGGGAAAAATATGTCTGATGCGCTGAAACGCGAACAAAGCGCATAACATTACATATTTCAGAATATGTAATTTTATGATGGACCAGGAGTAATTCTAGAAGTTCCGCACAAGAAACCGATTTTTTTGGCTACTGGCAGCTTTTTGCTTCCACCAAAGCCAAAAGTGTCTCAATGAAACCAATGTACTCTAAGAATTTAGTTTCACAATTGCATCGAAAGTTATGATAGTAGACTTTGCGGGTTTACTAAGGGTAGATTTTGGAGCTGCCGTCCACAAAAGTTTGAAATTTTTGGGACCTGGAATATTTCATTATAGGATTTATGAACAACTTGCGTTTGCCTTATTTCAACTCTGGTTTATGTACAACCTAATGGTGAGCAAATTATTCATCAAATACATCTAATGTACAATAACCAATCAATAGTCCTTCTAATCTTTGTTATTACGCTCAATCATTCAAGCATACACACGAGTACGGTGCATCATCCACCCAACAAAACGACAGCCGCAACGTACCTAGCAAGTATCTATCAAACCAAACTGGTAGAATTTGTTTTGCAAGGTACTTGCAGAACTGTAGAATATAGGGCTCAGAAAATCCAGAAGTAATCGTAGAGAGGCCATTACATTCGGGAAAAGTCACTGAGTGGTGCGCATTATGGTCTAGGGGCATGATTGGGCCGTATTTTTTTGAGAACGATCAAGGACGACCCATCACTGTCAATTCTGAGCACTATGGCCGCATGTTAACCGATTATTTTTGGACGGAAGTCAAAGATTATGATCTTTGAAATATGTGGTTTCAGAAGGATAGGGCAACAAGTCACGTAATACAAACAAATCGAGCTCTTTTGCAAGAGAAATAGCCACGACGTGCAATTTCCCGATTGGCTGATGTGAATTGGCCTCCAAGCTCCTGCGATTTAATGTCTCTGGATTTCTTTTTGTGGAGATACGCGATAGATCGTGTTTATGCGAACCATCCCCAAACACTGGACGAACTGAAATCCAATATTCGTGAAGTCATGGCCGAGATATTGCCCGAAATGTGCCGGAAAATCATTGAATATTACCTCAAAAGGATTGAATCCTGTAACAAAATCCGGAGGAAGACATTTGATTAATATTGTATTTTACATATAATGATCAATCTTTACAATAAAATAAAAAATTACATTACTTTCCGAATATTTTGTGTGTTTTTTTAAGATTATTTTTTCAAGCATGAAATGGATAACCGTGTACCAAGTCAAGGTTCAGTAGACTTCGATTGGCAAAACACCTAGCAAAGAAGAGGCTGCTCGAAAACCCCTTTTGGCAGATTTTACGACAGACAGCAATGAGGGATATTTGGTTTGGGCTATAGAGCTGGCGTTGACATGAACTCACGAAGCTTAGGGATACCTATTTTGATGGCATCGGCTTGCAATTGGGAGGTTGTTGAAGGCCATAACCGGATGACGGTCGTTTCGCTGATGATGATAATGTTAATAGTAATTTAAGTCGAAAATCAGTAATAGATAAAGGAAAAACTAAAGCATCTAATGCCCTATGCGCAAATGGTGACATACCACGTTGCGAAAATTACGGAAACATCAACCCATTGTACATGTCTTACAAATTTTCTTCCAACTTTATTTCAAGGCAAACTTTGGGGGGTCTAGGGGCTGAAACTCTTAACGAGCACCATTCACAAAGTTAATATCAATGTGAATACGAGTGTGGATTGAATAGTTCCACGGCTCACCTTACCCCTGATTAATTCGGGTACCTATTCAGAGCTAGGTGAAAGGCTGCCGAGGGATTACTTAAATTTGTGTTTTATTATGTAATTGGCATGAAGGTCCAATGTTGTTAAAGCGCAAGTGTATCCCTATACAAGGTAGGAAGGTAGGTTGAAGTATACTGAAGTATACTGTAATTCAGCTCCGCGATCCCTATTATTCAAGTCATTAGAGACTGCTTTTACAGCGTGTAACTCTTGTCTTGGAGTCGTAGATCCACTGCACTCTACGGGATGTTGAAATACTGGCGTCCTTAGATCCGACTACAGAGGACTGTCAACTGGCACACAAAGGCACAAAAGAGGCCCGTTGTGATACCACAATAATTTGTAACTCTCTCCTACTCACTGAACTCAGGAAACCATCTGCTTCCTTTGACAAAACGAACTATCCGCTTTCAATTGACCAGGAACAGTTTGGTCAGGTTTGAGAGAAAGGGAGCACCAAGTGCCGCCACCATTATCCTTGCCAAAGCCAGGCACTGACACATGAGATGGAGGACAGATTCCTCCTCGTGCTCAAAGCCTCAACTCCGGCAGAAGTAGTTAAACCCTAGACCCAATCGTTCCATATGCCGCCCTATGAGGCAGTGGCTCATAAGAACGCCTGCCGTGCAAGGCAGTGCGCTTCAAGTTAAGCTGCAAAGCTGCCTGGTGCGATGCGCATCCATGGTAACCCTAGACTGCCTTGTTATCGCACAGGATGATTCATCTGTCCAGGACTTCGTAGCATCCTCAAGATATTTTTGTCTAATGGCCAATTTGATCGATTTCATCGGAATACCTATTGAGAATGAGCAAGAGAACTCCAGTAGCAAGGTACCAAACCTTGCTAGTTCATCGACCTCACAGTTGCCCTAAAAACCCCTATGTCCTGTCCAGGTATACAAATCAATTGAACAACCGAATGTCTCGATACTTCCCTAAGAGATGCACGGCATTCAGCAACAATAATGGACACTGTATCTGTGAAAATACCAATATTGACCCCGAATATTCGATTAAACAGAAGCCAGTCTATTGCCTGATAAAGAGCCGCAACCTCCGCCTGAAAAACACAACAGTGGCTTGGTAGACGGAGAGGCAGCTTGAGATTCAGGTCATTTGAGTACACACCACTACCGACTCTATTGTTTAGCTTTGAGCCGTCAGTGTACACTTGGATAAGCCCACTTTCGAAGGTGACACCATCACGTCACTCACCCCTACCAGGAAAACTCCAAATTCAGTAGGCATTGCGGAGCGATGTTGTCAACACCTGCTGGAGTGGGAACTTCCTCGGCCAAAATCCTCGCATGGCCGCACTTTGTTCTATTCCATACTGAGATACAATTCAGTCTCACAGCAGCAAGATTAGCTTGCTGTTAGATCAGTAGATTGGTTGGCAACCAATGAAGCAACTCGAAAAGTGTCTTAGTAGGGGTGGAGTGGAGCGCTCCAGTAACCATTAGTGCAGCTATTCTCCGCACTTTTTCAAGCTGCCGTTTGCAGGTAGCCTTACAATACAAATCATATGCAAATGAAGCACTTTTCAAAAAGAATGCACTCCAAATCAATATTTATCTAATTTTGATTGATCTCCGATTAATAGATCACTGAAATGTATCTTACAGCAGAATGATTAAACCAAACTTATCTATTAACGAACGTATTGACTATTATATTTTAGAACATCCATGCTTCGGCGAAATATGGATGTTTCGAAAATTCTATAAGTAGCTATGCTTCGGTAATTCATTTTCATTTCAGTCATATATTCGGTAATCTGGTCGCATCTGGTGTTCTTGTATTTTATCGCTTCACTTTGCATCAGAACCAACTTAGCGTTCGATTTAACTCCACATTCTGTCACACTCTTTAATTTATTAGCTTTGTGAATAGTGCAATCAATGAACCGTAAATTTATCGACAATGTCCAATATGAACATGTGCTCCAGAACACAGGTTGTTCTATGTATCTTGCTGCCTATCATTTTCGAATTGGCGCAAGATTACCGTATTTACAATCTACTCAGCTTATTATGATGCCGTGAAGTATTGAGCAACAGGTTTCCGGAAGAAGTGTAGAGCGCATATTTTATGGTTAACGCGTGTAGGTTTCAAAAACCGCCAATGATATAACATGATAGCGCTAGCATCTAACATGGATGCGATTTTTTACTTGCTCTGTTATGAATTGCACCGGCGACGCGGTGAAAAGATACAAAATCAAAATTGAATCGTCTTCAGATAATCGTGCTTAACGGATTCTTAATCAACTTTTCATTTATTGTGATGCGAGAGTTGATTTATTCGCACCTTTGAATCTAACAAGGTGTGGAAGATATAGGGTGTCATAATTAAGCTGCACTGAAGTAATATTACATGAAGCTAATACTTTTACTAAATCTGCAATCGAGTTCAGGCATTAGCGTGTCCTAATTTCACTTGACCAATGCAGGGATAATCCAATCGATTAATGGGGAAGCAGAAAAGCGAAGATGCAATTTTCTGATGAAGCATTCATATGTCGTGAACATTCAAGCTACAGCAAAATGAAGGAAAATGATTTCCCATTAAACAGCAGCTGACCAAGAGTAATGTGCAATTATTCTTACGTCTCTAATGTGTTCCGAGTCTTCAGCATTGTGAGAGTTATCAATCTTTGCAGACGGCACAATTAGTAAGATATGTACGTTAGTTCTAATGATGCGCGTATGTGCAGGCATTCATTAATCAATAGTATTAGTTGTATCAATAGTGTTAATAGTATTAGTTGAGTTATATTTAAAAATTTAGTTTATAAACAAATAATTTGCAATTTGAATTTACAGTTTTAATTTGTAGTTCTGAACAATTACACAGCCAGAATATCTTTTGAGCCTGTAGTCATTCGATTTATAATCAACGAGAGCAACAAAATAACAAGAAAGGCAGCGGTTTTTAAATTCTCTATGTAGAGTAAGGAAAATTATCGTTTTTCCTTTCTACCATTATCCTAAAAAAGCTTGAACCTGTAGCATATACCTTCATTCTTACATATAAACAGGCCTTTACTAAAATTGACTTACACTTTATGGACGCCTTTAAATGGAATACAATTGGCTACAAATAACTAAATCATATAGTCCTCACCACATTGTTATCAAACTCATGGCCTAGCTGATACATAACATAACTGATGAACAGAACCTATAAAATCCGAACAGCAATTAAGAACGAAACAATTTTTGATAAGAGAAGCAACGCTCAAAACATTCAGATTTCTGTCAACTAGCTCATAAAATAATCAGGACCGAACTAAATTCTCCATTATTTTACCAGATTTGTTAATGTCCGATGCAGTAAAATGGGAGTAAAATTTGAAACTTAGCGGTCATCACCAGTTTTTGGGCAAACCTCATAGTTTTAAGTACTACCTTTCGTTGTGTCGGGAAAATATTTGACATAAATTTTACGTTTGTGAAAAAAACACATTTGACAAGATATTTGTTTACTGCAGTTACATTAATGTTAGCTCATAAACTCACCATTGTGGAGAATCCTATGCAATTTCTCTGCACCTATGATTTTACTACTATCATTGGGAGAGTCCTTCAGGATTTTACATTCAAAATTCGGGAAAATCTATTCTGAGATACTTAAGTGATTGGCTAGAAGCTACGAACAAAGCAGCGAGTTTCTTGCTCTTGTTGTGAATTTTTGGGGATTGTTGAGGGGAAGGATTACGAATTACTTAAGGCTGTGAATTACCACTATTTATTTTGATGACCTATTCTTCAAAGTCGAAACTTAATTATGCCAAATAGTATTTTAAGTTCTTTGAACGGGGCTTTTGCACGACGCAAATAAAAGTAGCAAAATGGGAATGAGGTATCTACAGGTGAACCTGCATCATGCCAAAGCTGCCTCGGTGGAAGTAAGCAGCAGGTTTGCCTCGGGCACCTATAAAATGGGGCTAATACAAGAGTCCTAGGTAAATAAAGACAGAATAAATGGCCTGAATACAAAAAACAGTAAGTTAATCTGGACCGCAGGGGAAGAAACCCCGGGGGCAGCGATAACAATTTACACAAATATGAACTTTCTTCTGATTCCAGAATACACCTATAGGGACACAGTGGCAGTCCTAGTACAGATCCTCATTGAAAGAGGAATAGCGAAAACGGTGTTTGCCTCAGCCTACTTCCCAGGGGATGAGGATCAGGTCCCAAGTAACAATATCAAGAGACTCGTTATTCACTGCAGAAGGAAGAACAAAATGTTGATTATTGGATGTGATGCCAACGCTCATCAAACAGCATGGGGGAGTAGTGACTTCAGCACTAGAGGTGAATTACTCTTAGACTTCCTCCTGAACAGCAGTTTGTCTATAGCAAATAAGGGCAGCTGACAGCTAACAGGCTAGAAGTACTAGACTTTACATTGGTGTCAAACAATGCAGCACATTTCGCGAAGAAATGGAATGTCCCAGAAGTTGCTTCTTTCTCTGATCATAGGCATATAAACTACGAAGTAGGAAAATATATTGTAAAACGGGTAAAGTACAGGTAACCACAGTGTACGAACTGGGAAGGCTATCAAAATGGCATTACAGCGGGATTTTACGGCCTGCATCCGTATTTCACTACGAAGATGGAACTGGAGGGCACTGTCGACAAGGTTACCAGAATAATTCTCGAACCATATCACGATAGCTGCCCTGACAAAACCAGAACTTCCAAAACGAGGTTGCCATGGTGGAACAGTGAATCAGAAGAGCTGCAAGAACGGAGTTCAACCGAGCTAAAACTACATCAAGCTGGGAGATCTATAAAAAGAAACTCTCAGAATACCACAAAGAGCTAAGGAAATCCAAGAGAAAAGCTTGGAGCACCTTCTGCAAAAGTCTCGATAGCATCGCAGAGACTGCCAGGATGCAGAAAGCTCTGTCCAAAGGCTGCCAAGGGCATATAGGACTACTTAGAACTCCATATGGAGGATGACGACCACCTTTGACGACACATTGGAAGTGCTGCTTAGAACACACTTTCTCGAGTGCGAAATCAGGAGCAGCGATGAGGCTATTCCTGAACGGATACCTCACTTACCTCTGCTTAAACAAATCATCACGTATGAAAAGGTTGAGTGGCGATAAACTCCTTCAAACCCTTTAGACAGAATCTACTCAGTTCTGCTACAAACAGCGACAGGGAAACTACAAACTTTCTCATGACACTCAATAGTAGAAGCCTAACTGCTCTCGGCAACATGGATGACATCACGGTAATAATAAGAGGCTCACACATGGATACCTTGAGATCCAGAATGCAAAAAGCCTTAAATGAAACAACCTAATGCTGCGAAAAAGAGGGTATATCCATTATTCCTCAGAAAACTAGCATAATACCATTCACCAGAAAAAGAAAAATCGAGATAGCAGCCCTAAATATTAGGGGCACAGTCGTCTATTTGCAGGAAGAGGTAAAATATCTAAGAATACACCAAGATATGAAACTCATCTGATTACAGGAACTATGAAAATAACAAATGTTTGGACACCATTGGAGACTATCTCCAAGGCAGGTCCTATGGGCATACAAACAAAAGGTGAGACTTATCCTCCTATATGGAGCTGTAGTGTGGTGGACAAAAACCATACAAAAAACTGTTGTTATGGGCTCAACAAGCTACAAAGGATGGCCTCACTGCTGATTACAGGAGCTATGGACTCCACCCCAACAGCAGGAATGGAAGCCTTTCTAAGCCTTGAGCCACTACGCCTTGAAATTCAGAAGGAAGCAGCGGAACAAGCAACTAGCCTACAATAGACCCACAGGCAGGGGCGGATTTGCCACTAGGCCCTGGCCTAGGGCGGCAAATTTCGGGGGCGGCAAATTTTCGATTTTTTTTAGGGCGTCAACTTTTCGATTTTTTTAGGGCGGCAGTTTTTTTCCTCTCGTATATGTACATATATCTGAGTTGAATGAGCCTAACACCTCAAGCCAACCGAATTCTCTAAAAAATCAATGCACGCAAAATTTCCCCTCTGATGATTTTTTTCGGACATTAAAAAGTTTGTCTTATAATAAATATCGAAATGCGATCACGGCAAAAGACCAAAGAAACTCAAAAATACCAAAGAAGTACCTAGAAAGTATCTGAAAATACCTAAAAAGACCTAAAAATATACTAAAAAGAACCCAAAGAATACCTCTTCAATTTAGGAAAAGCTTCTCAGAGGTAAATATTTACATGCATTGATTTTTCAGAGAATTTTTTAAAATTATTATTATGGTACAGGGTGTATCAAATACATGCGAATTTCTTTATTTTTGATGTATTTTTTAAATTGTACTTCATTACTGAAATTAATTTCTACAAAAAAAAATTCTACAAAATGAAATCTAGAACATCATAGGTCAAAATATTTCGGGTTCATCCTTAACTAATAACATATCGAATATTAATTTACAGTAGTCGAGTTCATAGTTGATCTACAGTCAAGTGCGGAAGCAAACTTTGAACGGAATACTAAACTTACTAATAAAAGTATGAGCGAAGACGTTGGAATTATATGCGATGTGAAGGTGTATACGGTTTCGGACTGTTAAAAATTGGTATTTTTGGATTCTTTTTTTTTAGGTACTTTTAGGTTCTTTACCGTGGGGTATAATAATTATTTGTGTGGCAAGGGCGCAATAATCGGAAATTTTTACGAATGAACCAGTGCTGGTTTCGCTCCAATATTCCTTTTTTGTGAGCTCGGACGCAACGAAAAACAGCGAAGTATTCTAGGGAATCGAAAAAAACCGCGCATTGTTCCATAAAATTCACGAAAAGGACGGCAAATATTTCTGAGGCCTAGGGCGGCGCAATTGTCAAATCCGCCCCTGCCCACAGGTATAGATCAGGGGACCTTAAAGGCCACTTAAAAATTCTGGAGGAGGTCAGGCTCATAATGGAAATGTTGAGCCTCAGCGACCAAATAAAAACCGAAGCAGCATTCGGGAAGAGGTTCAAAGTCACAATTCTATCAAGGGACAAATGGAAGGATGGACCACCTCCCTCGTACAAAGGAGCGCAAATGTGGTATACGGATGGTTCAAAGATGGATTGTGGAATAGGAGCAAGGACCGTAGGTCATAAGTGCAAAATGCATTAACCTCTCCCAAAGGAGGCCACGATCTATCAAGCAGAACTATCTGCCATACTTAGAGCCTCACAAACAATAAAGATAAGCAACGGTAAAAGGGTCAGAATTAAATTCATATGGGATCAAGCGGCTCTCATGGCTATCAATCGCGATCAAATAAAATAGTCATAGAACAGCCTCGACCTGATATGGATCCCCGGCCATGAAGGGCACCAAGGAAATGAGGAAGCTGATACCAGAGCTAAAGAAGAAGCAAAAATGCCCTTATTAGGTCCTTCTCCGTACTGGGGTTTTACAAAGGCAGATACGGACAAGGAAATTAAAACATGGAGCAAAAAAAAAGATCGGAGATTACTGGCTTAATGTTGAGGGTTTAGAGCACTCAAAAAAATACTTTGGCTTCGATAACAAAAGAGTAATAGAAGCAATGGCTCTCTGAAAAAGGGGCATAAAAGCCCTATGCGGAGCATTGATAGGACACCTTACTTTTTTTTTACCTCCTTCCTTCCACTCTCTCTTTCACTCAATCAAAATGCACGGTCCGTGTGCATCAAATTTCCTCAATATATGTTAATTTCGTACTTCCCAGATAGTAAAATATTGGTATAAGGGAAAGCACAAAAAGTATTTCCGCAGGATAGGTGAGGAGCAGGACGGCCGCACATACAGAGTGTGTAGAACATCTGCTCACACTCTGTCCAGCACTAGCGAGAAGAAGATTTGCGCTCCTTGGCTCTGCTGTTCCCTCCATCAGGAGCATCACAAATGTCCCGTCAAGCAACATATACAGGTTCATTAGAAGTCTGGACATCGTATAGGACATAACGCAGAGGAGGCACAATAGACCCAGAAGGTTGCGGTGCTAGGGTCCTTTTGGGCTCACTCCAGGCTATAAATCAATCTTATCAAATCTGACTAGAACAGTGTATGTTTTTAAGTTTGAGATAATCAGCTGTAAGTTTACCATTCAGTTTGATTTGCTTGTGTGGAATATTGCAATAATTACTTGAAAAATGATTTAAAAAAATATTTTTGAGTTCCATAAGAATTAGAAAAATCAAATCATTGTTGCCTTTGTAAAAAAACACATTATTACTCACATTGTGATTACATTTTACACGCTAAATTATTTTCATACAAACCAAATCAACCGAAGGATTTTCTCAGTTTTCCTTGTGTTTTCATAAAAACCCTAAGTACGAATTAAATAACTACAATAATGTACTAATTTATAGTTTCATAGGTTCCACCTTGCTAATCCCAAGCTGTACAGTAAGAAATTGACTTTGAAAAAAAATTCATTATTAAATCATCTTTTACCAATTCCTTCATCTATATTTGCTGCACTCTTACAACTAACATACTAACGTGTGAGCATGGATGCGTCCACAGCTGGATAATTTATATGTACCCACCTTGTATCTCATTCCAGCCAGTTCTCCACAAATATTCCGCAGCTATGATATTTTATTGTTTCATAGATTTGTTTATCAATTTGTTAGCTGGAACTCCACAAGTCTACCGTCTTACACAGCTGCCCAAGTAAGACTTCTAGCTTCGAAATCAATTTGGCTACCATTCACGTGAGCTTGATATATGTATGTATGTTGAAGGTTACTTCCCGAACTATTTACGAAAAAGCAACAAAGCTCGTCTAGAGTCCACTAGCAGCAACAAACACTTCAAACAAAAATTATGATGTTAAAAACAACCTATAGCGGTATCCTACCTATGCCCGCTAATAGTCTTCATTTCTCAAAAACTTGTTTCCTCAAACAGCTATCATTTTTCCCGAACAAAACAGTTACCATAAATCGATTCGCTAGGCAATGGGCATGAGCAATGGGCTTCAACCTCCATGCCACCACATCTATGATACATAGGAATTGAATTGCATTGAAATCATTTAAAAACTGCCAGCATCTGCATCTGCGGAGCAAACTGTCGATGCGATGCTGAGCTCACCCGTTAACTCAGCCATGTCGGCCTCATCGTAAATCAATTAGTCATACCTGCTTACGTTGCGATCCCCGAATAGGGGATGGGAACCTTGGTATCTTCCACGGTCCGTCACATACAGATGTCTGCTGGCAGTGAAACGAGGTAATTGAAGTTCCAACAAGATCCAACGGAGAAATTGTTTTTAATAATGCACATACTATATGGTCACCTTGCATTGTGCAGACGTCACCTTCGACCGTTTATTTTGCAATTCGAAGATGCAACTGATGCTGCTGAAGCGCAAAATGCAATAGCTTGGAGGAAATTAAGAAGTGATGCCATCTGAGTAGATTGTGAGGTGACTCCTCAAATTGGAATCAGTCGTTGAATTGAAGAGAACATAAAACACTAAAATTGCGATACAAAATCAGATAATTCGATGCAATCGAGTGATTAGATTAATTTTATTTAAATTATATTTAGCCATTTTAAAGTGCTATCAAAACTGTCACATTAGCTGTCTAAATGCACATACTTATGTTTGTATATAATATGACAAGATGCCGCAACTCGACCAGCATACAATTAAAATGGCAGCTCTGTTCGATTATTATCGAAAAGCATCCCAATCACGATTACTTTTATCCACTAGCCTTATGCGATTTGACTTATGTTACATAGGGCTTCACAGTTGATCGCCACCGACATAATGCATAAATGGAAATATTGTTAAAAATAAGCTAGAAAACACTTAGAACCGATGTCGATGTTGCGGTTCCGGTTAATACAAGACCACCATTAAGGAAAATGTCGCTATGCTGGGAGCCGTTAGAATAGTTGTTAGACAAGCCGTGATTCGGGAATTTGTACAAAGGTCACGAAAGCCAGCTGCAGTCTATGCATTATGCATCTGAAAATTGCTTATTTGCATTTTGATGCAAGCTGTTAAGAAAATCCACTGACAGCGGCTGGGTATTTTCGCGACATTATTAATGGAGATAAAGTTGGTTACTAAGAAGTTCGTGACTAGTGCAATAAAGAAAGTTTGCCTCAATCAAAGTGCTTAATTGGTGTTTACATTACTAATATGTTCATCGATTCCCTTCTCTCGTGCGCACAAGCATTGCTCGCTCTGGCCTCTGCCGGAATTATTTTGTACAAAATGTGGGTGGAGTGTTTGTATTTTATTGTGTATTTTCAAATTATTTTTGTTAATAATTGAAAGCACCTCTAATCTGATCGACGGTGCTCCAGGAACGAAAATGAACCTTGATGCATGCAGAGCAAAGAAAGTAAGACACAAAAAGTTGCTAAGGGTACAGAAACATAAAACTAAATAAAGATTGGATTGATTGATTGGATAAAAATTTTTTTTTTCAATTTTAATCATCCCGCAATAAAACCAATTCCAATGTGATTCGGCTTCGGATGCTTATTCCGCAAAACGATCGAGTTTCCCGTATCAATATGCTCTGCTTTGATATGCTTTAGAGACGATATACGTTGTCTATGCTGATTTATAGACAAGAAGGGAACCATGATCACAATTAAATAACCTTTATAGGATTTAGGTCTAATTAAGTTAAGTTAATAATAAATGTGTTCAAGTTAAATTTTATATAATCGTTCAGGCAGTCATTAAGGAATGATTTTTATCAATTTCTTTACAAGTTGGTAATACTGCTAGCGTGAAACACAAAAACCGATTAGGGCTAGTGGTCAAAAATAATATAATCACTAGTTTACAAATTGTACCTGTTTTCGGGGCTAGGGGTCTAAGCTGGTACAGAGCTTCATTCACATTCACTTGGTAAATATCGAGTATGGAGTGATGTTACACCTAATTAACTCAAGTGCTTACTCAGAGCTGGGTGAACTCAAAGCTCGGTTCACAATCTCTCGTCTGAACCTGCATTCGAACCAAGAACGCCACATGCCAGCAGCCACTACACTGGCTTAATTTTAACGATAATAGGTGCTAGAGATTCTTATTTTCATTCTTAGCTTCATTATATGGCTCTTACATCTCTCCTCAGTTATGAGTGTCAATGGCCCTGGTTATGCCGTAGCTAAAATAGCGCTGCCAAACTGTCGCTGCTATAGTAGTAGTGTTTACACCGTACAGCTTATTAACCAAAGCGAAAATGGCGTAATATCTGAAAGGAGCTCAATTTAAGAACAAAAACACCCTTGCACCAAGGCTTCCAGATTGCGAATGTCACTCGAAACTAGAAATCCTATTTATGATTGGTCTAGTGTTTATACCACTGCTACCTTCACACTTATAACCGCGCTAAATTTTAGCAGCGCTAAAGTAGCGTAGCCAAAATAGCAAGCTCTGCTAATTTAAAAGTGGTTTATACCGCTGCTAAATAAGCAGAGCTCACTAATTTAGCTACGGCATAAACGCACTCCATGTCTGTTTCACCACTTCGAACAAATGGTCCATGTTTGTGAAATTTCTTACTGCTATGGCTTGTTTTATATATATATCCCCCATAAGTGCCCAGTTGGATTTAACTGTGGAATACTTGATGGCCAGTCTAAAACGATGACACAATTTTCCTCTAGAAACATTGTCACGTTTTTCAGTTTTAACGGGTCCTAAACCTCCTTACAACAAGGATACAAGGGCGCCAATTTCGGGTGGCCTTTGTTCAGGAGGGAAAAGGCTTCGCCCCGAAATCGTTTTTCGCCAATTACCACCACACGAAGCTAGAAGCGTCTAGATTACACGAAGCCTGCCAATTAATTTCGAACAATAAATAGAGAATTACATAAACTAGATGACTTTTCGTTCACAGGAATTATTTAAGCTAATATTGTGCCGTTAAAACGAAACAAAATCACTTCAATCTGTGTTAGATACACTCGGCCATTAAACTACAGAGCGCGTCTTAATTTACCTAAATCTAACACTTAACCTACTTACAATTTCAAGAAAAAGTACGCTACCTTATGGAAACTTCGTTGATCCCGCGCTGGGGCCCTTCCTTGCAGTTGAATATCGTTAGCGACAATTTGCTCGTTGACGGCGACGTTCGTTGTCTGATCACTATTGCTTCCGACATCGTCCGCAATCCTCGAAATCACCAAAAATCCCCAGACTGCCAAACTTTCGAAACCGTCAAAAATCTCCAATCTGCCAATGCTTCGAAAGCCGCCAAATGCTTCCGAAAATCCACCAAAAATCTCCAATTTGCCAATTCTTTGAAAACCACCAAAGGCTTTCGAAGAATTGGCAAACTGGAGATTTATGGCGGTTTTGAAATCAGTATCTCGAATCGAGAAGAGTGGAAAAGAATCAGATTTTTTCAGAGAATTTCGGACCAGCCAACCGTCCACTTACCAAACCAGATACCAAGAGGCTCTCTTCCAGGGGCCTACCACTCAAGTTACAATACACTGCATTTTCGAATCAACGGATTTTCATAATCGAACCCGTTGTATGCACTTAGGTTTTGCAACAGCCGGCCGATGCACTTTTTCATCAGGACATTGCCCCTTGTCTGCACGAGGGCGCTCGACTGGCTTTGTTCTTCGTTCTTGGTCGTTCCGCATTTATGCCGTCCGATTCTGGACAATTGTAGTAATTGACTTTATTCGCAACTGATCTGTTGTTTGTTTTGAAGTTTGCGCTAATTTCTTCTGATAGCGCTTAAAGGCTTCCAATGCGGTTTGCAGTCCAGACATCCAATGTCTGATATAGTATTTATCGAATAGAAAGCAGCTCCAGAAGAAAGTTCAACTCCTGACGTTCCTGGATGAGTGCGTCCAAGCGATACTCTTCATCGTAGCCTTCATAGATGATCTCTTTAGAAGTAACGAAGTTGTACTCGTAACCATTCGTACGTTAAAGATTTATTTGTTTGCATCATGAGTCATGAGGAAGTTTAACCATTCTACGGATTTATTTCTTAATAATGACGTTCAGTTTTTGGTTTTTTCAGGTCGGTGTTGGCCGAAGTCAGTGGGATTTGGGTTCGTTGTCGTGCTGGAACTTCGATCTAATTGGAAGATTCTCTTCAGTCAATGGCTACATAATATTTTCTAAGAAGTCGAAGTATTTTTTCTAGGTTAATATTCTTTTTATATGGTGTATTGCTCCATCACTAAACCACGAGATACATTCCCAAAACATTGATGGAGCCACTTCCGCGCTTAAGAACGTTTGAAGTGTTGCGAAGGGTCAAATTTCGCCTTATAAATCTCCTACTATCAGGTAGTTTCCAGGTTAAAAGTTCCCGCGTGGACTCCATTTTTTTCTTCCAATTGACGGTAGATACAAAACTGTCTTTTGATTGTACTTATCGAAATATTGATACTTTCTTTCGGCAGCTGATCTTTTTGGGCTCCGATTTGAAGTATTGACAACTTATCCATTCAAACTTTGAGTTCTCTTCCGAGCTGTTTTAGCCTGGGAAATATCTTGGACAGTCCTATTTTTGCTCTCGGAGTGTGAAAATTCAAAAATTTTTGACTGCTCCTGCCCTGGAACATGCCAGATTTTTACCGACTAAAACCACCTCCTTCTTCTTCCATACTCCGCACGGGACTACTTATACAGCATTACTTCGCAGGGGTAAATCAGCCCTTTGTTGCCTTTAGCGATCCTTGTTTGTTCCTTCTCCCTGTCCTATTCTGCGACACGCAGTTTGCGGTGTAAATTTTTTAGTGCTGTTTCGACGGAATTCCACGCAGTTCAGGATTCCACCATACAGTGTACGATATTTTCCGCTGATATCTTTGTGTCTAATGCTATTTTTAGGCTACTTTTGCATGTTTCAAAGCGCGGGAAATTGAACATAACGTGTTCATCAGCATTGGGTATATTTTTACAGACTGGACAATCTAGTGAGTTGTTATGTCCACAACGTTACAGATGATAATGATACCTGCCATGTTGGCTCAAAAATTGAGTCAGCTCATAGTTCATTTTTCCATTGCTCCTTGAAGTCTATCGCACCACGTTGGGGATTAATTTGTGCGCGTTTTGCGCCTCCCCCAAACTACTCTGTCATGAGTGCATTGACGCTCGTCTTTTAATCCCTCGCGTGCTTGTTGCCCGTGCTTCGTTTTTGTAGCAGCCTTAGGCTGCTTTCACACTATACGGTTTCACCGTACGGCAAAACACCGAACGGTATAAATCTGAATGAGCAACACGTTCACACTATACGGTTTATGTACGGTTTTTTTGCCACAAGCTAAATATCACCGTACGGTTACTTGCTGTACGGTCGGAACCGTATAATGTGAAAGCAGCCTTACTTAAACAACCGTTACTTAGACTTATAAACGCGTTTTTCTCGAAATGACATTTTTGAAGTCGGTGACCAAAATTACTCAAAAACTACTGAGCCGATCTTTTTGAAATTTGAAGGGCGTATTCAATGTAGTGTTTGATCGTTCGATTTTTCTTTTTGATTAAAAATGGCTGTTTTATGGCAAAAAGACGACCGTTTTTTAAGTGAAAATCGAACCATTAACTTTGACTGTCCGCCGTTTTGTAAAAAATGGATATTGTTTTAAATCTTTCGATCAAACACTAGTTTTTACTGTTATTGAACTAAATTCATCGCTATTTTTTGCTTCAGATGATCCAATTCGACACAATGTTGGTCACCGCAATAAGTGAAAATTAAAATACCATTGTTTTGACGGCCATTTGTAATTTAACGATGTAATATTTTTCAATACAAAAATTACTGAATGGTGCTTAATGTAGTCGTTTAAAAAATTTTTGTAGTTTTCTTAAAAAAAATTCATGAAAATGACCAATTTTTTTCCGCTACAAGTGGGGGTAACCCCTTAATAGGAAGTTGAACGAAATATGTCATTCAAATTCTGATAAAAATCAACAGATATGCGTACTTTAAGCCACGAAATTAATTAAATAAGTTTGTGTATGTATCTCCCAAGAAAAGCTTATTTTCAGTAAGCTAAAAGTAAAGTACCTATATGTATTGGAAAAACTTTGTTTTCATTTTCAGTATCGCCAACCGTAACTAGAGCATGATCGTTGACGCCAAGTAGCCATAAATCACTTTCTCAATAGAGTTTCTTGCGTCTATTCTCATTACTAGTGTCATTGCTCGATTTCCCTTTGCACAAAATAATTTCCCTAACTTTGCATACTGTACATACACGCTAAGCAAACAGCAGCAATCCACGATAAATTGATACCAATTGTGGCCCAAGCACGAGCATCATCAAGTCGAAGTAATCTGGGCAACGTGCCAGCACCGATGCAATCAGTGCCGTACAAAGGCCGTTTTTACTAGCTTTTCGGCTATCTGCCGAGAGCCAGGTTTTTGGTGAATAATTTGAATGAAAAGCAATTGTAGCGGAACGCCGACAATACAACGAAAAAAACCCACAAAACACTCAACAAACACATCACCATTAATTTGGGTAGCGGCAGTAGCAGCTGTGGTTTAGCGCGGCGGTATCGTACAGGTGATTGCATCCAAATCTGATGGAATCAGTAGACTTACTGGATAATGAAAAAATTACTTTGGCATAATTTTCTCATCGAATCCGCAGATATGCTTTGATTCGAAACGGCTAATAGTTACCTTCTACACGGTCCAGTTATAATTTCGTTTTTGGGAGCTAATTTGATCGGCTATTGCAGGTTGTCTATGGGTTTTTTTGTCTCGATGAATGGTTTTGGTTATTCTTAGTTTCGGAATTCTGAATGGTCTTTTCGCTACATAAGCCTACGTAGCTGTTGTGCATTTGGTTGAATTCTTAATCAATGAAGTTGTAAATTCCGGAAAATGGGAGGGAAAAACTGTTGCTAAATGCTGAGTGATTTTTTTTTGCAATCAAAATTTCATTTAGCCAGCGCTATGCGTGCGTACTTTCTTAAAAAAGATTTTAACTATTATATTCTTGGGCAAAATCAAAAGGGTTTTCGAAAGAAATTATTTATTCTTCATTTAAAAAAGTAGTAAGAATTAACAAAACAAGATAACGAATTCTTTTGAACTATAAAATATTTAGGCCTCCGAAGCAGTAGTAAGCACGTTCAAGTAATTTATTAATTTTAACGTAAGACGTGTTTCATCAAAAATTAATTAGCGATCGGAATCTTAATCATCAGTTACACTTTGACTTATTTTTCCTAAACGTGATCCTATTTTTAGAGAGAATATGCCTCAGTATTTGTAAGAATACTATTTTTCCATCACAGATTTATTAAATTTATTAAATTAAATGTTTATGATCTTTTTAGGTTTGATCCTTAAAAGTATGTTCTATAAAATTTCAGGTAATTCCATAGTGTAGTTTAGTTGTTATGGTCAAGTCAAGCGGATGTGTCGAAGATCTTTTCGAAAATGGAGGAAATTCAAATTCGTGCTGTTATAAACTACCTTCATATCAAAGTGTTAACACCATCGTTTGCCACAATAAGCAGATGGGTAGCGGAATTTAAACGTGGTCGTTCATCTATTTGTAATGAGCCACGTCTAGGACACTCAAGGACCTCTGCGAATACGGAAAACATCACATCAAAGAGCGACAGCGCGTGAAATTGCCGACAAAGCAAGGATTTCAACTATCCGTGTTACTAAAATTTTGCATGAAAATTTGCATATTATCAAGCTTTCGGGGCAATTGTTGCCACGTTTACTAACAATCGATCAAAAACATATTCACATGAATGTTTCGCAAGAGTGCTTTGACATGTATCAGCGCAATTCAAGAGAGTTTTTGCGACGTTAGATCAGAGTTGACAAAACTAGGATTCACCACTACACAACTGACATTCAGAGCAACAAACATTCAGAGACCGTAGGAAAGGCCGATACAGGTTTGCTCACGTGTTTGGTTATCTTGCATTTTGACAAGATAGACATTGTCATGCCCAAGTGGCAATTCCTTGTTCGTCGAAGGCCTGAAGAATTTGGTAGCAATGTGCTTAAGTGAAACACGAATACCAGGGCTAGCTACGACGTGTTTCATGTTGAATACCTGTTTCCTGAACGCAGGATTCCCAATAAGGTCGTAAGGTTGCACCAGACACTTCACAAAAAATGTTGATCTTGGTGCCAAAGATTGGTTGTTTCTTGAAAATTTATTTTGAGTCCCTTCGAATCATCTGAAACTGTGTTTCCGGTTTTGGGAGGAGGCTATTGCGGACAAGGACTATTTCTTGAATGGATTATTTCTTCAAAGCGAGAGAGTTTGTTGACAGCAACGTTGTTGCAACCGAAGACGTGCTTGATATCACAAGTGAACTCACTTATATAACTTAGATATCTAAGTTGACGAGGTGTGGCCTTTTCTGAATTTTGTTTGAAAGTAAAAGTCAGTGGTTTGTGATCGGTGTATAGTGTGAACCTGAATCCAAAAAGTATCTGAAGTAACGAATGTCCTGATAAGCCGCTAAGAGTTTGCGATCACAAGCACTGTACTTTTTTTGTGCGTCGCTTAGTTTGACCGAGTAAAAACTAAGTGATTGCTAAGAGAAATAACAACCCCGTAAGCAGTATCGGATGCGTCTACGGATAGACGAAGCCCGGCGTTTGAGTCCAGGGAGGACAATAGAGTGGCTTCTGCTAAGCCAGTCCTGACTTAATCGAAAGCTTTGCTACCTTCAGCTGACAAGTCGATTGTTTTGGATGATAGTATTTTGCATGACCTTCGAATCAGCCTGGTTGTTGTAAGGTGCGACGGTTCCTATACGCTAGTTGTTTTGAAAATTGATTTCTTCACCATTGTGTATACATATATATATATATATATATATATATATATATATATATATATATATATATATATATATATATATATATATATATATATATATATATATATATATATTATATATATATATATATATATATATATATATATATATATATATATATATATATATATATATATATATATATATATATATATATATATATAAATACAGTCAACTCCGGTTATAACGAACCTCAAAGGACCGGGAAAATTGGTTCGCTATAGCTATAGCCGATGTTCGTTATAGACGGAGGCATAAAAATACACATAAGAGTAGTTACACATACATATAATTTCTATTTATGCATCAATATTCAAAAACAAAATAAGTAACAATATTTTTCGAACTATCCATTGATTGAAAATTTTTATTCTTAAGTTATGCGCGTACATATATTATTTATACATTCTGAAAATAATTTGTTATTTTAGTTTGTATGTGGGTGTTCAGTGCTGTCTTGTCCGTATATGCTTCTAATTCAGCCAAACTATTTAGAATAGTTTGAGATGCATCGCGCGATTGAAGAAAGGTACGAGGTTCACTTAAATTTTGTTTTGCTGCACTAACAGTTATAACCGGTGCTCTATGTGGCATGTCATCTTCATCCTCATTTTCCGAATTGTCACGATAAGTGCTGGCACAACCTCTTACAGAAATCAGATGTGATGATGAAAAATCAGATGTGATGAGGTTATTATCTACGGTGATGTAGTCACGTGAAATGAAGGTATTGGATCCTTCGGAACCTATGGTCCTCGATTCCTGTTGACCTTCTTCGATTGATACTTCATTGTTAGCATTTGGTACACCTTCAACATTAGTTAAATAAAAACCAGCATGCTTAAAACAGTTTTTTATTGATTGAGAGGATACTCCTTGCCAAGATCTATGAATAAGATTGATCGCGTCCAGAATAGTAACAGTAGCTGTTGTCCCAGCATCAATGTTTTGAATAATATTTAACAAAAGAGCTTGCCGATAGCGACTTTTTAGGGCATGCATAACACCCTGGTCCATGGTTTGAAGTAACTAGTATTTGGTGGCATAAAAACAAGCTTAATGGATCGTAACTGGTCAACTGTTGGGTGCGCTGGGCAATTACCCACTAACAAGACAATTTTCCGTTTTTTTCTAGTACATTCTACATCCCATTTCCGTAAGTAGTCGGTGAAAATTTCAGATGTCATCCATGACTTTGTGTTTGCACGATAATCAACAGGTAAACTCTTCACGTTTTTAAAAGATCGCGGATTTTGTGCTTTGCCTATTACTAGCAGCTTTCGTTTTCTGATCCCGACATGTTGGCACGTGCTAAAAGTGTTATTCTATCCTTAGCTTGCTTTCCCCCTTTACACTGCTCTCCTTTAAAGTTTAAAGTTCTGTCGGGAGTTAATTTATAGAAAAGGCCAGTTTCGTCGGCATTGAATATGTCATCAACGTGGAATTCTTGTTTAATTAATGGCCAAACAGTAATACTGCGGCTTCGCTCACAATTTTCCCGCTGCATACACTATGACGTGCCTTCCATCGCTCGATCCAACCTTCACTGCAAACAAATTCGTTCTGTATTTTCCTGGCGAAATCTTCTGCTTTCGTTTTCAAAACTGCAACACTGATACTAACATTATTTAATCGCTGTTGAGTGAACCATTTTAACATTTGATCGACATCATCGCGCACGGATTTCCGATTTTTTTTTTAACTTTCACGTTAGTTTTTTCGTATCCACCAAGCAATTCCAGCTTATTTTTGTAAATTGTTCCTACTGTAGACTTGCACAAACCTCTTTCTCGGCATACGACACTCTGCATTTTCCCACTTTCAATTTCACGGATAATTTCACATTTTTCCTCTAAGGAAAAAGCTTTTCATTTTCGAGCATCACCCATTGTTCTTCACGTTCTTCACTGCAGAATATTATTTCGTTACTACATAGACGAACAATGCAACCAAATTCGGGGAAGTCCCCAATTATATCTACCCTGCAGGAAAAATGGCAAGGCGTTGCTTGAGAATTGATTCTGGAAGTACTACATTATTCACGAAGCTCCATTACTAACAATGTAATCGAGTTTGCCGAGTAAGCGATCAAGTAACAACTTACCCGCTGCGTTACCTTTCTTAATAAGTAATGCAGTAGGTAACTTGTTGCTTATTTTTACGAGCAAATGAGGCTGCGTAGCCACAAATTTTATTAAAATACTGCGCAATTCTTATGCACGCAGTTCCGAAAAAATCGTATGCTTCAACAGTGCGAGTTTGTGCAAGTGATGTGAACGCGTGTTCGATTTTTCTATTGAAATATAGGTTTAAAATAGTGTATTTTGAATAATGCTGGAATATTTTTATTTTATATCCTTGTTTTGATAAATAAAATTTATTAACTTTATAGTGATATTTGCTGTTTTACTTGTCTTTTTTCATCCATGAAATCTGTGTATATATTTTGTAAAAAAATTGTACCTATTTATTTTTCAACTAAACCAATCAGCGTCATTGTTGTACTACACTCCGAATTAGACTTTTGATTTCCATCACGCATACTCGTACGTTTTCGAGATGATTATTTACAATTTTCGTAGTTTTCACCATATATCAACGTACCATATCACCACTTCTGTAATGTATTACAGCATATCTCTTACTGAACTGATTTTCTATCATCACTTCTGTAAGGACTCCAATGTAACTGTTTCCGTAACTAGTACAGAATACAATCGCAACACATTACCTTCTATGACATAATGAGTTAAATGTAATGCAGAAATTATATTGGAAGTGGTTACATTGGTAATTAGTTACCATTACCTAGATTTAGTTACGAATCGTATGCTGAATGACTTACTGAAGCTACAGGGAGGTGTTCTTTACGCACACTCACCGTACACATCGAAGCATCGTTCATAGATTAGTGTCACGAAGTTCGTTATAGCCATGTTTTAAGCCAAATCGGATGGAAAATTAGTTAGTTACATCCGATAGTTCGTTACATACGAGTTCGCTATAAACGTATATTTTTAATACATTTCCTATTGGTCACGCGCCGGGACTTAAGAATAGGTTCGCTATAAACCATGGTTTGTTATAACCCAGGCCGTCATAACCGGAGTTGACTGTATATGGATATAGCAAGAAGCTACTCGTAAATCCTTTCGAACCTGAGACATGCATTGATTTCCTTTCGCAAAACTTATAAGAGTTAAATCTGACCTGGAAGTAAAATATTATTAATAATGTTCTGAAATTGAAAAACTTTAGCGATCAGGATCTGCTAGAATTACTTATGTTCGAAAAAAAGTTGAGGAATCCTGTGCATTTTGAATGCGTATTCTACTACATTTGCTCCTTGATACAATGATATTTTCGATGAAGACTTTATCGAAATTTATATCTTTCTGCAGGGGGTTGCCATCCAAATTTAAGCTTTGGTTAAAATAGCGGGATCAATCAATCAGAACCAACCAATCAAAATCCTTTTGGTCAATCATCTCCTTGAAAAACTCTCCTAGCAATGGTATGCATTTGGGTGATACAGCAGCTTCCACACCGCTGGAAGTGTGTGAACATGTGCTTCTGATCTTTCCTCTTTCTCCTCACAACAATGTCCTCCTCCTTCCCAAAATCTTATCTCTCCATCTTCTCCGGAATTATATTCGTTTCGGACAATCTCTTTAGAAATTGAACTTCCGCTGAACGATCTCAACGCCAATACTGGTAGTGGTTCCAACGTTATCCTAAACATCCTGGCTAAATCTCTTCCATAATTTCTGTGCGTCCCTCTTTCTATCTTGTTCAATATAAGTTTGTCTTCTAGCTCTTTCCCTTCTCTCTAGAAAATTGCCAATATCTAAACATAAAGCTAGTGATCCCAAACTACCGTCCCATTTCCCTCCTTCCTTGTTTTAGCAGGATCCTTACGAAAGAAATTTACAAATGAGGCAACTCCTTTATTCAGCCTACCTTAGCTAATGAGCAGCATGACTTTGTCAAAGGTAAATCCACATCAACCAACCTTCTTTCCGTCACACATATGGTCGCATCTGCTCTTGACCATCAAAAGTAGGTCGATGTATTATATACTAACTTCTTCAAAGCCTTCAACTGTGTCAACCATAACCTCCTTCTACAAACGCTAAGAAACGATGGCATAGCTGGTCCTCTTCTTACTTGATTTAACTCTTACATCTACGGTTATAATACAACTGTTTTGATTCCTATTCTTTAATTCCCTTTTATCCTGTATCAAGTGTTTCACAAGGATCTATTCTTGGTCCTCTGTCTTTTATTCATAAACTATATCCCTCTTTTAATCCAATCTTCTTGTCTTTTATATGCTAATATTCAATAACTGGATTCTTATCTGTTGAATATATATATATATATATATATATATATATATATATATATATATATATATATATATATATATATATATATATATATATTAATAAATAAATAATAGCAAAACCATCTGGTGCTATAAACCCTTTGCTGCCACCAAAGCCAAAATTATACTAAATCGGATTCATATTCAGGCCAACCCAGCTTCTGAATTTTAAAGAATTTCAGAGAATCTATGTTCTATTTTCTAACATCTAGGAGAGTTTCTCGACTTGAATACATTCTTCATGAAGCAATTACGAAAAATTGAGCTGGAATAGTCGTTGAAAAACCAAAAAACTGAACGCAAGAAGAAAATGACGGATAGTTAGTACATAAGGAGATCTACATACTGCATACTAACCAGGATAATTTTTAAGACTAAGAGACTAAAAAACGATTTAACTGTTATCAAGTTTACTAATGTCCAATGTTTAGAATGAACAAAGCTTTTCGGTATAACGACATCGGACTCATTGTCCGTTACCATCGCAAGTTTACAAGATCGGACGCTTGCCAAGCAAATCACGTAATGCGTTTTTCTCACACGGGACAGATCACATGCAAAAAGCACTCGTACGTCATGTTCTCGTATGCACACGTTCTAGAACATGATATGGTATGGAAGGTAGTCGCTCCATTCGAGTGAAAAATTGCTTGGCGATGCAAAATTGAAAGACAAATCGACAAGTTTGTACATGGAATGGAAACGAGCGCAATTAATTAGAACCCCTCGAACTAATTCAAATGCAGTGTCGCATTGCTTGACCATTGGAAACGATTGGCACTCGCCAACTCTCTATCTTTGCGAATTCGTTCTTCTCGACGAAGAAGAACATGGTCCTAACCGCGGTAGATGTGTACTCTGAAAAGGCGACATGATGCAAGAGGAATTGATATGTCTTTGCTTTGCAGTTTTTATTTACTAGAGCTATTAGCAAGCGGTAACAGATATTGTTACTGCAACAGGTGTGGCCTCGAGCATAGAACACTTCCTAAGCCCATTAGCAAGCGCCGATAATTTAGTCGCGACTTGGTATAGAGCATTATGCAATCAGTGCTCCGTAACGTTTTCCGCATTGCAGTGCGTGTATTCAAAATTCATGGTAATAGCGGTAAATGTAAACATGCAGGATTAGACGAAACAAGATGGCTAAGATATCATGGAAAACTGTACCAACGGCTGGATATTTTTTTTTTTGCAAATACGGTAGTACTTGGAAAGTGCTATGTCCAAATACAGACAAAAATGCGTTCCACTTCCATTTACACTCTCGAATTCCCTTAATCTTGTGGCATGTTGTCTTTTCAATTAGAAGAAACGGCAATCATTTCTATGGACTTATGAATTTTCCATGCAAAGTTATTTATCACTTCGTCAAATGGTGTCCAAGGAAGACAGTTACGAGACACCGATTGATGTACGCACGTTCCTCCGGTCGTATTGTATGAAGTCCAAGATACTCCACAGCCACCAGTGGCTTCTTTACATGCTCGCAAGCGCTGATAAATAAATTACGGACAATTGGCATGCAATTATCTCACTTATTTGGAAATGTGACCAACAATGTGTGTTTTTCTCGAGTAGCATCCTTCATCGGACCTACTCCTATGTTTTCATGATACAGTTCAGAATCGCCAAGAATTTGCTGTTTGTGCCAGGCCATTCAGAGTTGGTAGCCTGCATGAATGCATATCGTTTTTGTTTCGAATGCCGGAGATTTGTTGCATATTCATTGGCTTTGAATTCTTTTCAATAAAGAGTAAGATGATTATGGTAAACACTGGTATAGTAGCGGTGATGTGTTGCAGGCTAAAGAAAAATCCAAACCATCTGCCATTCATCGTCAATCATTCGTTCAGTTAGTGTTGCGTATCATTAGTGCAAACTTTTTATGAATCTTTTAATTTATGGGATATATACATAAATTTTTACATAGAAAAAACTGAAATAAACATTTTCGCTAGAAGTTTTTGCATGAATTAAATTGCAAATAAAGAAAATCTCCTTGAAAAATACACATGATTCTTTTCAAGTCGACTAAATTTTTCTCACTTAAGTACATACTAATTATAGAAGAAGATTGTCAATTAAACTCAATAAACTACATACAAAACTTTCGAAAGAATTCCTTTTTCGTGCTATTTTGAATTTAAATACTTAAAAAGTTTTGTTGAAAAGTACAGAAAACTTTCGAAAAGTAGTGAAAAAATTTCTGGTTTCATTGTCACCAATTCATTCTTACTTAAGTGTAAGTTTGAAGTGTACAAATTTTGGATAATCATTTTAACAGATCACATTTCAATTAAATAAAGTCAGCTTCACATTTTATGGAAATCATGGAAAATATTGCTGAATATTACCGTTGATTTTTATTGAGATAAAACAAAGAATTCAACAACTAAACACTTAAAATAAAATAAAAATTCGATGGTTTCAATATTTCGGGCCAGATCCGTTGCTGGTTTTCCTCATACTTTTGCAATCGTGCTTGTTTTGTAACGGTTCACTCTCGTTCTTTTTCCCCCTTCTATCCTACTTGTGGCGTTCCCCAAGGCTCGATTCTTGGTCCTCTCCTTTCACTCCTGTTTATAAATGACATTCCTTCCCACTTCAACTCCCCGTGTCTTTTGTACGCTGACGATCTGAAAATATTCAGGTTGATTGAATCAGTAGATGACTGCTTCTTGCTGCAGGATGACTTCTCTGCTCTGGGCAACTGGTGCTCTGTCAATTGTATTAACCTTAATGTTGCTGAATGCTGCCATATGTCTTTTACATGTAAATTACCCCAAATTACGTTTTACTATTCCATCCTTGGTTCTTTCCTCTAGGTTCTTTCCTAATTTCATGGACTTTCGTGTTGTGTTTGACGCTAAACTAAAATTTTATGTCCACATTTTACGTCTCACTTCCAAGGCCTCGCGTTTGTGCGGCTTCATTCTTAGAGCGTCCAGACCTTTCAGTCATATTTGTTCGTATGTATACCTGTACATCTCCTTCGTACGTACTGTCTTCGAATATTGTTGTCAAATTTGTTGTCCTCATTTCGTTTAATAATTGATGCTGTTGAGTCTGTGCAATGCAGATTTACTCGCTCGTTATTCCTCAAGTTCCGCATTCCCTACTGTAAGTATAGTATGCGTATGTATTTCCATCCTTGAAATCCCTACCCTCCTGCCACGCAGAGTGTATCTCGACGAATGTTTCCGGTACAAAATTATTAATGGTGCGCAGTTTTTTGTTTGTGACCCGGTACGTTTTACCAAGACTTCATTTATCCTCAACGTACCCTTTGCTCGTACTCAACACATTTTTACTCTCTACTTTTACGCTCACCTAGGCAACATTATTGCTTGAATACTCTTTTCTAATGTTTTTTTTCTTTTATATATATAAGTTTATTCTTTGTCTAGTCCCTAATTGGATTTGTATCTGTTAATTTAGACCATAATAAATAAATAAATAAAGTAAAGATATCTGTAAGGCCACCTTGGTATTACATTATGGCGTAATGTAATCAGTTAGAATATTGCTATATTAAGCTCCACCGCTAATTGAACTTGACGATGATATGGTATGTGGCAACGTGGGTTGGGACCACTGTTGACTTGGTTCTTGATCGCACGTGGTTTGATTTATATCTATGTATTGCTTCCGCAACAGAAGTACATATCAACACGACTGTCCTACATGATAAGAACACCTTTGATATCTCGTAAGGGCTCGGTCTCGGAAAGCTCGATGGAGGACAATTCAGCCAAGATTTCAAGTGCAGATGAAAAATGGTAATATCTTAAGAATAAGGCTGCAAATACTGCTTACTCTGTTTTAGATAATAGTCAAAAAGGCTTGAGCGTCTGGTTTAATGATGAATGCAGTCCAGCAACTGAACATAAGAATGTTGTATTCCGATCAATCCAGCAATCTCTTAGAACGGAATCAAGTGAGGTCCTCATAAAGCACATAGCTTGTATCAAATTTTCCAAAACATAACAAAGTAACAACCACGCTGCACATACTGCTACGACTAAAAGGAGAAAAAGAAAGGTCATTGTGGAGGGAAAGAAATTGCACTTTAATGAATTGCTAATCGGTCAGCTCACCGTACAATTGGAGGCTCAACCGATCCAAAAAGAGGAGCTCTTGCTGCCGCCACCAAGTGTAGAAGCGGTACTAAAAGCGATTAGTCAGTTTATGTTTAACAAGGTGTATAGACCCGATGGCATACCAGCTGGGCTGATTAACTATGGAAGGTATTCACTACATTAAGCTTCAAACATTGTCACATATGACGGCATGAACAGATGCCAAATACTTGGTGGCAAGGCAATATATTTTCCACACATGTTACAATGCGCAGCAATTATTGCGGTGTAACATTGTTTAACACTTCCAAAAGACACTTTCTCTATACTACCACAGTCCCATACGCTAAAGCCATCATCAGACAATATCAGTCTGTCTTCATCTCAGCAACAGTTGATCAAATTTTCACCTTAAGGTTTAAGGGTAAAATTTAGCCCGACTGAGACCAGTCAACATTTTCAATTGAGAAGGACAACAAAGTTAGCTGGCCTTTCTCTTCTTCAGCCTGGCCTAGGGGAAAGCAATCTGACACACTTTGGTGCCAACTGTTTTTACCAAGTTTTGTCAGATACAGGCATACATAGATGGCATTCACATTCCTACTAATAATACAGATCAAGTAGACAGCACGAAAGCTAACGCTGCACGTAAATGAAGGAGACAAGAAGTACAGAGTTGTATCGTCTGCGAGAAAAACGCATAGTACTAGTCAAGCAATCATAGCAGTGGGATATGAATCTGAAGTAGTTAAATACCCTACGACTAATTGTAGCAAATGAAAACAATATGGAAGGAGAATTCGCCAGCTGCTGCTCAAATCGGACAAAACCTATTGCAAAATATCATAGCTCTTCAAATCCCGAAACTGATCCAGAGCCTCAAAATCATTGCTGTAGAAAACCATAGTTTTGCCAAATTCTAGATTTAGATCCTCACCGAAAAATTGCTCGAATGTCTTAACCAAGTTCGAGAGTAAAGTTTTGCGGAAAATCCCTTATGTTGTATGCAATCTGCTTAGAAAAATCACAAAAAAAGCTCGTTAGAATCCGTTGGTCCTGTTGTATGTGCAAAGAGGATCCTCCTCGGGAAATCTTGCTTTGGTTTTTCTGAAAGATGACAGCGGAAGAAGGGTGTCTGCAGAGATGGCACCGACTCACGATCGAGTTGGGGGGGGGGAAAGCTTGTTCAAAGAGGCCAGAACCAGACTCCCGTTATAGGCAATTTGATGATGATTATTATCAGTTAGTCGAGCCTTACATTGACATTGTCTGGAAGATAATCTATTCATATCTGCAAAGCTGCAAGAGTAACTAAGCAAAAAATTATAAGTTTGTTGGAAAGGATTCCCAGGAAAGTTTCTTGACTATCGGGCTTACAAAACACGTCTTGTGATTGTTTTCACTGAAATATCGCTACATTCCCCAAAAGTGTAGGTGAAGTCAGCTGTGAATTTTGACAGCTGATCTTTTCAGACTCCGTTTCGTTTGCGGACAATAAGTCTAAGCATGCTGTGGCTTATCTTTCGGGGCTTTTTAGCTCTGAGAATATCTTGAATAGTAACAAGACCAGGTAGCTCAGTACTTCGTAAACCATTTCTATGGAACACTTCTGTGGGCTGATAGTTTGTCGATATGACGAGAGTAATTATCTTAAGTCTACAATCTTTTGTGTAGCTAGTGGAATGACATTTAGCTTTTCCCATTGTTATTGAAACTCAAAACCCCCAACAAATGCAACTGATTTTTTCAAACTGATCGTGACGAATTTGCATGACTTCCTATTTTTAGTAAAATAGTGTGTTTTGAAAGCGGTATCTGATAGAAATCCTAGGTTTTAAGAGAATTTATTGTATATATATTATAAATATATATTTATACCAGAAAAAATTTAACGAGATAATCTCTAGATTGCGTTTTCTGATTAAGCTTAACTGATAACGAGAACCATTCATGACTTGAATCATAAATGAGCTTTCGGGCAACCCTGTAGCTATGGCAGGCACGCGAACCGTGAAAAACCATTCATTGAAATCATTGATACTCCCAAAAACTATTCGCCTTTTTTAAAAAAATAAAAAGGGTTGATCAATTTTATCTTTTGTCCACCCTGTGAATTTAAAGTGTTCAAGTTCCACTTAGTTATTAGCTTTAAAATTACCTATACCTGGAGCACGCGAAACTTCTATTCACAAGAACTTACGATCGCATAATCACGTCAATATGAAATTCCCAGGATATACTGGTCTGAAATAGGACCACAGCTGATAAAAGCGATTTGAAAATGTGAGAAACACTGTGGCAGAGATGCCATCTTCAAAAATCACTAAGAAAAACTGCGGTTTTGTAAAGAATAAAAAGGTCATACTTACATATAAAAGAATTAAATGAAATACTGTTTCGATAGATCTAACAAAAAAAGTAAACGATTCATTGTAAATAGCGTCAACGTTGAATGATGCCTGCTGGTCAGAAAGTCAGGTTTTTTCTGATGATCTGCAGAAACTGTTAGCGTAAAAAAAGAAGTTCGAGTACAAAATCCATATATGAACATATATTCATTCTTCCGAAAATATTATATTTATCAGCTGACAGCCACCAAAAGTTATTGTGCCTACACTCAAATCACTTAAAACCAAACGACCACCAATAACGCAACCAGTTCATCTCATTAAACTTCCAAGTGTTTTAAATTGAACATTGATGGTGGAAATGGAAAAGCAATTTGTCTGCACCTATATTCGGTAAAAATAAGAAATTCCCGCCGACTCACTGCACCATCATGACTCTTGAGTGCCCTTGAAGGACTGTTACCGTTCAAATTGGCTTGATTAGAAAGGTAAATAGTGCACACTATGAATAATTCATGGAAGTTGCGTTGCAACGAGCAGATGAGTTCAAGTGGCTCTTGAATGCGTGCTCACATCACTTGCCTAATCAGCCACGGATCTAAGCATGCAGGTGAAAATCGTATCAAAAGAGCTAAGATAAGTTCATTCTACAAGACCTAGTGATCAGTTGTATCAATTATTTCGTTTTAATAAAAAGACAGTCTGCTATGGTGAGAAAACCATAAAGCGTTTAATCGGTTACGTTCAATTAGGATGGGAATGTAATTGATTTAGGTTTGTGTTGAAGACGGCAGCCATAAAATGGTATAATGGATTGCCCAAGTTTATCTTAGAGTTTTATGAAATATGGTGTTAAGGAATTCTCCGATAATGAGTATTTTATTGGGTAACAATCATTTATGGGCTAGGATAGAACTCGCGATTGTAATGTTTGAAATGTAAAATATTCACATCAGACTCAGTTTGCGGACGCAGGGTCGACTTAATAAAAACAGTATATGATAACGAAATATTCCATTATAGTGTCGCTGCTTGAAGGCAAATGACATAGAAGGCAAAGCCAATGAAACACAAAACAGCCTTCTATGTAATATGTTCGATGAAAGAGGGATAGAAAAATGTCATTTTTATGAGAAAAATCCTTTAAAATGCATATACGTACGTTGTACAGAAAACAAGAAGAAAAAAACGAAACACATAGAATAGTTTGAAGACATAAAATTTTCTAAAGGACTTGAAAGCACCAGCCAAATAATAAATTTGTTGACAATATGGTCTAAGGCTTCTGAAGTTAACGATAAATTGAGGAAATCCAAATGAACCCATTTGGAGTTCGCGAATACCATAGCTCCACTAGAAATAGAATTATAGATCGTAATAACAAGTGCGATGAAAATCTGAAGCCAATTCTTGATGGACAGATATCTTTGATGATCTTTATAAAATTTAAGTTGAAAATTATTTTTTGCATAGAAACCAGAAAGAAGAAAACAATATATATATATGTATACAGTGGCAGAAAAAAACAGCAGCACCTTATATTGAGGGTCTGGTTGATTGAAACCTTAAATCAAAAATCCATTGATGTGCGTTTTTTTAGTAACGTAAATATATTTATCAAAAAAGAAAAAAAAATTCATAAACTTAATGCTAAACTCATAAAAACTTAAAAAATTGAATGGACAAAAGTCTACGGCAGTCAATGCTGGCTGACTTATATACAAAAAATATCCAATTAAACTTAACCTTATATCTTCAATATTTGTTTATTTGCTCTTATTGTCGTTCCGTACATAGCAGCTGCAACCCTATTTTCGTTTCATCGTTAGTTTCGAGCCGTAAGAAACACAAAATGTCATCGCGAAAATAAATTTCTAGTGATTTGGTCGTCCAGAGTAAAAAAACAATAAATCGTGCTCGGAAATTGCAAAATTCCTAAAACTAAACCAAAGTTCAATGTATACCATTATCAAAAATTTTGAAAACGCTGATTCCATTGAAAATAAACCGCAAACTGGTCGACCGAAAAAGCTTTCGTGCAGAGACATTAGATACTTTTCAGAAATGGTGAACAAAAATTCGAAAATAAGTTGCTATGGCAGGGGAGAAAAATGTCCATTCAAGAGCAATTAAAGAGCAGAACTCCATGTAAAAAACTATTCATATCCGCCAAAAACCGACTTCTGCACCTAGAGTTTCATATTGACAAGGACATTGATTTTTGGAATCGAGTCCTTCTTTTATTATTTTTAAATTTGAAAGGTTACCGCTTTTAAATTTCTTTGTACTCCTATAACTTCCAGTGCTGACATCGGATCAAAACGAAATTTGCAGAGTAGGTTGACTTCAACGTGAGACAGATGTGATATATCTTTGGCATGTATACTGGCAAAGAGCTGCCAGCACGAGGCGATCACTGTAACTTTCCATGAAGTCATTCGTTGAAAACGAGATTCATAGGGTAGCTTGATTTCGACGAGAAGCAGTTGTGGTAGACTTTTAGTTGCAGTGCTGGTAGAGTGTTGCAAGCAATTTTCTTCATCTGTGTTACAGAAGATGCTGCTTTCAAAGTTTTGTAAGATAAGCAACCGATAGTCAATGTAAGTAACAAGTGTTTGACTTTCCTAAATTTTGAAATTCATAAAAGTAGCAGCCCTGGAAACCTATCCACCCTATTAGTTTAAATATAATGGTGATATCAAAGTAGTACACTGATCTTGAAACAAGCCGGAGCACGTGTGGTAAAATATGCACTCAAAATCTGCATGATTCCACTACTATTCATCGTACATTAGTGTTTCTATCGGTTCTTTTGCGCTAGAGTTTTTTTTTCTTTCCGAAGCGATTTGGCCATGCCGTCGATGTTTGCGTTAGCGATTCTCAAATTATATCCGCTTTTCTTCGCCATTAACAATTTGATGCAGGCAAAGTTTTCTTTCATACCGCAAGAGCAAATTTTCGGAAGTTGCTCTTCGATATTCCATGTGCTTCTCAGTTAACTCATTCGGCATCTATTGGGTTGTCATAAGTAACTGCCGATTTTGTGCTATAAATTTATTTCATTATAAAAATTACAAATTCATAAACTAATCTATAATATATTCACCATTATTATTTATTACTTGTTGCCATCTATCAGGCAATGTGTCAATCCCCTCCTCGTAGAATGTTCTTGGCTTCATTGCAAAAAAAAGTCGACGTGCTGAAGTACCTGGTCATCGTTGGTAAAAGTTTTTCCGTTAAGGGAATTCCGAAGCAACCGGAAAAGATGAAAATCGGTTGGAGCAAGGTCGGGTGAATATGGCGGGTGAGGTAAAACGAACCAGCCTAGCTCCAATATTTTTTCCTGGGTGATCCTAGCGGTGTGGGGCCTGGCATTGTCATGGAGTAACGCTACTTACCGTCGATTAATCAACGCTGGACGCTTGTTAATAAGATTTTATTGCACATGTTGTAGCTGTTGAACATACACGTTTGCTGTAACTGCCTCGTTGCGATTCATCGGCTCATAGTGAATGATACCCTGGCGATCACACCATGCACACAATAAAATTTTCTTGCCGTGAATACTAGCTTTAGAGTCGGGTACCGGTGCTGTGTCTTCAACCAGCCACTGCCTTTTTCTGACGACATTTTCATAGGTTATCCAGTTTTCATCCCCTGTAACAATATTGGCCAAGAAAGGCTCATTTCTTTGGCGTGAGAGGAGACTTGTGGCAATCGACATTCTGTTCACCTTGTTGTTTTCAGTGAGATTGTGTGGCACCCAGACTCCAAGTTTACAAACTTTCCCTAGCTTTTCAAGGTGCCGGCGCACAGTTGATTGAGATGTATCCAGCTTCTCTGCTAATTCTCACGTTGTTTGGTGAGGGTTTTGTTCTACCAAACTTTTCAATTGGTTATCGTCAAAATCAGAAGACCAACCCGGCCTTGGATCATCCTGAAGCATCATATCTCCGGAATGGAATTTATTGAACCAATTCCGCACTTTTCTTTCACTTATAACTACACTACCATAAACACTGCATATTTTTTCAGCTGTTGTTTCCAAGTTTAAACTCCCACAACATGCACTTTCAAATTTTCCATTTGTAGCACCTGTATTTTTCACAAAAATTTATGTGCGTACTGTCAAACTTCTAAATTAAAAATGACTAACACATACCTATCATTTAAAAGCAAAACGATCACCCCACTACAATTAATAAGGAATTCAGAGAAGTTCCAATTGCCCTCTACCTGCATCGACAAGTATTTATGACTCAACTCAATATTTTCCTTTGTTTGGAAGTTATTCCATGGCAGTTGAACGTGCTGACATGCCTTGTTTGTACGTTGAACTTCTATTTGCGTATCATTATCATCCAATAACTCTAGCAGATACATCCTTGCAAATATATCAATTAACTTTTGTTTTTGATCCCCCAGAGCGCACCGCGTCTCCAGTGTTGAAATTGTCACTCTTGAAAGGTTCAAACCAATTTTTACAGGCAATTTTTGATGGTGAATGTTCGGTATAGGTCTCGCCAAATAAACGACGTGCTTCAGTTGAATTTTTAGTTTAACCCTCCGAGAACACAGGGAGTCAAATTGACCCCAGAGACCTTTTTGATCGATCGCAGCGCTTATGCCTGCGGGAGAAGGGGAGTACTAGAGGCTCCTAAGTGTATTTCTGTGGCTTGACTATAAGTTTACACCGTTCGCATACAGTCCCAAGTCGTAAGTCGTCGTTGAGAAGCCTTTGAAGGTAAAAATTCAATTTTTTTCAAATCCAATTTTGAGGTAAAAATTCAATTTTTTTTTACTTTATAAATCGACAGATTAATTTAAAAAGGCCAAAAAATAAGTTTGCAAGTGTTTTTATATATTGTTTTTAGCAATATGGCGTATAATCTGCGTTCTAGTGTACGCAATAATTTGTTAGCTGAAGACTATGATAACAATTTTGGCGACAGTGATTCCTCCGAAGACGACCATGTCACGGAGCAATCAGAATTTGATTATTCAGAAGATTATACCTTTTTTGCAACCCTTTATGTAGGACTAATTTTTTTTATTATTCTACTATATTTTGAGAGTATCCATATACATTTTTCGCTCAAAATATTAAAAATTTCCAAAGTTATGATTTGTTTTAAACATGCAAATTTTAAAATCTTCACCATCGCCACCGTAAATATGCAAAATAAATACCTTTTTTCAAGGGCCACTATAGGGCTAATTTTTTATGGTTTTGACATATCTTGTGAGTCTCCATCTAAATTTTTAGCCACAAATAGTGAAAATTAAAAAAGTTACGATTTTTGTTTTGTAAAAAAGCTGATTTTCGACAAAACTGTTTTTTCGCGAATGTTTTTAGGTATGTTTAGGACATTTAGGGCACTTCTAATGCATGAGAACTACTAAAAGAGGTCTCAAATTATACATACAAGTTTTTTCAAATGGAAATCTTCAGTGGCAGCGATTTTATAGACGTTCAATAGTGGTTGGGTCAATTGTTCTCGATGATCGAAAAAAATAGGTGTGTTCTCGGAGGGTTAAGCAGAAAAACAAAAGCACAAGCAAAATTTTCAGCAATAAAAGAGGCTCTAAATGCCTACTTTAACCCCAAATGAATATTCAAGGACCTACAATTTCTTACGAAAACGATAAAAAGCATATTTGTGTTCACTTTGATAATAAATTCAAACTTCATGGAGGTGACCAAATCAAAACTTTTGAAAAGCAATTTGAAAACTTACTTTTTTTCCAAAACAAATCAAAATCCTCAATAACGAATAAACTGTTGTTCTTTAAGAGCATCATGCAACCAATGAACCTCTACGGATGGTTGCCCTGAATAGAAAAGCTGCTTAGTATCCCACAAAAAATGCAAATGTGGCAAAATAAAAGCTTGAAAATTATTTTCAATAAATCGTTTTATTTTTAAACTTACCAGCTGCGCTTTCTGGTAAAACTTAGAAAATTTAAATTTAAATTAAGCCAGGCATTGGTGTAGATTAAGTTTTCATTTGAATAAGTATAAGGTTTTTGGTATTTACCCTTCTAAATTACTGTAACATAAGAATCAATAAAACACCATATAATATTTATAACTTATTCCGAACTTTGTTGCATCGACTTAGATTAAACGTTAAAGTAAAGATATTCTATTGCACATTGTGATCAAACTCAACAAGATATATTATTAATAAACAATTAGATAGTTTCACTCAGTTTGCAAATGAGAGAAATGCATGAAGTAAAGCCTTTGCTCATTAATGTCTTCAACTAGGCAAACAAAACTGCAGTATATTTGTAATAATTTACGTGAGATTCGTTTAAATTATCAAGATTAGATACGACTCTTGGCGTAAGTATTCTAAATATTTACCAAACATAAATTAAATAAATGACTTGATGCAAACTTGAGTGAAAGTCTGTTTCCTAAGGAGGCATTGATCAAATTAACCTTATATGTATATCACAGAATCAAATTAATTTTTAGTACCAGCGAATTAAGAATAAGCGAAATGTCTGAATCTCAGTTAAATTCTTATACTCATGGTAATATTAGACCAGTTTTATTGAATACCACCATATCAATTAATAACCATTTCATTTTCTAGGTCACTCGAAGCTAATTCTCGTCGTTCGAATTCTACTGAATGCAAATGTGACACAAATAATAGCAAATCTAGGAAAAACCACGATAATCTGCTTCATTTTAGCTGAACTCTGGCCAAAATTCAAACCAAATCAGGTTAGCAAAAATGACTGGATCACAATCGAAAGCCAGATAGAGAGATAAGATCTTCTCACGTTGAAAGGTAGCATAGAAGAAGATTCGGCATTTTCCAGTTGGTCAAGTTTAAAAAATTGTCAATTAATCTTCTCGTTCGACTATCAGATGTGACGTTTCTGTTTTTACTGACCATTAAGGCACTTGCTGCGAGCCAACGATTGCCATATGAATGTGCTATTTTGGTTTGACCTTGTTCCAATTATGACTTCACATTGTTTCACTAATCCGTGGAGTTGGCAAAGTCAGACGTGTGTCGTTGCAAGACGTGAAACTGTAAAAACAGTAGAACTTAGAAACTGAAAGACAATGAGCGGCAAAGTAAAAGTGAGTTTATTTTTCTCAGATGATTTGATTGCCCCTTTGGTTCAATCGATCGTGAAAATACCGTTAGTCAGCTGTTTGTCAATTAAATGTTGACCATCTTAAATCGGGCTTAAGCGTCTTCTGTTTGTTTAAATCCACAGTAAATTCCATTTCAGATTAAATTTGTTTTCTCTGCTATTTGATCGAACAATCTGATATGCTATTCAAATGTTCTAGTTTTGATAGCATCAAGTGAAAAGCTATAGCAATTTGCATACGCTTATGGACGCAAGTGATATTTTCAGTATGCTTCTTAATTCTATTTACTTTCGGTGGCTTAAAAATTTGCAAAACAGGTATTTTTCAGGAAAATCTTTAAAAGAAATTTTGATTGATTAAAAGTGTGGCAATATTTTATCCACAAGGGAATATGTATATTTACAGATCAATGTTTCCAGTAGATAAAATTGGAATATGTATAAATTACGGGAGAAGTTTTGCTACTTTTTTGCTCATATGTCATCTAGTCTTTGTAGGTTTGGTTTGGTTGAAGTGTCTGCCAGTCGGCGGAGATCTGTTGAAAGTTCTACTTTATGTACATCAGTTACACCTGTTACATTTCTTTATTAAATACATTCGTGTTTCAATTCCAACAGATAAAGACTAATTAGCTTAGTAATAAAAAAATTCAGAGAAAACTTTCACAAGACCCGCGATATTTTCCACGCATTGTGCAATTCATTAAAAGCATTAAAAAAAGGCAAAATGAATCAAAGGAAAACTATCCCCTTAGAAAAAGATATACGGTTTAGGCTCATCGTCGGAATATTGCACGATCGGAAAATTGGCATGTCAACAGTATGTGAATTAACGTAGAAATTCTGCAGAAAAGCATGGATTGCTCATTAAACTATTTCTCCTTGACATCAGACAAAGTAATGGAATGTGTTAGAGGATTCAAAATTTTATGCTTCCCACAGTGCTTATTAGCTTTAGTTAATGTGGTATGAAATATATGTTACTAGTTTTAATGTACTTGCACTTTCAAATGGTACTGTAAGCAACAATCGGAAAATGTGGTTTCATATAGTACCGATGCGCCAGGGGAAGAAATAAGACAAGCCATTTAGAATTTGATGTGTAAAAATTTATCAATTTTCTTTCAAATTGCATTTATACACATACATATCTCCTAAATACTTCCTTTTTTACATTAGTTAAACTAAATCTGTGGATAAAACTAAAGATGACGTAAAGGAAATTTAACTTCCCGTCGCCAAAAAAGGGCCCTTTCAAAGGAGTTCGAAGTTGATGCGATTACCAACGACTTGAGGTGAAACAGCAGAGAGTCAGGCGATCGAAAGACTGCAGGCTTTGAAGCTGGATAGAGAGCTGAAGCTGGGAGCTACTGTGAGCCCGATGGATTTAGCAGTAACTCTTATCAGAGCAGCTACCCAGCAGTCTGGTGGTTCTAAAGAATCGCTGGGCAGTCCAACGAAAGCGGCTTTTGACTAAGCGACTAAGAACGGAAGCTTGCGGGTCACCGGGAAGGAAGTGGTGAGTAAGCAACTTGGCAGAGCTGTAACTGGGACTGAAAGTGGTGGCTCCAAAGATCTGCAGCCCACTGTAAAGGTACAACCACTGAAAGCTGGGAGAGAAGGGTCACTGGTGGCGGCAAGCAGCGGTGTCCGCTGTCGGTGGTCTACCTATCATACGACATGGATCCCATCACACCTGCACTGAGAAGATTGGCAGTAGCGCCTATGACAACTGCTGTCATCGGCTGTGACACCAATGAGCTCTATGAGACATGAGAAGCAGCAGCATAAACGACAGAGGCAGGTGTTTGCCATAATTTCAAACGTCAACAATCTCAATGTAATCAATATCTGTAACAAATCTACACTTATTACTAGGAACAGGGTTAGGTAATTGATATTACCCTGCAAACTCCAAATGTAATGGAAAGCGTCCAGCAGGTTTTAATCTGCCGTCATTCTTGGACCACCGCTGGTTATGCTGGAATATTGGTTAATCTGTTATCTTACCCAAAAATTTCGGAGCCCGAAAACAGCACAATCGGACTTTTTCTCAAAGAAAACGAATAGACACCTCAGGGCTCCTGACGATCTGGATCTGACGAATCCAGGACAACTTAACGAGTAACAGGAATCATAGTGTCTGATTTCAAAGCCGTTTGCCCAGAAAGGCCCGCAAGGAAAACATGCTACCTTTTGGTGGAAGGAATGCTGAGCTTACAGAAGCTAGAGGTCGCACAAAAAGCACACAAAACAACACAAGGTGGTCCAGAAACGTTGAAGACTGGAACCTTTACAAGCAAGAGTTGTCGCTCTTCAAAAAGCAGATAAGACGAGCCATGCTTGATTCATGGAGAGAATTCTGCGAGAACACTGAAGGAAGTACAAAGACTGCTAGAATCAGGAAAGTCCTAAGCGTAACTTCCGGTGTACCTACGTTTCTGCGGTGGGAAAACGGGGATTGGCTGTACGATCCAAAAGAATGTCTGGACTTGCTACTAGAAGTTCATGTCCTGGAATCGGCTTACACGGCACCGCATGGCCACAAATTTCGTGCAACCCACCGGCTGTCCAAGCAGCTGATCAAGGAAGTAGAACATGAGGTCAAGATTGAATGGGCTCTAAGCACATTTCGGTATTACAAGGCTACAATGATTGATGAAATATGGCCTATAATGCTTCAAAAATTAGACTGGAGTATCATCCCTATTCTAAAAGCTAAGATGGTCTTCATGCCGTTAACTGGTAGGTTGAATCATCATTGCGTGAAGGACTTAAGACCAAATAGCTTAACATCGTTTCTGCTCAAAACACTAGAGAGGCTTCTAGATTTGCTATCAAAAGTTCGATTGATATCGCGAGACTTTGTGTTGATCAGCACGTGTATCTAGCGTGCAGATCAGTAAAGACTGCACTACGCAAAGTTGTCCTTACAGCAAAAGAAATTCACGTTGGCAGCCTTCTTAGACATCGAGGGGGTTTTTAACTATGTCACTCTTGCGAGTGTCATCGATTCCTTGGTTCGATATCTAGTCTGGCAACCTGGGCATTGGATTTGCTCAAAAACAAGCAAATTGCTCAAAACAAGCACATTTTTTGAAACTAAAGTAAAGAGAATACTTCGAACCGGAACACCGCAAGAGGGGAATTGTATCGTCCCTTTTCTGGATCCTGACAGTCAACGATATACTGGAGAATTTAAGGGCCAGTGACTTTGAGGTGGTGTTTTATGCCGATGACATTATGGTACTTATGAAGGGTGCGTTCCCACAAACTTTGTCGGACTTATGCAATCGGTGCTGGACCGTATCCAAATCTGGGCCAGAAAAGCTGAACTTAGGGCTAGCCAGACAAAAACCAAACTTGTACTTTTCACAAGGAAACACAATGACTATTGCCGCACCTAGCCTCAACGGAATAACATTGAAACTTGTTGATACCGTTAAATATTTGGGCTTAGACAGAAACTGAACTTGGGGCTAATGTGAAGCACCACATAGGTGAGGCTCACGCAGCACTTTTTGTGTGCCGATTTGCATACTCCAATACCTGGAGTTTTAAACATAGAGTGGCGTACTATATATTCACATGCGTCGTGAGGCCGATTTTGATAAATGGAGCAATCGTGTGGTGGAAGGCAGCGGAGAGTAAAATTAACGTCAAGGAGCTAACAAGACTACAAAGATCAGTTTGCATATGTGTTACGAGTACTTTAAGAACCGCCTCAACGGCTGGGCTGTAAATGGTTCTAGGACTTATGCCCCTGGATCGATTCATCTTTAAAAACGCCAGCTTAGCGGCAATACACGCTATAAGTTCCGAAATGTAGAACAATTCAAATCAGTGGGGCCACCGCGGTATTCTTTAAAAAGCCGCATAAGATTTGCACGCGTTGTGGAAGACACGGACCACATGAGCAGAATTGAACATCTTGGCAGGGATTTCCAGATCAAGAACAGACTGGAAGAAAAAGGGAGCTACCACCGATGGTGGCGTCTGGATTTACATGGACGGGTCAAAGATGGACACAAGAGTTGGTTCAGGCATTTTTTTCTACGGATCTGAGCCTTAGCCTGTGGTGTTAACTGCTGGACCATGCTATTGTCATTTCAGTCTGAAGTATATGATAAAGGCATGACAGTTGAGTCCATTAGCGGAACATCAGCGATTTGCGTCACCAGCAGGGCAGCCATTCTCGCTCTTGTGTCTTACAGATGTTCCTTAAAAACTGTTAACGCTTGCAAAGTGGCTCTCAACGAAAAAACAAGGCATATTACTTCAAACTGCTTAGGCTACCAGAGTGACTCCTAATGAAGAGACAAGGTATTGAAAGTGGCTCCCAATGAAAAGGCAAGCTATATTCCGAATAATGAGGTTGCGAGTCAAACAGTTAATTGAATTTGATGAACTGTTTGACGCACAATCTCACTATCCGGTCACTTCGCTAAATTTAAAGTGTATTGGAAGAAGTCTTCTCAGATGTGAGTCTTTAATGTGTTATATACCATCCTCGAAATACACCCGAGATGAGAGGTCATAGAACTGAGAAGAAGTGGATTCTTACATCGTTTCCCAAAACCTTTTAAAAAAAATCAAGAAAATTGATTGTTGAAAATTGAAAAGTATATTGAAAAGTATATGAGCTATTGATATCGTATTTGGAAAGAAAATATGAGTTTGGAATGATGTATAATGATGTATCATTGTTGTGCAGCATAAATTGCTGAGAATTTTGCGAATAGTTGCAACGAAGTTGAATTGTAAATATAAAATGAAAATCATGTAGTCTAATGGGTAGAGCACTAGCCTCTAGTGTGTGAGGTCCCTGGATCAAATCTAGGTTCAGACGAGGTATCGTACACCAAGTTTTGAGTTAACCTAGCTCTGAATGGGTACTTGAGTTAAAAATGGTAAAGTAAATTGAGGGACTAATCACTTACACTCGTAAATATTGATTGAAAATTTGTGAATTAAGCTCTCTACCAGCTTCATCTTGTAGACCTTACGAAGGTTGTCGTGCGATTACTTACTTAATAAATTATTTTTACAATGATCAAGTCAATTTGACTGAAGTTTTCGCTTTTTTTAAACACTAACAAATAAATGTCTACGACTTGAGTCTAATTTATCAATTGAAAATCGACTACAGAAATTTTTTCATATGTAGCTGGTTCTACTTATTCTTTGTAAAGAAAAAAAAACAAGATAACAACTTAAAGAAAAATTAGCTTTCAATTGCCTCGCTTTTAATTTTAATTAATCAAACTAATATTTTTGCATGACCGAGAAAGGAATGCATTTTCACAGTTTTTTATTATTGATCGGTATTTCCGATGGTTACATGGACGCTTTTCGCCATGCGCACTTCCTTATAAATTCGCTGCAGCTAAAATGTTTATCATCAATATTATAATATCATTGATTAAGATATTCAGGCAATTGCGTCAGTTTTGGAAATATTTTCACGATTATTTGGATATTAATTCACTATTAACAGAAAGTTTATTTCAAAAACGATCATTCTAATTGGCATATTTACTCAATAGACAATCTGAATATTGCATGTCAAACAAATAAAAAAAACCTTTGTTGACCCATATTCCAACTGAAGCATTTCCATAAAAATATATAAATAATGTATAATATAAACGCGAACTGAAAGTAACAACAAGATTGGCCAACATAAGTTTATGGTAATAGCTCTAAGACTCATTAGAATATCAAAAATGTATCGTATTGGCAGATTGGTCATTTTTATTTCCTTTCAACCCAATTAATAGCTGTTGATATCCAGCATATGTTCAGCGTTTTGGCATACCTCATACAATGGTGAAAGTTTCGGTGGTCCCATTTCAAACAATACTGGGCTACTAGAACATATTACTAGAAACAACCTGTTGGCCAGATTATCACAGTTATCTTATGAAAATTCTACGAGAATGGCTCAAGAACTAGAATTTTTCGATGATCAAATTCGAAAATATATCCGTTCACTAAAATAATCAGGTAAATCATTAGATCTGTATTCTAATCTGATTCACACTTGCATGAACCCATCAGAATAGTTAAAATCTACATAATTGTATATATATAATTCGTGATAAATTAATGATCTCAAAAAACCTGCTGGAATAAACACATTTTCATTAACGCTTATTGGACAGGCTTTATGTTTCAGTATCGAATGCATTCATATTCAAATAGCTTCACAAGTTCTCTAACCATTGTAGTGACAAATTTAGAAATTAGCTTCTAGTTAATTGACAGCGTGTCACAACAACACCACCTAATGATAACAGCTTCAGCGGCCCAATAAGGTTTTATTGATGATTTTATGAGCCAGTACTAATAGAGAAATTTGCATAATCAATGACAATATTAAGATAGCTACCACATATAACCGTACCACTGTTAATCATCATGCATAAAATCATGGTTACAGCTACATAACGCCCCGCGCGTACTATAAATTACTCACCATCAACAAATTGCCGTACTAATTGTTGGAGAATATCCGAATCGTATCAAGTTTTTATAACCGATACAGTCATTTATTTAATCGTTTCACTCCAGTTTTGATGATATTCATGCATATGATAACAGAAGCCTGAAATAAGTTCCACGTTCGACAGACTGGCTATCTGACCAATGACCTCGGACCGCGCATTAAAATGTATATTATACGTACTACATGTCATGCTTCGTTAATATTGTTATAATAACGATAATTTCAATAATTTGTGATCATATGAGAGCGAAATAAGCGACCACTGGATTACGGTTCGAAAATTCGGGGAAAATTCAAATATTAAACAACGATTTTGAGCATACAAGACGATTGTTTTTAAAAAGTATCTACAGATGTCGGCGACTTGTGAACATTTTTTAATTAATTACGAAAAGGACGAAATTAGTAATCTGCCTTGATTTTTACAGTCAGGGAAGTTTTTTTGTTGTTGTCATATTAACTTAAGTGATTGATTTTTTTGCAACAGATAAAAAAAATTGAGTTGGATGCGATTTGGTATCAGTAGGTGATACATATGTAGTCAACTAATTTTTTTCAGTGAACAATCAGTAGTACATGAAGCATTTTGTATTGTGTCGTATGTAATTGACACGTATAGAGATAAGGTAGCAAAGGGATTTATTTGCTCTTTTTCTTTGAAAAATGTCGTGAATTTCTCGGACAATTTCGCGAAACAAACGAAATTTACGAGACTATCCGACAACAAGCCTCCAGGAGTTGAAGCTGGTAGAGAGAAAGAGATAGAGTGATTCACAAACTTACAATCAATGTTATTAAAAAGGTGGAGTGAGTAGTTCCACGACTCCTTTAACCCCTAATTTTACTCAGGTACCTGTTCAAAGCTAAATGAACTGAAAGGTCGGTGCGCGGTCTCTCGTCCGAACCTGAATTCGAACCAGGGATCCCAAATACTGGAAACCAGTGCCAGACCCACTACACTATATGAGCTTAAAGACGATAAATAGGTATACACACAGCTCATGAGTTTCGTGGTTTCTCAGCATTCTCGTAACAATCCAGCGAAACAGAGCGTTCATTAAGTTATTCCTCAACTTGAGGAATTTCTTTACTCCAGAGGATTTTAGGTCTGCAGGTGGCAGGCAGACCGAATCTGGAAATCAACCCATACTGAAACCATTCAGTGCGGCAGCGATTCGGATTGAGTGACTCTTGTTACCCCTTAAGTCTACTTTTCATTTAGGTCATAATAATATTTGAACAAAAAACCTTCTGAAAAGAACGCGCCCAGCGTGGGCACTGTAATCGTTCAAACGTATTAACATTCAAAGTAATTTTTTCCCGTAAAACTAATTTTTTCCCGTAAAAATAGTTTTGAAATAATACAATATTACAAATACAAATCAATAGTATAAAAACCCAGATAAATATCATTTTATATGGTATCGCAGCAATACCCAATAAAACACAAATCATCTCTATTATTTAAACCGAAAGCCACGTCAACTGGACATAGCAAAACATGTCGCTGAAAAGAAAGGTTAACCCAGCCACGCTGAAGTACTCCCGCCAGCCAGCAGAGATGCCCAATCTGTTAGTGGCGACATTATTTCAGAATATTTTTATGGGTGAAGATATAAGGTTTGTTTAGATTAACTAGCAGCATGCCAAGCTTCGTCCTTTCACTAGAGCAACATATTGGCAAATTTAAAAGCATCATCCTAAATTATGTTTGCTCAGGAGACATGGATTTAAAGCCGTAGGTCTCAGCTCATGCAAAGGAGCAAACATCAGTTATTATGCAAAGTCAAGGAGGCTGAGGACTTGTGTTCAGTAAGAACAGATACTGCAAGACAGCTCCTTGTTAGAACCGAAACTTACAGAAGCTCAAAAAACAAACCAGAAAATTCTTAGTCAAACTTGAAAGAGTGATTCAGAGAATAGTCGGATCACCTAAAGAAACTCATAAGGAACTTATAAAAATTTTATGCGGACATATAAGTGGGACTCTTTCAAATAGCTTAAAGTTATAAGAGTGATCTTGAGGTGATGCTAGGTCCGAGAAAACGACCAAACAACTAAGCTGGACTTTCTAAAATGCCCAGATTTTGAGTTTATCAAGTTGAAAAAGAGTCTTTACAGTCTTTACTTGAGAGTCATCTGCCACATGGCGATGATTAAAGCGAAGAATGATTTTATGCCTCTGACCGAAACAATTACTATCTATATCTGACACCATGCGGTAGCTACATGCAATAAGCAGGACACCGCTGCGCTGTAAACCCACACTCTCAACTTCTTAGTTTAGAGTACATCCATCCAAATTTCTGTGCCATAGCCTATGGTCGTCGTAATGAGCAGCAACAGCCTCGTTGTGCTGGAGCAACCAAAGTTGGCCGTCAATCTGCTCAACGAAACGACGGCTCTTCAAACCCTACTGCATGCATTACGGATGTGGTCCTATTGGGGCTGCTTAGTGCCCCGTTTCGGGTTGACAGTCGGCATCTTCCGCTTCCTCAGCATAACGGTGTCTGTGTTCGACAGCGCATGCTGTAGGTCTGGTCAGTCATCCATCGTTCCAACCTCCTTATGACTAAGTTAGGTCTGAATTAGACGAGCTCGGAAGTGATTAACGCTGTCACAGTAAGTATGGAATTTTCAAACGTTGAGTGTTCTTAATCTACCTCATGCCAAGGTTGATTGTTTAAGAGTTTTCAGCAAAGTTAATTTTACCACAATGGAAAACAAGAATAATACCAAAACAGTCATTTGAGAAAAAACTCTAATTACTTTACAATAAGTAAGAAGCCGCCAAAAGAAATGCTCAATTGCATTATCTGAGCAGTTTGCAAAATGAGCAAAGCAAAATGATTAGCTTTCAAATGAAACTGCATTTTTTAAAAGAATAATAAAGATGTATCAACCTTTTTAGTTTCTTTTACGAGAATTCCAGTGGCATAATTTTTACAGGATGACATGATAACTTATCACTGTTTGCAGCACTAGTTTGGGCATCAACACTGCAAATAAAATTGAATTGGAGAAAAAAGCAAGCGGCTTACCGACTGATTGCACTCGAAAACTGCTGCGCCTTTCGAACAACGTCCTATGAGGTGACGTGCGTTATAGTCCCTATGATGCTCATTGATTTCTTGCGGATTAAGCGCTTTTATTCTATAAAAGTGAAAACGGATAAAAAGCACGTGAGTGATCGATAGATGAGTGACACTTCGTTCATGGCAAAGTAGTTGGGAGGAGGCGCATACTGGGCGTTATACGCCCAAAATTAAGCCCCAACGTTTCGCGATGGACTTCAAGGTCCTATGGAAAAATGAATAAGGACCTGACTCAACTTTTAAGCGGACATTCCGGGTATCGTTATTATCTGTACCGTTTTCGACACTATAGCTAACCGGACAGTATGTAAAAATGTCGTTATAGATAAAGGTCACGTCCTAGTTCATTTACCTGCGCTTTAAAGCAAACAGAAGTAGCCTAGAGATGGCACTAAGTACAATGATATCAGCGAAGAATATCGTACACTTCATTCTAAAATCTCAAACTGCTTTGAATGCCATTGAAATAGCACTGAAAAATATACAGCGGAAGCTGTACGACAGGAAGGAGACACAACTAAGGGCTGATCCACCCCCGCAAAGTAATGCTATATTTCTAATACAGCATAGCATTGCGAGGAGTATGGAAGAATCGGTAAAGATCCTAAATCTTCCATGGCTAGATGCACATAACTTCAGGTTTTTTCACGTTCTCCACGTTTTCCTTCCTACTCCAAATTTGAAAGTACAATTTCACCCTTCACTTGTTGGCTTAAAATTGTCAAGTAGTCAAAATCCAGGAAATCGCTCTATGCTTAAAAATATACATACATTTGTCGATTTAAGCTATATTTTCACTTTTGTTTTTTTTTCCATAGGCATGAAATTGTGTTTTGTTATACACTCCAAGTCAAAATGAAAGCACATGCTATAATTTTTTGAAGAAAATGGGATGGAATTTGAAGGAAATGGGTTTTTTCAAAGTTAATATTATGTACCACATGAAATTGCACATTTAATAGACTAATACAACCACATGCATGGGAATTCCGTTCTAGACTAAAATTTCCAGAAAATATTTCTTTCTTGCCTGGGTCAAAAACATAGCGCACATGCAGGTTGTACGCAAAACTCTGAGTCATTCAGTTGGTGACGACGATCGTATTAAGAGCATTGTAGAAGTAAAGTATAAGGTGCAAATTTGTGATTGACTTTTGGTGTTGTTTACCATAAAAAATAAAAATGGAGCCTGGTAAAATGTTGAGCGAAGGTGAAATTAAAACAATTTTGAACATTAAAAAGGAAGAGTGGTCAGTGGCAAAAGTATCTATGTAGATTTATGAAGAGAAGTAGGAAAATGATAAGTAATTCATTAAATGATCCCAAAAATTATGGGAAGAGAAAAGTCCTGGTCGACCAAAGGTGATTTCTGAACGTGAGAGATGATTTTGTTTTTTGCGATAAGCTTCAAATTCTTCTTTCCATCGCAGAAATAGACAAGAAATTTGGTGTCAAAGCAAGTGTCAGGATAGTAAGAAGAGTCATAATTGAATGCCCTAACTTCAAAGGAAAGAAACTGAAAAAAAACCACTCCTAACGAAGCGACACACAAACATAAGAATGAAATTTGCTACCGATCACGTGCAATGGATGAAAAACTGGAGGAAAGTTATATTTTCGGACGAGAAATAATGTAGTTTAGATAGTCCCAAGGGTACTGCTTCTACTTCTATCATCTACGCAAAGAAGATAGATACTTAAGCAGAAGCAGAAGTGGAAGTGTAATAATGTGGGTTGGCATTGGATATAACGGCGAAACAGAAATAAAATTTATCCAAGGAAGTCTGAGCGCCATTAACTATTTAGAGTTAATTAGGGAGCAAATAACCGCGAACGCAAGTGAAAAAGCAGGACATGAGAATATCTTTCTACATGATAACTCTGCCATCCACACCGCTCGAATAGTAAAAGACTTTTTTGCATCGAACAATGTGAACGTCCAAGATTGGCCACCTAGATCTCTGAATCTGAATATTATAGAAAATATTTGGGGAGATCTCTCGCGAACTGTTTACACCGGAGGAAGGCAATTTGAGAACGTTGAAGAATTTCATCAGTACATTAAGGAATTATAGTACATTGATGTGGCACATAATATATTCCTTGAACACACCCATTTCTTTCGAACATCAAAAATCATAACATTTGCTACCATTTTGACCGGAAATGTAGATATTTCTATTTTTCTTAAGTAAAAAACATAGAGTTAGTAAAACATATGTACTCTCTTTTCAATCATACTCAGGTATATGTCAGACTTCTTTATTAAGCCACTGTATATACACTGTATAATGTTAACATGTTAACACTGTATATAGAAATATGAATTTTTGGTTTGAGTGATTTTAATACTAATGTTCTTCGAACATCTGTAACGAGCCTTGGGGGCTGGCAGTACTTCGCGCTGCGCTTAATGGTCAATAATCACTCTTTAGTACATCTATACCATTATTAATTAATGATTCGGAATTTTTTATGCTGCTTTCAAACTAATACTTTTCCTTTATTATAACAATTTATCAAATTGCTCAAACTGATATTTTTACGGAGTAGAAGAACATGACCATTTAAGTACTACACAGCTTCCATTGGCGTATATTCTGAAAATTGATTTTCAGAGATCAAGTGCTATAATCATTATCAAATGCATGATGATTGTATACTATGTTGACAATAATCTAAGTGGTATGAGAAAAGTTAAAGTTTTGTGTGTGCAAGATAAGTCTAATATGCTGGCCTTTCATTTTAGCTCCCCTGTCAGTCAACGGTTTCATCTAGAGATTAATGTTAGCACATCTATTCACTCGAAAACCCCAAGAATCCAGCAAAAACAACTATGTATGCATTCATCAAATAGCCAACAAAGTAGCGAAAGAAGCAAAACTTGAAAATTCAGTTCGAGTCAAAGATAAATAGTTAGTTTTTTAACTGAAATCAATGAAGAATCGTTACGTTGAGTTGCTACCTAAGCATCGACATAAGGCGAATTCCAGTAAGTTACCATAACGTTCGTAGTTCCTAACATCCAGCAACGGTGAAAATTGATTTAGTGGTCATTTATTTTGCTAGAGCACCTGGTCTGCTGGCACTGTTTCGGTCCAATGAATGAACGGTTGCATAACGTCGTATGTGCTTCCATGGAAATGAAAATAAACGCCAGATTAAACACATTATGATATTGGCAGTAAATATTTTCAAATAGACACTCATAGATCACTGACTCGTATCATTTACCATTCTGCAGAGTGAATCGCATTGGTGAAGCCTTATCCAGCCCAAACGGCGATGTGAGTATAGTAAGTTAAAATTTCTTTAAAGGATATTTAATGACACGCTATAACTTATAATCTAGCGTGATTTTATTAATCAATTTCATTGGTTATCTCTTCTATCTTAATTGAGATTGCTTATTTCGGTTGGCATAGGTCTTTGTTTTAAAATTGGTAATGAGCGACACTTAGTTACATTGTAACAGTCAATAACGGTCACATAAACCTTAATGGCTATAAAAGTAAATTGTTGTCGAACTGGAATTGCATACACGAGTATAATACTCTGGTATAATACTCAGTACTTGATCATAATACTCTGGGAACAACAATAAATATTCCCCTCGATATTTGATATCATTTAAACGTTCGTGAAAAATCATCAAAACGTGAAACTTTCATGTGACCATTTTTCGAGACTGTGATGCAAACCGTTATGCCATATTGAGAAATTTATATTCCAAAGAGCCCAAAATAGAATGCAGTCCAGATCTAAGCGAGAAATCAATGAATCTGGGCTTCCTCAGATTTCGATTTTATTAGCAACTATGAATAACAAATGGACCGAAGGCTGAGTTTGGTGTTTTATTTTCAGGTCATAAAGATTTATTCAGATTAAAATCAATGGATTCTGTCCATTTACTATCAACAATCGACTGCCTTCTTTTCTGTAGCTGCACACTCTCATTTTTCGGATAGTTTTGAAACGTGCTGGGGAACGTTCTAAGGCCATGACCGACTTTTAGTTTCTTACGACTGTAAATCAGCAATATGCTAATCAAAAGAATGTATCCAAGACTGAGTCAGGTTACGCAAACATAATGTTTTCAGTGTGTAACGAAGAAGGGAAATCTAGCTACTACAAGAAATGTTCCTATCATTATCGCATAACACAAAAATAAAGAACACCCTGTGGAAATTAAGGTTAACTTTTACATTCATCAAATGAAAATTGAGTTAGTGTCAGTGGGTGTCAACAGCGGCCCGATCCAGGGAAGCACATACATATGTATATTTTTATCTATTTTTGCATTTATTAATCAAGTTGATATTTCAACGCAACAAATATGTTAAAATTTGACAGTACGATTCAATTTCCAATAGTTTTATCCAATGATATTCGTACTCACTAAGAACATCATCAATCCCATAAATGTTTAAATTGCGCAAGACAGACAGAAAAATATAGCTTTTTTTTCTTCAAATATTGATTTAAGTGTATGCAATTTTTCCTAATTGTACAAAAATTTCATATCTCTTTATGTATCCATAGGTCTGTTCGCGTACTTTCAGTGGTTTCATGAACTGAATTTTCCTGAATCATATGGTGGGGGAAATTTATGAAAAGTTTATTCTATCGAGTTAAAAAGTGACACTTGATGTTTGAATTTGAAAATTGAGTCAAAATGTTCGCTCGGAAGAATGACCAGCTAATGGAAACTTGTCAAAATTAAGCTTAACGATTAACTCAGTACCAGCCTTGATGGAATTTCCAATGCGAGTCGCAGCCACTCAGCAAGCATTATATACACATTCCGGATCATGTAGAGGTATGATCGGCCGCCGGTCCAAGCTTAAATACGCATTCCACATAGATGAAAGGAATGCAAGAATACGATGTCGGGCTATCCAAAAAGTTCTTTTTCTAAAGCTATAAAACGGAAAGCTGAAAGTTCCCTTTTTGTATATGCCTTGCCAGCCTAGGACATGCAATGTTAAAAAGTAGTGAACCATGTATGGATCTGTAAAGCTTCCATGCATTGTACGGAGTGCCTGCGGAGGGTATGCTTACGGATTACTTTTCCCATTGGGAACTAACGCGGTGCTCTTCTCGTGCGATTTCTGGTTCATATGCAGTGGATTGACACGCAATATTCCAAAGTCTAATTGCATTGCGGCTTCGTGGTGAAAGATTAAATCTTCTGGCTCGTGGAATTGTAAATTACACTGAAAAATCGCGGCACGTGTCTGCAAAGCTTGGTGGCTATGCGTGCTCAGTACGGCAACGGCTCGGAATCGGTAGTCTCCAACCTTGTGTATAACTGCAATGGAGGGCCCTGGTTGCAAAGGAAGCTCACAGGCTACCATCGTGGAAGATCCATGGTCAGCTAGTTTTCGAAATTGCTGCTAGCATCCTCTCTGATCACAGGCTCTGGAAAGTTGATTAGAGCGTCAGCTGGAAGTCCGACTACGGTAGTACCAGGGAAAAATATGTTGGGATGATTATCCTCTCTAAAGAGGAGGAAGGATGCACTGAAGGAGGCAACTCTGGCTAGTGTAAACTAGAGAAACGAAAACAAAAGCGGATGCCTCCGTTTTTGAGCGAAAGATCTCGCAGAGGCTGATTCACACCACACCACCAAACACACCACTCACAAAAACAGAGAAGAAAACGTAAGTAGAAGCTGCGTATTTTGCTCTCGTCGCTGCGATAGGTGTGTCTTACATTGATGGCGACCAAATTATCCTTAAGAACAAACTGTGGCGAGAGTCAGTAAAGTTGAGACCAGTTTGCAACTTCACTCAAGCCAAGTTCGTGAATGGTCACCTCTCAGTCGCCTGTTCCAATCAAACATCTAAAGAGTGGCTCATACAGTTCGTTCCAAAACTGGGTACTGGCAATCAGCCCAAGTTCACCATTTTGTACTTCAATCTTGCCACACCCAATTATGTCAGTTATTGTATTCATGATCCTCGCAAAAGCGCAAGTGAGGTGAATTTGGGCATACATGATCCCAGAAAGAAGACCGAAACTGGTGAAGATGGTTTCAACCTGGTCATCGTACTTGACCAGAGAAATTTTTCGACACTCAGGGTCAGATTCTTTATGGTGATGAGCTACTTTTTGTATGCGGTTATTTTTCACCAAATCAAGAAGTCATGAGCTCTTGTGACTGTCTTTGGACAGACCTTTAGAGCAAAACATAGAGGTCCAGTGGAAATTCTCTTCAATAGAGTTTCTTTCATAGAAGTCATGTGGATTTCGCCTAAGATCTCTGCAAAGGGATCCAAAGACATCAATTCCAGACATTGCTATGCTTGAAGGTATAAGATTTGCTCAGGTCAACTTGCAGCATGCCAAGGACTCGTCATATCTCTTGAGGGAAAAATTGACAGAACTTTTAGCTTCCCCTTACATTGCATTTGTACAAGACCCGTGGGTTCGAGGCGGCACGATCTACGAACTTAGTTCAGTCACGAGGTCAAAAAACTTTTATGATGAAAGATCAACTCGGCCGAGAACTTATTTTCCAGATTCCAATCTGCGTGATGCCACCATGCTCAGACAATTTTCAAGCCACGATTTGTCAGCGGTCGTCGTGTAGTACCGGGAAAATGAGAGGCTAAAATGCACGATAGTCGCTTCAGCTTACTTTCATTGTGACTCCTTACTCCGGCCGATAACACAAGAGATGTAGGACCTGGTCCAGTACGCTGTATCAGAGAGACCAGAACTCTTGATGGGCTGTGATACTAGCTCCCAGCTTGAGCAATAACAAATGCAACGCCAGAGGAGGTAGTCTCTTTGATTTTATAGCTTCCATGGGACTAGTGACTTTAAATACTGGAATTATCAATAACAAAATCCTGCCTGTCTGATCTCATTTACGCCAAATTTTGGGTGGCAAAACCGATTGAGTAAAAACTCTATGAGCTCACAATAGAGTAGCAAATTGAGGAAAATAGCTTCTAGCGGTTGGTACAAATACACCTGTAGCGGTTTGATCAACCAATGAACTTTTCACGGACTGATAGTTTGATGAAATATATGTAAACATAAATTTTAAATCATTTACTTCAGAACGTTAGACAACTGAATTAGCGTTACACGTCTCGAGAACATTTTTTAATAACAATAACTTGTAAAAAGATTTGCTGTGAGATCAACTACTTAAACGAAATATTGCGAATATTCAAAACAAGGTGTTTTATTTTAAAAGAGTGAAACTACAATTACAACAGAATACTTATGCACATACGATCTTTGTTGACCTGCATACAAACATTTCTTTGATGTTTCACAAAAAGTTTTGGGTGTAGTAAATTACATTCTCAACACAATTCGCCTCAATCAACGTTCTATGTTCGATCCATAATACCGTAAAATATGTGTAAATAAAAGTCAGTCTAAATGTTCTTTGATTCATTCTCGAGCTCGCGAGCTCATATTGCAAGTTGACATGAGGGCAAAACTACTTAAACTTCAAGCAGAAACAAATTCCCCATAACAAAACCCGCGAAATTCTAATTCGTTCTGCAACATATGTGTGACGTACAATTTCCTCAGAATAATGAGTTCGACCACAGGCAAATTCCATTAAATATCTTGCAATTTTGAAATCTGCTCTACGATTGGCATCCCAATTGTTTCGGTTTTGGGTGTACGAAACATATCGATAGTTTGATAAGAATAGCGGACAATAAAAAGATGATTGAAGTTCTACGTGTAGTTTATTGATGTGCTAATAGCTTCTGTCAAGATGTCATGTAACCATGTATGATTTGGACCTTATTTTGGATTTGATAGTGTTGCAAATAGAGACCGTTGACCAAACTTATATGCATTTATAGTGCCCAGATCAAGTGATGAAAAAAGCAGCTTTTGAAAGAAAAATTAAACCTTTTTTTCACGATTAAATTCATTGACAAAAGATTTATCTAACGGTACAATAACTTTTATCCCTGTTTTCTTAAGGGGACGTAGCACCTTCAAATTGAAAAAACAAATGTTTTCTTCAAATGCTTTTTTTAATTGAATAAAAAAACATATCTTAGTGAAACTTTTTACACATACTTAACACCTTTCATACTACATTAGAAAAAATTGTTTAAAAGGTTTTGTGGCCCCCTGTCGTCTGCTACAATTTTTTGGAAAATACACCAAAAAAACCTGGCGTGCATGACAACTGTCCTCAGGAAAGTCTGAAAAAACAAACAAAAACGTGGTTTTGATCAACATCAAAGCGGCCTTGGAATGAACTAAAAAAAAGAATTTGGTTGAAAAATAACAATATGGCGGGGTTTTTTTCGAAAATTGAGGTTTTTTTTCCCAGAAATCGGTTATAACTAAAAAAATTTAGTGCCGATTTTTTCATGCGTAGTTCATTCTGAGCATCAACATGTGCAGATTAACGTGTTAAAATTTCAGAACGATTGGATAATATTGTTTTTCTTAATCATGCACGCCAACTTGCAAAACGTTGTTTCGAGAAAATCGCGCTTAAAGTTAAAATTCAATATTTTTTGCAATAAATCTTACCGAAAATTAATCTGCGATGCCTGGACCATACAATGTACTTTCTTCTTGCTCATACTCCTCCTCTTCCAAAGATTTTTGCTCCCTTCGAGCAGTTCTGGCCTCTTTAGATGCCTTAGTCGAGGGTTTTTCCTATGCTCTGCATGTTCCGGCGCACGTTCGCTAATCGTAACTCCCATTACTTGCATTATTTTCAAGAAAGCCATAAATCCTTCATTAAATGTGCATGCAGAAATATTTGCAGCCATATTTAGCACGTTTTTCCCACAGAAAGTATGTTTGTAAATTGCACAAGCAGCGCTTTAATAAATCTTTTGATGATAAGTCATCATAAATAGGCTTTAAAATTTCTTGTACCTCATCATCTAAAGGTGGAGGATGCTTGAAATTTTTTAATGCATTATCACCAGCTGCCTCCGCCTTGCGCCAGTTATACCAAGTCGTTTCTCCAACAGGACAATAAGAGTGTTGAGGGTTCTCATCAGTTGAAATTTTGTGGTGATATGCTGCCCAAATTTACTTGTGCATATTTCAACTGAGTCAGGATTGCGTCCTATAGCTAGGCCATAATATGTGGCAAAATTTTTCATTAATGTTAGTGTCAGTTGAACTTTTTTCGGACCTTTTTTTGGAGACTACACTTTTTTTACAGCTATTTTTTTTTGTTTTTTTTTTGCCAAGGCTAACTGTTTTTTGCTTCTTTTAAAGGAGATGACTCACTTATCTTTGTCTACACTTTGGGTTAAGTCGATGTAGCGATATAGCGAAGTCAACGAAAATCATAGAAAAAATGACCTTGGAGCGCTTCGCTATATATACTCACAACATTTATTTTTTTAGAATTTCAATTATTAAAACCATGTTTTTAAAGCTTCATTCTAACATATTCTATCAAAGAACAAAAATCGATTTTTCAAAAATTTGGAGGTGCTATGTTGCCTTAAGTAATTAATGCAAATAGAAATTTTAATGTCGCGGTACGTTATAATATGAAAGACAGAAAACATCCTGTTTGACATTCCGTTTAATTATTCGACTATTTATACTTTATGCCAATTTCTTTTCACGTTCAGATCGTTTTCTATTTGCCTTACTTTTGATGTTACAGGACGTATCTATGAGCCTCCAAACACTTGAAATTGGCCTATTGATGATAGACGATATCCTTTTATACAGCACAAGCTGAATTTGTAGATACAAAATAATCCTTTTTTCCTTCCCAAAGTGGCAATTATATCAGTGGATAGAATACCACGAAATCGAACGCTCTGCTTGCGATTTGAGAGATAAGATTTAAACTAATCAGTAAACTTGTAAGGGAATTCAAAAACATGTAATTTACGTATAAAAATGTCACCATCCAGCTTATCGAAAGTCTTCGAGAGGTCGATGTAAATGCAGTCAACTTGTTTACCTTCTCCAAAGACAGGGATGACAACGTTCGTAAGTTCTAAAACGTTAGTGGTGGTAAATTTACCTTTTTTTAGTGCTTTTACATTATTTGACACTTTTAAATTCAATAATTTTACAATGCACTACTACTTCTTTTAAGGTAAAATGCACCTTGATTCAGCGGTGAGGAGTCGCCCTGTGATATTTAATATATATTTTAGAATTCATTTCCATTTACCAAAAAAAACAAAAAGCTTCGAAAAAATTCTTAGTTCACATATCAATCGAGTTTGTATAAAGAGAAAAAAAAAATTAAACTTAAAACTCTCCAAAAATTATAGGTAAAATACAAAAATAAAATTAAGATAATTTTGAGAAAATATATATAAAGAAAAGCAATAAAAATATTTAAGCGGAAAACATTTTGCACTTCTGCCTAAATAGTACTGTTTATAAATAATATTTAATGCAAGTACATTAATAACTAAACAAACAATTCAATATCAGAAATTAATGTTAAAAAGTCTTGCTTTTATCGATAATAATAGGTATATTTTAACTTTTTTCTAAACACATCCAAATTATATGCTCGTTTTAATTCTTGTGGTAAAACATTATATACTTTAATGCCTGTGTACAAATAATGATCCTGTCCTATTTGTGTCTGTCTACGAAGAAGTATAATAGTTACGTCAGCACCACCTCTTGTTGAATTTGAATTTACTCTAAGTTTTCCTTGTTTGTATTCCTTAAAAACTCAAAATGTGGAGATTGAGAGCATATTGCAAGTTCTTAAGAGCTGGTCGGTGGGATAAAGTCCAGGTTTGTGGCATGAAATATTTAGAACCAATTTTTGCAAGACAAAAAACGGTCTGAGTGCGTTTTGTGTTGCCCTGCCCCATGCGATTATGCCGTATTGGATTATCGGATATTTTGGAGCAAAATAAAAAGTTATAATGTTTTCCCTTTGTAAGGATGATCGCACTTCGAAGCAAATTGGAATAATTTTTCTTATTTTTACTATTGTATGGTTTATTTGTTTATCCCACCTTAAATGTTGATCAATTATGATACCTAGATATTTGATTTCTGTTACTTGTTGCATTTGTTCACAATCACAACACGAATTGCATTTGCTTGTGCAAATGGAAGCTTTTAAATTTGTCGGTATTCCGCGTTGTGTAATGCTAAATGTCATAAATTTTGACTTATCAACATTTAATGAGAGAGCTAAGGTTTAACCATTCCTTCAAAATAATTAAACAATGGTCTGCTCTAACTTTTACATTATTCCATGTAATATCCTCTATTAGCAGTGCAGTGTCATCGGCATATGAAATAATTTGCCCTTTAAACTGCAATGCGAATATATCATTTACATAAATTAAGAAAAACAATTGGTCCAAGAACTGTACCTTGTGGAATGCCAAGTTCAAATATGCGTTCAGAACTTTTTGTACCTGCTATTTTAAATGACTGTTGCCTTTTCAGTAAGTAGCTACTTATCCACTCTATCCATTTCTTGCTTAAGTTGAGTTTATGTAGTTTTTCGATAATTTTCTTCTGGGGAATGGAATCGAAAGCTTTGGCTAAGTCTAAGAAAATAGCTAATGGACTCTATTACATATTTGTTTAAAAGTGCGATTGCGTCTTCTATACTGCCTTTTATTGTAGATTCGAGTTAGTGAAGAATATTTCCATAAGTTTGGAAAAATATATATCATATATGCCAGATCCATAAAACCGTATTCGGGCAATATTATTAAGCAGTTCAATAAATATTCTCGTATGCAGTATGTTTCAGAAATGTTATCCATTCTAAACCGTTCTGTAAATGTTAAACTGTACAACTTAGTGAACAACGCGTTTCATCCAACGTTATTGACTATCATCCGCTAACTTTACAATTAACATCTCGTATTCATTTCAACACGGTAAAACTTAAACATAGCATGACTTGCTGCAAAAACCATCAGCATCTATATCGGAGTTAGATTGTTTCTTAAACATATCTAACACCAGACTGACCACATTTGACGATCCATTCATACCTGCTGGGATGTAATGTACAATTTTCCACTCAAATTATTCGCAATTGATTGGCAGGTGATAAATTACTGACAAGTCAAACATAATTCATCCAAACATCATCGTTAAAACGGAGAATGATGCGTATAATTAACGTTCTCCATAGCACTTGTTGTCAATTGAGCGCGGGTCATACCTGATGCCCTGTAACGCGTGAGGTAGCACCTCCACATCGCATGCAAGATCACTGCAAACATTCGTGGGCGATCTAGACAGGTCTCGAACATGACTCCACGCGTTGATCGCATCTCAAGATGTTCTGAATGAATGCTTCAATTTCGACATGACAAGAGCAATTGGACCAACATCTGAAGAACTTAGTTTTTCTCGACAAGCCGGCAGATAGTCAATGCGATTCCAATGAGTGTTGACCATATTTTTTTCCTCATCAATAAAGTGAGTAAAGCATACTGTCGGTACATTAGATTATCCAAAATTATATTGTATGTAGCAATTAAGAGTAATCTATCTGTATGCATCTTTTCCCGGAGGAAAAATAGTTCCTCCTTTTAAAATGCATGCGTAATCTACTGATGTTTTGCTTCCAAAACACTAACAGTTAACCTCTTGAAATTCTTTTCACGACTTTACGCCCTTCTGCCTTAAAAAAAATCTGAAGCTACTGTGATCAGCAGTTAAACGTTGTAATTTGAAGATGATCAAGACTATGACACAGAAAGTGTAAAAACGACAGTCATGCAAGACGTGAGCGAGCTAGAGGATGACGTCTGGGAGCAAGCCGTTAAAAGACATGTTCGAAACATTTCCGCTTGTTCCCTTGTCCTGGTTTTTTAAGCAATTCTGCAAAGTGATGAATGTTCGTTTGTTCTTCTTCTTTTTTGAAAAATATAACCAACCAATAATGCTTCATTCATTTGAAAAGATATATCTATCTTTTGGATTGATGCTACTTATGTAGTAGTTAAATCAATTGGTAAGATAATAGTTAACTTAGAAATTACAGCAAATTTTAATGTTCTCTTACATTCCATATGTAGTTTCAGTCTAATGGTTCCACGGAAAGCATCAGAAAAAACTTTGCTCGTTTATTTAAATATATTGAAACCTAACGAAAATTTAACTGAATAATTTTTTTGCATTCCACGTGAAGCGGACAGGTTCTATGTTTCTGATTTTAGTAATATTTGATTAGGTTATACTTATATATGTATGTCATCGATCCAGATACAAAAAGTTTTTACAGTGTACATTCTGGTTAACGAGATAGAGTGCTCTAAAAATGAGACTTCAGCAGGCTGATATGCGCTATTTCGATTCTCATTATTCTATTTTAAAAAGCCACAACAAAATAATTAAAGCACAGGAGTTTATACTACATTTAATGAGATGAGCTTTTGAAATGCATATTCGGACATTAAAATATATAAAAAAAATTTCTTTTTTGAAAAAATATATAATGAAATTTTTGTAATTTGAATTTCACAAATTTGGACCATTTATTTTCATTCTATTTTTTTTTTTAAATAGCTAATAGTGTATATATAATCTTTGCCAAGTTTCATAATGGGCGTAGAAGTCGTTTAGAAGCTAGACCAGTTACAGTTTCGAACCAGGCTCCGGCCGCTACACTTCGAAACTGTAACTGGTCTACGTCCATTATAAAACTTGGCGAGGTTTCTCTATATACTATTACCTATTTTTGGGGGAAACATTTTTTAAAAAAACTATATGGTCCAACTTTGTGAAATTTAACTTTCAAAAATTTTATTACATTTTTGTCCAAAAAATATTTTTTTTTTTCATATCCAAAAATGCTTTTCAAACTCTCATTAGCTGAAGTATAAAATCGAGTGGTTTATTTATTTTATTGTAAATTAAAATTTATTAAAACATATTAACATATGTTTAATAAAAACATAAAACTTTCATACCTCTTCCATAAAATCAGCTTCTTGTAATTAATGTAAACATCAAAGAAACATCAGTATTAGCTCTAATGCAGTATGGTTTTCAGGAGCACAGCAGCACTATTGCGGCTACCCTTGACGCGGTTCAGTTCATAAATCGATCACTGGCTAAAGGTAATTATGTGGCAGCAATTTTCGTCGACCTAAAAAAGGTTTTTGATACCATTTACCACGATATTTTGCTTCTGCGACTGGAAGAGTATGGGATTTAAATCTGAAATTTAAATCTGTTATTAAGAACTATCTATTGGATAGGAGGAGAATAGTGACAAAACAGGGAAGCTACACCAGCCAGGAATGTTCTATAAACAAAGGTTTTCCACAGTGATCGATCTTAGGCCCTATACTTTTCCTTATATATGTGAACAGCGTTCAAGATCTCAAGCTTTCTGGTAAGATAGTCTTGTTTGCTTACGATACGCTTTTGTTGTATGCTGGAAAAAATGAGTCAGCCATCCAAAGTGCAGTAAATATGAATTTGGATAAATACTTGAGGTGGCTGCGGCAGAGCAAGTACATATCAAGTACATATCAGCTGTGTAAATAATACAAAGTGTGAGGCTCATGCAGAAGCGTTGTGGAACATCGACTAGGATAACATGAATTTTATGCCTAACAGTATCAAATGCCTTGTCAATGTCCAACTTAGTTTTAATTTTTATTATTTGTTATTTGTTTTAATACTTAGATAATAGAACGAATTAAACCATTTTTTTGAGAGCCATATCGGCAAAATAATTTTACATATGCCCTAGGCCTCAGAAATATTTGCCGCCCTTATATTATATGTAACAATGCGCGATTTTTTTTTCGATTCCCTAGAATACTTCGCTGTTTTTCGTTGCGCCCGAGCTCACAAAAAAGGAATATCAGAGTTCGTTCGTAAAAATTTCCTTTTATTGCGCCCTTGCCACACAAATAATAATTAAAATACAAACACGGTAAAGAGCCTAAAAGTACCTAAAAAAAAAAAAACGAATCCAAAAATACAAATTTTTACCAGTCCAAAACCGAATACACCTTTGGATCGCATATAATTCCAACGTCTTCGCTAACATTTTTATAAGTAAGTTTACTATTCCGTTCAAAGTTTGCTTCCGCACTTGACTGGAGATCAACTATGAACTCGACTATTGTAAATTAATGTTCGACATGTTATTAGTTAAAGATTAACCCGAAATATTTTGACCTATGTTCTAGATTTCATTTTATAGAAATTTTTTTATAGAAATTAATTTCAGCAATGAAGTACAATTTAAAAAACACGTCAAAAATAAAGAGATTCGCATGTAGTTAATATACCCTGTACCATAAAAATAAATAAAAAATTCTCTGAAAAACCAATTGACGCAAATATTTACCTCTGATAAGCTTTTCTTAAATTGAAGAGATATTATTTGGATTCTTTTTAGGATCTTTTTAGGTCTTTTTAGGCTCTTTTTAGGTATTTTCCGATACTTTCTAGGTATTTATTAAGTATTTTTGAGTTTCTTTGGTCCTTTACCGTGATCACATTTCGATATTTATTATAAGTCAAACTTTTTAATGTCCGAAAAAAATCATTAGAGGTGAATTTTCGCGTGCATTGATTTTTAAGAGAATTCGGTTGGCTTGAGGTGTTAGGCTCATTCGATATATGTACATCTACAGATATATGTACATCTACGACAGAAAAAAACTGCCGCCTAAAAAGGAAATCGAAAAGGAGCCGCCCAAAAAAAAATCGAAAATTTGCCGCCCCCGAAATTTGCCGCCCTAGGCCCGGGCCTACCAGGCCTAGTGGTAAAGCCACCCCAGTATGCACGAGAGCTGTAACTGGTGAAGTTTATCATAAAGGAGTTTTGGAAACTAATTAGAATTAAAATTAAAAAATCACAATAAGCCTGACCTTTCTAGCAAAAACTCCATGAAAGAAGAAATATCCAGAAGCTGCTAAAATTGTCTGTGCAAAGATAAAGTTTATAACCGATTCAGAAAACATACTTTGACATATGTTTATTAACACTATAGTACAATATCCGATAATATACGTGCAGATGGAATATGTACGTACAAATATATGATGTATAAAATAAACTTGCAGCATATAGCATCGATAACCGCACCGTTAACTGTACGCAGACGTAGAGTTGACAAATGCCGTAAAATTTAAGTACCATTCGGCAGCCAGATGGTGACAAGTTGTGAAGTAATATTTCTACGTAATTGCGTAATTTATGAAGCAGAATTCGCTACTCAATCGCATTATTTGTAATTATCGTGTGATTAGCTGAATAGTTGGCTTCGGGGGCAACGAACCTAACCATGAATTCATGCACTCTACGCATATTGTAAAAATACAGCAATATCAAGTTGATTAACACTACCATCAAAGAATAACATGTATTACATTAAAATATGCACGTGCTGTATCTATTCGATAATGGACTTGGTTATGCCGTAGCTAAAATAGCGCTGCCAAACTGGCGCTGCTATAGTAGTAGCGTTTACACCGTACAGCTTATTAACCAAAGCAAAAATGGCGTAATATCTGAAAGGAGCTCAATACTAAGAACAAAAACACATTTGCACCAAGGCTTCCAGATTGCGAATGTCACTCGAAACTAGAAATCCTATTTATGACTGTTATAGTGTTTATACCACTGCTACCTTCACACTTATAACCGCGCTAAATTTTAGCAGCGCTAAAGTAGCGCAGCCAAAATAGCAGGCTCGGCTAATTTAAAAGTGGTTTACACCGCTGCTAAATAAGCAGAGCTTACTAATTTGGCTACGGCATAAACGCACTCAATGACCTCCTCGTGAAGGCTGCTGCTTAAGTAGGGTTGGCTAATGTGACGAGATTAACCCATTCTAAGGGAAGCTAGTGAGAGAGTCAAAAACTGCCAAGCAATCTGATAATTTTCTCAAAAAAACGGTTTATATGTCTACAGAATTTCAGTAATTTAGCAAGCCGACAACCAAATCAGATATACAAGCAATCAGATGGACAGGGAATGGTACTTTACATAAGATAAAATAATAACATTTACTACAGCTACGATGTTTTGAAAGATTTTCCCGTAATTCTTGCCACTATTATTGGAACCGCTAAGGAATGTGCTCACACTCATTTGCAGTAGTGGCTACCCCATTCAGTTTTATGGAGATTCCACTAGAACGGCATAAATTTCTAAGCCGCATACCTACCCCAGCTGATGCAAGTGAATACTTTATTGTTACATTGCCTTTCAGGAGTAGTGCCCCCACATCATACAAGCGGGTCCTATCCCACGGTACACCTGTGAAAAAGTGCCGCCGTTTGTAAAACCCTTATATTAATGACAGAATAAACCTGTCATAAGAACAGCAGTCATTCCATGTCGAAATAATTGAACAGTGAAAGCAATTGCTATAAAAATTAACTATTTGCAGTATTTAATTATTTAATTATTTTGAATTAATTTAGTGTTTTTTTCTGCAGATTTTTTCTGAAGATTTCATTAATTTTGACGTGTATTTGCAAGTGGTGAGGGAATTTTTTTTACTGTTTTTGAAGGCAAATCATTAAGTTAACTGAGGACAAAAATTTCAGCTCAGAATAAATAAATAGCAGTAAGTCGATTTGAGAATTCCGAGTTTCTGTTGTACAAGACTGTAATCTTGTGTCAAAAGTTGGTATTCACTATTTACCTGTTATCTCCCATTCTATGGCATCGTCGTCTACTGTCAACTGGCTGGAGCTTTGTCTTCCTTGACTCCACACAAAGATTTCCTGCGTTTTTTCTGCATTGATGCGTATCTTCTCCTTTTGGAAGGATTTCATTAGATTGTCTGCAAATAGTTGAAGATTGGAGGTCATGACTTCTGCGTGTCGAGATACAGTGGCTCACAGCTTATTTCAACCAGCACGTAAAAAAAAACTTGAACTTCCTATAAAAACTAAACTAAAGAAGATATCAACATTATTTAAAGGCAGGTTATTAGTCTAATGTTTTAACTAATCAAATATGACTTTTTTATTTATTTTTATTTGTTTGGTGATCTAAAACAACGAAAAACGAAAAACGCAACCAAAAACAATGCCACAGCTTATTTCAACCAAATACTTTGTAGGTGTGCAATGATCCGTTATCTTGCAATACAGCAATTATTTCTTTGTCTATGCTTTAGTCATTACATTGGTAATGTGTTCAAGTTCAGTTTTGCTGAATTCTTTGAAAATGTCGTGCAGAAAAATTAGTTTTTCGAAATGGGACCACGTACGACAATTGATCAGCGAGAACATGTTCTCAGTAATTTTAAAAGTGGCCATTCGCGCAGGAAAATTGGTGAGATGGTTGGACTAAGTGATTCTACAGTGCAGGGCATCGTATACCGATTCGTCCACGAAAATAGAACGCTCGATAAAGGGAGAAATGCCTCCAACAAAACTTTCAATCGAACGGACGAGCGCTTTATTGTTCGGAAAATCCAGGAAAACCCAAGGTTATCGGCTCCGAAAATTGTAAGTGAAGTGGAAGCTGACTTGGGCAAGTCCTGCCACCCGGAAACTATTCGTCGTGTGCTGCGAGAGCATGAATTCAATTAGATTAGAATTAGAATAGCGCGTAAGAAACCATTTATAAGTGCCAAAAATCAGAAGTGCCGTTTAAAATTTGCCAAGAAACATTCGCATAAGGATTCTGGATTTTGGAATACCGTTATATTTGCTGATGAGTCGAAATTTAATACTTTTGGCTCTGATGGAGCCTCATATGTTTGGCGTAAGCCAAATACAGAATTGCAAAACAAAAATTTGAAAGCTGCAGTCAAACACGGAGGTGGCAGCGTTATGGTTTGGGCCTGTATGTCCGCAGCGGGAGTACGAAACTTGCAATTTATTGAGACTACAATGGATAAGTCACATTATCTTGAAATTTTGAAGTCCAATTTGGTTGAAAGTTCAGAGAAACTGGGCATTCGCGATGGCTTCAGATTTTATCAAGACAATGATCCGAAGCATAAGTCGGGTATTGTATAGACATGGTTTGGAATTGTCCGCATGTTATGCAACCACCGACACAGTCGCCCGATATTAACGTCATTGAAAATTTGTGGGCCATTTTGGATACAAACATCCGAAAACGGAAGATATCTAACAAAAGCGATCTCAAAACTGCATTGGTTGAGAAATGGGCCAAAATTACCCCACAAGTGACACAAAAAATGGTCGATTCAATGCCTAAGAGGCTAAAAATGTTTGTTGATCAAAAGGGTGGTCATACTAAATATTAAAATATTTTTTTGTGCCTTTCAACCTAATTTAAACATTGATTCTGTTACTTGGTTGAAATAAGCGGTGACATTGTTTTTAGTTACTTTTTTCGTCATTAATTGTTATGACCTATTGAAATAAAATAAAAATAATAGTAAACTAAGTAAATGATAATTGTGAACACTAGTCTAATAATCTGCGTTTAAATAATGTTGATAACTTATTTCGTTTAGTTTTTATTGGAAGTTAAAGTTTTTTTACTTGCTGGTTGAAATAAGCTGTGAACCACTGTATATAGTAGATGCACGTGTCGGATAGGAAAAAATAATTTTTTTTGTAGGCATCATTGGGAAATCTTTACACAAACATGCTTCGTAAAATATTTAAAACTTTTCGTTCCTGAACAGTGAAATCCGACAGCTGATCTTATTTGTTAGCTGTTTTGCATTCCTTTTTGCTGGCATTATCTGAGTCGCCAGTGCTTTTCTGAGCTTGGTTCTCTTTTCAATGAGTTTTTTATGTCCCTCGAGAGCTCTTAAGAGTTATTACGATCCATCAGAGTTTCAGCGGAGAATTTCACCAGAACTATTTTTGATGTCAGAGTTTCTGTTGCTCTTATGATATCGCCGGCATTTTCAAGTATTTTTGAATTTTTTTTTGACACAGTTTTAAGTTTGTAACAAATTAGTAAATGTAGAAAAATATATTGAATGCCGCAAACTTCTTGAACAATAAAATTTGACCTCTCAATTTCAAGGCAAAACTATATGATTTACTCTTTATTCGAATACAGTTTTATAATCCATATTAACATAATTGATGCAGCTTATGAAATGTATGTATATCTAAATTAAATTAAATTTTATTTTTTGAAAGCAGGCGTGCAAACACAATTTTGAGTCGGTAATCGTATGGTAATACTGCAAAGCGTCTATCTACACACTTGTACGCTCATAATAATGCAAGCTTCATCCCACCTGAAGCGAATATATACTCAGTTCTGGCTTTCAGCCTGATTCTTGTTTTATGCTTAATAAAGTAATTACGGTACAGTTCTACTTCAAACATGTATCATTTGAATATTATTCACCTTCAGCGCGTTGCATATAATGTGGTGTATCTAATAAATGCTCGTAGACATGCAATCAGAACTGGTAAGTTTCTAGCCTAGTATAGCATTATGGCCAGTCTGGTATTGTTAGATTATGCAAAAAAAAGTGGAGGCTTACAAGATAAATGATTATGATTCCCTCAATCTTCCCGAGAAGGTGAATTTTCGCAGTAAACATAGTGTCGATGCACTTTCATCTGGATCGAATTCGGAACTCTATGGATATCTGAGATAATTGAAATGAATATTTGAAATACTGCTCGTGAGTTTTAATAGATGCTACAGCCGTAATTTAAGGCGTACGTTAACATTGAATATCAAACGAATATCAAGCTAATACCGTGACGGCTAATCTGAATCGCAAGAGCATGTTGTAATCAATTTTTCAAAACTGTTAATTCACAAGAAGTTATTTGAGCTACAACAAACTCGTAGACAAAGATTTCGTGAAATACTGTTGTACCTGAATTTATGATCTTATTTTATAATGTATCTAAAACGCAAATTTATAAATAAAAACTCTAGAGCATAGGAACAATATGTTCCAAGAAAAGCAGAAGAATTGCAGTTTTTGAGTGCATATTCCACCACACGTGGAATTTATTAGAGCCAATCTGTTTCGAAGACCACTTTGATATCGAGAATGCCCAAACTGCAAACTATACAAACTCATAGGGTCGAAATGTTTTCAGCGTTACCACTTGCATGAATTTCAAAATTTAGGAAATATATGTTGCTTGCTACTTATATTTATTATATCAGATGCTTGTCGAAAAAAAACTTTGAAAGTAGCATCTTCTTTAACATAAATGACGAAAATGCCCAGTGCTTACAATACACGTCAAAATCAATCTATCCTTTAAATCACGTTTTGATCCGATGACTTCATTAGATGTTTGCCATATGAGTATCTGATTGTAGCATCAATTGATACGAAACTAAAAAAAAACCCATGGCTAGCGCCAAAGCCAAAAATGTACATCATCTACTTCACGTTGAGGTCAATTCACCCTCTGAATTTCGTTACAATGACTGCATTGTAAATTATACGGGAAGAAAGAAATTTAAGGTTACCGCCCGCAAAAGTTTCAAATTTTTGGAAATCTTAAAATTTCCTGTTTATTGGGACTAAGCAGTAGATTTTTATTGGCTAATTTATTTCGTGCCCCGTAGTCCAAGTAAAACTCAGTTCCGTGAACAATGCAAATATATATTGCAAAAAAAAGCTCTCCCTTCTCACAGAAATTGAAAATTAATGAAGAAATCAAAGATAATTCAAAATCTTTAAAATTCTTTTGGTATTCTCAAGATTTTTCATTAGGATTAGAGTCATAAAACTTAATTTATGTCCATGCGTTGGTAGCTTCTATCATAGTAGCCTAGTATACACTGGTAATTAGGCCATATAGCACGAAAGTTATCCAGATGTAAATATATGTATTTATTAGGTAGGCATTTTCTCGTAATTCATGAATTCTCTGGCGATTTCTGCGGTGTATATTCTTTAAATCGCGCATAAACTTCTGAATAATTATCCTTTACTGAGATACAACGTCCATAATCAATATTGCAATCAAAAACTCTTGATTGTCGATTTTAAAAACGGTTTTGAGTTCACACTATGAAATTTTTGAAATTATGCATGAAAGATCAAACTGAATCACGTTTCAAATGATTCGATCGATCCGGCCATATTAAAAACCTACTTTGACTTCCCAGAAATTTCAGACCCAATCCAAATCGATCCTCAATTCGGTTTGCATACTAATTAATGGTCCATACTAGTGGTCAACAAGGAATCTTTAGTTCATGCAATAAATTGTTTTCATTTCAACATTAAAATCAAGAAGAACAGTTAAGAAACTCAACTCCAGCAAGTGTTTCGAATATTTATGCAATAGCAACATCGCAACGCCATCTGCAGACACGTAAGTAGCAAAGTTGTGAGAACCAGCCACAAGCAAACACAAACGACCAAACAGGATTAAAATATGTGCTATCAGATAATTTTTCAGATAACAATTCTGCATAGACATTGTTGAGCGTGTGCTCGAATGAACGCTGAAGATGTAATTCATGACCATGAATAGTAGAAAATTACTTCAGGCGTTTTATTCATTGGGGCTGAATGACAAAAACTTTCAAAATGTTACAAAAGTTATTTTAAAGAACGAGTTAGAAAATCGTTTTGTGTGGCTGGAAATGGAAATATAAGGAAACAAAATATTTTGTACCAAAAAACCCAGAATCTACAAGTTTCTTGTGGTGCAGCCTCCATCTTCACCCAATCTCTATGGCCTTTCTCCGAGTTTGATTTTTTACTAATATTCGAAGAAGTACATTAATATTAAGTCACTTTGGCCAAAAATTCATATGATGAATATGTATATATATATATATATATATATATATACATATATATATATATATATATATATATATATATATATATATATATATATATATATATATATATATATATATATATATATATATATATATATATATATATATATATATATATATATATATATGTTTGTGTGTGTGTATCTCAGGAACGCGCCATCCGATTGAACTGAAATTTTCAGGGTACTTTGATGTAAATGCAGAATAGTGCCAGGTCTCCCAAAAAGCTAATAACCTTTAACCCTTTGGCGCCGGTGGCCATTTTAGTGTTATTTAAAATATACCTATTTGTCTGTCAACAAATAATTTCGCAAAAATAAAGTTTCTGAAATGAATTTTGAATGTGTTTCAAATGTGAATATGATGTTTTTGAAATTTTTAACCCCATGTGTGTGCTAGGCGCCTAAAATGAGACTGGAAAAATTTGAAAATTTTTGAATTGCGATAACTTTTGACCAATCTGGTCAAAAGTTATCAGTTATCAGATCATTATGAAACTTAAAAAACATATTGATGTTACTAAGTTCTAGACTCGTTTATGAACGTGCTGGCAACCCTGCAGCTACGGCAGGCATTGAAACTGAAAACCTTCAAACCATCGACTCTAATGAAACATTTTCGTTTTTTACAATGAAAACCAATTCATATAGAAATCTGATGCTTTGTCCATACAGCCAAAGTAAAAATTTTGAAATTCCGCATCGGGCAGGAATGGTAACCCTCCTCCAATTTACTATATTTTAAGCATCAAAAATTTCTGCTCACGAGAGCTCACGACTCAATTATCAGATATAGTTGAAATTCACAGAATGTATTGGTATTAAATAGGACGCAATCTGATAGAAGCAATTGGGCAATGCAGGCTACTCTGTGCCAGTGGTGCTATCTTGAAAAATTATGAAGAAAATAAACTGCTATTTGCCCTATGTATTCCGATTCAGTCACCAGATTAACATAAAATTGACACTGTAGCTAAACCTTACTCCAAGCCATATATGGTAGAAGTTTGGTTAAAAAACTTGGTTGGTGCTGCAAGCTATGGTAATTTTGGGGTCTTGCGTTTTGAAAATTTGCTCAGGGAAACAAAGCTTTTTGCCGTATAACTTCCAGTGCAGTCATGAAATCAAAACGAATTTGGTTCGATAAATGGAATTTATTATAGGCATTATTCAGAAGGAATCTGGTAAAAAACCGATGATGGAGTTACCAGCTATTGTTGGTTTTGTATTTATTAGCTTTACTTAGCAATTTTATCGTAAAATTTTTAAACGGTAATGATCTTGTAGAGACAATAAGCAATTTATATTAAGTTTTCGAAAATTTGAAAACTTTTGCGACTGGTAACCCTGAATTTCTTTGTACCGCTATAACTTCCAATGCAGCCAAAACGAAATTCGCAGAGTATGATGATTGCAATGTGAGGCAGATGTGGTATATTTTTGGTTTTGGTGCTAACGAAGGGTTGCCAGCGCGAGGCGTTTTTTCTGTTTTCGTTTTAATAAATGCTTAGATTAAGTATTCATATCGCGAACATTTGCAATGAAAATAAGTAACCAATGTTTAAATTTTCTAATTTCTAGAAATTTTTCGGTCCCAAACATCTTTTGTTTTTTGATCCCAAAAATCTTTCTACCCCTGTAACTTTCGACGAATTCATCGGATAAAATCGAGGTCGATAGAGTTATTTGATTTTGATGTGAGGCAATTGTGGGATACTTTTAGTTGCAGTGCTTATAAAGTGCACTGAGCACTGAGCATTTTTTTTGTTTATGTTATGTTTTGCTGTTTTCAAAGTTTTGCAATGTTTCGCTAGCCCTCAAATCTTTTCCACCTTATGAGTTTAAATGTATTGTTAAGATCAAAGTGGTTTTGCACTTGAAACAGGTTGGAGCACGTATGGTAGAATATACACTCAAAATCTGCACGATTCTTTTATTGTTCATCGAACATGAGTATTTCTAGCGGTTCAGGTGCGCTAGAGTTTGGTTTTCTTTTAAAGGGCGTGCCATTACATGGAGGTCGAGATCGTCCTAAAATATATGTCTGGTTGAGTGAGCTGACGGGTTTCACATGACTTATACTTACCTTCAAATTTTTGTGGAAAAAATATAGATTTCAGGCATACTTGAATAATTAGAAAAATAAAATGTAGGAGTAGATTCGATAGCTTTATTCCGTTGATATAATGACTTGAGCTATGTGTATGGCTCTGGCATGGAGATCTTCTCTGATTTTCCCTTGGTTTAAATTATGACCAAAGCATCACTTTTATCTTATGCGGTCTCTGATAATTATTAATTCTTCCGAAATTCGAGTAACTAAGTAATTTGGTTGAATTTATCTTAAGTTGAATTAATCTTGAGTAAAAAATAAAAAGTTTGATTCATCTTGAGTAAATAATATTAGATTTATTGTAAGATAAGGTATTTGCTTTGTCTTTTATTGAGGCGTGGGATGTAATTTGATAATAATGAGTTCATGTGTGGAATTTTATGGATATGTAACTCAAGTAGGGTAGCCAGTCCCTGACCTCAAACAAAATGTTACAACAACGGCAGTGAGGAACATTGGACCTGTGAAATTAAATCATATATGTATCTCTTCTAAGGAATATATTTATTAGTAGAAATTAAGCTATCATGGAAAATAATAATTTCTATAAACTAGTCAAATGTTCTGAAAGCTCGATATTTTCATTGAAATAACCTGGTATAACTTAATTTGTCTATCAAAGATATTCCGTTTTATGGGTCCATTTGAAAACCTTCATGTTCTGAAAAACTCGTTATTTTAATCTCAATTGAATGCTTTAACATTGTAAGATAGATTATATTTAGAGGCTGAGCAATAAAAGTAATCGTCTTATGTATCGTGATCAGCAAAAAACGTATCAACGGAAACAAGTATTTGTCAATAAAATGCCCGTATACCATACGAGCCGGCTTTATTAAGTCCAGGCTTATGAAGTGTAATAAAATAAACTACAGATCAAATCAGGTCTATTTTAGTATGCAGTTGGATTGCAAATTTGCAGCCAAGCATAGAGAGCAATCACATAACAGATCCTTCGGCGAAATATACTGCATTTTTTTACAATGCTACTCAGAATCACAGTTTCGCAATCAATTGGCCAGAGTTTTGGTATGTCTGCACGCTAATGAGCCGCTTAATCCTTTTAAGAGCAAAAAATCGAATCTAGTTTTCACGCTAGCCGCTATTGCTGCCAACATTATGCTGTTTTACAGTGGTGAGCACATTCCCAACCACCCAGGGGGACGAGCCTGAATCGATGTAGCGTATCACTTGACGTTGATCGAATTATTAAGAGCGCTGGATTCGTTCATAAATGTAAACGAAACGTACGATATCTTCTGTTGCTTCCATAGTAGCACCGAAGCGCAGCATGGTGGCTGTTTTTGTCATGTAACATGAAAGCCTTTTTCTATCTTAGCAACGAAATACATCACGGGCATGCGATCAGTACACTCTCACTGGGAATTGCACATACACCGTAGTTGGCTACAAAATGCACTTGGTCTCCAAGAACAGAATGTTAGGTGAAGAATTGCGATACAGATGCTTTTTGCTTCTGAACATAAATATTTGATAAATGGCCAGACGATTGTTATAAGAGTGCAAAAATAAAGAGATATCGAACGACTTAATTTCGGAACATCAATGAAAAGTGAAATCGCAATCAATCAGCCCTTAATTTTGAATCTGTTGGATGAATTTTTAAAACTTTAAAAATTATTATGTTTCGCAAAATGATAATGGACAGTTGTTGTGAGCGAATAAGTTCAGGTGGTCTATTTCTCAAGTAAATATAAAATATGACCAAACATTGTATATTCAGGCAGTATATTGAAAATATCAGGTGAAAATATTTTGACTGCAGTAAGAACTTTAGAAGAAAGAAATTTTCTAGCGTATCTAAACCGCAGAAGGGACCAATTTTCGAAGATATGAAAAGGGCATGTGGAAAATTTGCTAGACATTTTATATGGTTGGTACTCACAACTGGATCATCAAGTCGTGTATGCAACATATACTAACCTCCTTGGGAATGAAAAAAATGTTTTTTTTCAAAAATTATGTTTTATTTTATATAATGTAGCCCCCTTTTAGGTCGATACACTTATTCCAGCGATTTCCCAACTTTTTGATTAATAAATATATAAATAAAATAAATAAAATAAATAAAATATATATAAATAAAATAATTTCATAAAGTAATTTTCCGGAATTTTCTCGCGCGAGCTGAATTTTTTATTGATGAGCCATCTTTTGAGGTTTTGGAACAGATGATAGTCCGAGGGAGCCAAATCGGGTGAAAAAGGTGGATGGGGAAGCAATTCGAGCCCTAAATCATTGATTTTAGCCATTGTTGCGATGCTCTTGTGTGACGAAGCATTATCTTGTAAAAATAAAATTTTTTTTCGCTTCATGTGAGGCCGTTTCGCAGCGATTTCGGCCCGCAATCGCTCCAATAACGCAAAGTAATTTTCTTTTTCGAGGTAGTCCGCGAAGACTATGCCATGGCAATCCCAGAAAACTGACGCCAGGAACTTTCCAACCCATTGAACCTCCCTCGGTCGTATCGGAGCACTCGTACCGGCTTCAGTCCATTGCCGAGCACTCATTCTGCTCTCTGACGTGTAATAGTGGATCCAGGTTTCATCAACAGTTACCAAACGACGCCAAACGTCCACCCGATTCCACATCAACATGGCCAAACACGCTTCCGAAGTGCGCTCGCGTTCGTGTTTTTGGTCTGGAGTCAGCATGCGCGGCACCCAGCGGCAGGATAATTTTTTCATCTGCAGAATCTCGCCCAAAATATGGCGTGTGCGCTCAGTACTAATCCTTGTGGCATCTGCTAGCTCACGCACCTTCACTTTCCGGTCGGCCAACACCATTTCATGTACTTTTTATATGTAGGTACTTTATATATATATATATATATATATATATATATATATATATATATATATATATATATATATATATATATATATATATATATATATATATATATATATATACATATATATATATATATATATATATATATATATATATATATATATCAGGAACGCGCCATCCGATTGAGCTAAAACTTTCAGGGTACATTGGTGTATATGCAGAATAGGTCTAGGTCTCACTAAATGTCAATTATTTTTAATCCTTTGGCGCCGGCGGCCATTTTAGTGATATTTTTAATATACCTATTATTCCGTACACAAAAATTTTTTGCAAAAATAAAGTTGACGAAATAAATTCGAACGTGTTTTAAATGCGAATCGGATAATGTTCTGGAGTTTTTTAACCCCATGTGTGGGCTAGGTGCCTAAAAAGAGAACGGGAAAATTTGAAAATTTTTAAATTGCGATAACTATTAACAGAGCTCGTCAATCATTACGAAATTTTCAGAACATATTGGTATTATTTAGTTGTAAATTTGTGTTGCTTTTAATGAGCGTGTTGTCAACCCTGTAGCCAGGGCAGGCACTGAAAGTGAAAACCTCCAAATCATCGACTCTCCTGAAAAAAACTGCTTGTCAAAAAAAAGCCACTCATATGTAAATCGTATGCTTTGTTTACATAGCCAAAGTAAAAAATTTGATGTTACAACGGGCACGCTTGGTAACCAATTCCCAATTTACCTATATTTTTGGCATCAAAACTTCTGATCACGGAAACTCACGATCCGATAAGCAAAATTAATTGAAATTCACAGAATGTATTGGTCTTAAATAGAACCAGGTCTGATAGAAGTGATTTTGAAATGCAGGCGATTCTGTGCCAGTGGTGCCATCTTGAAAAATCACTAAAAAAAGATAACTGCTTTTAGCCCTATAAATTCTGATTCGGTCGTTCGATTTTAACCTTACCTTAGCTGAACCTTACTTGGCCGAAAAATTTGGCCGAAAAATTTGGCCGAAAAATTTGGCCGAAAAATTTGGCCGAAAAATTTGGCCGAAAAATTCGGTTGGAGCCGCCAGCTATCATAATTTTTGTGCCTTAAATTTTGAAAATTCTTTGAGGAAAATAAAGCTCTTTGCCTTATAGCTTTCAGTACAGTCATGGTATCATAACGAAATTCATATGGCAAATTCAAATTATTGTAGGCAATATTCAGTAGAAATCTAGTTTGGAAAACAATGATAGGGCTGCTAGATATGATTGTTTTTCTATTTTTTTGGCATAGCAGTAGTAAGCGATTTTATCATAAAATTTTCAAATCGTAGTGGTCTTGTAGTGAAAATACACACCGAATATTAAGATCTAGAAAGTTTGAAAGCTCTTGCGAATGGTAACCCTAAATTTCTTTGCATCCCTATAACTTCCAATGCAGTGATCGGATCAATACGAAATTCGCAGAGCAGGTTGACTTCAATGTGAGGCAAATGTGACTTATTTTTGGCTTCGGTGCTAGCAAAAGACTACTAGTACGAGGTGTTTTTGTTATTTTCGTACCAATAAATGCTTGCATTAAGTATTCACATCGCGAAAATACAATATGTAACAATATATATGACAATACATACAATGTATAATACATAAGACAATAACAATACACTCAAAATCTAAACGAATCCTCTACTGTTCTTCGAACATTAGTATTTCTAGCGGTTCTGATGCGCTAGGGTTTTTGACATTGTCCTGTGTAACCGCATCGGATGGCCTGCCGCTGCGGACTTCATCGGCAGTGGGGTTTCAGTCACCACGAAACCAATATTTCACGGCGTAATCTGAAGGAGCACTAGCCCCATAATATTTATTCAACTTTTCTTTTGTTTCAAAAAATAATGTTTTATGAGAGAACGAAAATCGTTTTTTTTTCATACTCAACATGATGCCAAACACGTCAACGAAAATCGGCTGTCAAAACAAAACAATTGGCTGTATCGCGCTGAAATTTGACTCATCTGCCTAAATATGAATGGACTATAAGGCACAAAAATCTTTTGTTGCGATTGCAGCGCATTCTGGAGGTCAAGGAGGCTACTTTTCACCCCACCTAGTATTTTGGAATTAGAAGCACAAAGTGAAAAATCCATTACGAAATACTGTGCGCGAAAATAGTTATTAAAGATCAAAGACCAGGGAAATCAGTTTTTTTTTCGTTAACTGTTGGTTTTGGGATTTGTTTTTGATACATTCCGTGGTTTCGTCGTCAGCAGACTTATGTTTGCAAACTCGCCTGGCACGCAAAGGATGCATAGTCTTTTATTGATAACATTAAATCCAGTGATGGTAGACTTCACATTGTGGCTCACTAGGAGGCTTATCTCGAGCACATGGTGTTCCGGAGTGTAACTGTTATATATTTCATATTATTTCTTTCGTAAACACCATTCCTGATCCTTTGTATTGCTACTATATCAGCCTTATACTCGGACAAGTGTTGTGTACAACTAAAAACCGAAACTGACAAATGTGAAACGAACAATGTCGGCCATCTTTTTTTTGCTCACCATTGATAGCAGCGACAACTGACCACCAAGCGGTCAAGACGAACAACAATTAAATAATTAATTATTTTTGAATTTAAAACCGATCCATACACTAAAGCGATTTACATGAAATGTATGATATATATAGGAGAAGAATGATGCAATAAACTGGAGTCTGACTTGGTAAGCCATCTCGAATAGGCGACCAATAAGACGCTTGCAAGGAAATACAAATATATTTTTATTTTTATTTTATTTATCCTTGTATAAATTCACTTCTGAGCTAATGCTAAAGGGGCGGCTAAATTTGCCACGCAGAAGCGGCGAGTGAATTTAAAAATCGTAGATTCGAACAAGTGAATTTAAAAACCGTAGATTTCAACGAGTGAACTTAAAAATCGTAGATTTGAAGACGAAAATAAATTCAGTCCTTGCCCTGACCAAGGAACAGAAAGCGAACCATCCTGTTCCGTACTTTTCACAAGGTATTAAGCAGCTGCTTAGCGTTCTACTAGTAAATTCTCATATCGGTTAGCCGTTTTCGTATTCGTAGTCGGGTCATTCCAGAGAAAATCGACCAACGGTCTTTGATCGCTATCGTCAGATTTCAATGAAATTTGTACTGTGAACATAAGTAATTAAGTTATGTGCACCAATAATTTTTTTTTGAAAAATATCTAATATTTGCGGTAATATAGCCTCTTGAATTTTTTGAGAAACGTCGATTCGTGTTGCATTCAAAAAATTTTATAAAATCTTCTACTTTACGCAGAGCCTTCAAATATGTCTTGTTGGAAAGGTTATGGTGCAGGTATCCTAGAAAAATTGTGCGAAAAACACCCCGGCCAAAAAGGGTAAAAAGGATAATTACAGTGTCCTTTATCCTTGAATATTTCAAAATACACACCTAGGATTTTCTTGATTTTTTTGTTTATTGTAAATAGTTATTTAAGCTACAAATGTGCAAAATTTTGAAAGTGTAGAAGATTTTATACAATTTTTTGAATGTAACACGAACCGACGTTTCTCAAAAACATCAAGAGGCCATATTTCCACAAATATACCATATTTTCCAAAAATATTTCATTTTCGATAATAAACTCACCAGCCCTTCTAGACATCAAAATATTTCCAATTTCCAAGGAGGTGAGTTCAAAAATTTTCTGAAAATTGGTCGATTTTCTATGGAATTACCTAGTCGTCATTATGGTATCAATCTGGCTCCGAACCTTTTTGTTCGGTTAGCATTATCATGGCAAATGGCATAATTTTATAGCATCATATGTTACATAACTTTCTCATATTCAGCAATGGTGGCGATTGCTAATCAGTTCTAAGTATATATAACTATGAAAACGGTCTACAGTCAACATCGACATTGATTATTTGGTTATATAACATTTTCATGGTTCAGGGAGACTAACAACGTTCACATCAAACCAAAAACAAAAGTATCATTTTTTGGATTGTTGTCGGCAAAGGCTTCTTACTTTCATCTGTGCACCGTCTTTTTTTTCGTGTGAAGTGTTCATCGATTATTAGTGATGCGCTAGAGTTTTTTTCTTGTGGTAAATATCAGAATAGATAATATTAAAAGATTATCGTAACGATTATATTCCATTCTAAGTGGCTAAATCACTGTCTCAGCACATATATCGTGTTACAATTATTCAAAAGCCTTAAATTTCTTTTATTTTATAGTTTTACTAATTGTACGGTAGAATCTAAATGGATAATTGGCTTCCACGCTAATGCTGTATCGAATAAAAGTCTTCATAACTTGAAATCAAACTTAGAACAGTCCACACTAACAGTACTTTATGATACAACTAAATCCAAATTCCTCTTATATCCATCCACAATCACCGTCGAGAACAAGAACGGATTGGCGATAACATATCTTCCAGTATTTCTCGCCTGACTAGCGCTCATTTCCGTATCAATGCAAATGCAAATCTATTCAATTACAAAGGCCGCAACTGCATGGTTAATGTGTGCTTTTAAGAAGTTCAACTCAAAGCTAGAGATCTCATGAAGTCGGTTACCGCACCGAGCTAAGGTGCACAAGAACATCACTTCTTCAACCGTTACATAAAATGATATGATGTTAAATCGGTTTGTTGATTTTTGATACGAAATCTTGTCAGGTGAGCGGCCGACACCAGGCTCCGGTTCGGATCCGTTTCGTTCTACAGATTACAATGCGGAACCTTATGAAGACCTGTTCGTGGATAAGAGCGTGTTAACGTAGAGTTCAACACAAAATAATTACAGCGATGATGGGCTATGTCGCCGGCAATGTAATTAGCAATTATTCAAATGTTTACAGGTTTCTTATCGATTCAACTTACGAGGCGGCTAATTGATGCGAAAATAGTAATTGGTAGGACGAGTTTGATAATTAATTTTCATCAAACAAACGATCGAAGCACGCAAGGCCGGAGAGTCGGAAATTAACAGCGATTCGTTCGCAGCACGCGAAAATGAACTTGATGGGATTGAAATTGTCTTACGCCTAGACACCTAGACGAATATCATAATTAAATATTTCATCGTAAAGAAGGAAAAGGCGAGAGCTTGAATTAAAATGTAATCAAGATTTGCAAAGTAAGTTTGAAGTTTTTTCTTATTGTAAGCGAGAAAAAGTACAAGGTAAGCGGCTAACTATTTCTCCGTTTTTATTGAACTTTAGCAATGTTTAGTCAAATTTCACATTATTATTATTCGCATTATTATTCACATTTCACATTATTAATATTCACATTATATTATGAAAGGTGATTATGCAGACTACACACATTCAAAAGAAAGGATACACGATATCCGAAAATATCTAGACAAAACTGGACATTCATGGAGATTGTCGCATTGTTTTGTCCGTAGAATTGTGGAAATGCTACGACCTCCATATGTTGAGATAAGATATATATATATATATATATATATATATATATATATATATATATATATATATATATATATATATATATATATATATATAATCTCTTGATTTTGTCAAGAATGTTTGATCTTATGATCCTGAAGAACTGTACGCCTGAGCCCCGGGTAATGTTTTCAGCATTCTTTGGCGGTTACGATGATCACTCTCCCATACTGCTCATCATCACTGTTGCCAGATTGGGCGATTTTTCTCCAATTGGGCTATCTTTCCGTTGCATTTGGCGACGAAATTAAATTTTGGGCTACTGGCGACTTTTTGGGCTCCACTGACCAGCCCAGGTTTGAACTGCTAAAAATACATATATAAAGTTGAATTCGCAGCTGATTTCCTCAATCTTGAACGGAAATCACTTCACTTCATGTTTTAAATTTTGGTTAAACCTAAACTTTATTTTTAGTCTATTATTTGACTGTCTGCCTAAAGTAGTCAGCAAGAAGATTGAAATTTAAATCTGTGCTTGTTTAACTCATAAGTATGAGCAAATGGTCAAAATACACTGAGCATGGAAGCAATTTGGGCAAAAGCCAATGCAGTAAAATTTGCTGCTGGATAACAAATTTTCAAAGAAATATGTGAGCTCGATTTTTTATTACTACATCTTCCTGCATCTAATAAAATAGTCGATATATAGTTCTCTTGAATTTCAACAAAATATGTTGCAACGACTATAAAATACCACCAGATATGATACAAATACTGGATTCTTCAATTTACACGTTTACTATATCAGAAAATGAAATTTTTAATATAGTTTTCGACTGTATTAGAGTATATAGATAAACAAAAAATAATAGCCCATGTGAACTGGATAACATTTGTTTTTTCGCATCTAATAAGAAAAACTTTTGGCATAATTTTGGCCTCGACCTATTGTGTGGCAAGTGTTGGGCTCTTTTGGGCTATTTTAAAAGTCAAATTGGGCTCCATGAACGAAAATTTTCTGGCAACACTGCTCATCATTGATGCGTCTTGCCACTAGCGCCAGCAAAGCAACGATGCAGATATGGTGTACGTACAATAGCACAGGCTGGCATACTCTACACGGACAATGGTCTCGACTAATGATGTGAAACCTCAGAAGAGAGAGATATTAGGAAATGAAAGTGGCAGTGAGAATTGAAGCAATTTGCCTGAATCTGAGCGTTAGTAGTAGTGAGGGAATTTGACATTCATCTACTTGGCGAACAGAAAGATAGAGTGAGATAGAGAAAGAGATGGATAGAGGAAGATAGTAGGCCATGTGTAAACGAATTTCTCAAGAAACAACTCAGTAACAACTAAAAGCTCGTAGAACTAAGGTATCGGGGAAACCAAGGGGAATATCTGAGGTAGCAATTCTCACGCTTTGTTCTCTTTATAGATTTTATTTATGTAGTCAAATTGCATCACTAAATTTCGTATATGTATACGCATGTTTCATTTCCTTAAATCTCTCTGTCCTGAGTATGAAACTGATGCACTTCGGCTGGTGGCTATGGCATTTTGGACGGAGTGGCATTCGAGTGCCAACTTTGGCAGGCCACAGAGTACGTTCGAAGTTCGCACCGTAAAGTTTGGCGGAACAGGTTCAGTTGAGTTGAACTCCTAATTAGTACTGATTTGCCTCTAAGCTCCAGCGATGGCACGCACTTCTAAAGTTACATTGCTGAAGAAGGTGCGCAAGGAGAATAGATGCAACGAAAGTTTTGGAGTGTAATTCAAAATTCAGAGCATAGCTCAGCCGCATCGCAAGTTCAAAAAAAATATATCGCAGCAGGTTAAAGACGGCCTTCTTGGACTTGAAGAGGCTCTGTAAGTTATAGAAGCTTGTAGAGATAATTTGACGAAGCCTGAGCTAAAGCTGAGAAAAACGAAAAGGGGCCAGTTCAGAGAGCACAGAGCAAAAGGTGCTGTCGCAACTCCATGCAATGTGCAAGCCATAGCTAAAACTCAAACGGCTAAAAACGCCAGAATCTAGTTCTAATAAGGAAAACAGCGTTTGGGTACGAACTGAAGTAAGCACCACTGACGAGCGACAATGGGTGACTGTGCTGAAAAAGCCAAAAAAGACCTACAAAAAACAAGATAGATGGACGGATTCTGGTTCGTCTAAGAATCTGGCGTCAAATTCTGAACCCAGAGCAAAAACACCTCGGCAGAAAAAAATCCAATTGTCCAGGGCCAAAAAAAACTAAAAGCCAAAGGGGTAAGCACAAGCAAAGTGGGGGCACACGTTCTTCAAATCAGGAATACGACAGATGGTGGGGTACTTGTGACATTGGCAAAGTGTGAAGACAGACACCTAGCAAACCGATACTCGAGTGAGTTATTTCGCTTGCTGTGTGACAGTAAAGGCAACCCAGGAAAATCCAAGCATGTTATGGGATCAGGAAAAAAGAAGCTGCTGACTCAATAAGAGCAGAAGCATTGTGGCTTGCAGCAAACCACTAAACGCAAAAAAAAACAAGGAATAGATATAAAATGGGAAAAAAAGCAGTTGTGGAAAATTCTATACAAAAAAGTATCCGGTTAGCTCGGCCACATGTAGCACATGTCCTGAGATATCCTGAGGCAGAAAATGATGACACAACCCATCGTGAAGATATCACTTTGTGCCCAGATAAAGAACTATGCAGCGTAGGTACCAGAATGAAGAACCGATAAGCTCCAGGACCGGAGAACATCCCAGCAGAAGTTCTAAAAGCAGTGTCTGAACAGGAGACCCTAACAAATTGGGAATCTTTGAGTGATGTTGGATTCTAACTTGCTTTATAGAGAGCACATCCAAAAAGTATGCGAAAGGGCCCCGATGACTGTTATTTTGCTTGAGCGACTCAGGACAAACTTTCGCGGTCCCAGTGTGAGTAAACGTAAGCTCCTTATGATGGTTACTCAATTAATGCTGGTGTATGGTGCGCAGATATGAGCCACTGCGTTAATGTATGAAAAGTATCAACCTTGGGTGGTGAAGGGTGTAAATCAAGTTTGGGTATAAATCGCAAGTAACTAGAGAACAATTTCAGGAAACGATGTGTTAGATATAGCGGGAGAATTATTCCAAATGGAAGAGAAATATTAGCTGCTCACGAATGAGGGCGTATGCTTGGTTTTCGGAAGGAGTGCTGAGCTACGAGCTCAAAAGGAGCATCGATGATTAGGTTTATTTGTGTCTTGAAACCTTAGTTTAATCACAACCACTACTTAAGCCAGTTCCTATTAAGCCACGACTATTTCAGGAAATACCTTCGCAGAATGGGGAAAGTCAAGACGAAGTTATGTACTCATTATCATAAAGACATTGTTTTTGCATACTTTTTTCTATTGCAGCCGCTTCAGAAGGGGAATTTCTGTGGTCAGCGAGTAATGATTTTTTTTGTGATTAAGAATTTAACATAATCTTGTATTCTGCGCAGGAAGCTTTAAGGTTTTTCGATACCAGTTCAAAAAAATGTCACTTTGAGTCATTCAATCAAGTTCAAAAATTGCATGTAGTATCTTATTGGGTATATTATGAGTTAGGTCAGTTTCGTCTCTTTCAATATTTAATTTAAAATACTACGAGTGTAAGTAATTTTGAGGTACTAGATTAACATAACAAATAAACAAACATGTAAATAAATAAATAAACAGATAAATACATTTATATATAAAGATATACGTTACGTAATGAAGTAAATATATTTCAGGTCGTCTAGCATTTCTATTTTTACATATTTCTACATAAAGTAGTAGAAGAAGCTTTGATAAGGGAGGATTTGTGTGCCTTATTTCATTTCTTGCAATTAATCCTGTAAACTCCAAATATTTCTTTCTTGTCCTTTACGTGGCATAGTTTGGAACCTAATTTGTTGGCCTTATGAATCTGAACTGCCTTTATATCAAAGTGTTTAACTCTTTAAAAATTGACGAAAAATTAAATTTGAAAAAAACCATTCATGTAGCAATGAACAATGAAATTTCTATTTGACCACATGGGGCGCGGAAATATTGTTTGGACACGGTTGTTGTATACATGTATTTAGGGTTGTAGAAACGATACACAAGTTAATATTATACATTTTATCAAATAAAAACCAAGATTAAATTATAAGTGAGATAAATAATATGAATATTTCAATGAACGAAACAAAGTAAACAATGAAATAAAGCTGTAAAACCTGTGAAATAAAAATGTTGAACATTTACTTTATAAATTTGTGGCTTGAAATAAAATAGAAAATACTGTTCTATCAATATTATTTGATTTATTAAAAGGAACGCGTCGTTGCATAAAATATACCATTAAAACAAGTGACCATGTTTGAGTGAAAGTTGGACCTAAACTGAGTGTAAGTTTAATATTGTGGTTTGATTTGAAAATTTGAATTACTTAATTAAGTCAAGATTGCAATATTAGTTGAAGTCATGTTATTTTTGAAAATTTTATTTTTAAAAACTATAGCAGTGGTATTAAAATGATTGCAGCCAACTGGGATTGATGTGGCGAAAATAGCTTTATAGTGAATGCTAGAGACAATAGCTATTTACTAGAGGAAATAGCTAAAAGAAGCTAAGACTTTGCAGTTGAATTTTGAGTCTGCATGACTCTTAGCTGTTTAATTATTTTAAGGTGAGGGTTTTTAGATTTTGATTTAAGTCGCGGATTTTGGTAGCTGTAACCATTACTGATAGCTTTTATGTTTCAAAGAGTGCAAGGTAGCACTAGATTATTTCCACAACATTCAAAACTCTTACAACGCCATCGAAAATTTAACAACTTTTTTGCTCAAAGTAGTAAAAGCCAAATAATTACCACCGGTGATACTATATGTAATAGAATTTAATAGATTTTGGTAAAAAGTTCTAATAGAAAATGCACTGGCTTCTAGTGTGTTGGGCTTCTAGTGTTCGCGGTTCAAATCCAGGTTCGGACGAAGGATCGCATGCTGAGCTTTGACTTCACCTAACTCTAAAAACGTACCTGAGTTAAATCAGGGTAAGGAACAAATCGGTGCACAGTTATTTACATTGGATTGTTAATCAGTGAATGATGCTTTCTACCAACTAGACCTAGCAAAGCTTGTCATAGAATTGCTCTAACACAAATTTATAGCTTAACTGGCTTCTCATACCTTTTGAATCAACATCGCTAAACAATTGCTGAAGGCGATAGCTCCTGAATACCGATTGAATCTAAAAACGACGCCTTAAGTAAAAACGTTTCTTAATCCTTACCATTTCTGCTTTAATCGACATATTATAGCCTAGTTTGATATCGCACAAGACACGAAAACGCCTAGTTCAATGCCAATTTGAAATCTATTCAGCAATTTTAAATAGAAGAAGCTTGTAACAGTTTAAAACTGTTTCATTATATTGATCGTAACCTTCTACCATACTAATTTGGTCAAGGAAATCAAAACATGCTCCCATTTCGCTTGAACATAAAGACTAAGATGCGGAAAATAGACCTCCAGGGAAGCAGCGCGCAAACCGAATTTCCTCATCAAGCAAAATCAAGACACACTTGACTTCCATACGATTACGATACCCATTTGCATATGATTTTCATTTCACCACCTTTCGTTAGTCCATCAAAGATGCTGGTTGCCGCTGCCACCGTCTTCCGGTCTGCACGCTAAACTAATGTAGCGCATATGTGTGGAGCTGATCTGAATACACATTGCATTAGCTTTCTTACCCATTTCCAGATCCCATCATAGACGAATCTTCTTCATTTCTTCTTGCCACCACGAGCTGTATCGAGCTCAGCCATATATTATCTTGTCCACTGAAATCCCTCCATTTCTCTGTCTTCGCTTTGATTATGCATTCGGTTTCGCTATTTCTTCAAATTAGATGCGAGAGAGATTAGCCTGTCTTCGTCAGCAGTTTGGGGCTCTGCGGTGTGTGTATCTCACCTGTTACCGTAGCACCGGGTCTCTGAATCTGAAAATCTGTGAAGTATCTTCTTCATTTCATTTCGCTTCCGAAAGACACTAGGTAGTAGCTAGCGACTGATAGGAAAAACTTTCGAGCAGTTCGCGCTGTTGCATTCAGTTCTTCGACGGCGACCTTGATGGACGCGTGCCGTGTCGGTTCCGCGGCCTCCAGAATAGCCCAAGTCGCGACAGTTACTTAGAATATCTTTAAAGTTCTTTCCAACATCGACAATCGCTGAAAGATTCAATTGTGGTCTTACGTGCAATATTTATTATGAATATACATTGAGCTGTGAATTTTTTTATGAAATCAATATTTTGGCCTCCTAGTCTAATTACTAAATGAAGGAGTCAAATTTGAAGGCCAAAAATCAAATTCAAAATCCAGATATTTGATTACACCAGTGATTTACCGTCTCTGTCCGTCCAATTAACATCGCTGAGAAGCCACAAACGGACGATCCGTAATATTCCAAGCAACTGATCGTAAAACAATGTGATTAACTTTCGTACTTTCCACGACTGTGCTTTTCGCGAGTAACAATTGCAACTTAGGACTGCAATCAGCCCCAGCAAAATAGCAAAAATTTGAAATATAGGCCAGTGCATGAGAAAAAATCGTGTGTCTACACATATGAAATTGCTAAGTTTTTCGAGGTTGTAATTAAACCGTTAAGTAGTGTATGAAAATATTCGCCATTATGTGAAAGCATTGTTTGCACTTTGCTCCCATTGTGTGTTCCAACTGGATTTGGAATTGATTGTGATGTGATTAACGCTTACTAGTGCCAGTGTTGTTGTTGTTGTTGCTGTAATAGCCCGTATCGAATCGAATTGATAAGGTAATGTGCTTCCGAAAATCTCTTCATAAAGTAATCTTTTGAATTGTTTTACTATTCTACGAGTATTAAGCGCTGGTTGTGAATTGAACGCTCGAAACGCGAAAAATGAAAATGCTAACAGAAATATGTAACGGAAAAACGTTTAGTTAAATGGGTATTTAAGCCTTCGAATGAATCAGTATAATAACAGGGATTTCAGAGAAATTTTCTGAATGCAGGTGCTGTACTAGTGTTGAGACCTTGAATAGCATGATTTGATAATGTAGCGTTTAATTATTTTGATTGAGATGCCAGTTGTTTTTTGGGGCATTGACCCTATCTTGTGTTGCCGTTATTATCGAAGATACTTTTTATATTAAGTTTGAGTACTTTCATCCAACACAGTAGGTGTTTACTAGGTATCTTTAGTAATTTTTTTGCTTTCTAAGGTACAATAAATAAATTTGAGTTTCTGACAAGGACCCTTGTTAATAGACATTGTTTCGACACATGTACTCCATCCTCTACAGGCACAACATATAACTATAAACTCTAATGTCAATTTAGCGAATTGAAAAATGTGAAAGATATATAAATTTGTACGATAATAAAAATTATTAAAAATATACTTCATAATTATTTATTTATTTAAAAAAAAAAAATTATTAACTACGCAATTGGTAACTTTATGAGAATCGTAGGGCTATGAATTCTCATTTTTACAAACTTGCAAAAAATCTTAATTATATTTGTAAATTTTCTTCATTTCCCTGAATCTTTTTGGGTGAAAATTTGTTACCACTCCGTTTCCTTTTTTTTATTTGTTGCTCAATTATCCTGAGCACCTCTCCATAGTCATTAACTCACCTCTCTTTTTCGTTGACTCATTTCTCTTTATTTCGCACTTTAACATTATCATGCACAAATTGTGTATTAAAAAAATGCAAACTCCAATACGAAAGTAAGGCAAATAACGGTACACATCCATATTCTTGTTTGGCAACAGTTTTTCAAGTTTTCGAGCAATTTTCTCTTTCTCGCATACCCTGTACCCATAAGTCTTATCTACTTTAGTCGTTAGAGCACCAATGCAGTTTATGTTAGGATCGTTTACTTAAAAACTAGCTCAGATTTTCAGGTACGGGCTAGAGTTGATGCCAAATGATTTTGGCTGATATATCCGGAATTACACTTACGACCTAATCGATCGTATTTCATAGTCTGCAACGCATTAGGAAATTTTAAAGTGAATTCAATCTATCAAGTGGCATATCGATTGAGCTGAAATTTTTGGAGGGCATAGGCGGAGGGCAATATGTCAACAACTTGTTAGAATTAAAATATCTTTAAGCCTTAGGAGGGGCGGGCATTTTAGTATACCCCTATATTTCTATGCACAGTACTTCTTTGTTCAAAGTAGTGGAAATCAAAACTTATTATGTTTTATACTTATTTACGATAAAAAATTGTATACTTTGGGTCTTGTGTGGGCGCTAAGTGCCTAAAAGTAGGCAAGGATTTTTTTTCAAACTTTGATTTGTCAAAACTTCTGACAGAAACATTGGGCCGGCATGAAATTTTCAGAGCGTATTGATGTTGGCTAAAAATATACGCACATATGGGTTTTATAAACTGTGCAGGCAAATCTGTAGCTACAGTAGGGCCCGTGAAAAAAATTCCTTCAAATCATCGACCCTCCTGAATTTTTTTTTTTTTTCGCCCAAAAATTCAAATTATTGATCAATTTTAACCTTTGGCCACCATGTCAATTTGAAATTTTCACAATTCCGAGCTGCACAAGAACGGCAACCCATCACCAAATTACCTCTATTTTCATTTTTGTTCACCAGAACTGACGACCGGATAAACCGATCATTATGAAATTTACAGGATATGTTTGTATTAATTGGGTAAAGATCTGATAGAAGTGATTTCAAATGCAAGCAGCCCTATGGCAGTGGTGTCATCGTAAAAATTCAGAACAGATTTTAGCGTAATTGACACAGTACATTTATCTTACTTTAAGCCACATTTGATAGAAATTTGGTTGAAAAATTAGGCTGGAGCTGCCAGTTAGAGTAATTTTTGTCTCCTAAATCTTATAAATTTGCTCAGCAAAATAAAGCTTTTTTCCTATAACTTCCGATTCAGTCATGAGATCCAAACGAAATTCGTGCAGTTAATGATCCTTATTGTAAACGGAATGTCGTAGGTATTTCATAAAAAAATCGTGAAAGGGCCACCAGCTATGGTAGCTTGTGTATTTTTTTGACATTTCTTTATTAAACGATGTTGTCATTAAAATTTCCAATGGGAATGTTCCTGCGATTACCATTAACATCAAATATTGAAGTTTCGAAAATTTTAAAAGTTTTGAGGGTCTTAGCCCTAAAATTCTTTTCACCCCAATAACTTCCAGCGCAATCATTCAATCGAAACGAAATTCACAGGGTGGGTTGAACTTAACGTGAAGCAGGTTTGGTATATTTTTGGCTATGTTTGTAACACAGTGTTGCCAGCACCGGACATTTTTGTAAATTTTGCACCAATAGATGATTTTATTGCATATTGATATGCAAAGCATTTACAATAAACCTAAAGAAGTAATGATTACATTTTCCGAGTTTTTTGGCAGCCTCAAACATCGTTTAATCTCTGAAACTTGTGATGATATGCTCGGATGAAAACGTACTTCAAAGGATAGGTTGATTTTATTATAAGCTTGCTATGGTAGACTTATTGCTGCTTCGTTGGAAAAATAGTTCACGTGTGAAACTCACACTTGTATCTTAAATACTTTTTGGAGAGATTTTTCGGGGATAGCTCAAGGCTTATTTTTTTGGTGTTAGTGTGTTGTGATATTAATTCTTATCTGCAGGAACGTGTTCGTACTATATGCAAATTCAAATGCAGCTGTTAGTAGATTTTTGTCTCGAATACATTTATTTGATTGAAACAGCTTCGCTTTACTTTAAAAGTGTTTTCTACGCTGGGGTCATACTACCTGAAGAAACAAATGTTTATTTTGTAAAGTACGTCAAAAATTAAGCTTAATAGATTCTAGATTTCTTAGAAAATTAAAGTATATCTTTGCGTGTTTCTAATGTAAATTTTAGCATAGGACTATGAGTGGCAGAAACAAGGAGATATTTTTTAGCTACGATAACGTTGGTGTTTGATCTTGTTTGTATCTGACAAACAAAGATGCTACTGCACATTTAGCTTCTATTTTGGCCGAAACCTTTACCCAATTTTTATGTAGCTGATAATAATAGATATGTAGCTGATAGTAAGATTGACGATAATAGAACAGTGCTGTTCACTTCCTTAAAGGTTGCTATGGTAATCTTCGTTTTATCTTCTTCTTTTTAGGTGTTCTAGTTTATTGTACCAAATTACGCACGGAATATGAATAGACGTTAAATTTTATGGTGCTTATGCACGTGCAGAGAATAAATAGAAATATTTGATTTTAGTCGATTTTGCCTGTGTGCATATGTTAATATAATATTTATAACCAGACTAACAGATATGAAATATTTATGTGTTCAAAAAAATTTAAATTCGCTTACGATTTTTCGCCTTTAGAAAATGCAAAACAGACCTATTTGCCCTCAACATATCAGTATTGTTCACCAAGTTCAAATACATTCATATACTTCAGGTCAAAATTGATCTTCAAGTTGAAAACAATTCTTAAAAATGATCTGGTAGTAGTCAGTCAAAATAACTCATACAATACCCTGATCATATCCTATACAAGACCCTGATATTCACGAAATTCACCCAGTAGATGGACCTTAGTTTAAGCCAAGTATGGTTGAAAAATAAGCTTAGAGCTGTTAGCTATGAAAATATTTATCTTTTGAATCTTGAAAATTCGCTCAGCAAAATAAAGGTTTGTACCCTTTAACTTCCGGTGAAGTCATAAAATCAAAACAAAATTCACCTAAAAACTTGGCTTTATTAAAAGCCAAGTTTGGTAGGAATTTGATTGAAAAATAATAACAGGGCTTCCGGATTTAGAAAGTTTTGTATTTTTTTGGTCATTCTTACTAGATACACTGCCATTAAATTTACGAATGGTATTGGTCATTCAGTAAAAACAAATTAAAATGGTCATTCACTTAAAAAAACAACAAATGTTTTGATTTCGAAATTTTAAAAAATTTATGATGGCAGCCCTAAAATTCTTTCGCCCCATATAACTTCTAACGCAGTAAACGGATCGAAACAATATTCACAGCCTGTGCTGTGCTCAATATGAAGCAAATTTCGTATACTTTTGCCTTTTGTTCTCCAGTACCAGAATATTTATTATCTTCGTACTAACAAATGTCGTCGTTAAAAATTTATATGGTAAATATCAACGACGAAAATAAGTAATACACTGAAATTTTCTAAGTTTTGGAAATTTTTCGGATGGTAGTCTCAAGCATCTTTTTATACTTGTACCTTTCCACAAAATCATCGGATGAAAACGAAATTCGCAGAATAGATTGATTTCGACGAGAAAAATTTTTGTGGCAACAGTGCTGGTAAAGAGCATTTTCTTCATTTATGTTACAGAAAATGCTTCAATCGAATTTTTATATTTTAAGCATCATAGAATTACAATATGTAAAAAGTGTTTTTCACCCTTAAAACCCTTCTTCCCTATAAGTTTCAAAGCAGTCATCAAATCAAAGTGCTACAGAACCTTTAATACAGGTTCGTTGTAATAAAAAGCATGTGTGGTAGAGTGTGCATTCAAAATTTAATCGATTCTCCTAGTTTTCTTCGAAAAACAGTGTTTCTTGTCATTCTTATGCACAAGAGTTTTTTGAAGATTCTAATTCAAATTTCGAAAAAAAAACACACGCCTACTTTATTCAAAAGTGAGAGCAAAAACATGCACTATATCCCAGCATCAATATTACGTATGTAAAAAGCCTTAAATATACTTTAAAAAAAACATGTAAATGGTTAAGTATTAGTAAAGTATGGATACTTTTAATATAAGTTAAGGCTCAGTAACAGAAAAAATTGAAAACAATGAAATACCTCAAGAAATCGTGTCATAAAGAATAGATGTGGGTCCCGATGAAGAAATAGAAGATTTAATTTTTTAGAGGGAGAATTCAACAAAGCCAGCATATCATCTAATAGCATTTCTGGATATTATGTTTTATTCAAATTTTGTTTTGTAAAATCAGATAGTCTTTTTTCACAATGTTTATTTTCGATCTGCTTAATGGGCGCAATTGTAATATTTTACGAAACACTGTTTTACTTTTCGTTTCCTGACTCATCGTACAGTTCCAACTCATTTTTTTCGTAACTAGCACTAAGAAGCAGGGCGGTATCTGCAAAAATAATGTATTTAGAGTTCAATCCAAGATTTTAAGTCATCAGATTTAACTTTATCTAATCCTAATGCTACTATTTTCATTGAGCTTCGAAGAAAATTGGTAATAAAATCACTGCCTAAAAATCTATATATATATATATATATATATATATATATATATATATATATATATATATATATATATATATATATATATATATATATATATATATATATATATATATATATATATATATATATATATATATATATATATATATATATATATATATATATATATATATATATATATATATATATATATATATATATATATATATATACTCTTTGCTAAGAGATGCTACCGGTAAATTTTCAAATGGTATTCTTCTTGTAGATGAATGTAGTAATGATCTTGTAGTGAAAGATAGCTTTCAATCCGAAGAATTTCGAAATGTTCACGGGCAGGTAACATTCCATTTTGTTCTACCCATATAACATCCAATACAGGCATCGGATCAAAATTAAAGGAAACTCTTGACTGTGGCTCTAGAACATGTAATCCAATTCATTTACTTTTCTTTTCCTATGCGCTAGAGTTTTTTTTTCGTTTTAATTTCATACTTTCAAAGATCATCTGAAAATTAATGGTTGAAATTAATACACAAAATTTTGGAAGTCGTTTAGATAGCGTTCCAATTAACTCTTGCTAATTTGGGTCGCTTAATCGTGTCAATGAAAGTGAAATGGAACAATTAATTGTTTTCACGAAGCATACCAAATACGTTTAGGTTAGCTTTCGATTCTATCAAAATATGATAGATCTGTTTTAAAATAGCATGCTTACACCGGTAACCAAGCATTTCTTTCACAAATCATTACAGGAGTCAATAAGCAAGAAAATAAGAAAATTTATATGAAAATTATTTTATAATATTGGTGATATAGGAAAAAGATGTGCTGACACTATTTCTGGAGAATATATAATCGGAAACTTCCTGAGCTAAATATAATTTGTACACTTGTTATAGCTCGTCTCAAGACGTTTTCAAAACGCGTTGGCGTGGCAATATTAAAAACACATATGAGGGTGGATCAATGGGAACAGGTGGTAAGAAGTGCAAATAATAATACAAATTTATTCCTATTTTTCAATATATCCACCTGCTACTCTAATACATTTTTCAGATTTTTCATTTAGTTTTCGTATACTTTCCCAAAAAATATCTTGTCTTTGTCGGAAAAGTAAGCTGAAACTGCATCTTTCATTTTTTTTTATCGTATGAGAACTTTCTGGAAAGCTCTTTTTTCAATTTCGAGAAAAGATAATAGTTTTTGGGAGCCAGAGTAGAGCTGTAAAATATCGAAGTCCACCTTATGTAAGACAGCCAATGCAAAACGACTCTTGTTGTCGTACAGACGGAAGACACCTTTTGCTAATTTTCCTCGTCTTTTTTCATTTATAGTTTCTTCTACCCGCTCTATAATTGAAGCGTAGAATTCGCCGGTTATGGAGACGCCTTTTTTTCCAATCGATCGATAGGATTCGTTCTGAGTCTCAAAAACAATCGCCATAGCTTTTTCAGCAGACTACGACACCTTGAATTTCTGGCACGGTGGTTTTCCTTTTTTGTGGCACTGCATAGATCTTTTATGCCACTGCCCAAGTTTCACCTCCATTAACAATTCAAGTCAATACTCTGTCCTTGTTTTTACTACAGAAGTCCAAAAATGCCCGACAGCATCTTGCGCTGACCCTAGTTATGCCAAGATGATCGTGAGAATATTTAAAAAGGTTTATCTGATAATCCAGTCAACTTTGTGAGCTGCGTTTTGTTTATTCTAGCATTAGGAGGTCGGTAGCTTTGCTCACTAGGACGCCAGTCGAAAGCAGCAATCTATTGACCGCATGGCTGTATTTATTTGTCTTAAATACGTTGGCTTAATAGCCGGTGACTGAGCATAACACCAGCACTTCACAAGAATAAAGTTTGACACTTAAAGTATAGTGGAATGAATTGTAATCGGCTTCTTCCATATGTGTCTCCCTACCGCCATAGCTAAGCATTTGCTTCAAAGAGTATTCACCTGAACTTTGGCATTATCATCGAACAAAATCTTCCAATATCACTTTTTGGGTTTTTTTTCAACAATTTCCGAAGTAGTGAGTCCCTTCCTTGTTTTAAAAGACTGAGCCACTTGTTAATTATGGTTTTACCAAAACAAGTCTCCGTGGACGAGTGTCATCTCTTCCATAATGTTTTGGTCGACTTTTCTTGCTTGGTGAGGAACTTTTTAACACCGAGGTACTCGAGTTTCTCTATGTTTTACACTTTCTTTCAGAATGAGTTGCTTGGTCGAAAATAGATCAAAAGCCACTGGTTCGATTAAAACAAAAATTTGTTATTCATGCTTATAATGAGTCTTTAATTTCATTACGTTTCATTAGACTAGCCTCATTAATGACATATCTGCTCATTTCGCGAACTTAATTACCCACCCTCGTAGAATTATTAATCTGCTATAACTTTTTCCTTCTGGTCCACGTAGACAACGTATATCCGCTCTAAAGCTTTATTAAGCATAGAATATTTGATGCGGAAATATGGATCATTTATGGATAGAGCCTTCGAAAGCATTATCAAGCAGAATTGTTTTTTGATGCGGTTTTTTTAAATCACTTAGTCAAATCTCAATTTTTGATGGGCATTTACCGGTTGATCACCGGCACTTAACGGCAGTACTATCCTTCGCTTTCACTGCTTAACGCTACCATGAATTTCGCAAGGCAAACACATATTTTAACAAATTTAACATTTCTCACAGGCATTAGCTGCTCAAATAATATAATCACATCAAATACCAATGAAAGATATTATATTCTTCCAAGAGCAATCTAATTGCTGCAAATGTTTAAATGACATTTCATCTAAACTGCTATCAAACTTTTCAAACTTTTTGGCAAAACACGTATACATAATCAATCGAATAGTTATGCTCCAAAATACAAAATCACTCTTTATATAAGACTTTCACTGTCTTATTAACCAAAATGAAAAAACCGAACACACCTATCATCAAATTAAATTAATAATACATTCAAATCTACACCTGTTCGAAACACCTGACTAATCCAAATACATTAACAGTGCCATAAGCAAAAAAGCCCAACATAATGCAATTTCTCACAAAAGACAATATTATACACCACTACCCATTCACCAAACAATCATTCGTTGATGTTAAAGATATTGCACACCACATTAAAATCAGCATGCTTGCTAATCACTTCTTCTCTCTGCAGTCGCTTTGATTCGGACCGACTGAGCATCGGACAGAGCGTAAAAAAGCATCTCAAATATCATACTGTAAAATCGCACTTGTAAAATTAAGAAATCCGTTCATTATTAGCTCGCGTACTATTATACTCAGTCAGTCTTGTTAAAATCAAATACTTAGTATGCAAGTATTCGGAAATACGTCACGCAATTATAATAGCACTGAATTTTATGATTTTATTCAATGAAAATTACCAGAAAATTATGCATATTATTGCGGAAATGTTGGCAATAAGAATACTTCATGGTTTGAGATTTTAACACGTACCGTGAAATGATTTTAATTTTTGTCTGTTGAAAACAAGCTGTGTAAAAAATTTTCGTAAATGTATCCAATAGTTTAGATGGATCTTGGCGATTTCGGATGAGCACAAATAATTGTTAGCGGAATGATATTAGGATAAATAATCAAATGTACAATAGATTGAACTTGTAACTTGAAACGTTACGTCAGATAGGTATGAGCACAACCAAATAATGAAAAGAATTGGTCATCTAAGCATGAATTAAAACGTTAAAAAATTTTGTGGGCTAGAATTGATTTGACCTAAGTTTAAGGTGTTTCGTTCGGTATAACAAGTATCATTATCTGGAAAGTGATGAAAGAGTTTGTGAACTATGAAAACTATAAACTAATATTCAGACCATGATTCCATCATGCTCCCGAAAGAATAATTGGGGTCAAGATAAAATGTTCAAGAGACTTGTTTGGGAGAAAAAAGTTGCTTCACCTCTGCTTGAATTTGATAAAAATTTTGATAAATATGGTACCAGCAGATGCTAAATTCTGAACGGGAAATGTCTTATAGAAAAACAGATTTTTTTACAGCCATTTTTCTAAATTTTTCACCTTATCAGACAGAAGTTTGGGAGTTTTCTGAACATTAATATTGCGGTACTTCGCAATGCAATCATTAAGAACTAGATTAATCTTTAATAAGTCGTTGTTTGTTAATTGAGATACTTATGAGAGTAATGCATAAAAGGATCCGTAAATAGACTTAGCAGATTACGAGAAATTTCACTTCTACTTAAAATTTAAAATGGCAAGCGATTCTTCTTGTAGAAAAAGAGATACTTCCGGAAGACCGAACAGTTCCTTCAAATCTTAAAACTGAGGAAAGTTGAGAAGCTAATAAGAACGAAGGAAATGGGGGAAAAATTGTCATAAATACTATCTCAGTCTGGGTAGAGAATTGGTCCAATTAAATTAATGATCCAATTTACATGAGAACAAATGAAGCTGCTTAGCCAAGGTGTGAATTACGCCGTGGCGTCAGGGAAACAATACTTCCTAGAACAAATTTGTTGGTAGAAGTCGAAGTAACATTGAAACACATTCTAGAGGAGGCGAAAACGCAAATCGTGGACAACTCATCAGAAATGAAAGTGGTAAGCAAAGGAAGAATAAAAAGATTTGATTACCAAACCAGTAAAAAGTAAAGTAATTGCACGACAACTTTTTGTCAGGTCTATGAATTGAAGCTGGTCAAGAGCTTCATTCACAAATTTACGATCAATATGAATACGAGTGTGGTACCTGGTGCGCTCGGTACACGGTTTTTCACCCGAACCTGGATTCGAACTGGTGCTGCATTTTGAATGCTAGATCTAGCATTATTTTTTCGAAAACGGCATTCGAAATTCGGAGTTAGCGTCTAGCATTATTTTTAGCATTTAAATTTAGATTTCGGAATAATCTGGCTTTCATTTATTTACGATCTCACCCATCAAATTTTTCTCAATATTAGCTCTGTTCGTGTACTTTCAGTCGCGCTCATGAAAGGAAACTTCCTGAATCATGTGGTGGCGGAAATTCATAAAAAATACAAAAACGCGCTCATGGCATTTTCTTAGAAGTGACAACCAGAAGTGACAGTTGTCTGATTTTGAAATAATTATAGTGATTATAAAGTCTAAAATATAAAGATTATATAGTCATCTATATTGCTTTAAATATGGTAACGTTCCATTAAATGGCGGTGATGCTAAAAATCAGTGATACGATCCCATCCACTTCAGACTCCCAGGAGCCTCGAGCATCTACAAGTTCAAGTTTACCAAAGTATGTGCATTCTAGTTAGATATTTTTTCCTGAATAAGTGAATCAATTGTTTTGTTAGGGCTTCAAATGCAAGCGATCGCACGGATAACGCTGGAAAAAAGTCATCGTTATCCGACACTAATACTTTTTCTTCACTTAAAAATAAATAATTGCTGCTGTTTTGATTGTGAGATTCCAAACGATGTTTTGAAAAATATTGGTAGAAATGATATTTACACAAGAGAAAAAGATTCAGATACAATTAATATGTCTATAATTGATATAGAATCATTTTTAGATGTAAATTTTAAACTTCTAATTTGTTTTTGTTATATATACGAGGGTTGATCAATAAGTAATGATAATGAATATAAACCAAAGTGATTAAACTTAAAAGTAACATTTGTTTTTCAACATTGTCTTCTAAAAAGTTAAAACATTTACTCTAATTTTCTTTCCAAACCCAGGATACCCTTAGAAATAATTCTTTATCTGGACTCTGCCAAAATGCCTCAACAGCGGCCATCACTTCCCTATCATCTTCAAATTTCTTTCTCCGAAGGTGTTGTTTGAGCCGAAGAAAGAGGTAAAAGCCACTGATAGCTAGATCTGGCGAATAGGGTGAGTGCTCAAGCAGTTCGAATCCTGTTTCTTTAATTGTATCCATCGCAACTGCAGCCTTGTGAGCTGGTGCGTTATTTTGAAGAAACAGAACTCCGGCTCGCAGTTTGCTGCGTCTTGCTGTGCTTCTCGCAATCTTCTTATTTGGTCAGCTTAGTACGAGTCTGATATAATGGCTTCCTTTTCCAAATATTCCACCATAATAATTTCTTCAGCGTCCCAAAAAACTGATGCCATAGCCTTTCCTGCCGAACTTTACACTTTGAATTTCTTCTGCGTCGATGAAGAGGGTTGCTTCCAGGTCATTGATTGCATTTTTGTTTCTGGATCAAAATGGTGGATCCAGATCTCATCCATGGTGACGAAATGTGACAATAAATTCTCCTGACCTGCCTGGAACTTTTTGAGATCCATCCTTGAAAAGTCGACTTGTTTCTTCTTATGCTCGTCCGTTAACATTATCGGTACCGAACGCGCAAAGACCTTCTTCATATGTAATTTGTTGGCAAAGATTTTTCGAATACTACTATATGAGATCCCTAAGACCTCAGCTACATGCCTGAGGATCACTCTTTGATCTGCCAACACGATATCTTCGACTTTTTTCACGTTGTCTTCAGTGAGTGATGTGGATGGACGTCCTTCGGATGTGGATGGACGTCCTTCGTGTTCATCTTCAGTAGATGCTCTTGCCAGCTTAAATTCCTTGGCCTAGCGTGCAACGGTGGAATATGGAGGAGCAGAGTCCCCTAATGTTTCCACCATGTCGCCGTGTATGCCTCTGGTAGACAGTTTTTTCAAACAGAGGTACTTAATGATAGCTCTAATTTCGTTTTTCTCCATTTTGATGTTTTCTCTTCGACTGTTCGTAAATTGTGGCCTATTGGTATGTTTTTTTTCATGCTGACTTAGTGAGTATATGTAGTAGTAAAAAAATTTGTATTTTGAATTTTATGCGAACTGGAAATAACCGATTATCATTGCTTATTGATCAAAGCTCATATAAATATACATATTGTTTTCATATTGAACCATGTTTATTTCAATTAAATAAGAAAGCATTATTTAGCATTATAATTTTACAAGATCTAGCATTATTTAGCATTGAATAAAGATGAATCTAGCATTGTTCCAAAAAAATAAATGGCAGCACTGATTCGAACTACGGACCCCAGACTTCTCAAGCTTATTTCAAGAGCCAGTATTTCATATTAAAGCGAACAAAAGAAACGCTATGATCAAAATGGATAAGGTTACACAACAACAGAGACCGTCATGAATTGAGGAAAAGAGCTTTGTCTGACTTTATCAAACGAGTGAAAAAGACCTTGAAAGAGCGCAAAGGAACTATTGAGAAAATCAATAGACTGCGGGTCCTAAGCCGAAGGCTGCCAAGAGTCAAGTTGTTTGATGTAAACTTGTTATTCTTCAGTGTGCTGTGCAAACAAGCAATGGCGTTTTTTGAGGATTGAAAGTTAAAAAAATACACTTCTAAATCAAGAGACTATTTGAAGACTAGAGACTATTTGAAACTTGACTTAATTTGGATGAATGAGAGCTGTATTACATTCAGATGAAAGTAATTCAAAGCTACTGGAAGTATCGTTTTGTGAAATTCTTAATCTTTACCAAGACGTGCGTTGTTTATGGACAGACTGGAATAGAAACATCAGTAAGACGGATGGCTTCCCCGGTTCCTGAAAATACAAAAGAAGATATTTCGACAAAATCTTTGCAGGAGTTAAACAAAGCATATAAAGATGTTTGGTTTTCAATCGAAGTCGAAATAGCAAAACGATTCCGTTTCTGAATTTGAAAATCATCAAAAAGGATTGTCTTTTTGGGTTCAATATTCGTCAAACTATACGAATTATTTGATGAAACAGACAATCCAAGAAAGGGACGCAGAAGATAAAATTGGCCTTATGAGACTTGGCTACCAACTTGATTTTACTTTGAAGTTTGAGCCTATCTTTCTAACGAAAATACATCTGATTCATATAAATATACATTGGAAAATTTTGATTCGTAAAAGTTCTTCAATAAAGAGCCATAAACAAATTAGAATTTCCAAAAAAAAAAACAGTGAAATTTTGGATTTTCAGATATTCGTTCGAATAATTTCTTTTATCCCCGATGCTTTGTAATAGTTGGTGGCTACAATTTAATTCAAATTTGTCATAATAGTTTCAAATTAAAATCAAACCACCAAAGTAACCTAACTATTATTTCATGCTATTGGAGATCGGAAAACCCACTAAAATAAGTATAACATCATTAAAGACAATGAAAAGAATAGGTACGAATATGAAGCCTTTTAGCACCCATAAAATCATAAGTCCTTTTTGTGAATTCATTCCACCAATGCGGATAGAGTACTGATAGCTGGGAAAAACGCTTGTGATCAGCTGTGAAACTTCTTTTGGCATTATAAACCTAGTCAATTTGATCAGGAGAGCTTCGTGGAGTAGGGTCCAAAGCTGTAGCAACAACAATAGTGGAAACTTATTTCCATGACAAAATCATTCGAATGTTGTTAAAGTTGACTTTAATATTTCGTGGCTTCACTTTCATTATTAAATAAGAGATCGTAAAATGAACTCTGATTCGGAACCAGGATGTCATGACCCATTTGTTTTGTTGGTTGGATTATTGGAGAGAGCAGACTGCTCTTTTACAGTGCTTTCCAATTTTTATTTCCGATGTCGAAGTAGTGTATTTGAATCTACAATTCTTCTACATCTAAATATCCTAAAAATACCCAATCGTAGTTTTTCCTTTAATTCGGACTTCTAAATTGATTGCTCATTTCAACGGAACGCTGGAACTTTCGGCCACATTAAACGCATGAAAAGAGTCTATCAGTTTAATTTTTTACCATTTTTTCATAGTGAATACTGACAAAACTTTTTTACATTTCAATAATGTTCGACACCTTTTATTTTATTCAGGTGGATTTTTGAGTGATGAGCTCATTTGATTTCTTTTTGAGGTCCGTCCAAATTGCATATTAGGTGCGTTTTTAACACTTTACCTCTATCCCGTACAGAACAGAACAGACGCATTGGAAACAACAACACTTCTGTGCCAGTGAATCCACTGGTACAGAAATTCTGTTCTGCAGGACTACTTCATGCTTTTTTTTGCTGTGAGGTAGCTTTGGATAGTTTCAAGCTTATGCTGAATGTTTTGGTAGTTGAGAAATAAGAAAAAGCCCTCATAATGAGTAGAAAGTTAAAAGAGGTAATTTTCTGTCATTTCTTTTTGTATTTTCTATGGATTGTCGTAGTCTATACTCGTTATTTTCTCCCTTTATTTTCAACTGTTTCGTGCTACCACAGCGTGCTGTTTTGTAGGTACTGGATCATATTTTTTTGGGCCATTGTTCTATTCTGTTCAATACGGGAGCAAAAAACGCACCTATTGTATCTCACACTCTTGCACATTTAGTATAAAAAAAACTATTTTTTTACTATTTTTACTATTTTTTAACTATTATTATCTGAGATCAAAAACGACAATATGAAGTAAGAACCAAATCGATTACATTGGGATATGAGAAGCAACTGCATTCGCCATATTAAAGACAACAGCACAAATTTCACCTTTCAATTTTCTACCAATCAAACCTAATTACGAGATCAGCTATGTATAAAAGTGGTATCCAGCCTGTATTACTTAAAGTTGTCAATACAATATTCAACCAAATCTATAAATCAATACAATATTCAACGAAATAACCTCCAAACGAATAATTTTGTTTCAACTGTAATTTGTATTTAATGAATCATAATCCAATTATAAAAAATATTTAATTAAAATTAAGATTTAAAAAAATTTCCAAAGTGTTCCCCGGCCCATAAATGGATATAAACTTCCAGCGCAAAGCTCTGAACATTTCAAAAAGTTATATTTATTTATTTATCTACCAAACAAGGCAACATAACAACAAGAAAACATAATACAAATCTTAAATACAATTAATCATAAATATACAATACAAATTGTCCGTAAAAAAGATACAATACATCACAAATTTTGTACCAGTTATTCTACATTATTTTAATTAAATTTAGGCTAGTAACGATGGAAGTTAAGCGGGTTCGGATGTGGAAAGGGCTTTGGACAAGTTATTTTTGAAATTTGATTTAGTAATCCCCGAAGAGTAGTGGCTGCTTATAGAATTGAATATCCTACAGCACCTATTTATGGGCTCATTATATGCATAGGTAGTGTGATGACTGAATTCATTGAGCAGATTTGCATATCTGGTGCGTCTTGGTCGGTTATTGAAAGTAATTTTACTAGAGAGATCTTCAATGATTACCGCACCACTAATAATATCAAATGTAAGGCAAGCGCTGAGCAGAGTTCTTCTAGAAGAAAGAGACATTAAATTTAGAAGACTCAGTCTGAATTTGTAAGATGGGAGATTTTGAAAATCTCGTGGGTCATAGAGATTTCTCAAAGCGAAAAGTACAAATTGTTTCTGAACAGACTCAACTCTATCGCTATGTAGCTCGAAAGCAGGGTTCCATATAATGCAAGCATATTCTAATAAAGGACGCACTAGGGTGGTATATAATGATTTGGTAACCCATATATTTTTAAACTCTTTAGCGCGTCTCTTTATGAATCCAAGCTGTTTATTAGCTCTGGCAAGGATTTTGTCATAGTGCAAATTGAGGCGCATCTTGTTATCCAATACTACGCCAAGGTCTATAATATGATCGACCCTATTCAATTTGAAGTCGTTAAGGTAGTAGGAATACATCGTGGTTGCATGCTTACGAGAAAAACTTATCACATGGCACTTATTGATGTTAAGATTGAGATTATTCACATCGCACCACTGTTCGAGGGATTGAAGCTTTGATTGTAGAAAGGTTGCATCAGACTGCGAGTTTATGATGTGATAGATTTTTAAGTCGTCTGCATAGAAGAGATGCGGTATACCAAGCAGTATCTCAGACACATCAGAAATGAAGATGTTAAAAAGCAGGGGGCCTAAATGACTGCCTTGTGGTATTCCAGAAGATGCCAAAACTTTTTTGGACAAGTGGCCTTGAAATTTTACGAATTGGGTTCGATCGCAGAGGTAAGACTGGAGCCAGTTAAGAAGAGAACCGGAAATACCAAAGTTGCGAAGTTTTAGAACCAAAGTTTGATGGTCAACTCGGTCGAAAGCCTTACTAAAGTCCGTATAGACCGCGTCAATTTGGTTCCCTTTTTCCATTTCACAGAGCACAGTAGAAACTAGTATCATGAGGTTGGTGGAAGTCGATCTACCCCTACGAAATCCATGTTGTTCCTCATTAAGAAGGGGGTCGATAATGCGAGTAAGATTATCACAAACTAGCTTCTCGAAGAGTTTGGGGATAACAGATAAGATAGCAATTCCTCGATAGTTATCGACTGAACGTTTATCACCACTTTTGAAAATAGGTGTGAGGTATGAGGATTTCCAGAAAGACGGGAAGACACCAAGAGACAGGGATTTATTGAAAACCATGTGCAAAGGGGTGATTAATTGGTCTGCACATTGGAGCACGAAGAAAGGAGATACTAGGTCCGGGCCAGGTCCTTTGCCAATCTTTAGTTGCAGAATAGCATTAGTAATAGCCTGCCTTGTAAGGACAAACCCTTCGATAAGAGATCTGGCAGCGTGTCTCGTAGTGAAAGTAGGGATCTTCGGAGAGCAGTAAGTGTTTTGAAAATGGTCGGCGAATAAGCTACAAATGACTTGTGGACAAGACGAAACCGTGTTACCACGAAACATAGAACAAGGATAGCCAGTGGTTTTACGTTTTAAATTGACGAAATCAAAGAACTTTTTCGGGTCAGTGAGTATTTTTTCCCCCATTGAATTAACATAGAGCTCATACGCCTCGCGAGATTTGATGGAAAATTCTTTGGATAGCTCATCATATAATCTTATTTGATCCTCCTGGAGAGAGCCTCCATTTTTGATTGCTTTATATAATTTGTTTCTATGGTTTCTGAGCCGCCTTAAATCATTGTCAAGCCAAGGTTCGGAGAGTTTTTTCTTCTTCTTCAGCTTTGGTACAAATTTGTGGATGGCGTTAAAGATTATTTTGTAAAAAGAAGACAACATTTCGTCTAAATCTGATGCCGATAGAGCACGTGTCCAGTCAATTGTGTCCAAATAGTTTTTAATGCTTAAGTAGTCAGCATTTAGAAAATCAAATACAATTTCATTATTGTATGACTGGGTGAAAGAAATATCTGTAGTGGATAGCTCAATTGTAAAAGCGGAGTGATGCAGGGTGTTAGAGAAAAGATTCTCGGCGTCAATAGTTGGACTAACCACCACTTCGTCATAAAAATCTGAGAAGATAAGGTCTAACCAATTGCCATTTTGGTTAGGGATAGGGATAATTTGTTGTAAATCATTGCCATAAAACGTACTTATGAGGTTAAAGTCAATTGAATCGCTAAGGTTAATTGGAAGAAGGCGGTTATCATTTTCGTTAGGAATAAAACTGATTTTTGGACGATTAAAATCACCAAAAACAATTATTTTGTCTTCTTCGTGCAAGGAAGCTGTTACGGCAGATATCACGTCGCATACGTCATTGTAAGTAGTTTCATCGGAGTTAGGAGGGACATAAAAGATACCAATGTAGAGGTAATGCTTATCGAATAAAACTCTGACGAATTTATGTTCGAAAGATTTATGAGAACTGGTCACAACGAGTTCGCTGGGGAGGGTATTGTGAATTGCAATAAGAACACCACCACCTCTTGAAACGCCTGTAAAAAGGTAGTCGCGATCAGCTCTATAGATGGTCCAATTACTGTCAAGAATTTCTTCGTTAGCGTGTGAGTCGTTCAACCACGTTTCGGCGATCGTTAATATATTAAAATGGCAAGATTTCGCGTCAATAAAAAGTTTATTTAATTTGCTTCTCATACCACCGCAATTGTGGTAAAGAAACCTAGGGTAACTAAAAGTAGCTTTCATGTTAGGAGAAATATTTTTTCTGGTCATCGCGAGATTTTTGTATCGCGAGATTGTCCATCAATATCGTACATACATAATGAAACATCCCACAACGTCATATTTGATTTATCTCACTTATGGAAAACTGTACCATGAATCAAATAAAGTTTTACTTCAATGATATTTAACGGGATAAAAAAATCAAACTATTCTTTACGAATCGAACGAATGCATACAGCCTCAATTTATGTTAAGTAGAACAAGTCAATTCACCTAAATCACCATAAATCGTTTATTTTTCCATTCTCTCGATAACGCCTTTTATGATAACATTAAACCATCTATGATTAATCATTGTGAACAACGCATCTGTGAGTACAAAATGATGGCAGTCGCGTGATTTGAATATCCGACAATCTCGTATCGAATTGCAATAAACCGTTACTTTTTTTGAACGAAATTGAATGTCTGCGTTTATCATAGAATTTTCGTCAAATCCATTCAAAATATACATTTAATGATCGCACCTTGGCTATACGATTGTATAGTTCCTATGTTTAGACTTAGGATTTATTGCCGTGCAGTGAGTGCAACAATAAAATTCGAAAAATTCGAAAAAGTGCCTTGGCTGGAAATCTTATTTTGGAAACAAATTTCATTGTCTATAAATGTTGAAACCATTAAGAGTGCGTTATGGGCTCTCGTCGGGAAACGGCGAAAGAGAAAATTACTACTGCTGCCAAGAATGTTTCAATGATTTTACCGTAATTTTTGTTGCAGTGTGGTGCGTGTAGTTAGTGAGCATTTATTTGCTACGGCATTGCTGCATATATGTCAATTACAAAGTTTATCGTTATTTGAAGAAATCGGTAAACTAAAAACATCGTGTTTCCATTTATTAAAACTAAAATTCAATTTGATTCACGTTCAATTTATTAATAATTTCAATTCTACATCATTTTAAGAGTAAAATGCTCGGTATTAATACGATAAATACGAAGGGTGGCTGATAAGTCCGCAGATAGTCCGTCACTGATAACACCAATTGGGTGACTCATTGCCGAGTATAAATAAAAGGTTTTTTTTACATTTTGTTTTTCATTAACAGTTCATCCCTTGAGCATGCACCAACATCATGTCAACTGAAACTGGAGATTCTTGCGATTTCGAGTATTGCGTTGTTATTTAATAAAGGATATATGCCGAAAGAAATTTTTGAAGAAATGTAGTCAGTACTTCAGGATTCTCCATCTTTATATCCGAGGGTGAAAAAATGGACCCGGTTATTTCAACAAAGAAGAGAGACGTGTGAAGCGGCCCAGTGGCGGTTGTGACCGAAGAAAATGCCCAAAAATTCGAAAAATTAGCACTGGCTAGCGATTAGTACTACTGAATTAAATTATGGCAGGTAGCAGAAGATACAACAGATTAGCAAAGAACGATTTGGAAAGATTTTACATGGACACTTGCATCTGAAAATAATTTTTGCGCGTTGGGTACCGTGAACCCTGGCACCGCTTGACTAGCAGCGGCTATTGGAGAGTTGTACAGATTTTTTTAAGCTGTGTGTGTGTGATTTGGATAAAATTTATAACCGTATCGTTGATGAAACCTGAATTTATCAGTAGAATCCCGAGTTCAAACAAGAGTTGATGCAGTGAACAAAAAGGAGCTGAGAGCTTAGTTTTATTCAGTCCAGGAAGTAAATGTTAAATATGTTGTTTTCCACTCTCATTTTATGTCTCGTGTTTTTTTAACTAGTTGAGTCAAGTCGTTAGTTTTTATTTGAAACAACACTAAATTGCACATGCAGCACTAGATTGCACATTGCCAAAAAATATGCGTGACATTTTAAAGCAAATATTTCACTAGTTCAATATGCTGCGAAATTTTATTTTAATTTAGTTTTTGAATAATATACATACATTAGTGAACGACATTATCGATTGGAAAGTATGTTGTGCAAACAAAACTTTTGTCTATTATGTTGAAGATAATATCGAGAGTTGAAAGACATAGATATGCAAGAGAATGTGACCCAATAGATATTCATATAATAGATAATGAAATGAACATACATATATTTGATGAGCCAAATTTGTAATTTATGAGTTTCTAGTGCTGCTAGCTATAAATTTTCTCGCTAAGTTTTTTTTATTACTACTCTGAAAATATACCTTTCGTTTTTAAGTTGAAGTATCTTACGTTTTTATAAAAAATAAAAAAATAAAAATTTTTTATAAATGCAATACGTTTTAATTAATGCAAACCTGCGAGTGTACGAACATTCTGTCGAAATATTTTTCATCTATTCTATGAAGAATACCAGTGTTAACACTCAATCTAGTTAATATTTCACTATGTCCGTTAAGTTTCCGCGGCAACAATCACATTGAAGCCTGGAGAGCTCAACACGTGCTCACCTTTTATGTTGAAACTTATTTGCAAATAACATTTAGGTTTCCAAAAAGATAATATTTCTAGAACAGAATTGTGAAATTAAGTTCAAGATGAACTTAATTTCACTTAACTTAATTTGTATAGATATATGAGACGATGAAAAGAGAGAGAAAAAAAAATATAATGAATTTAAATGGAATTTAAATCCCTTTAATGGAATTTAATTTCCCTTTAATGGAGCACTTCATTCAGAGACTCAAACTCAAACTTCATCAAACTTTGCTTCAATAGTTCCCTGCTTTTCTCCCTATGACCTACTGACTATTAATTTTCTAGCTACCGACCATTATTTTTCCGCAAAGACACTTTAATACTGAGCAGAAAAATTCACAGCATCTTTAAATATTTTCTTTCTTTATTAATACCGATCAGCTTGTCGCTAAACGACGAATTTTCTTAGTTTGCTGGAGTGGAGTGGAGAGGATTGGACCTGAGACTCACTGCAAAATTTAGAAATGACAAATTACCCATATTTCTTCGTTAATTAGGTATTAAAATTAGATTATGTGTCACACAATGCAGACTGCTAAGTTCTCGATTACAGATGTGCAGCATATTTGAATCTAGCTGTGACTTGCAATACTACAACATTCTCTTTTTAGCGAGTCATTCATTTCGAAGCAGTTAGTGGGTTGGCCAACAAACAAGAATCCTAGGCTAACTATGTCTGTTTCCAGCTCCTCAACCAAATTATTATCAGTTTAATCTGGCTCGGGTTAACACCTCTTCTCTTATTGTCAAAGTCAACTGAACTTTGTTCAGTGAATATATTAAAGAATTTGGCCCTAACTAAACATGAGTCTACAATATAAGCAACTGCCAAAACCGACCGACTTATGAGCAAATAAGGTACTTTTTTACATACTTTTTTACTTATGACCATTAGTGCCCGCATAGTATATGAGCGGACATATGTCAAATCGTATCTGATCCAGCAATTGGGCAAAAAGTTGCCCAATGTGCATGCCACTTTTCTGGCAGCTCAGAAAGTTGTGTTTGGGTGCAACATACGCTTTGCATGATTAGCCTCGGCGCATATGCATCGCCGCCTAACCAGACTCATGAACTTTTGACTGATCCGTTTGCTATAGTCACGAAAAAACGACAAACACAGCACTTCCACCGAAAACCGACATTATACGGTGCGGATTGTTTTCCTTTTCCTTTATTCCAAATGGCTCCAGAAAAACTAAATCAGTCACCACTTTATGGTTTCTTTAGGTATCTAAGGAGGTCATTTGCATTTAAATATTATTTTAATATTCCGTTGTAAGAAATAATGTCTATCTGGGGAAACTGAATCAGATTTACATAGCTGCACAACGTTTGTTTGGAAATTCGCTATCAAAAGAGCTAAATTTCAATTTGATTAAAAGCCAAAAGTGAGTAGCTGAGGTTTCTGATCTCTGGTGAAACAAATCCGGAACAATATTTTCCGGTTCTTCCTTTTTTCAAAGTGATATCGCGTTCATTCAGTTTCTAATTAAAAATAACTACTATGCTGATATTTTATTTTGCCACCATTCCCGTTAAATCTTCCTAGGACTCCAACCCAGGGGCGGATTTGCCACTAGGCCCGGTAGGCCCGGGCCTAGAGCGGCGAATTTCGGGGGCGGCAAATTTTATATTTTTTTTTGGGACGGCAAATTTTTTTCTTCTGTCATATACATATATCTGAGTGGAATGAGCCTCAAGCCGACCGAATTTTCTAAAAAAAAATCAATGCTCGTAAAAATTCACCTCTGATGATTTTTTTCGGACATTGAAAAGTTTGACTTATAATAGGCGCGTTTTTTTGCTCCCCTATCCATAACAGAACAATGCTTACCAGTGCAGACGCATTTGAAACAACAACAATTCCTGTTATGGATAGGGGAGTTGTTGTTGTTTCCAATGCGTCTGCGTTGTTCTATTATGGATAAGGGGAGCAAAAAAACGCGCCTAATATAATGAACGAAAAGGGCGGCAAATATTTCTGAGGCCTAGGGCGGCGAAATGGTCAAATCCGCCCCTGCTCCAACCTGTGCTTTCAATCAAGAATCTTTATTTTTTCCACACATGAAGGGCAGTATAATTCTCTTTAAGCTTGATGTCTTTAAATCTGCTAGCCCTGAAGGTTTTCTGCCCCTCCGACTAAAATGCTGGATTTCTTTCTTAGTTAAGCCTCAGGGGAAATTATTTTACTTGTCTATTTACACAAACTTTCAGTCCACACTTTAAAAAGAAAATTTTTTTATCTCATCCACTACCAACCAACGTCTCTCGTTTCGATTCTATGAAAGCTATTTGAATTCTCGTGAATTCAAAATTACTGATGTATATTGAGTCGTATAATCTTATTAATGAGCGTCATGGCTTTTGTTTTGAGCGCTCCACGGAAATTTTTTCCCTGGGAGACTAAACCGATGTTTCATTAATTTTCGTGAAACAATGTTATAATTTTTTGCTTTTTCGATAGTTCAGAGTCTGAGAGAAGCGAATCAGACGTCCACATTACCAACGCCAGGGTATCGTAAGGTATTGTTCTTTCTTCAACTTTCTTCGTTTATTTATAAATAGTCTCCTTTCCTTAAGCCTATTAGCTTTCAGCATACCCAGGTAAACTAAGCTGGACTGGTCAAATTTTCCAAATTATGAACAGTTCTATCAATATGATCTATGATTTTTTCATCGAAGTAACAAATACTTTCGCCATCAAAAATAGAGCTCAACTTCAATGCTCTCAGACACGTATTTCAGAAGCACTTCCATATATGAATTTAGGGAGGTCGCACTGCTTAAGCCGAGTTAAGCAAACTCCAACGCAAAGCTTTCAAGCTTGTTTGTGATGAAACTATTACACTACGTGTTGAAACTCTAGATCATCGACATAATAGTGGTTGCATTTCTCTTGTTTGTCACTCTTAATATGAATATTATTTTAAAGAAGTATAAAGTTTATTTTTTGTAGAGCACTTCTTACGCGCAATGCTCGAGCCTATCTCTCTCTCTCTCCCAATCTTCAGGTCAGCGGCAGTCAAATAATTAAATTCCATATTTTGCTTCTTATCTAGATTGTTAAAAATGTGGAGCAGCCTACCTTCTGTTGTTTTGGCTTCCGTGTACAAACCACACATGGTTAAGCAAATCGTACATTGTTATCTACAAACTCGACCCTTCCTCCAACTCAATATTAACACTGGAAAGCAATTTTTAAGTAGGCAGGTAGGTTAAAGTAGCTGCTGATCGACCGAAGACTGCCGACACATAGGCACAAAAGAGGCCAGCTGTAATGCTACTCACTCCTTATCACTAGGGTCAAGAAACCATCAGATTCCTTTGATAGACCGCACTGTCCTTTTTAAATCGACCAGGGATATTTTGGTCAGATTTGTGAGATTTTTCCCTAATGGCCAATTTGACTGATGAAATCGGTATTCCTATTGTGAAGGAGCATGGTACCTTCGATAACAAGGTACGAAGCCTCGTTAGTTCATCGGCCTCACAGTTGCCCTGAAAACCCCTATGTCCAGGAATCCAAATCAATTGTAGTAGCGAATACCTCGACACCTCTCTAAGAGATGCACAGCATTCAGCGACAATCATGAACACTGTACAAGGACTAGCAAGAGACTTAAGAGCCGCTTGGCTATCTGTGAAAATATCTGTGAATATATCAATTGAGTCCGAATATTCGATTACACAGAAGCCTGAAAAATAGCTGCAACTTCCAACTGAAATCCACTACAATGACCTGGCAGACAGAAAGATAGCTTAAAATTCACCGCGGCTGACTATACACCACTCCTGACTCTATTGTTAAGCTTTAAGCCATCGGTGTACACTTTGATAAGCGCACTTTCTAATATGACACCATCATGCGATTCATCCCTAACAGGAATGCGAGCTATGAGCTCCAAATCTAGTAGGACGTGCAGAGTTTCACAATTGGCTCAAATCCTGCGATGTAAAGCCAAGTAACGGTACAAGGTTGCAATCCCCGATTCGCCTCTATGGCTTTTTACAGCAGGGAAATGCACTGAAAGCCTTCCACGCTCTTTCTGCCATATTGTAGCTAAATAGTAACTTCGAGTCAAGGACGAGCTTCAATATTTCTACCTATTCCTAGGTAGATTCCTGCCTTTGAAAAAGGGATTCACTAAAAAGAGTAGTATGTAGCTGTGAAATAAGTTTTTTATTTATATATATATATATATATATATATATATATATATATATATATATATATATATATATATATATATATATATATATATATATAATTACATATATATATATATATACAAATATATATATATATATATATATATATATATATATATATATATATATATATATATATATATATATATATATATGTATATATATATATATATATATATATATATATATATATATATATATATATATATGTATATGTATATATATATAAATATAAATATAGAAAGATTTTAGGGTAAGTAAGAATTCGTTGCTTATTTTCATTATGAAATATTATAATATGAATATTTGATGCTAGTCTTGGTATGAAAATGCTTATTACTGGCCACTCTTTGCTAGCAACGCAGCCAGAAGTTTATATATCTGATTTGATTTACATTAAAACAACAACAACAGGCCTGTTGCTCATAAGCACCAATTTGTGCTGTAAATTTTCTACTATTCTGGTGACGGTGTCAGGGCTCAAATCATGAAGAAAAAAATCTTTGCCTACTCTTAGGCTCTCAGTGCCCACAAAGAGTTAAACATTTCCAAAACGAAACAACCATAGATCAACAATCTATGTTGCGTAAACAGATATAATTTTTTTATTCTTGATTAGAAAGCTTGTTATGTAAGACGAGTCGCAGATGCGATGAATTATTCTTTTCATACTTTGTTTGCCTCCAACTTGTCATGCTTCTAAAAAAAATTTCTGAAAATAAGATGACACCATTTTAGGAACGAAAACTTCTTCAAATGTGAGTAATGGAGATTTTTATGCGAATTTCATTAAAATGCATATAGGTGTTAAATCAATGAAGAAATACTATTGTATTTTTCAAAATGTGATCTATATAATAAAATCTATCAGCATTAGGTCAACGAACTTTTTCCCCACAAACTTTTCAGCTCCCGCAAGGATTATAATTCATGAAATATTATTTCACTGCTATTTAACTTGCAGTGTAGTATTTATAGCTTTATAAACAAAACGAAGAAGCTCTTAACCGCTCATTCTACTAAACATTAATTATTCTTTCAACCTCTACGATAAGAGTCAATATAGGATGTATAAAATAAATCAAATATACCTTAGTGAATAGAAATTCAAAGATGCTTCTATTCTTGTAGAATCCATTTAGGCTCGATTTTCAAACGGTTCTTTCCGACCTACCTACATATTTAATTAACAAACTTGGTACGTCCGAAAATTTCCACAATCTTCAGTCATGCTAAACATACAGTGCGAAATATATTTTTTCCAGCATCATATTAAGTAAATCATTCATCAATCAAAGGATGCATCTGTTCATGATAGAAGAGCATTGTTCGTCTTAACTTCAATTATTCGAAAACAATAGAACACTACTGTAACACCCTAAGACTTTTTTGCATAAGATTTACACGCGGCTACTAAAACTCTTAAGTCTCAATTCGCTTTCCTAAATAGTACGAGTACTCATATGTACTAGACATGATTATGTTCAGCCAGACATGCTAAGCACATAATTCGAGACAACGGATGCCAACAGCAGCCATAAATTCTCAGATACCTTACGGCAGTAAATATTGTACACCTGACCTGAACTTCTTGTATCAGCCTTCTAGAGTTGCGCTGCACGGTTGGCTAGTGTATAGAATACAGTTTGCTAATCGTTTTCAAAGAGTTTGGCATTAATCATTGAATTTTATGTTAACAGTATAAATCCACATCATTTCACTCATAGCGTTAGATTAACGATTGAGGAATGTCTGTACAATAGTTAATGTTAATATTTTTTTTTTTTGTGAATTGAATGTTAGTACAGGACATGCCTAGATTTTCAAAGATAAGTATTTAAAAACAATTATGTATGTATGTACATTTTGATTGATGACTATCGAAGCTTGATTCAATTTGGAAATTCATAAATCTGTTTTACAAGCGCACTTGCTAGAATCAGCAATAATTTATTCTTCAGTATTTCGAAGATTCATTGTTTCTATTTTTCCGCAAAACAAATGATTGAGCGATAGAAAATGAACAAGCCTACGGTATAACCGTTTCTGCCTACGAACTTCCAAAAACTAATAAAGTTGTTTCGCTTAGACCATGGCAAAATCGAAATTACTCACACCAGCTCTGTGAATATATGTATGTATGTGCCAAAAGGAAGTTTAAAAAAACATACAGAACTGCGGCTACAAAGCTACGGCAATCCCAAGATTTATGCCGCAAACCTCCACAAGCCAATTCGCAATATTCATTTTAGTGAACTTCAGATTTCGTGTACTCTTAAGCATTTTATTACACCTGGGTGGCATGCATATTTCGCATGAATGGGCCAAGCTAGGTCTAATCTTTCGATAATGCTACATTACCTGGACCATAGTTTCGCATGTAATTATCTAATTAGCTTTCAATAGCTCCATTCCAGGAGCCTGAAATTACCAAAAAATAGCTTATCATTTAAGAATCGGTTACGTTGGCAATTAAAACATTATCATTATTCTGGATGTTTTATGCTACCGTCAGTTGGCATTATGGCATTAAGATGTTTCACGAAAAATCCGGAAATAATATAAATTTAATTAAGAGCATTTAGATAAAGCGGTAATAAAACAGGCCTACAACTCCATTTCGCGATGAACAGTTCCCATCGTAGGTTATCGTTGAGTCATTTGAATTTCGCCGCAAGCAAAATGCAGAATTGTAGCCAGACATGTCAGAAGCACATTAGCCTCCTTGAACAAATTTGATTGTTAGTAAAATTTGGGTTGTTCGCAAAACGGCTAAAGAAATCAGTAAAGCACTTTTTGAAGTCATTTTAGGAAACATTACGAAGAGTGATTACATGAACCTAGCCAAATAAGTATAACTTTGGAGGTCATGGTGCTTATTCGAAATGTTTTAGCTACATGTGCTCGACTAGAAATTTAAATTTGCAATTACCAAAGAGTTGTTTGTAAATCGATTTTTAATGCAACACAATGTTAAATGTAAATGCTAGTGAGCTAGAAAAATAATGTTAGCATTCTAAAAATAGTAGTATAAATCTATTTCTGGTCCTAGTTGGATAAAATTGAACAGTTGGATAAAATTAAAAGGGAAATCTGTCACAAAAAATTAGGACAGTATTTTAATACACAATGTTCCAATTGAACTACTACGAAATACCCAGTAGCGTTTTGAGCATTTCAAAACTGACTGAAACTCTTAAATCCACATTCTTATGTGTACGGAACTTTACGCCATTTTGGCACATGTGCCCTAATTTTCTAAATTATGTTCGCCGAGAATTTTTGGTGCATGTAAAAGACCTTAAAAGATGGTGATTTCATCCGCAAAAGTTGGGCTATGAAAAACTAAGATAACACTAGGCGCGTTTTATTATACATCCAGAGTAGTGCAGGATATCGATTTGCACACGAAACAACAGCAACATCCAGAGTACAAACACTTGTGAATTCAGTGGAGTTCGTACTCGTGCTCTCTGTGGAACGTATTTCGAAAAGTCATATCAACTGGAATAGTTGGAATTTTCAAAAATTTCCATGTCACCCTGGCAACCAGGATAAATAGTCATACATTTGAAAACGGCGTTGGTTATATGACAGCTCAAATTTTGAAATGACAACTGACTGACTGAAAAAAACTCGCGTGCTACTCTGGATAGTTTTATTATGCATCCAGGATACCTACTACACTCTGGATGAAAATAAAATGCAGCTACTGTTAATCGAAGAATCCTGCCGAAAGACACTATACTCACAAAGCAGCCAATGTTCCAGAATCATCTGGAATCTTTAAAAAACTGCGCAATACTTTTTAACTTAATAAAGGATAGTTCAGTGAAGCTTGAGAGAAAGGATGTTCCGAGTGAGGCTATTCTTCCCCTAAAAAAAGCTATACCCTGGCATAAGAATCGTTGTACGTACCGCAACATACCAGGACACAGCGAAGGGCACTACGAATTCAACTTAACAGCTGCCTAGTCCAGCGTGCTTCTCCACACTGTTTTGTGATAAAACAAGAAGATTCTCCAGCCATAGACTTCTCAGCGTTCTCAATGTACATTTTTCTGATGGCTAGTTTGACCGATGGTACTGGAGTTCCTATGAAGAAGGGACATGAGAACTTTGGTAGCAACGCGTCGAGCTTTATTAGTTCGTCGGCCATACAATTTTCTATTTCTCAATGTCCATCGCCGAACCTCTCAACATCGTCCTAAGAGATGCACGGCATTCAACAACAATTCTAGGAAACTGCATAAGGATAAGAATGGGAATTTATAGCCGCTTGTCTATCTATGAAAATACCAATGTTAACTCCGAGTATTTGATTACACAGAAATTAGTCGACAGTCTGAAAAATATCATTTATCTCCACCTGAAAGCAGCGCCTGCCTGAGGGACGAGCAAACAGCCTCAGAGTCAGCTGGATCATCTCAGTCATTCCTACTAGGGATACAGGTTGTAAACCTTAAATTCAGTAGAGTGTACAGCTATGAAGTCAACGTCTACTGGAGCGGAAACACCCTCAAGTTAAAATTTAGTATAGCATCACTCTGTTCTGGCCGTTGCCAAACTCCAATGCAGTCGGGAAGTAGCAAGGTTGAGATAGCTGTAAGATTGAAGATAACTGTAAAAGGGAACGAAAGATAGCACATAGGACCATTGTGGCGAAAATCGTGACCAAACTTCCCACTTCTTCAAGCACCAAAAACAATTACATATAATAGTATAGGCTCAAACACAGCGGTATAAAGCGATGCAAACCCTGATACACTCTTATGTCTCTTTTGCACTATCAAAGTCCAGCGAAAGACATCTGCGCTCTTCCTTTTATAATTTCGTTCCATAGTTATTTTTAGTTGAGGTAATATATTTACTGCCCTACTAAGCGCAAAAGCGGTATCTAAAAAAAAATCGAAAATCTGATTTTTATAGCATTAGAAAGCTTAAACAATACGCAGCTAATGAACTCAGCCTTTTAATGGTATCTTATTTTAAACATATGGAAAACACCTTAAGAATATTTTCTAAATCTAAGTACCCGATGTATCCATGATTCATATACTGCTCACCGAGAAAAGTGAAGTAAGGAGAATCCTCCACCAGCTCCAAACGAATCCAGTTCCTCGTCGCTTATTTCAGTTTTACCTTCAATTACTAAGGAAATTAGAGGTATATCAATATTACTACTTTTACAAAACTTCAATTATCTCGAAACTCGCTTTCATTGAGATACCGCTTTTGCGCTTAGTAGGGCAGTTTATGTGTTTACGTTTTAGCACACTACCTTCACATTCAAGCGACATTCTCTCCTTCAAGAGAATGATTTAAGATTGACAGATACTTTGCTGACACTACTATGACTCTGTTGTCCGATTTAGAAACCACTATGCAGATATTTCTCATTTGCCTAGATTTATAGAGCAGCGTGTAGCTAACAATGGAGCCACTACGATGTCCTATTTTTATTCGACATTTCTGTTAAAATCGTCAACCTCTCCAACTTAGAAAACTGGCCATGATTGGTTTTATAAGTATGCAACATAAATAAAACGTTAGATCTATGCAACATAAATAAAATGTAATTCCTGTAAGAGGTTGCGAGCATCCAACTTATTGTTTAAGATTTTATATAAGAATATGGCCTCATGGCAGGTTCTACGAACCTCAAGAGAGCTCATATTTAGCACTGAAATGACATAACATAACACATCCAGACTGTTATTCAAACAGTAATCATAAAAACTATTCAGATTGAACTGAAGAGTTAACATATCAGAACTAGATGAAATGCTTTTGAACATTTTACAGTCATCAGCAAATTATAGAAATTCAACATTGTTGAATACTAAACTTATATCATTTATAAATAATGAAAATAAGAGCGGACCTAGATGAGAACCGTGGGAGACTCCCGAGGATTGGAAAAATTTGTTTGAGTAATTATTGTCAATTTTCACTACAAGCGATCTACCTCTCACATTGTCACACAATCAATTAAATAATGGACCATGGAAACCAAAATTCAAAAGTTTCCTAAATAATAGCTCCTGATTGATTTTGTGAAACGCTTTGGTAAAATCGGTGTATATCGAGTGCACCTGATGTGAGGACGCAAAAGAGTTGAAAATATAGCTCTGATAAGTAGCAAGATTTGTGTTGACAGATTTCCCACTACAAAAGCCATGTTGATTAGGTATGATTAAAGGTCTTAAAATCGATGTTAAGTGATCAGTGACGAGGCTCTCAAATATTTTTGGAATTGTGGATAACAGACAAATAGGACGATAATTACAAACCTCAGATTTATCGCCAGACTTAAAAATTGGAATCACATAGCTACATTTCCATATTGAAGGAGAGATACCACCTGACAGTGATTTATTGAACAGATGTAAGAGAGACAAAGCCAAACTGCTTGCGCATTTTTTCAAAAACTTTGGAGGTATGCCGTCAGGCCCGGCGCTTTTACTAACATCTAAAGACAAAAGCTTTTTCATTAATAAATCAAGACCAATTGTATAATCAAAAAGGTTGAGTTAAAATACGGTGGAATGTAGTTATTAGCAGCCGGCGAATAGACTCCGGAAAATGCATAGCAAACAAGTTAGCTATTTCTGATTTTGAAGAAGATTGAATACTATCCAGGTGCATATTATCCGGAAGCGCTGCATCTGACTTACAGGATTTAACATAATTAACATAACATATTTTTTGGTATCTGAGACTCAATTTTATAAATATAAACTTCAAAATCAGCCCTCGACTTGGTTTTACATAATTTCCTCAGATTCGAAAATGCAAGATTTTTTTTAGATTAACATACTCGAATTTTTTTTGGAACTCTCTCGCATTCTTTGTCGCTTGCCTCAACATTTCCATTTAAATAAATTCTTTAAATAAATTCTTTACTCGTATTCCATAGAGCGTTGTCACCATATTAATTTAAAAATGTTTCAGCAACACTTTTATACATAAAGAAGTAGTGCAGCAGAACCACCCGCATATGCTGTTTTGATGGAATACTAGTTAAAAGTTGCAGTCAGAATACAAGTTCAAAGCTTACAAACATACTTTCAAAATAGCTACGAAATTGTTCTGCCAAACACGAGAAATTCAACATGGAAACACTTTTTGAAAAGAGCGAAAATGACTTCTTTCTATTATATTCATATTTAGTTTGACTCAGGGTTGAAGTAGGTAGATGGTACTTCACTCAGATTCAATTCACATGAAAATTTGGAGTAATAAGTCCCACAACTCACTTTAGCCTTAGTTATCAAGATTCAAACCATAATCCGCACACGCTAGAAACCGGTACTTGCACGAACTCACCATATCTGATTTAAATTATCAACAGTTATCGATACATCTATTGCACAGCTAACTTTGCAAACATATTTGCAAAGCATGTTAAGTTTGCGAAACATATTTAATCTCAAAAATAAAGCATACTACATTCGTGAATTGTGTCACAAAAGATTGTCTACTTGTTCTAAAACTTGGTCACAAACCAAGAATGTATCGTTGTTCTCAAAACGCAGGTCAAATTTTCTACTATCTAAAAATCTCCAATCAAATATAAATTCTACGAATGACACTACCCAAAAAAAATCTGATAAAAAGTGTAGACACACATATAAGTGACAAAAAAGTCATCAGATGGAAATCAACCAACGCATAGTTTTATTAAAAGCTTGTACAGATTTCAAAAACTAGTTCTTTCAGTGATTATCATTCAAACTTTCTAGCACATGAGCTAACTTCATTCATTCAAATTTTGTTCCATTTTGCAAAATCTCTGTCTCAAAGCTCTAATTTTATAAATACAAAATAAATTATAAGGTATATCAAAAATATTTTAATGATCAGTAGATAATCCATTTTTAGTTAATACTGCTTTATTCGTGCTAGTTCTTGCTTTTTCGAATGGCCTTAGCATTTCTGAATTGTTTTCAAGCATACACGCAAAAATACCAATGTTAAAAAATGCGTGGAAAAAGATCTACCAGGCAAATATATTTTTTTTATGCCGGGAGCGAAAATCGAAAAGAAAAACTCTTAATATCAAACAAAAAGTTTACAATTTTGACAAATCAATATTCTTTGAAATTAACATCACTGAAAAATGTTGCTCTAATTTTCCTAGCTACGTTTAATAGATTTGAATAGCTCTGGAACCGTTAAAACCAAATTATCAATATCAAACAAGGCATCGCAAACTGTTCATAGCAGTACACTCTAAACACTAGAAATTCCACAATCCTATGGTATTTTTCTATAAAAAAAAATTTCCACACCTATTTTTCGTACCCGTTTCGGTCATAACTACATTAATATTGGGCTAATACGCCAATTTATTGCGTCAGTGTTTGGATCAGCACACAGATGCAGTACGTTTATGCCTTTGATCCACTTTTCAATAATACATAAAAGCACAGCATTTCCGCTACAATACAAATCGAAAGAATCTGATTTCATTGGCCATTGAACAAACAAGCTGCTACACATGTTAGCATTTGCGATTTTTCGCCATAAAACTCGGAAACCGTAATGTTAATAGCCTAAGAGTTTTTTTTCCCAGTTGTTTATGAACATAGCCTAAAGAGATTATTACAGATACATCTGGGCAATGAACAAATGTTGAAAAGTTGCAAAAGATACAAGTACACTTTTGGTTTGAAATTAATAAACAAAAAATAATAATTCATTTTTGAATTACGCTTAGATTGGTGTATCACGCGTAATTAACTATTTTGCATTATATTCTGTACTATCAGTTCATTCAACTCCACTGTAGGTTGTGGAAAACTACGATATTTAACTGATATGGATCGCAATCAAATCGTTACTTGTATTTATGCTATTGCCCTCCTATGCTTAAAGCATAAGTTCAAATGAAAAATATTAAACAGTTCTAACTAATGTTTATCTTTTTCCCTCCTACAAACAAACGCTTCAGACAGCTAACGATTCAGCTCCGTATTGAATTCGATTTCACGTGAAACATACATACAATTTTTTTCCAACAAATTTGTATGCAAAATTTTACGTGGAATTTGTTTTGGGCTAAAATTTAGTAAAAGTGGTACTGACTTCTTTACGAGAAAAGTTACTTTCTTCATGCAGATGTCATTGCCATTTAACATGAGCGCAGATTGAGGAGACGGAATGTGGAGCCAAAGACTAACATGTGATGTCAATATTGGTTTGAATTCGAAATTTAAGTGTCCCGATGTATTGTCAATAAAAAAAATCAAATGAAACTTAAAATACTGGACATTTTACATGTCATTACACATAGCTGGCAGCTCCCACCAAAATCTGTTTAAAATAAGGTCCAGCTACTAAGTGAATTTCATCAGAATCAGATGACTAGATCAGAGTTTTCAAAGAGCAGTTTTTTTTTTTCGTGATTTTCAAGATGGCGCCACTGCCACAGGATACTAATGTTCTTCGAATGAACTTCATGACAAAATTCATACAGTATATGGGCCTTGAAACAGATAGGAGTACGTGTGGCAGAATTCAAGTGGTTCTGATCCGCTAGAACTTTCGACTTTTTTGACTGAGGCAAAGCTCGTGATGTGGAATTAATTTTGTAGATTTTATTTTACTTTTTGCATTGACACAGTTTCATGAATTTTAGTTTTCAATATGCACTTAAACAACGTTAAAAAAAAAACTAGAGAAGCCTGAAGAAGCCTGAAGAAGCCTGTAACAAAAACTAGAGATAGATGAATGTATAATAAAATGATAGATCTGACCTGTTTTTTCCAAAGTTTACGAGGAGACACTGCCTCCTTTGCCTCTTCTAAGGAGCCTCCATTGACTATGAAACCACGAATTTTCACTCAAACGGTTTTGCCGCCGACAAAACCCGCCTCAGTCAGATTACTCAGTGAGTATTTTGTTGTTGTTTCCCAATCGCAGTGTGGCCCAGTCATTTTAGCATAAAAAAGGGGGTTCAACCTCGGAATGGGAGATAATAAGCTGAATTTTTGTGTATACCTTCATTTAGGGGTCCTCAAAGTTGCCTCAAAAGTCTCATAAAATCTCGTGTCTGCGTCGAAAATTATTCAAGGTCAAAGGTAAGAAAAAACAGTTTTTTGTGATTATCTTGGTTTCTATTGTTCCAATGATGTCAACACATAGGGTCGAAATTGTAGAACATACAATTTGCAACACATTTTATCTGAAACATTTTTTCATGCGCTCAACCGTTTTTCCGATAGAGGGCGGTAAGCGCGCGCACTCATCCATATGTACTGTAATGCAAGGTCAACCATGAATACCTGTGAATACTACCTTCAGTATTGAATTATTTGTATTATTTATTAGTAAATACATTGTATTTAATAGCATTTTACCTATTTTTAAACAATAATGGTGCCAATTAGCCAAAAAAAAATTTCTCAAATCGATGTAATAAAAAGAAACTTATTGGTATGCTCATTGAAAAGTTTGAGAGTGTAAATATCACAACAAAGCACGCGAGAGATGATGCTGATGTTCTAACTATAGTAACAGCTATCGAAGAATCCAAACATGAGAGGACTGTCATCATTATAGGAGAAAACATAGATTTACTAGTTATTTGCATTGCACCCAATTACATAAAGAAGACATTTTCTTTAAAAAATTTGGCAAAGGCAATGTCAAAACACAAATATATTCTTCAACAAGTTTTAACAAATATCCCATTTCTAAAAAGCATGTTTTATTTTTACATGCATTCAGTGGATGTGATACAACTTCTGCGCTGTTTACAAAAGGAAAAAAAAAACTTTCATAAAAGCACTAGAACAACTTACCAATTTCGACGAGCTAGCTCAAGTTTTTCTAGAAGAAAACTGCCCTGTCTATCAATTATACGATAATGGCATTCGGATCTTACTAGCGATATACAATGCTCCAAAATCTAAGGATAATATCGATCATCATCGATATACTCAGTTCATTAAATCTACTGAACATAATAATAGACAAGTGCAGCGGCCCATCAGCATATAAACCGTGTCTATTAATAAGTTCAAAAACGGTTAGGGCAGGATTTAGAACCCCAGGAATGGGGTTGGGTGCACCAAAATGAATTCCTGGAGCCAATGACAACAATATTACCACCAGCTTCCGATGAATTACTGAATACTCTATTTTGTAATTGTAAGAATGGATGTGGTGCATGGTGCCGATGTAGAAAATCAGGGCTGCAATGCACTTTAGCTTGTGGCCTAATGGGCAAGCCTTGCCTCAATGCTGTTTCATTGCAAAGTGACTGTGAGCAAGAGAGTGCTTTTGACCATGAAATTCAGGAATGTCTGCAAATACCAATTCAAAGCAACGAAGATTATGACAATGATACAGAAATTCCCGAACGTCCAGAAGATGACGATGAAGAAGAAGAAAAGTAATACTTTTGTTATTTAAATTAAACAAATAATTCAAAACTGAAGGTTTCACGGTTGACCTTGCATTACAGTACATATGGCTGAGTTCTGCGTGCTTACCGTCCTCTAAAATGCTTCAGATAAAATGTGTCGCAAATTTTAGGCTCTACAATTTCGATCCATGTGTTGACATCATTGGAGCAATAGAAACCAAGATAATCGCAAAAAACTGTTTTTTCTTACCTTTGACCTTGAATAACTTCCGACGCAGACACGAGATTTTATGAGACTTTTGAGGCAACTTTGAGGACCCCTAAATGAAAGTATATACAAAAATTCAGCCTATTATCTCTCATTCCGAGGTTGATAGCTAAAATGACTGGGCTAGTGTGCAAAGATTTCTTTTGAAAAAAATTAAAATTAAATTAAAGTTCAGATACATTACATGAATCGAATCAAAATTCATCTTGAGTTCCCGATGATGAGCGTTTTCAATGACACAAGATTATGTGAATGGTTTCAGGACAGTAGAAAATGTATTCTTCGCAAAAATCAGGTTCAGCATTTTTCCATTCTTCTCGCCATTGCTGAATTTCAATAGACATAAAAAGCCACCGATTTCAATTCGATTCGATTCCAATTGTTGCATTTGGCTTCCCATAATACGTCTACACATAACTAAAAACGAATAAAACTTTAATGGTTTTCATTTTCTAAGAGAGAAATGAAAATGCATTTGAAGAGGGTCATAAATGAACACGAAAACTGCTTCAAATGTCAAAAAAAAAAAACTAATTTATTGTTCACTATCATTTTGTGCAATAGCAAATGTAGCTGACTTATTTTGACTTTAGACATCTGAGTACTGCATCATCGTATATAATTAGGCATGTAATGAAATGAAAGTTGGCCACATATGAATTTCATGGGTACCGAAAACCCGGATGCTTGCAAAATGTCACTGACACAGCTAAGAACTAATTATAATAACACATAAGAATGGTTGTGTCCGCTTCCGATTCAAAAAATTCTTGTAAACAGACTTACAAAATTATGATTTGATTTCGTTAAGTAAATTTATCTGGCGTTTTTTCGCAAATGAATTACCGAATGAATTTTTGAGAATATGCGAGAAAATAAACTTGGCAGAATTTTATATTTTCGTACATGTGTTTTAACATAACTTATAGTGTGTTTTGTTTTGCCATAATTTTCATACATATGTAAAAAAAGAAAACGTATATGTAGTTCACAATTTTTGCCGCGAATGGAAAGCTTTGAAAATGAGTTCTGTTAGTTTAACGTTTACTGATGTTTCCAATTTTTTTTATTTAACTGTGGTAAATTTATAAATCATCTCAGTTCTCTTATCGCTGCCATTTTGTTCACTAAACTGTGTGTTTTGTTCGAAATTAAAAGATATTAATAAGCTATTAATTAATCGATAACTTTTGAGCGTAGTTGCCTATACATAGCTAACACACAAAAACAAAAACTGTCCGGCTCATTCCATGTCAAAAATATGCAAACGGCATCATCAACACCATATAATTACTAGAAACAAAAAGCTATTAATGTCGTCTTTATCCACTGACATTAAAGACCGTATATCATTTCTTACTTATATAAATATATATATTACTATAAAGCCATATAAGCGTGGATACCTCATAAAATAATGGTTAATCATTACACACAAAGCTATTAGCTTCATTTAACGGAATAATAAAAATTTCGTGGATTTAGTGGTCAAGCCTAAATAAACTTGAATAAAACTTTTAATTTCACCGAAACGCTGTCGTCAACGTTCATTTCTCTGGAGCAAAGTTTATCTAAAAAAAATTTTTTTATATAATTTCACTTTCTGAGTCATCTCATTAACCATTAGTTAGTTTAGGTATGTTTGTATATCATTCTCTGGGAAAAACTTTAAAATACACTCGGTGATCAAATTTCAGTATTTGTTGACATACTGCTAGAGATATTACCAGACTGATCGTTAATTTCCATTTTATGAATCAACCTAAAAAAGATGTTTAAGACATTCTTTCGGAAACCTGTTTCGCTAAAAATCTGAATAGCATCAACATAGTTTCGGACGCTGCCGTAAATGGAATGTTAGCTTTGCTAACTGGTCAGGATATTGAAATCGGTCAATCGCTCATTTAATCTGAGAAGAGCTAAAATTTGACCCACATTTTTTTAAATGTTTTGATTTGGCATAATGATATGGTTTACTTTCTACTGTTGAATGAAAATCAAAGCGAAACAAAACGAGGAAAAGATTCCGCAATAAGTTGAGAATTCAATTTGGTGTCAACGAATTAATGAATGATAGTAAGAATTCTAATCGTCACAGTTTCGACTTTTAAATGTTTGGTGACTAGAAACTCCGTTTTTTTATCACCATATTATATTTACACAAGAATGGTTATTATTTGAGTTATATGTTCGTCAATATTATTTTATTGTGTTTTAATTTTTATAAATACTTTGATTTGAATATTCCATCATAGTTTCAGTTTCATGACTAACTTGCTTTTTTTTTTATTTGCAGATGAGGCTTCACTAACTCGGACTTCTTACGGTAAGAATGTGGTGAAACGAATACTATCCAGAAACTTGAATTTTATGAATTTCGCGGTTGTACGCTGCATTTATTTTGTTATAGATATTGTCTTATTATTATGAAAGTACTATAGGATATGTTGAATAAACGGTGGATTCAGAAACTAGACTAAAATGAAGTGCCGATCACTTTAGTACTATGCGGTAAGATTTATGACTGCTCCTTTTACGGTGCTGCCTGTAAATTTTCTCGTCTTAACTTTTTGCTTATTGTCGCACACTCTGTCAGTTCTCATTTTAGCCTTCGAATATACCAGGTGTGGCGGTTAATATTTTTTTATTTTTTCTTCAATAATACACAATTAATTTGCGAATAATCTCAGAAATATTTGCCATCATCCATCTGCTACTTATCAAATAAGCTATTTATTTATTAATCCCTTGCGCTACAGATACAATTCCAATTACAGCGTCAAGAAAGCAAAAATAAACGAATGAAACATAAAAAGGAAAAGAAATAACTAAAATAATTGAATGATTTGAAAACTAAAATTATTTATTTATTCATTGACCAAAACAAGGTACAAAATCACATATTAAAAAAAGGACATCAAATAAAAATAAAAATAGAAAAGTAAAGTAAAGTAAAGGAAAAGTAAAAACAAACAAGTTAAATAAGTAAAAAACAAACAAATTAAAGAAAAAAGAGTAACAAATAAATTAATAAATAGCAATCAATAAATAAACATTGACAAAAAAGCTATAGCTTAAGGTTAAGGGTACGGATGGCATGGAAAAGAGAGGACTTGAAGGATGATTTGGAAATCGTAGGGGAATATAAATTGCTTATTCTGTTGAATACTCTGCAGCATCTATTTACTGGCTCATTAGCTCCATATGTGGTCGAATGAGAATATTCTTTTAGGAAACGATTGGACCTGGTGTTCCTCACAGGGATATTTATCAAAATTTTATTAGTCAGGAATTCTACATTAATAGCGCCTCTAATGACGTCGAATGTGAAGCAGGCCGATATCACCATTCTTCTGGAGGCTAGTGTGGATAGGTTTAAATGACCCAGTCGAAACTCATAAGGGGGTAGGCTATTAAAATCATAAGGGTTGTATAGCTCTCGCAAGGCGAAAAGTAAAAATTGCTTTTGTATTGACTCGAGTCTGTCACTGTGGATTTCAAAAGCAGGATTCCAGCTAATACAAGCGTATTCGAGAATAGGACGTACGAGTGAAGTGTATAAAGATCTTGTGACCCACAGACTACGAAATTCTTTGGCTCGTCTTTTGATGAAGCCAAGTTGTTTGTTTGCACGAGAAAGTATTTTATCGTAGTGTAAAGTGAAACGGAGTTTTTCATCTAAGATAACACCGAGGTCAACAATGTTATCAACTCTAGTTAGCACATTATTACCGAGGAAGTACGAATTGCGTGTGACCGTGCATTTTCTGGAAAAACTAATAACCTGGCATTTATTAATGTTGAGAGAGAGCTTATTTACATTGCACCAATGATCAAGGGAATCAAGTTTGGATTGGAGAAAGAGGGCATCCGATTTCGATTCAATGGTCAGATAAAGTTTGAGGTCGTCTGCATAGAGTAAATGAGGTACGCCTGCTAGGACGTCAGATAGATCGGAAATAAATATATTGAAGAGAAGTGGACCAAGATGGCTACCTTGGGGTACACCAGAGGTAGCACTAACGTTTTTCGATAAAAACCCTTGAAATTTTACACATTGTGTTCGATCGCAAAGGTAGGAAGTCAGCCAGCTGAGTAGAGACCCGGTAATACCGAATTTCTGTAGCTTAAGAATTAAGGTAGAATGGTCAACTCTGTCAAATGCCTTACTGAAGTCTGTGTAGACTGCGTCAATTTGGTAACCTTTTTCCATTTTGCATAGGAGGTCTGAGATTAGGATTGTCAAATTCGTGGTAGTTGAGCGACCTTTTCTAAAGCCATGTTGTTGCTCGTTCAGACGGGAATCAACTAGCGGAGACAATTTGTAGTATACTATCTTTTCGAAAAGTTTCGGAATCGAAGACAAAATGGCAATGCCCCTATAGTTTTCAATACAGCGTCGATCACCATTCTTGAATATGGGTGTGACATGAGAAAGCTTCCAACTGGATGGAAAAACTCCTGACGAGAGTGATCTATTAAAAAAAAATATGCAAAGGAGTTATAAGCTGCTCTACACACTTGCATAAAAAGATCGGAGGAAGAAGATCGGGCCCAGGACCTTTGTTGCAGTTGAGTTCCAAAATAGTTTTACGTATTTCATCGCGGGAGATTTCTAAATGGTTGACAAAAGCCGTTGGAGTTGAATCAGAGGAAGAAAGGTGTGAGTTTGTTAGGTCTGCTGCACTAAAAACTTTTTGGAAACTATCTGCGAATAGGTCACATATCTCTTTAGGAGAAGAAGACGTTGTATTATTCAGAAACATCGACGATGGATAGCCAGTAGTTTTTCGCTTCACATTAACAAAATCGAAGAATTTTTTCGGGTCGCGGACTATATTTTCGCCGGTTGACCTAATGTAAGTATCATAAGCCTCACGAGACTTTGCTGAAAATTGCTTAGCGACTTGATTATACTCTTCCTGAATAGCAGAACTAACGTCAGTATTTTCTCTAATCCGCTTATATAGTTTGTTTCTACGATTTCGCAAATGCCTAAGGTCTCTATCAAGCCATGGTTCAGACAATTTATTTTTAAATTAGGAAATTAGGACTAAGGTAAATAGCAGTTCAAGTTAACATTTTCAATACATGCTTGAATTATGAAAATTGCGGGAGAGGACCAAGCTTAGGGGCATTATGCGTTCTGGGTAGACGCAGCAAAGGTGAATGGAAATAGACTTCCGTACGAGCAAACGGAACAGAGAAAAACTTCAGAAGAACGACTTGGACGACTAGATTTACGTCTGATTATCTGTGAACCTAGATCTGTGAAGAAAACGGCTTGGCAAAGTTTAAAAAGAAAACACTCATCGAGGAACCATCTCCAAGATTGCAACGAGGACATACGAAGGAGGGAAAGACGAGAGGAGTAGGGACAATAGGGGCTATTGAATTTAAAAAGTAGCGAGCGAGTGAATCTGCGCTGAACAGATTTAATGGCGTCAGATGGACTCCCTTCCAGAAAAACTGCTCATCTTTTGAGATGATTCAGTCATCGAGCCATTTTTCGACATTTCCGTATTTGCTGAAGTGTTGCATGGAAATGGCGAGTATTATTGATGAAAACAAGTTATAATCATTTGGTGCTCACTGTTTTACCTAATTTCAGAAGTTTTTGTTTGAATATTTAGGAAGTTATAGATACTATAATTGAGCACGCCGGAGTGTAAAAATACTAAAACTTCAAACGCGATTATTAAAAATTTAAAAACTGCTCGTGTTGTAACTTAAAAAGTTATCGACTGATTTCTCTGAAATTTTGAGAGGCTTTTCTCTACATGATTATCGGAAGGATAATATTTCGCGTTAGTAAAATACTTTTAGTGGTTCAGAAATGTCGAAAAAATAGCAACAAAATCAGACTTATTTTTCAAAGGTTTATTTTAAATTGAATTTTATGGTTTTTTGTTAGTGCTATGGATTTATCCTTTTCGTTAATAACATATAATATCCTTCCCGTTAATATATTATAAAAAGAAAACAATTTAATTTTTTTGTTTCGAATTAATGGTTAATGTGTGATAAATGGATCACTTTTGGACCTCGTATCGGAGACGACAGATCAAAAACTATCCGGAGTCGCCATTTTGGCGGGAACAGTTTTTTTTTATTTTTATGCTTTAGAAAGGTTAAATGAAGTTATGTTAAAAATTTTGAACAATAAAAATATTTTATCGCCTAACTTTGAGGACATGGTCTTCCCCCTTTAACATACGACTCCGAACTATACCAAAGAGTGATCCCAGCTGCAATGTACTCCTCGAAATGTACGAAAGCTCATGTTCATGTCCATTTGTGGATGCGTTGATATAGGTAACTTGCCAAATTTATGACAACGTATATCTCGACTTTATACAAAGTCCATCAGGCGTGTGTCGTGGTTAGTTGTTTCATCTTCCAGTCCTCCCCATCATTGAATTCATCGAGCATTATTATACCTTCATTTGAAGACTTTGAGTCAATAATCTGTTCAGGCAGTTACTAGCATGTGTCTTTTGTTCTCTGCGTCTACTTCTTCTCCCAAGAGATGCCGGTTAAGGGATCAGAGTGCCTTTTGCTGAGCACCCAAGTCTTGGATCCATACGTGAGTACTGGTAAGACCATGGTCTAGTACAGCAAAAACTTTGATATTCGGGTGAAATTAGTAGTAGGCTTTATTAAATTTGTGCAGCCACTCACGAATTTCTCCCTCCACGTTATTATGCGCTGCTGAAATTGAATCAAAGTAGTTCAAGGACTTAGAAATCATGGTCAAGTACCCTGAAGGTTTGACCAACTCTAGACGGTCTCCATGCAGATGCCGCCACCATGTACTTAGTCTCTACTTCATTTATGTACAGCCCCAGTTTTTTTTGCCGCTCGCTGAATCTGGTTGAAGGGTTCTCGTACAGCTAGTTCGAATCTTCCAATGATGACAATATCATCTGCATAAGGCAGTATATGGCTGGTTTTGGTGACGATAGTCTCTCTCGTTGACGTGCCATAGTCTCGGATTTTTTTCTCCAACGCCAGGCTGAAGAGGAGGCAGGCCAGACCATCCCCTGTTTGAAGCCCTTTGAAGATGTTAACGGTCTGAGTAGCAATCGGGCTACTTTTACCTGGTTTATAACAGTGGTCACGGTCAACTTAAACAATCGTGTCCGTTTGTTTGGGATACCGGATTCTTCTCTCTTGCTATTTTCTGGCATTCAGAATAAATGGCCTCAGGATTTACTTTCCGTCCTTCGAGCTCGTCGGAGCGATACTGGTATTTTCGTCACAAACGGCAGCTGGGTTGATCCAAACATAATCCATGGCTGCAAATGCCTAAGCTTGCCTATGTACGATCATCAAACCCAGGCAGTAACGAACGATGGTCGCTCGACACATAGTCTATTTGGCTGCGAGTGGCACCTGCTAAGACATAAACAAACTAATAATTTCCCACAATTTAATATTTGAACACTGAAAAAAATCCACATGGCGCCCAGAGCCATGTAGCATAGCGCATTATTTATGGCACCATACGCTATGTACATAGTACTCTGAGCTATGCAATATGGCTTCCAACGCCATAATGTCAGAATCTACATAGCGCGTGGTCCTATGTAACATGGCGCAGCATTTATGATCCCACACGCTATGTACATAGTGCCCTGAGCTATGCAGTATGGCTCCCAGCGCCATAATTACATGGCACAGAATTTATGGCCCCACACGCTATATTACATAGTGCCATGAGCCATGTAATATGGCTCATGGCACTCCAATTATAACTCGCAGCCATGCTGTGTGGGGGAACGTATAAATGTCAGCAAGTGACATTAGAGCTTCTGTCTACATAATTAACTCATTTTGAAGTGAAGTACTGGCTGTGATATTTTCGATACTTCGACCGGTGAATTTTCACACTGGGGCAGGAACATTCAATAGTGAGTATGTTGACTCTTATTTATCGAATTTATAATTGGTGGAATTTATGTTTGGTGGAATTTATATTTGGTGGAATTTATATTTGGTGGAATTTATGTTTGGTGCACTGGAAAAACACATAGCGCCAGACGCCATAGTTTATAGATTTCTGGCGCCATGTACATAGTCGATTTCAGTCGATTTGTGATAAAATATAGCACCACACGCCATAGTACGTTGGAGCAGACGCTATGCTTATAGCCCTCCACGCCATGTACTATAGTCCTCCACGCCATGTACCATAGTTCTCGACGCCATGTACTATAGTCCTCCACGCCATATACTATAGTCCTCCACGCCATATACTATAGTCCTCCACGCCATGTACTATAGTCCTCCATGCCATGTAATATAGTCTTCAAAGCCATATACATGGCGTGGAGGACTATAGTGTATGGCGTGGAGGACTATAGTACATGGCGTGGAGGGCTATAAGCATAACGTCTGCTCCTATGTACTTTTCGCCATGTATTATGGCGTGTGGCGCTATATTTTATCACTATCCCTAAATCGACTATGTACATGGCGCCAGAGGTCTATAAATTATGGCGCCTGGCGCCATGTGTTTTTTCAGTGAATTTCAGTGCATTTGAAGTGATCAGGAAAACCCAAAAGCAATACGCATTGAAGAATCCTAAAGCTGCAACAACTTTGAAACTTCGTAAAAAATCACATAGCAACTCTTTGTGATTCATATTCATGTTTTATGAAAATTATCATGGATATAATCAATGCTAGTAAAATTGAAAGCCATTATATAATTTTTTAAGTTTTTATTGACCAGGAAAAGAACGTATGGTTGAATTATTTTTAAATTACGCATCACATCATTCAATCAATCATACCAATGAAATGGAATCCGAAAAATCTACTTTTTCAGGCAAATTTCATCACAAAAATGGAACATCTTCGAATTATGTGCTGGTTGCGTTCTATCTAATTCTTAAACCGATGCAGTTCAAGTCCAGAGCACAAAAAACATAATATCAAAAATGTTAAGGGATAATCACATGCAACAGTACGTTCATTCATAGAAACCCCATATGAATCGTGGGAAACGGCGTTCTATTTAAATGTGATTTTCATACATACATGTTCTTCACAAGCCCGGCTTTTCGACTTCACTGTTAATACCCAAATGAAATTCTCGTGCATTTTTTTCTTTTTTACTTGCCTACATGCTTCACTTAAATCATGCTTCACTTACGGTAATTCACAAAGCAGAGGCGATTAAAATTGTTTTATGTACATAAACCATAACAAACCGCACAATAGACGGGTTCCTGTTTGAATGAAATGAATGGAGAGTTCTTAGACCCTGAGCTTCTTAATGTCTAAGTAAACAGATGCATAGCACTTACTGTAAGCTGTATGGACGAGTAATGTTTTTGTTGATGAGAACTGTTTGGCCACTGTCCATGAAGCAGAATGGGCTTTACTGTATAAAGGTAGCTAACTCGTGTCGAACGTTGGAGGAAAAAATATGGCCATCTTGTAACATTTAACGATTAAAACCACTACCTGTAAAACATCACTGTCATGCCAATCCACTCTCTCTTTAAAGTGAATATCTAACGCAAATGTTTTGCGATCAACTAAAGAAATGTTTGAGCTGCACAGCGGTCAGTAATGCGTTGCGTTATAATTAAGTGCTATATGACTATAATTGTTCACAGTGGCTGATCATTGTGGCGACGCGACGAGACCGTTGCCGCCGATAGAACATTCTTTCAACCGGGCGCTTTGGGCAGCGCTCGCCAGGTGTTCAGGCCAATTAAAATAATGACTTCTAATAAGGAATCCTCTTGACTAATTCATATTCATTATTTTTCGTTTGCAAGCGAAACCAATATTATCAAGTGCAGTTCTTTTGACCGTTTTAATTCATTACTGTGATCCTCGTGCGGACATGCACGGACAGCAAGCAATTGGCGCACACTCGGCGGACCGTGACCTAAGACCATCTACCTTGCCTAATTAAGATTAAGAATTCGGCGATGATGACCAGCCCACAGTACCACAAAATGGGCAACTTGTGAATTATGATCTTGGTGTTCCGCTGAGTGGTACTTTTTCTATCTGTGTTAGGTGATTGCTACCGCCATAAGATGGTATTAGGGCCTGCTGACACGCCATAACTTATTTTAACTAACGGCTCATAAGCCAATGAAATGACTATGTAGCTTCAAACTGTTCCAAACCGAAATTATGGTTGACGGTTTGAGGATCCGAAATTTATTTCATAATCAAAAACTCGAATTAAATGGATGTCAGAACTCGATTGTGCTTTGTTTTTTTGGGTTTGTAGGTTGGTTTTCGCAAATTACTTTCAAGTCAAACTTCGCGGGGTCTACATTGCGGTCGATGTATGTAGCTTCACTCAAAATTACGTGAGCTACTCGGACATATGAAATTTTTACCTCAGATGATGCAATAAACATAATTTAGATACATAAAATTAAGAAAATATAAATTTTTATGTATTTTCAAGTTACATTTGAAATTGTCGACAAGAGTTCGGACAAGAAAAAAGGAATCATTTGAAGATTGTCAACTAGAACTTGACCTGTCGTATGAAGGTTATAATAATCGCATAACTTTATGAAAGTAAGTTATATAAACGGTTTCAGTTTTATATTTAAGCTTCAATAACTGTGGTTTGCCAATATTTTTGAAGTTCTGGCTCGCTCCATAATTTTCATTCTAATTTTAGCTTTTGAGATAAAAATCGCTAAGCTTGTTGAAACTTGATATGGCTTGGCATGTTTATATTCTTTTTGTTTTCGAAAGCACGAGTGATAATGCAGATAAATTTATGATAAAATAATTTTTAAGGAAATCAGGATTTATCTACAACGGCTTAGGAAATTTAACTGTCCCATTGGATTTGTTCTCTCTAAAGCTTAGTACTTTCTTCGATTTCATGTGAAATTTTCTAAATGGAGAAAAGCGAAGACACTTATCATTTCTGACGGATAAAATGTCAAGAATTGCAATTTTCAATCGATTTTCTTATTGGAAAGACATTTGAACAATTCAATTTTCAAATTAAAACACCAAATGTCACTTTTTAGCTCGAAAGAATGAACTGCACAAACTAAATTCGCGTGAAAAGATTAAAGTTTCTGAAAGTAACTTTTGACGGGAAGAAGTAACTTTTCACGCTAAAAAGTGAGTACAACTCTAGCTTATTTTCAAGCTAAATTTTTGCCGAAACAAGTTTCACGTGAAATTTTGTATGAAAATTTCACGTGAAATCGAAGACAGTACTAAGCTTTATACAATACTCAACATAACAACTAATTTCATTCACCGGTGAACGGTGAACCGGTCGGCTTTTCGGCGGTGAAAGGTTTGAGGTGAAACATTTTAACCGGCTACCCAGTTAATCGCCGTTTTTTTTTGATTTTAAACAAAAAAACGCTCATTAAATGCCAAATAATTGTGAAAACCAAATTGATTGCGTGAGAAGTCATTGTTGTAAATTTACCATCTCTGAAATGCACCGTTACGCCCAGATATGACTGCATGGCGTCCGAAAGCGTCCACAAGTCTAGTGTGAGTCCGATAGACTTGGTATTGGAAAGCTTTCACCCATAGTCAGCCCGCAGCTCCAGGAACTTCTATTACATCGCCTTGGTACACGTAAGTTCGGAGGACACGGAGTACAAAGGCTGCATTGCCTTGCAAAATGCCTTGAAACCCTCCTTTTCCGGCGTGCTTAATGACATGTCGTCACGTGCAGTCATGAACATTAAGGCGTTGAAAGGCTAAAAAGAAAAGTACAAGCGCTGTAGCAGAAACCATCAGACACAGATATAAGAGAGAATGGATTAGAAATCGGCCGAGAGAAATGTGCCAATTTTCTACTTTCTATGCTGATTTATAGACAAGAAGGGAACCGTGATCAAATTCAATTACCTTTCTACTTTCTGTTTACTGGTGTGAGAACGAGGTACTTGTGTGTGCCCTACACAGTTCACACGGCAAAGCCATGTGAAAAAACCACGAGAGATCGCCATTTTGAAAGTCGTTTGACATTTCTTTACCAAAACCGGCGAGTGGAGTTTAAAATGGTTTTTGTTAATGAAATTAACTATGATTTCACACAAAAACTAGCCGAAACTAAAGCCAAAGGTTAATTTTACTTACCCGAAATACGATATCCCCCGCGAAGCACTTCGGTAGCTACTTTTGCAGCCTGGAACGCGGCACTTCATTATCGCACTGTTTTATAATGTTTTACCGCTAATTTATCCGCGAAACCGACACAAATGATTTGCGCACAAACGTAGAAATACGTTTTCACCGAATACGCCGGAAAAATTCCGAATTTTATTTTACAAATATCGACGGAAAGTCAATGCTCTCAATCGCCCACACAAATCAAACTGACATTGACGTTTCTTTCCGTGTTGCCCGTTGCACGCTTTTACACCGAGCTGGGGTTCCCAGCATTTAGACACAGTATTAAGGCTTTTCGGTTGTGAGTGCGGCAGAAAGGAGTGCACTGAGCAGAATTTTTGTGAGAGAGCAATGTTGTGCGTGTATTAAAAAAGGCACACTCACGTATGGGTACACGGATAGCCATTTCGTATCCATATTCTTTCATATCAATGCCATCAGACAAGCAATTTCAAGCGAATACCCCTCTCGTGTGAGTCATTATCATTAGAAATCAACCGATAAGAGCGTTGCTATCGGATGAAAATAGACGAGTGCTTACTTGAGAAGAACATGTTGTTAACGAGACACTTGGCCCTTTGAAGCTGGCTGTCACAACGTCGCCACTTCCAGCATCCTTACCGCCCCCAGCATCAACTTGCTGATCACCTGCTTGCTTGTGCTAGGAACATACCAAGGAAAAATTTCACGTTTCACGAGGATACAATAAGATTAAGCGTAGAGTTAAGCAAGATGAATTATCTTACCTGCACAGGCGGGTCATCAGTATCCTCGTTGTAACTTCTGATGTTGCTGACTCTTTTTTAGTCTTGCTTAGGAGTAGAAATAAAGTGCACCTGCGCAAGTGGTAACGCACGGTGCTTGTGGACGAATTTGAAAATTATTTGACGCATTTTAACTCGGCTGTTTTGCCATCACTGCTCCTTTTTATTAGGCTACTCGGTGACATTTTATTTATGGCCGGATAAAAGCAAACGAGAACTTTACACAAATGACACAAATTTAAAACAAAACACTCGTATTTTAACAATGCTCGGGTTGGCGTGTTCCTTCCCTACCACACCGGACAAGGGGAACGAGAAGGCAGTAACCGTGCGCTTAGACGTCGAAAATTGACAAAAAAAATCCGTGGTTAACCGGTTACCAGTTAAAGCTCCTTAGTTCAGGGCACTACCGGCGAAGAGCCGATCGGTTAACATTACTGGTTAACCGTTCACCGGTGAACAAAACTAGTTTTCCAAACCATAATGCCTACTTTTAGGCACCCAGTGCCCAGTCCATAATTTCCATTTCATTATCATTAACAATCATTCATTATCATTAAATAAAGCATCAAGAGTTTCCATTTTCAATACTTGGTATTTATTAAAAAGAAACTATTTTTTTGTAAAAAAACAAATTGGGTACATCAAAATTCACTAGTATGCCTGCCGTCACCAAAAAGTTAAAGATATCTTAATTTTAATAAGCCATGGACTTACATCTCCGTATAAATCCATGTCCACCGAAAATTTCAGCTCAATCGGACCAGGCGCTCCAGAGATTATTAATCGAAGATCGGAACCAGCTCCATTAGATTCCTTCATCCTCTTTTAATCTCGAAATATCACTCGAATGGTCTTCTCAGTATTCACGAATGGACGCAAGATTTGAATAGTCCGCAAAAGGTACTTTGCCCTCTTAGTCGCGTTTGAAAGGAATGTCTTGTATGTGAAGTAGGACGATTCCGGAGATGCTACACCGATGAGATTTACATTAGGTAGATAATGTACATCTCAAGCAGATATGATTGTGGAGATAAAGATCGGTAGAACTCAGTGAGCTGAGCATCTAGAACGTGTTATAAAAAAAGAACCCTGCTTGGAAATCGAATTGTGAGAGATTTTATAGCAGACGAGAGGGGGGGGATTTCGCATGCATGTGTCGTTGACCAGGAAGCTTGGAGCTTAAAAATACCTAACTGGATGACATCCAGTTCGTTGGAGAAATTCATTGGGAGAGACCAGGGTCGAACTTCATTTCTACTTCATTATTTACTGGAATCGACAAAGCTGTGTAAAAGTTTTATACTCAACAGCGAATAAACTTTTTTTTGAAGGTAATGCTTTTAATTTCAAAAATACAACTATTGCACTCATAATTTATCAATAATATTTCCTGGTGAGAAATTCATTTTTAATTAGAGTTAAATCTCGTTGCCTAGAAAAGTCAAAAGTTAGGCACTACTCTGTTTATTTATCGTATGTTCTTACAGTCCATTCTAGCTATTACTGAAATTATCATTCTGCTATTAATAAATGCACTTGTGTTTACCATAAACTACTTAGAACACAAGTTTCCGCGATACATAGCCTTCTTCATTCAAAAGCTAAATTTGATGAATTAACAAAACGGGCTGATGTCTAATGAGAAACGGTGCATATTTTCGAAGTCACTTAGTGAAAATTGAATTTTGAATAGTAAAATCACTTCTATAAAACAATGTGAGTTTCAAAGCAATCTTCATCGTAAAAAGTAATGTGATTTGAGCACGAGTATTTTCTATGGGTTTCATACATTCATACTGTGTACGAGAACGTACAATCGCTACACCATTGAAACTATTTAACGTAATTAATATAAAAAATAGTGAAAAACTTACAGTACATTTCTAAATTACATTTATCTATTCTCGTTATTGTCTTATTAAACAACAATCCCCGGCGCAACTTATTTAAATCGTACTATCCAAGCAAATAACGCTTCTATTAAAAAGAACTGCCATTAATATTTGCAAACATTTTCTCTTATGCCACTTTTTGGAGGGAAAGGGAAATCTTCAAACAAGCATTAAAATGGGAAAGTATCATTTTAGAATGCTTCACGCCCATCTATAGGAAACATGCTCAATGAATCTTGATATTTCAAAAAGACGCCGAATATATTAGGGTTATTATGAAATAGAAGTCAAAATTACACTTCTCTAGAATAATCGCATATTTTCGAGCATGTTAAGAAAATCTAAGAAACCTCCTCAAAATCACAACAATTTTTCCCAACCTAACAACAGCTTCACACGCAAATCAAAAGCATCTATGAAACAAGCATCCATAGCGCGACCCTGATGAAATAGAGTTCACACAAGCCGCTTAGCACCTGACCAGCCAAGACTGATTACCAAAACTAAAAGTAGTTACCACGTAATGAACGACATTAAATGTAACGGCTGGTAACATTAAATACGGCGACTCCTTAGACTATTCAACCGCAAGATTTCTGACACATAATCATCTCCCTGGCCATTTAAGCATGCTAATTTACCGGTAACAAACGAACAAACTTCAAACGAGCTTGGACAGTGAGAGCTGAGAACAAGACAGTAAACTCAACGTCCGTCAAGGAAACCTCATATAACCGAAACATTATTGCCCAAGAAGGTTATTATTATTCAGAAGACGCTTCTTAACCAAACGATTTAGATCTTGTTCTCAGCACGCTTCTTAACAAGTACGTTGGACACAGTTAGCGCCAGTAAATCGATATTTTCCAAAGTGATGAGATACATAAACTTACAGTACATGCACACGTTTGACGTGACCGCAAGAGCTGCCGTTGCTTATAAACGATGGTCAGAGTTTAAAACGCACAGTAAAAGCAGATTCAAAAAATTGATAGATATTTTGCGAATCGCTTTAAATGATTTTTTTGCGAAAAAGGTGGAATGCTTCTGGTAAAGTTGGGTAATATTTTATCGTCCAGAAATAGTTTAGCCTTAAATGTTAGCATTTAGTAACCTCAATTCACATTTTGCAGCCATCAAAGCATACCGGCATCTGAAAATCTATTTCATGTCAAGTTTAAATTATAAGTGGTTTTTTTTGGCACTAAATATTTTTAATTTTTCATTCTATATTGTCATTGAGCTCAAAATAAAATTTGCTCATAATCGAAATGATGCTTTACGCTTTTCGAAAAATGATCGATTTCATTTCGCAATTATAAAAAAATGCATCCGCAATTCGCTTTAAATTTTAACATTTCAGATTTATTGTCATTAATTAAAGTACTTTTTCTTACAGGCAAAATTCTTTGGGGCAGTTAACTTCGGTAAGTGGTCGAAAATATATTTGTTTACAGTTATTATATACAATGCATTTGTGTTCTAATAGATTAAGTCCTTTAATTTATATCACTTTATTAATTTTATTAAAATTTTGTATCAAAGTCAAATTTGATCGTTTAGTACTATTCCGTTGAACGGAAATTTTTATTGGATCATTGCTCTACAAAATTATACAAAAAAAAAGTGATGACAAGAGAATGGTGCTAGCATTTTGATTGGTAGCTACTGCTTTACCTCTTCTCTGCGAAGTTTATTGCTTTATCACAACCGAGACTTGCAAAAGTTTCAACCCTATCAATTTCGAGTGTTTTCTAGATTGGCGCTTTTGGGCCCAACAAAATCATGAAAACCTTTCTAGCTTCACACTGCGAAATCAATCCTTTTTCATTTAAAAATATTATTGGATATTCGTTTAGAAAAGATATGATAGAGTGCATAGTTATGCGAAGATTTCTCACAAATCATTATTTTATCTGATACACAATTTGTCCACATCACATAAATCGCCGAGAAATTATTTTAGTAATTTTCGGGGGGAATTACAATCGAATCATCATTATTGGTACTAAAACCTGGGTACAGTTCTGGCCTCCTTCAAGTTTGCCTAATGATCCTAATCGCGATCCGACGTCAACCAACTAAGCACCCATAGGCTCTGAGCGTTCTGGTTAAACCCATTCTTCCAGCACAAACAAGATCTTCCACGCTGTCGGAAGGGCTTTGCCAATAAGGCTCATCTTCGCTCACACGAGCCACGTGCGCAGCCAATCGGAGTCTACCGAGTTTTATGTCAGTGATTATATTTGCTTCGAAGAAGATCGTGTACACCTCATTGTTATGCCCTCTCAGGAATAGCCCTTCTTCATATATGTGGTCAACAATCCTCCGCAAGACTTTCCTCTCGAACGCGGCCAAGAGGTCAGAGTGCTCTTTGCTGAGCATCCAAGTCTCAAATCCATACGTGAGACAGATCACGATCTAATAAAACAGTAGTTTTTTTGGGTTGGAGTGAGTTTTCCGGATTAGAAAAGCCTTGGAAGGCTGTAGTAGCACCTACCCACGTATTTCTTACTCCATATTGTTACTAGCTCTTGAAGGAGTACACGACTTCAAGATTTCACTACCCTGATGGTTTGACAAACTTCAGATGTTCTTCTTGCAGATGATGCCACTATGTACTTCGTTTGGTATGCGCAGTCCCAGTTTTGTGCTGCCCACTCGATCTGAATAAAGGATTCCTGTGCAGCCAGTTCGGGTCTTGCAATGATGTCAATTTCATCAACATGAGCCAGTATTTGGTTTGACATGATGAGAATAGTCCATCTCGTTTACGTACTAGAGTCTCTGATTGCCTCCTCCTACGCCAGGTTGAAAAGGAAGCAGGTCATACCATCTTGTCCGAGCCTATTGAAGATGTTGAACGATGTTAATAGCAATCCGATTGTTTTGACTTGAATTGTTACGATGGTCGTAGCTAACCTAAGCAGCCATGTTAGTTTCTTTTGGGTTCTGATCTCTTTTATGGCTTTATAAAGTTCTACCCTGATCATGCTACCGTAGGGGGCTTTTAAGTATATAAATAGATGGTATAGGTTCCTGATATTTTTGCTTAGTCTGGCTTAAAGGGAAAATTTAATCTATTGTTGATTTGCTTGCCTACCACCTGCTTGCTTGCTTTTACAATGATGGCTTTAGCGTATGGGGCTATTCACTCTTGCAGGATAAAGAAAAGTATTCTATAGGAAGAACTCAACAGTGCTCTACTCCACTAGTTGCTGTACATTGTGACATCTTCTTTCTTTTATAAGGGGCATATTATGCCTTTCCGCCAGTATTCTGGCTTCTCTTCACTCGTCTATAATTGGACTATCATTTCATGCATTTCTTCGGGTTACGTAGGTTCTCCAATACAGGGTGATTCATTATGAGGTTTGATTTTCAATAGGCTTTTTTCACAGATCACGCGTGACTCCTGTCAAACTGTAATGTAATTTTTATTCAGTATTGTTTGACAAACCATCATGGAAAGACTTACACGGCAACAATGAATGTGAATGAACTCTGAATCATCTCAATGGAAATCCGCTGTTTTATTGCGAAATTTGGTTCAGTGATGAGGTGCATTTTCGGCTCAATGGATACGTCAATAAGCAGAATTGCCATATTTGGGCTGATGAACAACCTGAAGAGCTTCAACAGTTACCACTACAGCCACAGAAATGCACAGTTTGGTGTGGTTTATGGACCGGTGAAATCATTGGTTTTATTTCATAATATACTCCGCGACAACTGGTTGAGGCACCCCTTGGAAAATTAAGTTGCGAAATAATTTTGTTCTGCAGGTACTCGTTTAATTACTCTTAAATAATCTTTATCACTTTTCGTAACGATTCAAACTGTAGCCTACCTTACGTAATAATGCAACTGTGGAACTGGAAATTTTCAGTTGAACTTTATGTAGGTACGACAACTGGTTGAGACAGACTATAAAAACTCAAAGAATTTCGATCAAGGATATCAGTTTTTAGTTGAAGTTCAGTGCGAAAGGATAATTTAACTCGATATTGAATATTGTGAGCTATTAGATAACATGTAGGTTCGGAAAAGCAGATTAATACGATGAAAATGCAGAATATTCAAAGGATGCGTCTGGATGATTTTTCCATCAGCTATTGCGACGTAGTCGTCCAGTGGTTCCAATTATTCGAAAGATCCTTAAAATTACGGGAAAAGATAATACCAGGACAAAAGTACGCTTTAACAGCAGCTAACCCGCGTGCTCTAATAAGGGAAGCATCGAATTAGACGGCAACAACAAGAGAAATCTCAACAGCAGTGGGAATGTCTAACGTTGACAAAAAACTAAGGACTTGCCAGCGTGTACTTGCATTTACAATTGAATAGATTGAGGAGAAAACCAGCCGTGCAACAAGGACACTATGATGTCCCCTTGGCGTTTGCAACAGACCGTTTAAGGTGGAAAAAGCGGTTGAGAAACGTTGTCTTTACTGATGAAAAGGGGTTCTGTCTGAACGGTCCTGGTGGCTTTCGTCATTATTTTCATGATCTGAGAAAGGAAGAATTGTTTTTGAGAAGACGTTAGCAAGGAGCAGGTGGAGTAATAGTTTGGGAAAGAATATCCTACGGAAAAAGATGAATATACGCTTTGTCAGTCGACGAAGAAACAGCAACGATTACATAAAGATCCTAGACGTCAGTTCATCGGATCCAAATTAATTTTACAACAAGAAAACGCGCTGTTCACATGGCAAAGTAAGTTTAAGATTATCTAGAACGGAATAATATCCGTGTGCTTCAGCGGTCGGCAGTTTTCCCGAATTTAAACATTATTGAAAATGTTTGGAGAAATCTTTCTAGGGTAGTTTACCAAAGAGGACGGCAATTTGATAAAATGGAAAATGAAGAACGCGATAAAGATCGGTTTGGATAAAATTCCAAGGAAATTTTTAAAAATGTCGTACAAATCTCTTCGTTCAGGAATTTTAGAGCCAAAATTATGGAAGCATGCATTATTAGTCTCAACCAAAACCTATATAAAGTTCAAGCGGGAATTTCTAAGTACTTATGGCGACAGTTTACATCGTTACAAAAAGTGATTAGGATTAATTAAGAGTAATTACACGAGTACCTGCTGAACAAAGTCATCTCGAAGCTTCATTTTCCAGAGGGTGTCTCAACCAGTTGTATCTTATTCTAACATAGAGCTAATTCAAATATTTTTATTTGGCTATTTTTCTAAAAGCCCTATACATTGCACTAAGCCAATGTCTTGGACCCTTACGAAATGTAAGGTATAGTTAATTTAAAAATTTACATAAAAAATTCTTAGCTGGCATTCAATTAAATAAACGTTTAAATAATAAAATAAAATATTATCAAACAACGGGTTACCTTATAAAATAAGTATGCCAACATAATTCATCTACGGCAACTCTCTCACACAACGAATATCCATAAACCTAGTACGTAGAACAGTAGTTCCGCAATATGCACTAATATGCTGTTAGGAGTACGACGATCAGCGGTAAGTACTGACTAAGAATAAGTAGCTCAGATCGCATCTTCGACTCAAACATTTGCCTGCATCAACATGTGATTGGTAACTTGGAAGAATGCGAAGATAAAGATGCACGATTCCATGCTTAGATGTAATCAATCTTGACAACGATCTGCTCCGTGTTCGACCGTACCTATTAGGGAAGCTAGTATAATGAATCTAGCAGAGTGATGCCTCGATGCATCATTATCGTCATCTTCAGTAGTGGACAGCAGTGACCAATGCGCCGATCTGTAAGATCATTAGTGGCAGCAGACTCCGCTGATCACTAGTCGATGTAGGTGCAGTCGATCGTTTCAGAATAATCAGCTACATAGATGAACCAAACCACTCAATGCAGCACACCATGCAAACCTCTAAATTGAGTTGTTTATTTCGGTTTCTTATGCGTGTTTTTGTGCTAATTAAATCAGACATAACTGGCTGACCAGTAATCAAGATCTGCTAAAATATGAAAGGTTCAAAGAAGCTTAATTTCTAGCGGCATGAACACAGTTATGAACCTATTTTATAGAGAAGTTTACGATCGAGTAATGATTAAAGTACTGAATAATTTCTGGTCAATATGCAGACTGGTTACTATAATGCTTTAATAGTGTCTGCAAAAAGTAAGACCACTAAGTGTTACTAGGTCAAACCGAAATAGTAGACAGATATAACATTACACTCTGATTATTTTTAGTTTTAAGTATTAAATTGTTGTATTAATCTGATTCATTTTTTTCTAACTTTTAAAACTATTTTAATTTAAAGGCCAATTTTTCCTTTAGAAGCTAGACATAATTTAATTTCTTGAGAGATTTCGATATTTCGAGGTGATCTGCTCTCATCTTCCGTGTCTATCGATCTCAAAGTCCAATGGACACTAACAAAGAGGGTAGACTACCTTTGAAATATCAATATCTTTCAACAAATTAAAATATATTTAGCTTTTAAAGGAAAAGTTAATCCTTAAATTAAGTATGCAATCTATCAACTAAATAAAGAAATTCAATTTGATGAATTACGTTTAACTTTTCTGAAATTTCCAATTATGGTATTCTGCCTCTGTGAACGACAGAATCCTAGAATCAACCTTATAGGAAGTTACAGCACTAAAAGCGAAACACATAAACACTGATCGACGGACAAAAATTTCATACTCGCAACACCCCCGGCACAGGTGTCGATATTGAATGAAGAAAATAGACCTAACCCCAATAGGGATCTTTTTCTCACTTTGTGCTAGAATCCTGTTCAGCGCGTCATACCCATGTTTGGATATCGTCCTGTTTTTGCACAGTAATAAAACAATTAATAAGGGCATGTCCCCATACATGGAATGTATATTAATGAATCAATATTAACATTTCTCAGATGCTACGCCTGTTTGAACGTTCTACTCGAGAGAGAAAAAGACTTGCAATAATTTGTTGTGCCTTTATAGACAATTAATGCAACGATCATAAATATTCATGGTGCATGATTGTTTTAAGTAATTACTCATCATCCATTAATGGAAAGAAGTTAACGGGTTTTCAGGTGCTATTCTCCTGGAAACCTAAGACATGATTGAAATGAATATTAGCCGCTGCTGTAGCGGCATTTTTATTTGATCAGCCTAGAAAAATTAACAGCTGTCAGCTCTTGTTGTGACAATGTTGTTCTAATATGAGCACAAGTATTACGAAAATGAATTTGTTTAAATTTATCATAAATCGAATAAATTATACTAGAACGTGTAATAAGTACATAAATTTTTACTTGTTTGTGTAACCGTAGAATTTAATCGTCGATGATTAAAATTGTTCTTTTCCAAATTTTCCTAATAACATTTCAAATTTGCCGGTGACAGTCCGCCTTCACCAGCAATTTTCCATGGCATACCATTTGAAATTGCTGGTTGAGGCGGCTTATGGTATGCCATATTTGATGGCATGCCACAAATGGTAGGCGATATGGTATGCCATTTTTTTGACAGCTCTTGATTTTCAAAATGGCGTTGAACTGTGGTCAAGAAAATGTAAGAATTCTGAATTTTCAGGGATTTTAAGATTTCTTTGAGTTATCAAAATAGTTTACAGAGCATGGTGGGATATTGTGAAAAAGACGAATGATAATACGGAATTTTTTTTAAAGAATTTTTTTCAATTTTTAAGGATGAGTAAGTAAATGAAACTGCCTATTGATGATCGGCGGACTTTTTTAATGACCTCTACCCCATCCCCCACCGTACCCCAGCAAATCTTATAATAGTTTCATTTACATCTGAAATTTCACCCGCTTATCAAAAACCGGATTTATCCTACACGCGAAGTTTTCATCAACAGCAGAATTCCTTCGCTCTCCACTTCAAATAATTTTTTAAGAGCAATCAAGGCACAGATGAAGCACAAGTCCTTACCGTTCAAAGGCATTTACGAAATGATATGGCATGCCATGAAATCGCCCATGCATCAGATGGCATACCATAAATTTACAGTCGTTGCCATCGGATATGGCAGGGTAAATTACCAATCGAGTCCCTGTGAGCGATAGGCGGCCGCGACTGAACTTTGCAAACCAGCGTTTCACCCTGGCAAAATGTGGAGTTTTATCACCAAAAGTCAAATGGAGTTAATCGTGGCACTCTTGTTGAGATAGTCCAGAATAAATCATGGTATGAAAATGTTCACCTTTTAATTCCATGTTTTGCCCGAGACAAAATGTTCAAGTCATTTTAAAGAACACAAATAGCAGTCGTATGTCAAAACATTTCAAACTTTCCAATAGAAGTGTCAAATTGCTTCTGGCACCGTTAGTATTGCCAAGGCGCAAAATATAAAAAAATGACAATCGTATTTGCTTTCTGAAAGCGCTTAGCTTGCACTCTAAAAAGTTTATGTAGTCGAAGAAAAACCGAACTGATTTCAGTTTTAGCCCTATTTTAATGATTTTTTTATGCCTTTAAAAGTAGTTTTGGAAAGTGTACAAGCCCGAGTAGCTGATAAGAAGTTTGGGCATTCAAGTGGGTAAAGCATCGGCTGCAAGCCTGCGTAGTTAATGGTTCAAATCCAACTATGAGCACTCAAAAATCTTCAAGTTAACCGAACCCTAAATTGATTGTGAATGAACCATAGATATGAGAGAAAATGGATCGAAAATTAGACATGAGAAATTCTACAATTTTCGGCCTTCCAATTATTAGTGTGAAGTGGATGTAGTGTGAAGTGGATGTTCAAAGCACAATTTACCAACTCTTTTTAAAGCATAGGTAAACATGGCGATTTCAATTAAATTTTGCCGCTTGCGTCCTCACTTCGACCTGCACATCCCGGAATTTTTTGAATGCCAGAGCGATTTTTTTTGGATTTTGAGGTTTGCAGTAGTGAGAAGTAGGGGTGCATCAGGCTTTCATAGAGTGAAAAAGCAGCGTTGTTTGTTGTGTATATAATACAATTGTCGCATCATATATAGGTACACGGATAGGTCCTCTCATGTCAATTCCTGTTCTATCTGTGAAATGAACACTCTGCCAACTTCAACCTCTTAACTCAAAAATTTTATATGAGGGTATGTATTTGAAGAGAGCATTGAAACCGTAAAAATTGTGTTTTGCTCGTAGCCTCCATAAAAATGATACGATTTTGTTGACATCATTAGAGAGAATTTCGCCACCAATTTTCAAACAACGAATGTTTCAATTGTTTCAATTTCGTGAACCAACCATAGCCCTAACCAAAGATGAGTCTGCGGCCGTAATCGTCACTCAAAACCGACCGGTTTTAGAGCAAAAAAGGCACTTTTTGACGTACGCAAACATGAGTGAATTTAAGTGCCCATACAACGCATAAGCGAACGTATGTCAAGTCGTATCTCATTACCACTTTACGTACGGACAGCTCATAGTAAAAATTGAGCAAAAGGTTGCTTAAGGAGCATGCCACTTTTTTGGCTGTTCGGTAAGTTATGTTTGGGTGCAACATATGCTTTGCGTGGTTTACCTCGGCGCATACGTCAACGTACGGACGCAGACTCATCACTAGTTGGACCTCATCACTTGCATTGAAACCATCTGCACCTTTATCAGGATAAATTTCCACGAAAAGTTGTTTAGCTTTCTCTTTTAGGATTGGCCCGGTCAGTATAATATTTTTTTGACGTTGATTTAAGAACCCCTGGTAAAGGCGGCTTTCCATTGCAGGATATTTGGCACTGTGGAAAGATTTATTGCAAGATTCCTGATAAGTCGAAGAAACTGCAGTTAAAATCGCAGATTTTTTTTATATTATATATGTAGCTTATAACCGATTTAGACACATTGATCTCATGCGCTAGGCGATTTGCTTAAGCTTCTTTAAAATTGTATCTTTTGTATCTAGAGATAAAGTGTTCTTTTTACGCTTAAATGACATTCTTTGTAATTCACTGAAACTTTCAAAAGCACATCGAGTCAAATATGGGAAAATTACACGAATTAAATTGCACGGGCACACTGACCAAACAAAATACGCAAACTGAACCATTACTCACATAATCACGTAGGTTCCCTTCCAAGTTTAATCACCCGAAGCAAAATGAAAACGAATATGAGGACTCACCGTTTTGTGGCAAGAAATTTGTTTAGTAGAAAAGTTTTAAATTCTGGACGTGCACTGCATTGAATCCCTTGGTACTAATTTCTGGAAGATTCTAATTTTCGAAAAATTATAATTTGCGAGCGTCTACTGTATTTAATAGGATAGAGTAGATAGTAGCAGATTATGTTCAATATACATTTTTAATTCATCTTCCCTATTAAACACTTTTCCTGTAGACAAAAGGAACATAATTTTCCATTTTGTTTTCCATTCGAATTACAACTTACTTGCCAAACGTCAACGTGTGCATAAAATATTCAACAACCTACGACACTTTATCTAATATCATGTTCCCATGTCTCTTAAGCCCGGTCCAGACGCTAGGTTTTGCACAACGTTTTATCTGCGCAGTCAAAACGTTGCAAAAATAAAGAGCGTCCAGATGATGCAAATCTGTATTTATTTTAGCAGTTTTAGTGGCGTCACCATGGAGGAAGTACTACTCTGGCCAATTTTTGCATGTTGTCTCGTGAAGAAAAAGAAACAAATGGAACATCTCCAAAGAACCCGGCGTTCACAGTGGTCGAGGTTCTAAAAAGACAGCATTTTTCTCGCACTAAATTACTGCGTGAATTAAGTGATGAGCCTAATGATTGGCGGAACTACTTGAGAATGGACATAGACACATACATTCATTTATTGGAATTAGTGAAACCATACATCATAAAAGAAAATACTTGTACATATGCTCAAAAAAGTCTGCGTACACTTGTTGGTGAAAAAAATATTTTAAAATAAAGAACGTTTCGAATTGCTTATGACTAAACATTTTAGTTTATTGCTTTCAGTCAACACTATAGTAACTAAGGATACAACTCATTACTCGTTCGTTGATGTTATTATTAAAAAAAAAAAAAAGTTTATGCACAAGCCCATCAAAATACATCCAAAAGAGTCTGCGTACGCCTGAAATAATTTAATCATCTAATTTGAATTCACCTTGATTAGCTTGTCCGATTAATCACCTTAATAGCTTGTTGCAAATTACGCTTTCCTATAAATGACCTCTTTTAGCCTATTTTGCATGGAGTGAACTAGCTTTGTAGATTCTTCGGCCGTTATACTGTTCCACTCCTTCAATATGGCATTTTTAAGTGATTCTTTGCTTGTAATTTGATGATGGCGAATTTTTCTCTCAAGTCAATTCCACAAATGTTCAATGGGGGTGGGTGCAATAATTTTGGGACATTATAGACCAACCAAAGCTTATTTATGTGAGCAGTATGTTTGGGGTCATTATCGTTCTGGAAGTAAAAAGCATTCCCTAGCATTAATTTCTCAGCACTGAAAATCCTGTAAATCCCCAAACAGTGTGATGTGTACGCAGACTTTTTTGGGGCGGATCAGAGACTTCTGAAGATTAAAATCACCATATCTTCTTTAATTCTAAGAATGTTTTTATCAAAGCTGCATTTATGCATGTCTAGCAGTGTACCCTTTCTTATCAAAGTATTTTAATCAAGGGCACTTTATTGATTCGTGGGCTTTTGTCATGATTTAGATATTACTAGTAAGGTGTACGCAAACTTTTTTGAAGATGTGTGTGTGTAAAATACTTTCGTACAAGGCAATAAACTCAGTCAGAAACTCCCGTGAACATTGTCGAAGGTTTGCCATTTGCTAAAAATTAATAGAAAACGTAGCTAATCGTCCACACGTAACGACTTGTCGGCACAATTCACGGATAACTATGCCTAACCACCTCAGTTATCGCTGCAAATGTACCGTCTCCGTGCAGTTCTCAAAATTGCACAGTTTTCCTATCCACACGCAACGTTTTATCTGCAACGTTTAAGACTGTGCAGATAAAACGTTGTACAAAACGTAGCGTCTGGACCGGGCATTAAAGTCGCATTTAATTTATATGCAGAAATAAATTAGCTCACATATTTTCGATCAGCTACGGTGCATACGAAATAAATCAAAGATGCACGCTGATTCGGATCGTCCGCGTAGTTTTCCATTCAAAAGAACATAATGTCTCACGCATATTCTGCCTCAATTAAAACTGCAAAACTTTGCAAACACTGTGAATATTAGCAGCTACTACTGACGTTTGCCGATGTAACTAGGTATGTACGTACCGGTGTAAAATAAATGACATCGACAGATGCTTAATCAGCTGGACATTATAGCGTTTCGGCAGCCGGTGGTCGTTACGTTCAGCTGCACGAGTCCGTTTCGTGCATTATTCGAGCTCATCACATCTAAATTACAGAAATTTACGATAGCGCAATCTTGAAGATACCACAACGAGTTCTTTTAGCTGAGTTGTAGTTAAGGAGAATTACGACTGGACTCGAGATATCGACTATGCACTAGCTCCATTCGAGATCCCAAAGGCGGCGTGCAGACTATTGCTAACATGCATAGTAATCATTTATTCATTGCATCAAAGCTGAACGTACTCGTATGTACGAACATATCGAGGAATTAGCCGATCGTTTTAGGCATTCGAATGTACCTGTTCAGTGTTAACGGAATGTTACACAGGTTTGCGATGGAAATTGGACAACGGATGCGTTTAACAAACGGTAAACTTGCTATTTAAATAAATGGTATTTCAGAACTATGTTTTGACTAAAATTAATAATTGAAGAAGATACACTCTTTAGGTATATATATCTTTAGTCTATAATTTTTTATTGAAAGAATACAGTCATATATGTAAATAGACGGATATGAGACTGATATATTATGAATTTCCTATAAGATGTCTAATTCCAAAATAGGTTCGTTCAAATAAAAAGTATAGAACAATTTAAATAATACATCAATTCGATACTATTCGCATGAATATGTCGTTTATAGATAATTACATTCGCCTCATCCTGGCATTTTCCATAAAAAGCTTTATACTTTCTAATTGCTTGTCTCATCATGCACTTACAAGGATCTTATCTTAAATTCCCATCTAATTTCCTTATAAGTTCAAAGTGGACAAGTTTCATTGTAGGACACTGTCTGCTTCGCCAGAACAATAACACAAACTTCAATGTTCCAAGATCGTCCAACGAATCCTCTAGACACGATGGTGTCCGCCGTACTAGCTTGCATTTAACCAATGTATCAATTCTATTAAATCTCAAGAATTTCCATTTGAATTCTGGCTTTACTGGATTTTCAAGTTAGCTTTTCGCTAAACCGTTCGGTTCTATACAATTTTCCTCCATCCATTGCCTACCGGTATCGTATTCGTCCGGCGGGTTATACTCGTAGATTGTGCATTTGTTTGTTTATCTGCTCAAATGATTTCCCATTTTATTACACAGTCATACTTTTTCCAAATTACCGTAATCATATCCAAAGTTACCCAAGTTTAGAGGCTTCTTACGAGCGTCTCATAACCGTCAAAGAAACATAACCGTCCATGTCACCTTAGAGCAGCTCGCAATAACGTAATTATTCTGAGAATCTGGAAATTTAAAGTTAATGCTAGAAGTCGTTCGTCAAATGACACTTGACTGCTCGGGGACAAGCCAGGATTTTTCACCGTATTCCACTGTCGATTGCTCGATCATTATTGTGCAGAGAGCTGGTGCCATTTAAGCTAACTGCTAGTTGATTTTCTGCTGACACCATAGTAATAAGTAGTTATCATACTCTGTAACGCATTTAACGTAAACATTCTCGTGCATATCGTGTGTCGCTATGGAATGGGACAGAGTTGCGAGACAGATCCTGCATTCCTCAAGAATAATCCGTAACAGGTTTGAAATTCTCATACCGTATGCCGGGAGCAGGATGTAATTAAAAGTTTTCAGTGTTTTACTAATTAGTCATCTGTAGACGGCCGTTACGAATCACTAATGTGCAAGTGTCACTTGATGGCCAAAGTTGAAGCGGTGACTAATTGATTGAATGTAATAGATCGAGATGATTGGAAACGCACTTTAATGTACATAGATGCGGATATCTTCATAATGGAGCAAGTAGCCATAAAAGTAATATTAAGTGGACATCACATTCACTAAGCAATTATTTCACGGTAACACTGTAAAAACAGTTTATTTTTTAGTGCTGAATAAGGCAAACCCACTCGATCTGTACTACCACGGTCAATTGTACTCGTTTATTCACCCATCAAGAACCCCATTAATTTTGTGATTTTGAGAATATCATTGCTATGAGTTCATCGTAGTGAAAACGTTAACACTTGGTCTGCCGGAAGCAGTGGCAGGACATTCAAATATTCTAATTAGCGGATAGTTGCCCTTAACGCAAACTCCAGATTGGGCTATTAATTATACATATTTATGCTTGTGACCATTGCACGTATTCTGACCTTTAAGTCTGTCTACCAAAGCCCAAAAAAGATATTAATTAACTTTACGGTTGGATATTTTTCGTAAAGCATCACTGAAAATTTTGGTAGATCCTTCACAAGCGAGACCAGTGCTACCACTTTGATACAACCGTACAAATATGGTACGATTTTTATTAAGTCAATTATTTTGGTAAGCTGATATGATACCACTTCATTTTGATACAATTACATTACTTTTCATAAAGGATATTTTTAGCAGTCTTACTAGAACTTTTTGGTCATATTTTCACAGTGGAAATTACAACTACGATATTTGTTTATTTATTTATTTTTTCTGCTCATTTAAGATCATTTTTTCTTCTTTAAAATTGATAGACAGTGGAGGTTGATTGTTAGTGCATCCAATTTGCGTCTTCTTTCCATTAATGGTATGTTTCAGCGCTTCAATTGCTGTGGCTATTATTATCTTTCAGAAACAAGGTAGTCCCAGTCTCATTTGCATCTCTAGAGTTGCCTAAGTAAAAAATAAAGCTCCTGGCATATAATTTTCAACACGAAATTTTGTTCAATGTTCGCTAGTATTTCAAGAATTGAATATCCCTGCATTGATTATTTTTAGTTTTTGAAAATTTTCTCTTTAAGAAATATTTCATTCGTTGTTTCTTTATTTTTGTCTAGTGCTCACTTTCCGAATTCAACAACGTATCTAATGCTAGCAACAGGAACGTCTATTTTATCCTAACCAATCCCTTTTTGTCTACCTTTTGTACAAGTACTTCCATATCTCTATATAAGTCCTGATCATCATCCTCCTCCCTTAATCATAAATTAAATCGTCCTAAGTTAAATTCACTTCCACTTTGACCAACAAAATAAATAGTACTACCCTATACATTTCTTCAGATTGCTAAGTGTGGATGATCGTCAGGTTAGGTTTTACTGGTTGGCACAAGGTCACACATAAACCCATTGGTCCATAGTGGTATCAGATAAAAGGACCAGAGGATAAAAAGGTTCAGTCATCGAAGCCTTTATCGAAGGTTCCAGACCTTTTTGCGAACTGTAGGAAGTCGTTTAGCCTCTGCTCCGCCACGTGCGAGAGATCCACCAACCAGGGCTCGCCAAAGCAATTCTGTCTGTTTTCCCCCAGTTCCGGGCAGTGATAGAGGAGATACTATGGATTGTTTCTGAGACTCGCGGCTTTTGACACTTCCTACAGTTGTCGCTGGTTAGAAGCCCCATTTTCATGGCATGTGCTGCTACAAGACGAAGACTAGAAATGATGCCGACCAGCCGTTTGCAGTCAGTCTGCGTTAATTCGATCAGTATCTGTGAGATTGTATGACTCCCACGTGATTTTGGTTACGCTGCAGGTCTGAGTTGCTCACCATATGCATGTCACACTTTGCATCATATTGGAGTCAATAAAATACTTAGTCGGTTGAACATGTGTTGGTATGTCTGCCGATTCAAATAGGGAAAGACTGGTCCCATGTTTGGCTAACGCATCAACCCTCTCATTTCCATCAATGCCCTTGTGACCGGGAACTCTGAAAATTCGGACTCGTCTATTGTTGCCTAATTTATTCAGGGCCTGAATGCAGTCGAGTATACAAAAACGTCCGCTTGGAAAATACTGCAGTAACAGCCTAGTGAAGAATGTACTAAGCCTCCCATAATACCGCGATCCTCTCACTCACAGACATGTAAGCGCAACTCACATCCTTTTCTGGAATGATTCCCATACACTGCTTAAACTACAAGATAAGATGCTGCTATATAATAGTCCACACTCAGGACGCAGGTTCGGTACAGTAGTATACCGTCAATCAAGGCCCAATATATTCCGACGCCTGACGAAATTGGACGTGATCTTTTTTAAAACCACATTTCCTTACTCCTCTTTAATAATCCGCTCCTAGTGTTGCTCCAAAAATAAAGTTTTGCGAAGGGTTTTCTGGTCTTTTCCCTCTAGACTATAAGCTAGTTTATTATTATACATTTTCGAGTCATATTCATAGATTTTTGGTACTAATTCATAATATTTTCAAGTCTTATTCGTATTTTTTCGACTTAAATTCGCAAATTTTCGATAGAGATTCATAAGTTTTCGGGTCAAATTTAGAACTGTTATATCTTGCCTTTCTACACACTTTCTCTTACCTCAGGAGATTCGTTACGTTGCAAGTAGTGCCACCTACAGAAAAGATGCGATAAAGTCCGGTTCTCGATGGAACGAAAGAAATCGTAAGATATTTTTACACAAATCAGTTTGAGTCTCTTGCTTAAAGGGTTAACTTCGCATTTTGTTAAATATGTATTTTTTGAATATTTTTTGCGAATTTTCAGCCAAACTTTTTTCTTGACGTAACTTAAATACAAATTCTTCAAATTAACGCGGTAATTTCCCAACTCTTCATTGACATTCTAGTTCAAAAATGGGACGAAATAAGCACTGTTTTCCTGAGAAGAAGATTGAAGATTCGACGTTTTGGAGTTGACGGTTACTCTTTCTGTCAGATAGCGCAAATTGCTCCCTGCTCTTTAGGAATGGCGCAGAATGCTTTAAAGAAGAAGGATAATCAAGAAAGTCGAGGGCAACCATGGAAAATGAGCTCTGCATTGAATTGCATTGCAATTGAATTGCAAAAACACATTTATACTGGAGCGGAGAAGATGAGGAGAAAAAGTGGCATAATATCCTGCGGTGTGACGAATGTAAATTTAATATCTTCAGATCAGACGAAAAGGAGTATGTGAGGAGTCCTCTCAACAAAGCCTTTGATCCGCAATACACCAAAAACAAAAAATCGAGGAGGAAGTATTATGGTATAGGCTTTATTTTCAGTATACTTGGACATCTTGGAGACTCAAGAGAAATCAAGAAAGTTGAATAAAAGAAAATTGCATTCCCAATCCTTAATAATTATAACGCATTTTCTGTCATGTTTCAATTTTTCACCTACTACTTGAATAACATAATATTTTTGAATATGACTTATATGTTTCAGAATTGAAGACCTCTGTGGGGAGCTGGTAAGGATATTAGCATTGAAAATAACAACTTGGACAGGATTGTTGTTATTTTCAACTCTACTATCCTAATCAGCACAGGATAGAGGTACAAAAAATGCGCCTAATAATATTGGTTAAAAGTTGGGTAAATTATGAATTTCAATGTTTTGTGAGAGGGTAAGTCTAATTGGACTCAATAGAGTCATCATTCTATTATCGATGAGTTTAAGAGTAAAAGCCACGACCACCCGCCTAAAAATAAATAAATCATAATCAAAAAGGTACCAATTTAGTAGCTAAATACCCTCTAGCTAGTAAGAAGTTCAAGAATGAAGAAACCTTCAAGAATGAATTTATTGGACTAACTAAGACATTGCCCAGGTACAAACAGTGTTGTGATATTGTGGGAATTTTCCCTTTTTATGGGAATTTTCGCCCTCTAAAACTTGAAAAAGGGAAAAGGGAATAACAGCTGCTCGAAGAACAAAATCGGGGGAGAAATGGTTGAAGTGAAATTGAATATTTTCGTAAAATTTTGAGAAAGAATTTAAACAATCCAGGCAAAATTGACATTTCTTCATGTATTCTTATATTTCAGTTAAAACCTGGGATGAAATGAATAAGAATTGCTTCTCAAGACATCCGATTAGCGATTTTCAACAAAAAATTTAAGTCACCGCACTAGAAATTGAATCAAGACTAAATATCAAATTTAATTTTCTTCCTTGAGAAGCTGATTTATTTCAATTCCTTGACAGATATTTATATTTCGAAGATAATTCGCTTTCTTCTTCAGTGTCTACCATTCTAGCAGCAACACTGACCGCAGTTTCTTGAATTAGCTCAAATTTTCAGTCTAGACATGTTACCTGCATTGACAAACATTTCAATTTGCACAATGCACAATGTGAAATTGAAATGTTGAATTGATTAGTTTAAAAAAGAACGCATTTTATATTGCGTTAAAGTGAAATGATTTTTTCACGAAATGAATGTGTTTTTTTCTCTTCGCTGTAATAAATCAAATATATATGTATGTGTATAAATATATAAAACTGCTGTTTTTTTCTTATAAGTATTGGCATCTGCGCGGTATTGATAAATACATATAAAACTGTGGTGAATAGCCCACATATTCTCCGTGGGAAAAACTGTGGAAATTCGCGACCTGCTCTGTGGGAAAAACGAGCATTTGCGAGGGAATTTCGGCCACGTAAACCTCACAACACTGGGTACAAATAAACTCAGACAAAAGTGGGGCGAGGGGATACATTTGAATAGTCGTTTTCAAATCGACTTTGTCAATAGTCAACTGATCAGATATCCATTTAACACTATTAGCATTTGAATCGAAAAAGGAGGAAGATTCATAACTTATTTATGCAAGCTCTCTGAAGGGTTTGAAATGAAATTAATGTCAATTTATTGAAGATTGTAGTATAACAAAAACGAACTGAACACCAACTAAATAACCCCTAATGCCTAGTACTATACTCTTCGCGAAACGAATTCAACGGTCAAATCCCATACAAAAGAGCTTTACTGACGAATTGAAAAGCTCTTTTTGTATGGGATTCTACCGTTGGGATTCTTCGCGAAGAGTATAGTACTAGGCATAACTATGAAAAGATTGTATAAATCTGATAAAAGCATGGATGTCGTTTTAGAATTTCAAATACATACTATCTTACTTTGCAAAAGCTCCAATTTGTCTGGAGCTTATCGTCTGTGTGAACCATGTCATTAATGGTTAAACTAAGCCACCCACCTGACAGATGACACTATCAAACAGGTTTTGCAATTAACAGAACTGGCTTGATTTATCCAGTTACGAAAAAATTCATCAAGCAAATTGGCATCATCAATCCCGTTAAAAATTGACCTCGCAAATTGAGATGATTGATTACTTGATAGCTTGCAAATGCTGGTTTTTGCTGGGAATTTATTGGCTATAGTTTACGACTAGCAGAGGTTTGTTGACAATGCACATTTGTACCATCTGCCAAGCGTTAAAAAGCATGTTATTCAAACCAGTTCCACCGTTTCATGCAAACAAACGTACGAAACTACAATTACATCTATCGCAATCTTTCAAGACATAATTTTCTTTTCACCGTAGTATCAAGCACCACGAACGCAGGAACAACCTAAGCGACGAGTGACCCAAGAAAATTTATTATCGCAAGATTATTTTACATCGAGGCTTGATCGAATAACAGATACTGCAGAAACGGCTCAGCTAGAAGTTTGTTTGAAGTCCCTGATTACGTACGTAAATCGTGGAGAGCAGGTGTTTCTGGTTCTTTGGCCGTCTATTGTAACGACGCTAATATCTTAGCGAAACCGATGAATCGTTTCCAGACTCTTCGCGAAACCGTAACTCATCGGTAATAATTTTTCATGCATCCAAACTGTAAACAGTATAAGTATCCATATACTTGCTGGTCGACTGCAATTCAGTAGAGTAATGTATTACCAGATCGCGTTTCCGATGCTATCACCTTGTTTCATCATGTTTCCCAGGGGTGGCTATCATTATGCGCTTAAGATGTTAACTTAGCTTTGGGCAAGGACATATCGCATTATGATCTAAACTTATCATAAACAAGGTTAACTCCATGAGTATGGCAATATCACAGCGCTTATTCATTTAATTCAATCTGCTCATTAAAGTAATTAATGGGTATGACTACCGTGTAAATAATTAACTCTACATTTCACACAAGGATAATTCATGGGTTTGAAGCATCACATTGAATTTGCTGCCAAATCAAGGAAATTTATGGCCGTTCGGCATGTGTTGATGTCGTTTTGCGTGCTGCTACCTGTGTTTTGTATTCTAGAATGGTTTACGAGAAGTATGTCGATTAAGTTTTTATTCATGTGAATTGTTACGTGCTGGAGCTTGCCACTTACTTCTTAGCGATTTTCGCGCGTAACGTTAGTTTGCTGTAGTAAATTTATGGATTTCGCGCATGGTTCCTTTACTTTTAATTGCGTAAACGAAATATTTTTGACACGATATATGAGCTCCTAATAAAATAATGGGGCTGGTAAACCGATAGCTTTTCAAGGTCTCACTGTAGAGAAATTAAGGTAATGTTGAATAATGCTAGATAATGCCTGTAAGAGCCCTTAATTTCTTGTAAGGCTATGGCGTGCCTGCCCATTGGCTTTTGATGAAAAGCGCCCGGTAGACATAATTAACTTTTGAACACATTTTAATTCTGATCTGGTGGCCCAGCATGAACACAAGAGGTATCAGAAGTTGTCCATGTGGCGTGTAGAATATCAATCAATCACGATAAATCGAAAATGAGAAAATTATTGGGCATCACCGAGCCAAAACAGTGATTTTCGGTAAGATGGACGATAGTCCAGTTTTCCGTTTTGCGGTTTTGCTCTACCCGGCATTATACGGTGAGAGGTATTGCTTCGACCATTGAACTCTATGTACATATATTTTCAACAATAAGCAGTAGCCATCTTTATGATTTTTTTTTTTGATTGGAAACATATTATGTTCTTGATTTCTATCTTATCTATCACCTAAAGAAGCATTCATCTTACAAGTTAAACTTAAAAACTCACTTCTTTTTTCTGAATTTTAAGTTTTTTTTTAACGAATGTATTTCTATCTCTACCTCATTTTCATTTCTATAACCTATATTACCAACGTTTTAAAGGCCAACCAATCCCACGGCAACTCTTGTCGGGTCTAGCGCTTAAAGCTCGTATAGAGCTTCATGCACAAATTTACGATTAATGTATACGACTGCGCAGTGAATAGTTCCACGACTCACGAAACCTGAAATCGAAGGAAAGACAAAGAGCATGGTTTGCAGGAACAATACCTAGAGTTGATCAAACTATCAGGGAAGTGGAGCATGAACTCAAAGTGATGCAATCTTTCAACTACCTTGGATCAATAGTAGCGGCCGATAACAAAATGGAGGAAGAAATACGCGGGTTCAAATCTAACAAAGCCCACTACTGTCTGTCAAGGCTTTTCAAACATAAAAGGTTCTAATGGACAAGAGCACGGTCTTGCCAGTACTCACGTATGAATCCGAGACTTAAGTGCTCAGCAAAAGACGTTCGAAAGGAAAATCTTGCGAAGAAGGGTGATTATGCACATATGTGAAGAAGGGTGATTATGGAAACGAAACTACCTAGAAACAGATATAATTACAAAGATAAAACTCTGAGCTTTTTGGATGAATTCCTTTTGCATCTGCTCAGTGATTAATTTAATCTCTTCTATTAAATTTAATTTATTAATATTTTTTGTCGTCGTTTTACCACTACAGGTTCTCTAGGGTATTCTGTTGTCTCGGTTCAATTACCGGGTTCTCCAATCACAAAATTCGAGCATCCGTCAGAATCAAACCAGCGTCGTTTGGGTTTCCCCGCTGGTGTTTCACCCCTGGCTTTTCCTCCGAATACCTTTTTAGGTACTCGATGCTCGTTCATTTGCTTCACATCGCTAGCCCATTGCAGGTTCAGTATAGTCAAAACAGAGCGGAAAGTTTCATTAACGAGTTGTATTCTTCGTTTTATGTTGTCAGTTTCATAACATTTTTAAGTGAATTTCGTACTTAAATATTAGATTAAACGATTAGTATGTAGCGTTTTTCTCAAAGAGTTTTACTTGAACAATATTTATAACAATAAATTAATCAATAATGTGTTCGCTGTTAATGATCTGCTCCTAGCTCTCGATCAATTTCTTAATTGCGTTCGGCCAAAAATTGTCCGACCTGGTGTCGGAAAAGTTGTTGAGCCAGTTGTTGACGTCCTCTTTCCGATTGAAGGTAACGCTTTTCATTTGGTTCGACATTGAGAGCGACAGGTGGTAATCGGTTGGCGCCAAATCTGGAGAGTGTGGCGAATGCTGAAGAGCCCTGCATTCGAGTTTCTGGAGTGTGACTTTAACGACTTGTGCGACATGTTGCCTGGTCTTGTCGTGAAGGAGAATGGTTTGGCATTGCCTCATTTTCACAGCGCCGTTCAAAAAAATTACTTGTTGGCCGTATTGCTCCTTTCAAGCATCTGCCAATTCATATTTGGTTGGAGAACTTGCTTGAATCTCGGCTTCGGCTGCTCTTTTGGAGCCACCCACTCTTTTCTTTGTTTCATTTTGGCGCGTAGGCATTACTTGTTATCCCCCGGGACGATTTGATTGAAAAGACGTTGCTTGTTTCCACGTGTTGCTCGGTGACAGGCAACATGTTGAAAAGTAATTCGAAGGATATTTTCTGTGTTCCTCTTTATCAGCTCGTGAGGCACCTAGGATCCCAATTTTTCGGAAAATGTCATTGAATGAAGATGGTTCAGAATTGTCTTCGAATCGCAACTCATTTGTGTGGTCAATTTACGGCTTGTTTGGCAACTGTCTTCCTTAAAATGTGCTCTGAGACGCTCTTCGTCAAATTCCCAAGGCCATTCACTGTAAATTGAGTCGTTGAGGTCAAAGTCACCTATTTGAACTTCACAAACAATTTTCGTGCTGTACACTAGTTTATGACACCGTCTCTGTACAGGCTGCAAATGTAACGGGCTGCTTCGGGAACTTTTTGATCTCGTTGAAAAGCGAAGAAAAGCAGTTGTTGAAAATGCTGATTTTTATCCCCTGTGTACTCCATTTCTAAGCCTAAAAAAAATTGAAATATTCAAAACAATAATTTGTACAGTTTTGTAGAACAGTAAGACCTCTGTTAAATAAATATAAACAAACAGCAAACATATCGTATTAGAATGAAAGAAAGATTAAAGCTAGAGTTACAATCAATGCAACCAACATTTGTTGCACGTCAAAATGAGTTTGAACCCATGAGAACGTATGAGAGCAGTTACAATGATGCAACACAACTTTGCTTGGCAGCAGAGTTTGCTCATATCTCAAACTTGGCATGGCAACAACATTTTTGAAAATATCCAATTCCACCTGTTCCTATGAGAGTCCGGGAAATCGGAACTGTCATATGTAAATGACAATCAGAAATTGTATTTTTTTGTCTCATTTTTGCTTTGCATTATACTCCGCAGCTTTTAGAGGATAAAATATTCACTGATATCTCTTTCCGAGGCTTTAAAGGATCCAAATTATCGAACAGCAATTTCTTTAATATAGCCAGTGACAGATGACGGTAAATGTTGTGTTGCATTGATTGTAACTCGTTCCACCAACAAAACTTGGCAGGGAATGTTGGTTGCATTGATTGTAACTCAAGCATAAATTGCTACGAGCTTATCCCTTAACCCTCCATAGAATACTGTCTCATTTTCCAAATCATTTTCGTCACGAGCGATATTTTGCCTTTTGAGGTTAACCTTTCTTGCTGGCATCACGATTTTCGTTTTTGTCTGGCTAATTTCCAGGTCTACTTCTTTTCTCCCTTGATAAGTTTCAACAAGAGTTCTTTGGTGGATGTGAAGCAACGTGACAAGATGCTAATATCAGCCGCGTAGGCTACAAGTTGGTTGGATTCATAAAAACAGTTTTTTTATGTCGTACTCAAGAGCTAAGTTGAACAGAAAAAGGGTCAACCCACCGCCTTGATTTAGTCCGACATTTCTGTATAAATTGTCAGTCAGATAGTTGTTGATTCTAACTTGTGATGTTATCGATGTCATCATCATTTTGGTGAGTTAGACTAGTTTCGCCAGGATGCCTAAGCACAGTATTATTTCATATAACAAGTTTCGGTCAATACTGTCATAAACTTGTTTAAAGCTCACGAGCATCTGATAGACGATGACATCAAAACTCCCAGCATCACTCGAGCACCTGTTTGAGTGTGAACAGTTGATTAGCTGTCGTTAAAGGCATAAAAATTCTTGATACTCACCAATACCATTGTCAGCGTAGACTTGAAATTTTATTTTCTAGCATGTTCTTCAAAATTTTATAGGATTTTACTGCCGAATATTACAAAGGGATATCACTACTTATATATGCCTTTGCAATATCTGGCATCCAACAATTTGCACCACTTCTGCGGTATTTATTCTTGATAATAGATGTGCTAAATCGCGTAGTGGATGGCTTTCATGGTACAGCTTCCACCAAATTTGAATAAATTACCCGAAGTTTTGTCAATACCTGGCACTCTATTATTTTTCTGGCTTCTTATGGTAAGCTCAACTTCTACCAGCGTTGAAAAGACTAAGTATTGGAACTTCATCAGGTATGTCAATCGGCTCTGATATTATTGAGCCATGTGCAGGACTCAAGAGTCGAACAAACAAGCGTCAAGAGAAAACTGTTATTATTAGGTGCGTTGTCTTGCTCCGGTGCAGAGTAGAATAGAACAATGGGGTAAAAAACGATCCAGAGCAGAGCAGTTGGTGTATTCGCTAAGGTTGCTGCATTCGCTGTGGTTGCGCGAAGGTTTGTGCAACTGAATGAGTTTTAACTGTCAATGTCGTCGTATCAACGATTTTGAAGAGGATCTATTCGCAAGTTGGTTTAAAATATCATAATGGCCGATAGAGAAAAAAAATAAACAGTTGCTCCAACCGCTACGAGCACTTTCGCAAATATCAGCACACGCTAAGCGTGAGCCAATGAACTACCTATGCACAGTATAATTCTGTATAAGTGAATTCATAGGGATAGGAGCTGTGTCCAATGCTACTACACAGTTCTGTTCTGGATAGAGGAACAAAAAAACACGCCTATTGAGTGCTTAATATAATTGAACTAAGTAGTTTTTCTAATGTTTTGATATAAAATAGGTAGCAATTTAAAAGTTGGACATGACAAGCCATCGCAACTGGAGCAAAGTCTAGAAGAGAGCCGGTCAAAAATGTGATGGGCAACGAGGCAAAAAAAGATTGATTGGTTCTGGAGCAATAAGCCCTAGAAATGATCTTGGATTCCAAGTCCTAGGTAGCGTGCCAAAAACTAACACGCATACCTACATAGTATGGAGAAAATCAATCCATTTCAGAGGCAGACCTGGTTGAAAGCAGACGGCCCCCGGCCCCAGATGCTATGGAAGCATACTCTGTTCTTTGACTCTGGGTTAAAAAAAACATAACCGACAATCCTTCCTAACAAAATTAATATGCCGAGCAGGTTAAACGGTACCGGAAAGAAGAGGTTTAGTAACTCATTTTTTAAACCAATTCAATAATTACCAAACCATTGAATCTTATCTTACAATTTTTAACAACGGTTTTTCATTACAAAACTCTCAACTGCTCTTACCTGAGAAGACGTTTGATTAATATCCTTTCAAAAACAGAACGAACTTAGAAAAAATGTTATGGTCAGAAGCCAATGCAATACTTTCTGCTTATTTCTGGTTCTGGTGAAAAAAAAAGTAGGAGAACATCAATGGTTTCATTTACATTACAAGTGATTTCCGTTGCAGCCCTTTAGTTTCAATTCCTGCAAAATATCACAATTTCGTATTGTTTTCTTACATGTAATCCCAGTATAAGGGTAAACGACAACAATTGCTATAAACTCCTGAGTTACTCATCAATATGTGATTCAAAGATATTCTTCTCGAGTGCCGTGAAATTAAGTGCATGGAATATTTTTAAGGTTATATGATGTACTAAACCCAGCTGCTGTGGTTTTGAGATTTTTGCAACACAATTAGAATTATTGTCAGATTCAGAGTTCTTAGTGATTTTCCTGCACATTAATAGCTCTTGTGTTTTGTGCTTGATTTCTTTAGAAAATTTATCTTCAATATGTATTTATCGCTACTTTCAAGAACCAAAGGTCATTATCTAAAGTCTTCAATCTGTTGAATACTATTCTCCCCTTAATAAAACCAGTATCCAATAACGGAAACTACCTCTACTAGTCAACTATTCTGAAAAGTAGAACCTACCGTACTACTTCGTTGTGATTGAACTTTGGCACAAAGGCGAACATCTTCGTGCAATGATAATATCATCATTGGTTACCAAACTTTGCCAGCATCAAATGCTCGCATGCCATCGCGAATCGTGAGCCTATTTCCCTTGCAGATTACACACAGCCCTGCGGATGTACAGTCCAAAGGTTATTATTCAAAACGTTCCACTCCTGCCCAGACTGGCGCTAGAGATATCTATCCTCCCTAGGAACGCCTGCAAATCATCATTTTCAGCAAACATTTGCTGTACGCCCATGCATAGCGTCATTCAAGAGTGGCAAGTGCAATTTGTTTCCGAACAGATTACCAATGCACAGTGCACTCTAGTACTTACAAACTGTTTTGAATAAAATACATTACAAACGAGAGAAAAAAATATTTATTTTTCCATTGTCTTTCATTTCAGATTGCCATCGAAACGAACGACTGGCCAGAAGCTGCGCGCGCTGGACCCTATGATGACTGAATCCATTGAGATGTCGTCGAATTACGAAACAATAACATGGAATTGATTATCGCTGCACCGTTGAGTAAACAATTTAGACTACCATGCACTTGTTGCATGGATCCTCTTCGAAAGCCGCGTCACTCCTCATATACGTTTTCGGTTATCCGCAAAAAATTCCTCTTCTCTAAGAACCGGCTGCAGACCTAGCAAAGAACTGCACAATGGACGAGTACTTCTCGGTTGGAACGGCACGATTAATTTTTTTATTGGCTATCTTCGCTGCGACTTGGCCAAATTGGCTACGAATTGCGTCCGCATCGCCTACTCCGATCCCCGGCCCAATGCCACATTTACGCGATGGAACGCTTGAGAATATCGCGGAAACAATGCAAGTTGTAAATCTTACAAGGCAACATGAAGGAGATATATTCACGGCTAACGGTGAGTAAATAGAATATTTAAAGATAATTTCTGATGCAATGCGGGTATGGCCTGAAACCTGGTCTTGAGCAAATATGGAAGCTTGGTATTTGATGCTTGCGATGAAAAAGGGATTTTCTTATCCCACACGGCATAGTTGTTTGAGGCTCGAATTTTTTGTATACTACAGTTTTTTAGATGTGTTTCCATATCTAATCTAGAGGCTAAAACTATATGTATGCTAGTTTTTTTTATAGTGGATTTATCATGATGTCAGGTTACGTTCAGATAGTACTATATTTCCCGAGCACTTTCTATCACTAGAGTTCCAATTCAATGGAACACAATAAAATGATTTCATCTGATCTCCCGATTGGCTCATCTAGATTTTAACATATTTATTTTGATCAAGATAAAAGTATGTATGTACACAGACGACATACTCAATTCCTATAAGATCATATGACAGTTGGACTCAAGTATTGAGTGCCCAACTATTTATTCCGTTATTATATATATATAATTTAGTGCAGCGTAGCTGTGACCAAGATTTGTGACTGGCCGCTTTGGTGCGTCTCTCAATTCTCTGGTAGGCTTATACTGCTAGCCTGCCTCGTTCAACACTTTCATTTTGTATCTGACTCAATCTTCATTTGGTGATGAGTCCTTTGAATTCCAACACTTTCTCAAAGTATTCGAGCTACGCGTTATTTGCACCTCAGCTTTGTACTTACGCTCCGCTGCAAAATGGTAAGACACCCCTCAATTTTTCTAAGTTTTCACAAAATGTAAGGGTCGGAAAACCCCAAGCTACTGCATTATTGATTATTGAAATTTCAGTTGAAAGGAGATTCTTTAATTACCCCTTAATGAGTTTTTTTAAGAATTCTTGATAATTCGCAACTATAACCAGATAAAAAAGATTTTAAAATCTCGCATTTTTAGAATTTTCTTTTATGAGTTTGTATTGTGAAATATTGCAAAGCTATACAGTTTCATTAGTTTTTGTGGAAAATGGGTCGGAAAAAAAACTTACAGAAGAAGAATTGAAAAAATATTAAATTTAAAATAAAGAAAAAACAAGAATACTGTGACATAGACCCTTGTTAGGTCTAGGGGTTGAAACTGGTAGAGAGCTTCATCAGAACTTTACAATCAATGTAAATACGAGTGTGGAGTGATTAGATCCACGGCTCACTTTGCCCCTGATTAACTCAGATATCTAAGTGAACTCAAAGCTCGCTGCGCGGTCCTTCGTACGAACTTGGATTCAAAACAGGGACCCCATACACAAGAAACCAATGCTCTACCCACTAAGCTACTCAAACTTATAAGATATCTAATTAATCAGTGAGTGGGAAAGAAAGAGTGCAGGCGGACTATGTGATGTAGGTCAACGGTTAAATGTGCAATTTTGAGAGTTGCACTAATTCAACGAACACTGCATGGCAAATCTCCTTCTAAGCTGGAGTTAATGCAAAAACTTAGAATGCTCGAAGAACTATTAAGCTAGATGAACATCTCACATTTAGGAAAATGCAGTAAACATTCCTTACACCATTTTCGCCATCATATTCTTCATCATAACTAAGAATTGCTCGTGCTTGTTAGGACCTCGGGCTTGTTGGGACCTGCGCACATGATTTTCTTATGTTTTTTGGAGCGCACCTCCACAACTCACGGAATGTTCCCCGTCGCAGTTTACGCACTGACATTTTTCCTCTTTTTGTCTAATGCATCGCGAATCGTGGTAAAGATTTAGTTGTTGGCTGTATGGCTCAATTTTTGACAATATGGCATTCGAGTGTCTGCCATGTATTTTTCGGGCGCCTACTACCGTTTCTTGCCCTGAAAAAAACACGCTTACTGGTTTCGAGGGACCATTCCTTATTTTGCGGATAAATGCTGGATAAATGCTTTGCCTTTTAAGTTCATGTTTTACTTTGACTGTGCTGAGACCTAATAACAATGTGAATGTCCTCTACTTCGAGCAGATGATAGGTTTAATATTATATTTTCTCGGCTGTAAGTAGTCTGATCAGTTTTCAATGATTTTAGAGGTATTTTCGGATGATTTGGATTCTCAGGTAAACCTAATGGCCTCCATGTGAAAGACCGTTGCCGTTTCTTTTCGGCCAAAAAAGAGAAAAGAGCTCATCGCTTTTCTGCCGAGATTAAGACGGCACGTTTCAAAGGCTTACGCCCCCGATTAGATATTTTTCGTGGCGTGCCGCGTTGAATCGATTCAATCTGCTCAAGAGAACGTTCTAATGAAACACCAGAATTAGAAGCATCCTCCGAAATTGAAGTGATGACCTCTTCAATTGCAGCGGGGTGATCAGTCCAAGTCCAAATATTCCGTTAATCATCTTCATTTGCCCGAAACATTTTTACCCGAAATCGATGCCAATTGAAAATCTTCCTCGATGAAAATATGCGGATTTGTTGGGAAAATCTCAGTTCCTAGAAAACCGGATTTGATATTTTCGCAGTCAATGCCAAATCCAAGCTTTTGTCGACAGTTTCCGGAATATGTGAAATTTCTAGATGATTGCCACCTTGATTCATCGTCCAAACATCACATTGAGACTTATAAAAGGTTTTCAAAGGACCAAAAACGCCAACGTCCAACGATAGCATTCTGTGGCTACAATGTGGTGGAAGAGAGAGCATGACAATTCCATTGTTAACGGCCAAGTCGATAGCTTCGATGGATAAATGAGAAGTGTGGTTTTCAAGAATTAACAGAGTTGGATCATTTTTGGTAGCCGAACTATATTTGATGAAGTGTTGCATGAATTTTATGAAATCATCATAGGTCATCCAACCGCTTCCGTTTGCATAACCAACAGCATTCAATGTAGCATAACTCATGAAGTCAGACATCATGTTTTTTTCCGGGGGAAAATATAGAACGGTGGAATGTAGTGGCCCGCAGCGTTTATTCTGATTGCCATAGCGACGTTTGTGTCTCTTTCTTGAGGTGCAAATTTCCCAATCAACTTCGAGTCAGTTGAAGCCACAGTTTTTCTCAGTTTAAGTGAAACTGTAAAGAACTCTGTTTCATGAACGTTCCAAATTCGATTCGGAACATATGAATTTGGTGGTATGGTACATTTGAGTTGGTCAAAAAAACCATCGACAACATTCTTATTAACCGCCTTCATTCCATTCGCATTTATATCCTGGAGCACTCTTAACGAAAGATATTTACGTTTGGTAAATGCATCAAACCAATCATAACCAGCAGTTTTATGTTCAATCCATGACTGTAGAACAGATGCATTTATTATTTTTGGGAAACTCGAAGGCCAAACATCTGACTTCATTTCAGTTCAAACCATAATAAAGAGAATTTGTTTTCGTTAAATATATTTTTATGGCACTTTGGAAACATATCCACTATCGGGAAATTGCTTATCAATCCTCTCAAGATGACGATATAATGCCTTTGCATACATTTTATGCTAACCGGCTACAGCATGCACCAATTTGCGATCTCTTTTGATCAATTCAACCAAACTTCAACCAAATTCGAAACATAATTTGGTGTTACTACAGTTTTTCGTATGCAATGATGACTAAAACCTAACAAAATTCAAGAAAAAACTCTTAATTCCAGTCAAAACAATGAAGAAACGCAATAAAAATTCCACGAAATTGCACCATATTGAGTTTTCTGTCATGTGTCAAATTACCCCGAAGCAACTTTTTGGTACGAATATATGCGCCATCATAACATATGCAGATACATGCAAAAAATTTCATGAATTCATGAATTTCAAAAAGGACGTAGAAAAAATATGAACAACAATGCACCAAAAAAAAACTCAATGAAAACTTTTAAAAACTCGATATTCTAATTTTTGTCAGAGAGAACGAAATATGCGTGTAAACAGCTTTATGTTGGAATTGTTTTTGCGGGATGATTAAAATTGAAAAAAAAATTTATTTACATTGAAAATTTTATTTTGATAAAGTGGTTTCGAAAGTATGCACTGATTCTCATCAGACACCAGCACACAGTGCATGCTTGACTGATGCCACCACTTGCAGTTGGAAATCATTAATTTTTATTTACGCTAGTTGCGACAAATTTTAACATCTCCGACTTATATCCATCGAAATAATTTACTCATAAAGGTTATTGACCATGGTTCCCTTCTTGTCTATAAATCAGCATAGACAACGTATATCGTTTCTAAAGCTTATCAAAGCAGAGAATATTGTTTTTAAAAAAATGAGAGCGCACAAAAATCAACAAATCCATACGAACAGCGCTTCTGTAGCTGTGATTTTGACAGAGTTACGCCATTTGTGTCATGTTGCTCCGTGTGTCAAATTACCCCACAATACCATACTTCTACAAGTGTCACAAAAAATTTCGCTCTGTTATTTTCGTTTGTGATTCAGCTAACCAATTATCATCAAAATACTCCCTAGCTGTCTCAAAGGCTTTTCTCGCTGGCACAAACCGCACGTTGTGTCTGTGCAAATGCATCCATACATACGTATATTTCGACAGGTACAGGCTAAGCTCGGCTCATTATTCAAGATTTTCTGAGCACGAGCACCTATGCGCCCGGTGGCATACAGCATAACAACTGACAGATGCCTTCCTTTCAATTGAATCTTATCTTAACTATTTTATTTGCAGAAATGTTACCGACATGTAACATGGACACTTGCGTGGGCCTCTCCAGTGGAACAGCAGGACTATTTATACCTTCACGCGAAACAGGTATTTTTCTATTCTTTCAGAAATTGTACAATTGATGGCTGCCGTTGGCGGCGATCAACATATGAAATTTACTTACCGTGCTTTTCAAATTTTTTATTCTTGCGCAATCCCAACAAAGAATTGCTTCCCGGACACGATTACAGCGGCAGCAGTGTTGGCAGCGGTAACAGTGTAACGGAAAAATGTCAATGTCGGTGTCTGCAACATTTAAACACCTACCGAGAAGATCTGGGAATTTGTGTCGATGATATACACGGTAAGTTTTGCATTTGTTCTTAGCGAAAATCTTTACGTTGATAAGTATGTATATGGAGGTAAGAATCGCAATAAATCCCAGCTGCTTTGCATTCAACTTCAATCTGCCTTTGCGCTAGCTGTTGGTAGTCGAACCTGCTTGTTGGTCAGACGATCTGCTTAAATCGAGGATAAATGTTAGCAATTACCGTTTGTTGCTACTAGATACTAGTTCCTGTCAAAGAATCCTATAACCATGCGGAGTATCGAGCTAATTGTTTCCCTGCTTTAGATGGCAATAACAATAAAATCTCCTCAAATAGCAATAACATCTTACAATGCAGTTAAGTAATTGAGGATACAAATAGGTCTAATTAAAAAATAACTATTGAAAATGGTACTGTGTGTGATATTGCATACTCGCAGAAAAATAGCACTATATTTTGAGGAAAAATAAACACATGATCAAAGAACACTAGTAATGATTCTGCGCCAAAGAAATACTTACTCAGTCGAAAGAAAGGAATTTATTCATTTCAAAGAACTGATATTGAACTTGCCCTGAGTAAAATTTGGTATCAATCGGTTCTCGTACGATCACCGAAGTTAAGCAGTGTTGGACGCGGTTACTACTTAGATGGGGGCCGCTTGAGAACATCGCATATCGTTGGCACGCAAAAACTCTCTGCCCTCTTCATATCAAAAGCGCGGCTTACTTTGAAGGAAGGAGAAAAAATAAAAGAAATATGGTTTGACCTCAGATAAATATTGAACTTGCAATAAGTATTTTTGTTTTTTTTTGACAATGCCGAAGCTCAGGAGATTACCTTTTGAAGCGAATGCTTAGCTATGGCGGTAGGGAGAGATATATTATTCTTTTTTTTAAGTGCCAGATTTAGTTTTCTCATTTTCTGAAGCTCTAATGTTATTTATGCCTAGACACCACTTAAAGCTATAGTGTGACACTTCATTCATGGAGTGCTGGTATTCGTATTATGTACTCAAGACCAACAAATGCAGCCATGATCCCGGCGGGATTCGAACCTGCGAGCAGTAGATCGCTGCTTCGGACTGGCGCGTGAAGCTGTACTGCCGACCTCTCATTTGTGTAAAGAAAATGTTAATAGAAATCATAAAAACGATCTATTTTTCGTCGAATATTGAAATTTGGTTGATGTTGAAACACATAAAAACATGTTCGCGTTGTAGACATAAGTTACTAAATTCGTAGACGTAATTTACAATATATGGGGAAAATTATTTGCTTGAAATAAGTTAAAATAAAAATTGTATTCCGTTGAATGTAAGAAACTTGTATACAATATTTATACAAATCACTGACATCAAATAAAAGTTTCTTTGATTTGTGGAAGGTTTCACATCTCGTAAACAAGTAAATATATTCTTTGATTCTCGGAAACATATTTGTTTAGGACACCGTGTACAACCAAAATTATTCATCCTAATTAGAAATTATTGTTTACATTAAAATGGTCCGTGGAAATCCAATTGAAAGAAAAGCAAGAACAGTTAATCAAAGCACGCAATACTACTTTTATTATCTCCAAATAGGTATCAATTGAAAATGCATGTGTTATTGAATGTTTTTATGGTCACATTACGGTATTCAAAGTTTCCTCATTATTTCTTCAAGACATCAATAAGAGCACTCTCAATAATAAACAAAGTGCCGTTGGCGTTAGATAATATCGCTGAATGAATGCGTTCATCTCAAAATCAGTTACAATCCAATTATCAGGAATGCAAATAAGAAGTGAAACTGCATAATAGCTACCAGCTACCACAGCTAAAACTTATCCGGACAGCTCCAATCAGATCAGTGCAAAATTAATGTGCGTATCATCATATGCAGTTTACATGTACTCACAGCAACAAACAGCAAGATCAGCAGACCCATATCAACCGTCTTCGACGTACAAACACTAAACCGGTAGAATTGAATTCGAACTGAAGCAGTTTTTATATAACAAGTAGAATGACTTACAAAAAGCGATAGCCACCTGGAGTTAATTATGACTCGTGCTGTCTGGAAACAATTTTCGTACTAATGGACGGCTGAATGCAAAAAATAGATGAAAAATCTTGATCTGTAACGTGGAAGCGAAGTAGCCTGAAGCATTTAAGATCCATCTGATATTGTGTGTTATGAAGTATGATAGATGTGTGGGAAATTAGATATTGCAGATAAATACCGCTATTTCTCTTAGGGTGTAGAATATCCTGATGTAAACAATTTCAGAAAACATTATTTAGCACTGAAAACATGTTTGTAGTTTATTTAACAATGAAAGCATGTGGAGGTTGGTATAAAAATACAACGTTTTAAGAGATGAAATGTAGAATCCGAAGTCAACGTAACTTGCTTGTACAGATTCATCGATTTCGCATCAACTCCATACATCAAGATTTTGCTTAGTTTCCAAAATATATATTTTCACAAATGCATCAAGCATAGCTAAAAAGATTTTGTGCATGAGTTAGTTTTATCGCATTTGAGGGCAAATAGTGAAACCACTATAGGTGAGACTAATAATTTCATATTTGATGAGATATCACTACGATTACGTCAGATTAGATATTAGAAATACTTTGATTCTTTCTGTCCTCCTTCGATCCCTACAATAAACTCAACTGTCTGGCCTACCCAAACTGTATCCACACCACTCATTGAGGGAATCGTTCTAACAAAAGAGGCAATTGCCAACGATATCCAAGAGCTTAACATTAAAAAAGGACCTGGCCCTGATCTAATACCTCCCTGCTTTGTGATACAGTGTATCAATCAACTGATAACCCCTCTGTATATCATTTTTAACAAGTCGCTGTCATTAGGCGTATTTCCATCCTTTTGGAAATCTTCCCATCTTACGCCTATTTTCAAAAGTGGCGATAAACGATCTATTGACAACTACCGAGGCATCGCTATTCTCTCAGTGATCCCCAAACTCTTCGAGAAGCTCGTCTGCGATCAACTGACTTTCATAATAAGTCCCCTTCTCAACGAACAGCAACATGGGTTTAGAAAAGGCAGGTCAACTACCATAAATCTCATTATCCTGGTTTCGGACGTCCTTTGTGAGATGGAAAAGGGAAACCAGGTTGATGCGATTTATACTGATTTCAGTAAGGCTTTCGACAGAGTTGACCATCAAATTTTGACACAGAAATTACTTAATTTCGGTATATCTGGCTGCCTACTTAACTGGCTTAAATCTTATCTTTGTGACAGAACCCAGTTTGTTAAATTCCAAGGAAAATTTTCAAAAACAGTTTTCGCTCTGTCGGGGGTGCCGCAAGGCAGTCATTTGGGCCCTCTTCTCATTAATATTTTCATTTCGGATCTATCTAGGATTTTATTTGATACCCCACACCTCTTCTACGCTGATGACTTGAAATTGTACCACACTATCAAAACGCAGTCCGACATTGATTTTCTCCAATCACAACTTGTATCTCTCGAACAGTGGTGCCTCCTGAATAAACTAAATCTCAACGTCGACAAGTGTCGAGTGATAAGTTTCTCCAGGAAAAATAATGTAATAGCCAATTCACTATCTTAATAGCAACGAACTTATTGGGGTAGAACATATCTTATGCCGGATTTATACATTGGAACGAGCGTCTCGTGTACAAGAGTAAACAAGACTGAACAAGACATTGGACGAGACTCAACAAGGCAAAGGGTGAATTGTTTATTTAGGATATTGCACCACGCAACACGGACCATGCACTATGCACCTTTCATAGGGTGAATTGTTTACTTAGGATATTGCACCATGCATCTTTCGACAGTTGTGAGCTGTTTTGTTCAGTTCCGTGAACGATGGCTGAGGTACAGGCTGTGGCTATTGCAACTGCCTGGTGTGCGTTGAGTGATTTCAATCTGGGACACGCAAAGACATGTTTGAAGTCCCAGCGAAAAATTCGAAAATGTGAATGAGCACATGCTACCCTCTCGAATCCCTTTGACTTGATGCATAAAACCGACTTCGCTTCCAGCGGCTGCGAGCTCGAACGAGACGGTCATAAACACTCAGGCACAGCAATAAAAGGATCATTATCCCTTCATAAAACAAACAAGAGCCGACGAGCAAACCATTTACACACGCGTGCTTGCCATGAAAAAAACAGCCGAGAATAGACAAGGAGACCATTTGCACACAGACCTTGTCTACATTTGGCATTCCTCGGCGAGAATGTAAATCCGGCATTAGACCTAGGTGTAACCCTAGATACCAAATTGCGCTTTAACATGCAGATAGACAAAGTCTTGTCGAAAGCGAGCAAACAATTAGGTTTCATTAAGAGGCGTACAAAAGAGTGCAAAAACATTTGGGCCACTAAGTCTTTATAGACATCACTAGTGCAGCCTCTACAGAAATACGCCTGCATAGTCTGGAACCCAGCTTTTGAAATACAAAGCGACAGGCTCGAATCGGTTCAGAAACAATTTTTGCTTTTCGCCTTGAGGTACCTCTATAATCCAAACGACTTTAGTAATCTTCCCTCTTACGAATACAGACTTGGTCTTTTAAACCTAATGACTTTTTCATCAAGAAGAACCATAATTAGCGCATGCCTAGCCTTTGATATCATTAACGGAACAGTTAGTATAGCCAGGGGTGGATTTGACCATTTCGCCGCCCTAGGCCTCAAAAATATTTGCCGCCCTCTTCGTTCATTATATTAGGCGCGTTTTTTTGCTCCCCTTATCCATAATAGAACAACGCAGACGCATTGGAAACAACAACAACTCCCCTATCCATAACAGGAATTGTTGTTGTTTCAAATGCGTCTGCACTGGTAAGCATTGTTCTGTTATGGATAGGGGAGCAAAAAAACGCGCCTATTATAAGTCAAACTTTCCAATGTCCGAAAAAAATCATCAGAGGTGAATTTTTACGAGTATTGATTTTTTTAGAGAATTCGGTCGGCTTGAGGCTCATTCCACTCAGATATATGTATATGACAGAAAAAAAAATTTGCCGTCCCAAAAAAAAATATAAAATTTGCCGCCCCTGAAATTCGCCGCTCTAGGCCCGGGCCTACCGGGCCTAGTGGCAAATCCGCCCCTGAGTATAGCAACTCTCTCTAACCGAATTACTTTCAACAATCAAATAAGACAGACTAGGCATACAACCCTCCTTAAGGAATACCAGCACCTTACAGTTTATGGGTATAATAAACCCATCAATAGGTGCTGTAGAACATTCAATACTGTAAGTCATCACTACTCTTCAGGTATCACCAAATCTATTTTGAAAAATAACTTGACAAAGGCCCTATTAACTTCTTAACCTACTTATTTCCCATCCTTATTTGCCTAAATGCAATTAAACATTAACTTGAAATACTTCCATATTGTATTTTGTAATACTTGCATATTCTATTGTAATATATATAGTATCATGCCTTGTTTGGCAAATAAATAAATAAATAAAAATAAAGTACCATTTTTTGTGTAAACGGCAAATATCTTAATATAAATTACTAATATTTGTGATTGTTTGTTTTTGAATGCCAATATCTTCCATAATATATGACCATATTTTGTCTCTCCCATTTTTACCCCCAAACAGTTAAATTTATTATATATTTAGGCAATACCCCAGCCTGGCAACCCTGCTAAACACTCTAATTTTCAGTCTCCTCAACGCAAATGATTGAAATTGAATTCGAACGTCTGATAATTTTCGATAAATCACTTTTAGCGATTATATAATTTCAGCTGATTTATACTTTTCCGCAAAAGTTTTCAAAAATGAGTGAAACTTGTTGATATAGTCCCAAGTTTTTCATCTTTCCTATTTTTACAAGAGAATCAAATTATTAAATCATTATCTTTCACATTTCTCTGTAGCGTTTTGCATTCGTTAGTATTATTACTGACAGGCTGTATTATCCAAATTAGCTTTATAATTCATATTTTAACAATTACGAACTCATTCAAATTGAACTACAGACTGTTTTCAGGTCAATGGTAAACAGTGAAATTTCTGCAATTCAATACACTTCTGAGGCCTGTCTACATGGATGAAGTAATTTCCGAACAAAAACTACTCCGAAACATATTTAATAAATAAATTTGTTCAATTACGATGTTAATAGTGCGTTTGAAATCAATTTCTACATTTCTCACATTGGCCGAAACCGCAAAAAAATACTTAATTATAGCTATAGTTAGTAGAAAATGTGGGTCATCTACTATAACGCCTATGAAAATTGTACCATCGACTTTGCCAAAAAGAAACTGCCAGATAGTCTTCCTATTCTTTCGTGAAAAGCTGGTATTAAATCAACACGTTAACCGAAGAGGTCACGAGCGCAATGATGTTATTGTAAACGGTTCTCATTTATCTATGATTTAAGCTGCTTTTTATTGCTCCCATATTTCTTTCTAACTTCGGATTTTTATTTATCTGCTCGGTTTGCGGAGGAATGTTCGCAATTAACGATCGCCAATTTGTAGCTTTCCCTTTCGGTTTATCGCGTTACAAGCAGATTGCACTGGTTTTTGCTTCTGATTGAGTAGATCAGATCTGAGTGTGTGCCGAGGAACCGCGAAGTCTTTCTAAATTGGATCAGATTTGTATCTTGACGATTAAATAATTTCAATCTGGAATAACCGAAGGTGGAAATGCAGACAATGAGAACAATGTATGCATCGAAGTTGCTGACTTTTCAACACGCTGTCATGCTTTAGCATCTCGTTCACACCCGGAAATACTTTTGCGCATGAAAATGCTTGTTTTGAATTGCTGTGAAAATCTTTAACATACATACATATTAAGTGTGTGCAAGTATGCGCAACATATTTGCAAAAACAACGCAAGTTTCCTACCTCGAGGAATAAAAGTTTGTCTCGGCATGTAATACCCACCTTCACCTTATCATTCAAACGCTATCTACATGTTTATAAATCTCTGTACATCCACATTTGCATCTTCAACAGACAGATAACGTTTATTCGCAGCATTTTGCTTGTGATGCTAAATTTATAAATTCAAGTCTGGTTTGCGACGATTGCTTTCAAGGAAAAGTGAAAACTCATTAAACTTGTTAATTTGAAATTCTCCTCTGTTTAATAACCACTACTTAAACTAATTTACAGTGGCATTTTCCGAAGAAAATTTTTCTTTACAACCTTACGTATGCCACACATTTGTAGTGGATCTTGTCATATCTAGCTCCCAACAACGACAAACAATGCCCATTTACAGTATCACTCTCACATATTAATTTCTTCAGATGCTTTCACTCTTACCATAACGAAGTATTTTAAGCGGATAAATCTTCTTAAATTATATGCACATTACAATTTATTACGAAATATATTATGTACGTAGTTCTTTCTTTTGATTTTATGTAATACATTTTTGTTTTTCGCAGAATGCAGTCTATCTCCTTTCGTTAGCGGCTCTTCTTCGGAAAAGATCCCCTTTGTTTTCTTGCCGTTACGAGGTCAGATCATACATCCCAGCAAAGAGATTAATTTCCCAGGTGAGTAATGTTTTACATATGAACGTTATTGTGTTTACGAAAAGTAATGTTATGAGATATGTTGATCAGCACATTTATTTTATTGTTACTGACGATGAATTTGCTAATTAGGTGTTAAGACGCCAATTTGTGCCGTAACCAGTGCACAATATCTCACGCAAAAAGGATGGTCAGAGCTGAGAAATCCAATAGATGCGGATGTGCCATTTCGCTTGTTCCGCGATGAAGGTCGTACATTTTTACAGGTGAGTTATCTTAGCTTTTCTCAATATTTAGTCACTTGATATTCATTAAGCATCAATACATCTTAAAAGTATTTGTAGAATTATTTATTGCCACTATTTTAAAAAAAAACCGATTTTTCCATTCGAAGCTAGATATATTTAATTTTTGTGACAAATATCGATATTTCGAGGGTAATCTGCCCTCTTCTTCAGTGTCTATCGGTCTAATTTTAATCTAACTTATGTATGTTATTTATAGAGCTTACTTTTAAAGTATTGACTTATACTAATTATCAACTAATTGTCTATTCATTACTTTACTAAAATAAATTTAACTATCTATATTAATTAAATTTTCCTCCTCAAGATACATAAGGAAGGAAGTGAACTTAGGGAAATTGTCACCGCTACAAACGCTCCAACAAGGAGAATCGCAAAGTGGATTGTAGACGAGTGTAGGACCTTAGGGAAGATTAGCGATAGAACGGTAAAAAATCGAGACGAGGTAATGGAGCGGCTTGGAAGAGTGGCAACTATAGGGGAAGATGAGCTAGTTGTATCATTTGATGTCAAGGCTCTGTTCCCAAGCGTGCCGGTAAAACAAGCACTCATGTTCTTTGAGGACTGGCTATTAGAGAGGAATAGCTCACCAGAGGGGAGAGGGAGAGCTAAAAACTTTTTGAAACTTGCTTCGCTTTGCATGAATGAATGGTATTTTACTTTTAGAGGGAGATACTTTAAAGCGATGAAAGGTGTCGCAATGGGAAATCCTTTATCCCCACTTATGAGTGAGATTTTTATGGATAGACTGGAGAAGAAACTATATGAAGACGGTTCACTTCCTCGGGTTTTGTTGAGCTATGTAGATGATATTCTAGCTATCGTTAAAAAAGATGATTTGGGAGAAACTTTGGAGAAGTTGAATCAAGCACATAAAGACATCCAATTTTCAATGGAAGTCGAAAAGAATGAGAAACTACCCTTCTTGGATTTAATGGTCATACGGAAAGAAGGTCTTCTTAAATTTAATATCCACCGGAAGCCCACACACACACCCAGAGGACAACACCATCTACGTCTGATCATTGGCATTCCCAAAAAATAGCGCCCTTTAATTCGATGATTCACCGGCTATTAACAGTGCCCATTGATCAGGAAAGTTTTAACTCAGAAGTTAAATATATTAAAGATACGGCGAGAAAAAATGGGTTTGATGAGAGGATAATTGGAAATCTTGTCAAAAAGAAAAAGTATAGAATACAGCGTGATCTTTTAACGACGCTCTTTATGCAGGAAAGACAAAAAACAAATATAAGAGTTCCAATTATTTATTCGTCAGCATTCAAAAAAGTTCGGGAAATTCTTGAACGCTTTGATATTAAAGCAGTTCCAACCAGTAGAGCTAAAATATTAGGTACTATACTATGTCATGTGAAAGATAAAAAGGAAAAATGTGGAGTTTATAAGATTACCTGCCCAGAATGCGACAAAATATACATCGGTCAAACGAAACGGTAGACTAACGGAACATAAACGGGAAGCAGCTTCAGCGAGGAAAAGGAATACGTTTAGTACGTTCAGCATTAGCGAAGCACATCTTGGAATCACAACATAACATGGGACAACGTGGAGGTGATTAAGGAGGTACAGCAGGTACGAAAACTGGATGCGTACGAAAGCCTGAACATATGGAAAACCCCTATGAATAGAAGACTAAACACAGACCAAGGGAACTATGCATCACCATTGTTCAAGTTAATTTGAACATTCATTTGATAGTGAGGAGGAAAATTTAATTAATATAGATAGTTAAATGTATTTTAGGAAAGTAATTGATAGACAATTAGTTGGCAATTAGTATAAGTCAATACTTTAAAAGTAAGCTCTATAAATAACATACATAAGTTAGATTAAAATTAGACCGATAGGCACTGAAGAAGAGGGCAGATTACCCTCGGAATACCGATATTTGTCCAAAAATTAAATATATCTAGTTTCGAAAGGAAAAATCAGTTTTTTAAAAAAATAGTTTTTACAAGCTGGAAAAAATTGGTACACGTTAAAAACAATTATTGATCGCCCCTCTTTCATTTATTTCTATCAAATTCATACTTCTTTAGTTTTACCCTTGTAGTTTATAGCTAAATATCCGCTTCATGAAATAATGTATTTTTCTTAGTTTAAATTTTAAATTAAGAGGAATTTTTTACTAAAAATATTCCAACGTTGTCAGTTTTTTTTGTGTTACATATTCTGTCCGATTTTATCTCGGTGCCAGCTACAACAAAGCAAAAGTGCTATCAAATGTTTTCAGCTGTGCAGATATACTGGTTTTAAACAATCAAAATATATAATATAAGACCTGAAGAGGGCAAATTGCCCTGGAAATATCGATACTTGTTATGAAATTAAAGGAAAAATTGGACTTTAAATTAAAATACAAAGAATTTTTTTATACTTAATAAAACTAGGGGGAAAACGTGATTACATGTGATACATACACGAGGGTGGGTCAATAAATACGCGAAATGAGTATGAAGGCCACAAATAAGGGTCGTTTAATGAAACGCAATGAGTTCAGAGATTCATTATAAGTAGATATAGCAAGTTTTATTTCAATCGAGTCATTCGTTTTTGCACTATCAGCAACCAAGCAACTCAATCTGGAAGAAAGTGTAAAATATAGAGAAAATCGAGTAATGGAAGATATGGCATTTATTTACGGGGCTCTTGTTCAGATTAATCATTGACTTACAAGTGACACAGTGTTTTCAAACCAAGAAGGAACTCACTTGAAGACAACCCATAACCAGAACGACCAATCGAAGTGAACACTCCGGAAACTGTTTGAAGAGTCAAAAAAGTGATATTGACTAAAGAAAAAATGGCTCGCAGAAATAACGGAAGTATCATATGTAACTATTTTAAATATTCTTCCCTATACCTATAATCCTGATATGACTAAGATCAACGTTAGATGCGTGCCGAGATTGCTCACGCTGCCTCAAAAACAACAGCACATGGAGTGCAATGGGGCGTTTTTGAACCTCTGCCGTGAACACAACGATGAAGTATTGATTCGAATCGATATTGAAAACGAAACTTGGATTCATTATTATGAGCTTAACTCCAGAAGGGAATTTGATTGCGGATAAAAACAAAGGCGTTTCCACAACCGGAGACTACGTTTCAATTCTTTTCAATTCGTAGCGATTGAAAGAAGCCATCAAACAAAAAAAAAGATGAAAATTAATTAAAGGTGTCCTCCTTCTGCACGATAAGAGTCGTTCTGCTTTGGCTGCGCTGCATAAAGTGGACTTCGATATTTTAGATCATCCACCCTACAGCCCTGACCTGGTTTCGAACGAATATTATCTTGTCCCAAAATTGAAAAGGAAACTTCCTGGGAAGAAGTTTTCCAATGAAGAGGTGAATGACGCAATTTCGGCAACATGGAGAGGTTGGTTAACCTTGTCTCCGTTTACAGAGGTTATCTCAGATACCTTACAACCCGGCTAACCAGACAGTCGATCATCCTCGATCGAAGGGGATGTAGGTCTTCAGCAGGTTCCACATTTAAGTTTTTAGTGGGTTCGAAATTGTGGTTTTCAGCAGGCACTAAACTTTGGCTTTCATCAGGTTCCAAATCGTGGTTTTCAGCAGGTTCTCAATTTTGGCCTCATTCTGTGAAGCAGAAATTGACGGCAGTATATTTGACAGTGAGGGGGTCGAAGTAGGGAGCGTAAAATCGGTGGGCAGCAGGTGGTAGACGGCAGAGTAGAATCAGGCTGCGTTGAGATTAGCGACTTGGTAGTCATTGGCAGCAAGGCAGAAACTGACGGCGTACTTATAGTTGATTGTATAATTGCGATTGGTGGCACGGTGACCGATGACGTATGATGGTCGTGCACCGGTAGTGGCACCTGGGTGATATATTGCGGCAGCTTCTGTTCGTCGTCTAGTAGACTCGCGGTGATGGCATCTCATTAGCACCTGGCATCGAAGTCTTATCAACATGCGGTGGCTGCATCCAGGCACCACATGGTAGCGGACTCTAGCCAACTTTTAGTAATGGCGTCTTGGCAGCAATTGCACTTTTAAACACTAAACTTTGCCGTCAAGGGTCTTTAAAGCATCACTCTCCTCCAAAAACTGCACTAGCTCACATATTTTATCAGTCTGGGAACCATTTCTGTTTACCCAACACCTGAGCTTTAAATACTTCAATAAATAACTTCAATAACTATATTTATTAGACAGTCAAACTTAAGCAAACATATCACAAAGCGTTCTTTCTTGATCACGTCTTCTTGTAGTGTAGCTGTAGATTGGCGTCCTCTACTTCACCCGGTTGCCAGACTTCTTCCCCTGTTTGGTTATGGCGGTGTCAGCATAGAGAGGTTGGTTAACATTGTCTCCGTTGACCGTTAACAGTGGTTATCTCAGATACCTTACATAATTGAAAATATATAATTGTTAAAATAGCGAACTATCTATCTAAAGCGCGGGCAATTTCGCCATTACTTTGCTTTTTATCAAGCCTATTATGAATGATGTTGAGGACTATAATGCAAAGCGCCCACTCCTTTGAATTATCCATGCATGACGTGTCAGCCGCTATATTTTATTCATCATCATCATCGTGGCACTACAGCCCGAATCGAGCTTTAGCCTCCTTAATGCTCCGCCTCCATCGGCAGCCCTACATAGACTAGTGCGTGGTTTAAAGCCTTGTTTTAAGTTCCTCACTACTTTGTACGCTTGTCGAGTGTTGCTAGCCATAAAGTTGTCATTCATTTTATTCAGCATTTTGTCAAAAAAAAATCGTTTTTTACATCTAATTATTTTATTAGCTACTCTCCGAAGATTGTCATATTTTTCTTTCTTGGCTCTTGTCGGTAGTTCAACGTGGATTTTGTAGGCCGCATTTTTTCCGTCCAATGCGGCTTGATACTCCTCATCGAACCATTCATTTCTGCATTGTCGGACCGTATACCCCACTACTTTTTTGGCTGCTACATTCACTACGCTTTTGATGGTAGTCTAGACTTCATTGATAGACGTGGTGTTAGGCGTTTTGAACTTGCTCTGGCTTCATCTGACAGTGATAATCAACATCGCCTTCGAGTCTTGACTAAGTGGTGGCCGGAGTCGCAGTTGGCCCTACAGAAGGTTCGCACATCTAAAATACTGGAGGCCCACCTATTCGGAATCAGAATATGATCAATCTAATTAAAGGAAACAGAAACAATCTAGCAGTAAAGAGTTATTTTATCCTTTTGGCCCTAGGACTTCGTTTTAATTTCAAAAGGTCGAGATTTTAAGCTTACATGATTAAACCTTTCAAATATTAGCTTTTTCGCACCAGTTTATAAGTTTTAAATCTTATAAAGGTATACCTCATTATTCATTAGTCTTTCAACTGTTCGTACCTGTAGAGCATTAATATTTAATAATATTACAGTGGCTGGGTGAGACTGATCTTCGTCACAGAATGGAAGGTAGACTTATTCTCGTTCATATGATGTGTCGTGACATGGCAGCACTACACATTTCGCCAGGAAGCCTGGGAGTGAGCCCCAAAAATATTTTCACGCCTTGTGTAGCATTTCGAGTGAATGGCAGTCCGACTCGATATTTGAACAGTGAGTAAAACTGAAAATCTCCTAGCAATTTTACAACATAATCTCTAATATTTTCAGATGTTCCCGAAGTGCTTTTTCAATCTGAAAATTCGAACTTATCAGCACCGCCGGGAGGATTTCACACCAAAGAATACATCGTTATTGGTATTTGCAGTCTCATCTTGGGATTGATATACGTCGCATCCGTATTTCTATACTTGCACGTGAAAAAACGAAAAACGCAATCAGCCGAAGGAAATAAAAATGGATCGGACCCGAAAAACCCGAAAAATGATCAGCTTTCATACATTGCACCTTTTTCACGGACGGAGAGTTTTTATAGTGGAATGAACGAAGGAAGGCATAGTCAACGGTCTAATCGAAGCCACGCTCTGAGTGCTGACGAAATGGGTATTGTGAAAAACAATCCACTCCTTCGACATTTCGCGAACTTGAGCGATAATTCAGGATTTGTAAGTGATCGTTCCAATTCGAATTCTGAATGCGAGGAAGTTCGCGGTAAATTAAACGATAGATCTAAGAATGTAAGATATTTCTTTAGATGTCCGAATGAAATTGGTTTGAATGTATTTTTTTGCATTTCAGTTGCAAACAGCTGCGATTATCCATCCATCTAGTGAACATGGCAGTAACGGGAAATGTAGCGGCGATTCGGCAGACGGAAACTCTTCTCAAAACCAAGATAATGAGTGCCTACCAGAAGCTAACGTTTCCATTACGGAGGAAAATGCTCAAGACGACAATAACGATCATATGAAAGCAGTTGTTAATGGAACTGTCAGAAAGAAGCTCTACTTTAACCCAGCTTATTTTGAACCACATCTGTTAATGGTAAGGAAATTTCATTAATAAAGCTGGTCGGCACTGGTGTCGAATTTCAGTACTATTTTAAAATTTGTAATTGTTTCTCTTCAGGTGCATAAACATGCTTCTAACACTTATTTTTTATTTTTCCGTAGTCACCACCGCCTGCAGCTGTGGAATTTCTCACGAAAATTCGCGAAGTCATAGCTATCGCCAAGTACAAAATGGCAGCTAAACGGTATCAACCATCTTTAAATATAATTCCAGAAGAGCAGCAAACAACTTCAGATATTTTTGCGAAGAACAGCAAACCACAAGCTGAAACAATTTCTTCGAAAGCACAACATCCAGGCCATCTAGTTTGTTCCGGGTGTCCTGGATGCAACACGAATACGGAGACGACTACGAAATGCGAAAACTGTGGCGATAAGCATCAAAGCATTCAAAAATGGTTAGAAGGCGTGCCATTCAATGAAGGTCAGGCCAACGATGGCAAAGTCGTTTCAAATGGAATCGAACAGAAAAGCGTTGATAAAATTGAGGAAATAAGTGAGGAATCAGGATCATACAAAAATAACTCAAAATCCCCTCAGCCTAGAAAGAAAGTACCGCCTCCATTGCCACTCACTGCCCCTAAAATAATTTCACACTCGCTTAAGCCTCAAATTCAAAACAAGTCTACCTCCCCCACTGAACAATCCATTTATTTGAAATCCCCATCGTCTGTTGGAAACTATTCGAAATCACCTGTATCGCCAATAAATCGCGAAAAGGATCTGTATGGTTTCAAAAAGGCTGGTGGAAGTGAGATTTACAATAATCCTAAGTTTTTGGAATCACCACAACTATCAATGCGAAGTAGAACGTCATCATCAAAGAGAAGGTCGTCAAAGAAGAAAGTCGAAGTACACGACCAATATTCAATTCGTGCGACAGAAGAGCAATCTCACTACGAAATGCTTAAAAGTATACAACACATGCCTGATATGGTCTATGAGGCTCTAGCAAAAGATTATTCCATTCGGAACTTCCCAACCGACAAAAACTCCACTCAGCTTTATAATATACCGACACCCGACTACGATGGCACCTATAGCAAAAAAATGAAAGAAATATATAACAACAGCACAGGCAGTGGACCTTTTGTCCCTACTCCTGACTACAGTACGCTGAGCAAGCGGTCCTTGCGTCAATATCAACCAGATTCGCCGATTTACAGACGTCGGTCACCGCAGTATTTGATTGTAGACTACGAGACAGACAGCCTAGAACGGGGATCTTCGATGAAAAAGGAATGTAATTCATCGTCACCTTTGTCAAACAACAGCTCAGATATTAGTTCACAGCCTAGTCCAAGCTTAAGTACGGCATTGCCGTTAGAAGAGGAAGTTGAAGTGCATCACACAGTCTACGATAAGGTAGACGGTTTCAGAAAAGATGGCGACACAAAAAAGAAGATCGCCGGCGATTACAATCACTTTTCACGATATGGAAGGGAATCGTCTCCAAAAATAAAATACGACACTCCCTTTCGGGGTAGCATGACAATCGAAGTTGCGCACGAGCCTCAAAGTGATGAGCTGTCTACAGACAGTGATCAGTTCGAGCCGGACACCCTTGATCGTAAACCGAAAAAACAAAATTCTGGTAGCTTCAGAAGTCTGAACGCGTGGACTGACTATCTCAATAAATCCCAAAGCTTTGTCAATAATAACGACAAGGTCAGCTATTCTTCGCTTGAGAATATGACTTCTTTGCCCGCATTTACAAATAGAACGGCAAGCAATGAACAGCTCATCTTACGCTCAAGCAACTCGTTCCGAAACAACTCGGAACAGTTTTGGACGTCGGAAAAAATCAGAGCTGTCGATAACCACCATCCAGTTAAACAAAATTTCGGAAGTCTGCGTGAAATATATCAGTCAAAAGTTCAACAGCAATCCAATAGGCCGAGACTGAAAAATCTTGATTTTGACCAGCCGGGACGTCTACTTACTTTAGATACCAAACACGTGAAGCGGCAACGGCAGGACATTGGTGATCGAATTAAAAAACTTATGCCACCAGATGTGATACCGTCAGACAAGAATCATTATTATGATATTCCACGCAGCTCCGAAAAAGTGAGTGGACTGATCATACGAAAAAACTCAGATGGTTGGAGCACCAGTGATTCCAGTGGAATTAACGATAAAAGAGACAGGAAGCGCAACAATTCTCCTTCGCCGGAGGATACAGATGCCATTAGCGATCATAGTGAATCGACTGAAATCACTGGTGTTTCAGATACCCAATTAAACTCAGAGAGTCACAATTCAACAAGAAAGCATAAAATGTCAGGTTCTTTATCATCGATTCCGTACTCAGATAACGACAGGATCTTGCAAATAGACTACAGTGCCATGTACAGCCAGCAAAATCAAGAATTACTGCCTAGCGTGCATAGCAATAGTAATTCATTTATATCTGTGAAAATCGGCAACGACAACGCATATCAGACCTACCACTTTAACAGTATCAACACTGGAGTTTACTCAATGCCAGACACAATTGTTCAGAATAACCAACTACTCACGAATCTCCAGAGAATTGAAGAAGGATCTTGTGAATCCAAAAGCTGCAGCGCTGCATCTCCCACACATGACTTGGAACCACACATGATGAACATTCAACGAGTATATCGAGTAGAGGTTCCACCTCCTTCGAATGGAATGCAAATTGCAATGGGCTTGCGTGATCGAGCGAAAAAGTCCAAAGACTTGAAAAACGCATGGAAGAAATTTGTTAGCATGGCAACGGGAAAATTCAATGCTAGTGGCATTGCTGATAAAGAACACTTTAAAGACTGTGATGATTCCTACGATCATAAGTCGGTGCTGTCTGAGTCTACCGATCGTGACGAAGGGATTTCTTCTTTGATTCATGATAATAGCCATGTCGTGGGAATTCGTCGGTCTCAGACATCAAGCGGAAGCTTAGAAAATCTGCGAAAAATAGATCACCACAACAAGCAGGGTGTGTCAAGATCCCATTCTTCGATAAACGATTTTCGCGTGGTGAATGGACCACACTGCAGATTGGAAATGGATAGTGGTTATATCAGTGGAGAGGAATGTAAGCCGTATGCACAGCAAATGTATGATAGGTGCAGCGTAGAAGCACCGTCACGCAGCAACAGTAGCGGTATAAATATTATCAATACTAATCCTGATACTACAAGTACTGTAGAAACATGCCAGCATGTAGCACGCCGCAGGCCACAGACCCCAAAAATGAGAAAGCATCCCACCGTTCACCATCAAGTTCCAACAACTACTGTCAAGAGTAATAATAACAGCATACAGGTAGATTTGAAACACCCTATCGACGTCAACGTATACTCCTCGGAGGAGGAGCAGTCTACCAGTCCGACATCCTTAAGCGACTCGGATGATGGCGGAAATACGGAGGACATGGGCGAGTCAGGAGCCGAAAGCATTGAAACGCATTCGGTTCTATTCAAAAATATTCGACCCCATCAGAAAAATGATGGTCACAATGGTGTTCGGTAGAAATAGCTGCAGTATAATATTTGCATTTTTGAAAGACGTGCAAACTTTATTTTAAATTATAAAACTCTATCATATGGTATGGAGTTGAATTAACCATCAGACATATTTCTAATCGTGTGGTTTCTACACTTATATTAACAAACCACCTGGCTCGAATTGAGCATTCGCTAGTAAAGCATTCATAAAATTCGTTAAAGACAAAGCAATACTAACTTTAGGCATGAAAAGCAACGTTACTAAGTATCGTGCAATATTAACGTACATTAAAGTTTTAAGGTTACGAAAATCCTAACTTAAGCATACCAAATTAGTGGTGCAATCTTTTTAAATACCTATATTTTTGTTAAGTATTTTTACATAATAGTCTAATATATACATATTTATTCTATTTAAAAATCATTTATAATTAGCTAAGAAACTAGAAAAAATCAATAAATGTGATATTAAGTGGCCGGATGTGCAATAATACAAAATAGATATACGGATGGCAATCTAACTCATAAGTAACCTAATTAGACAATTAAAAATTAGATTAAGTAAAAAAAAATCAGTGAAAATTTTAAAGCTTGTGTAAGCCTGAAACCGATGCAATATTTTTATGCGCGTACAATATAAGCTAAGTGATTATGAAACTTGAATTTATATTGAAACGAATTTCGTCCTCAAGCCATAATATTATTGTATAATAATTACGTAACTAAGTTTCATTCTCAACTCACAAGCAACCACATGCGGAATGAGCTTTGGCTCTTCACTTTTTAGTAACATATTCTATCAACAGTGTCAAACTTGTATTTTGCAAGGTAGAGGCTAAAATCCAATTGAAAGTGAACGCTCAATGCTTTTGTTTGCTATCCTTAATCCGAAAATATCTTGCAATAATACATTACAAACTAAAGATACGTCTATTGACAGTGAAAAAGTGCAATGTTTATAGTAGTTTTACAATCTACTTCCTACAATAATATTTAATACTAAATTGTGTAGTTGTTTTAATTTAACTAAGGTTTGTTTAAATCTGATAGCTTCATACAGCTATAAATCCAAATAAACAAGTGCAATTATCGAGTTCGTTAGCAAAGAACGCATTGTTTAAAGGCTTTTATTTCGTGTAATAAAATTTTTATATGTATTATTTGTAAAATTATATAAAAAAACGTAAATTTTTTTATTAACGCTAAGCTTCGCATGTACCTGTAAATTGTTTTCATTTATTCAATACATTCAACCAACTATTATGTCCTGAGAATTAAAGAGTCGAATACACAGTTAAATATATGTACATTCAAATATAAATTTGATCATAAATATTCCAAAAGTTTAGTTGAACTCTAAATAGCTTTGACGCGGATAATTTTAATAGATGCCTCGTTGCATTTGTATAATGTACATGAATTTCATTCAGTCAATCTTAACACCTTTCTGCTATGAATTATTTATTTTTTAATATTTATTTGGTGAGGGGCTGAAAACTGGGATAATACATGCAATAAAATGCGATACAAGCGTAGAGATAAAATAAATATTAAGAAAAACAATGTTGATCTTTTAATAATTAATAAAGATAATTTTATGTAAAGAGGAAGAATACGTAATTTCGTTGGTTTATTTCAAATATTGACTTAACTCTAGTTACGTGTGTAGAAGTTATTTAAAATTTGGCTTAACTGCTAGATACCGCTCTACAAAGAGTGTGGACCTGTTTAGAACGAAAAATTAGTACACACAAACATTTCATTTTATCTGAAGCATATGTTCCAATGTAAAAATCGAAGAATTCGAAAGTATTCGTTTGCGGAAAAATTGAACAGAAAATCAGCACATTTACAATAATTGCTCCAAACTAGAAAATGGGAAAGTACTTTTACTAACACATACTTGATTTCTCGCAAACATCAATCGGGTATTCGCAACAAATTATGACCGCGATTTGTGTAAGAAAATCACGAAAGAGGGAAACTCTCGAACATTGCTCTTCACGCCCTTTTTGAGCAGATCAAACACGTTCCCTTGTTAAGGAGTATAGGATTGCTGCCTTCATAGACATTGAGGGCGCTTACACTAGCATCAAGTCTGATGCGATTGTGAACGCATTTGCGATGCTGAATATTGATACACGACTGATAGCTTTTATCAAACAGCTCCTCAAAAACAGATTGATATCCTCTTCCCTAAGGAATTCTCACTTGCGTCAAAGGTTCAACATGGGAACATTTCAAGGTGGTGTCCTTTCTCCTCTGTTGCGGAACATTACGGTATATACTCCTCTGGAGAGGCTAGACCATATTGGCTGCAAACTGGTTACTTATGCGGACGACATAGCAGTGCCAGTGTCTCTTTTAATATAATTTCACGTTCGAGCTGGGAATGCGACTTGAATGTGGATCCCAGCAAAACGGAGCTAGTACTATTCAGATGAAAGTAAAAAGATTCTCAGTTTGTCTCACCAAAATTGACTGGTGTCTCCATTGATCTGAGTCAGAGGGTCAAATATTTAGGATTGATCCTCGGCTCCGTTTTACAAAATTAAAGAAAAAAAACAAAAGGCTTTTGGTGTAGTTTACCGCTGCGAAAGGACCTTAGGAGTGAATTGGGGCTTATTGTTGGCTTTCTGCCAACTAATACTTGAAAAGGTGCAAAGGTTGGCTACACATTTGATGGAAGATGCTTTCATCACCACCTCTATTAAGGTACATTTCGTGTTGTCTCATTTGTTATCCTCCAATCTACTAATTGTACAGCAAGCTAATATTACTACTGTTAGATTCATTGCATGACGGCATTGGACAAGAACAGTGGTCATGCTGGGATTTCATCGGAGGAAGTTCCCGCTCCACCAGATATTGAATATATAGCTACTGGTATCTTATAAAATTTACAGTTTACAGAGTGGGCTTATTCATGTGCATACCGATGGCTCAAACCTGAACAATAAAACCGACAGCGGTATTTATTCGGATTAGTTGAATCTGAGGATGTACCTTCGTCTCTGAGACTGTTGTTATGACTTCCAGATGGAGGTGGTAGCTATTTTCCATGCAATCGACTGGTTTCTGTATAATCAAATATTCAGATCTAATATTGGTAGTTTCGCAGATTCCCTAGACATTCGGTTGTGCAATTGGACATAAATATGTGGCCAACGAACTAGCAAGGCTTAGTATCCTGCTGTCGTATCATGTCGCTTCCCTATGTCATCGACTAAATTAGCCAACAAGCAAAAATGCCGTGAGGACTATAAGTAGTCATGGGTGAGAGAATCATCTTGAAAACTATAACTCAAGACAGTCTTACGCCTCCATAGGCGCGCGTCGCATTAGGTAGGAACTAAGTTTAACTCGCAGTGCTTCCCGTTGTGTCACGAGCCACTGACTCCTAGGACGAAACGCGCAACGGTTTAGCGTTGGGTTCAACGATTTTTGCCGGAGCTGTCGATTAGGGAATAAATAGGAAACCATCCTCAATCTCATGGGCGAGTCGCTACCACTATTAAGGATACAAATTACCTCACGTGGAGGCCCTTTTTCTCAAATCTGACTGATGTATTCTTCACTGACCTAAAGGGGAATGTTCAGTTTCCCAAAGGAAACAGGTGATTTCTTACCACAACGGGCTTGTATTGAGTATATATGTGTCATTGTATTGATAGCCACTTGACCTACCTAACTTTCGAACCAGGTGTGGGTCTAATAGTTGAAGTTGGTAGAGACTTAATTAACAATAAATGTTTACGAGTGTCGAATAATTACTTTCACGACTCAATTTACCCTTGGTTGGACTCAGATATCTACTAACAGATGTGTCAACAGAGAATATAGTGAGTGATTATAATTTATCGCTCAGGAAAGTCAAGAAAAGCCGGAGAATTTATGGTTATCAGTGCCGTGCCGGCACACTAAACCATTGTACGGCTCCCCATCTGTGCCCGTTTAGTTTCACTCTAAAGAATATTCTGAATCCACCTCAGAAATAAGTATTTTCTGATGTGCATGTTTCACAATCAAAATTTTGGAACCTTTGCACCACACAGATGTAATTATTTCTATTTGCATTTGAATTTCGCTTTTCGCTTCATGATGGCTTTTGAGCAGGGTCAAGAAGTTACATACGTTTTCTAAGTTATGTTTTTGAATTTAGAAGTTTACACTACGTGGAAAAACTTCCAAGTAGTGTAAACTTTGATCACTTTCTCATCTGGGATAACGAATAGTTCCTGCATGGTTATCAAGGTAAGGATCGGGCAGAATTTAGTTTACATACCCCATTATTTGACTAAACCTTATTTTTAGTCTGACGGAATTAAATTAAATGAAAGAGAGATAGACTGCTTTGTTTTACTGCTTGATCACAAGATTTGGCAGAATTCTCAAGGTTAGTGGCATATATTGATCGACGTTTGGTCCAATGCTTGCTGAAAATTATTACTGTTTTCTTGTTTATATCATGATTGAATTCCTACTGTTTTTCTGGCTTCTGCTTGACTGGGAAGTATTTTCCGAGCACAAACCATTAAAAAGAGCAACATATTGCATCTTCATTACTTCGTTCTGCATCTTGGCACCGACCAGTATTTTCAAGATCTTTCCAAATGTACTTTAAGTGCATTTGGCACTTCTATGATTGTACTAACGCAAATCAGCAGTAATGAGCACTTATCTATAACTAACTTCAATCCAATAAACTATTAAAGTTATAAACTCACTTAACTGTGGTTGTTGTACCAATAACATTTGTTAAATTAATTGAATTTAACAACTCCTCCAATGCAGTAACGAATTGTCTTAGTTTTTCACTACTAATTGAAAAATAACCATTAAGTTGAATAATTACATACCTATATTTAAACATTATTACAAAAACATGTTACATATTCACTTTCTTCGGAAGTGACCCGAACGCCGAAATCACAGTTCCTTTTGTACCAGTTACATTTGACGTTAACGTAGGTGGCGGTATATTTGTTTTTGACACTTGAGCAACGCTTGGTGCAGGTTGATCCCATTTTGATTTCCTGCAACATAAGAAATATAATATATTATCAAATTATATATCGAAGTTTGGTCAATTTAAAAGGCAAATATATTTGGTAACCTGATCATCGCGAGAAAAAAAAACATCTAATTACAATGGCTAGCATATTTGACTAAATGTTGAGATCCGTTTTAAAACAAAACCTCATAGGTATACAGGGTTTTTTTAAAGAACAGTAAGCGCGTTTTTGCGTCTCTTTCAAGAGCTGGTTAGGATAGTAGCATTAGGCGTGTTTTTTCCTCTCCCTATCTATAACAGAACAATGCTGACGCATTGGGAACAACAACAACTTCCCCTTTCCATAACAGGAGTTGTTGCTGTTTTTTATTTTGAAGCTGCAAGACCAACTTATACACTTATGAAATTGAACTTACGAAGTTGAAGATAATGCCTTCGAGAGAGAGCTAACGGTATAAAATCCGGGTGAAAAGTGTAGATACTAACACAATGTAACATTTTTCTACATAGGAGACAGTACATAACTAAAAACCGATTTTGTACAAATTGAGCTTATTTAGAGTTTATAGAAATGCAGTTTTTATAGGAATGCAGCTCACTTTAAAACTATGACGATTCTGGCTAGTCGATTTAATTGAATTCGAGTCAGAGACCGGATTTAGAAGCCAGCGCTCCTCTAATCGCGAAGCGTCTCAAACTCATGATTGTTGTAACTTCCTCGGCTTTATCAAATACTTCAAGTTCTTTAGGTGAAAATTTATTTTCGTGTATGAAGATCTTATTTTTCTAAAGTTAGGACAGATATATTGTTAATACAAACAAAATAAAAATTCTCCTCCACGTACCTTTTCTTTGCATCTTCCTCTCCTTTTTTCAAAGCAGCAGCACCTTGGTCTGTTTTGTCATTTTCCTTCCGTTCTTTCTGCCTCTTTGTCATTTCAGTCTTTTGTGCCTTTGCTAATTCTTCATAAAACGACTCCGGTCCCCATTGTAAAGGATCATATATTTCCGGTGGATAGTTTGTACCAAACTCATTGATGTCGCAGAAACTGATAAGCTTCTCATAGATACTCGGATTACGGAACTCTTTTCGTTCTTGAATAATTCGGTTCATGTCCATGTTAGAGTTCCGCATCTTTTCATAAAATTGTGATATTTTTTCATGGAGTTCCTGTGGAACTTTCCCTTTCGGCTCGGGCGGCAAAGAAAAGCCATAATGTGCATATTTGTCGGTGATACTCGTGTCATCTTTGGGTGATTGCTCTTCTGATTTTTTTTCGTCGTCTTCGTCCTCAGAAATATCCATGTTTACCGCTTCGTGGTTGGGAGAAGTGTTTTCATCGTCCGAAACTGCATTGTCGTCATTATAACTGACCAATCGAAGAGCCTTGTTTGTGCTCTTTTGTGAATCGGATATTTGGTGATCTGGACTGTTTTTTGTTGGTGTGTACGATCTATTTGACCGAACGTTAGGCTGAAATAAAAACAAAATACAAATTTGAAAAATTAATATTACATCGAGTGAAGTTACTAGTTCTTGTCTATAAGTGTCATAATAGAGCTGCTAGCTGCGGACGCCATCTTGGCGCACAAACATAATATCTAACAAAATTCAATCAAAAAGACGACTAGCAATTACTTTTGGAAGCTTTTAAAAACCCTTAGATTACTACAGTAGCCCTAAATAACGAAATAAGTAGTGACGACCCACCGGTGAATCTGCTGACGTCTCTGTGTCCGAGCTATTTTCATCGCTATGCTCCTCTTCGTTTTCTGAATCCGTGTAAGTTGCAGTCAGTGATTGCAAAGCAGAGTTCCTGGAGCTCATAGTGACGCGACTGCTTTTTTCAACTATGAGCAGTTATGAGCTATAATAAATTAATTCAGAAAAAAACTACCCCCTACGTTAACGACAGCAAACGTCTGATCTGTCACTTCTGTCATTTGAGAAATGCATCTTCTTCTTTCAATTAACCTAAATTAGTTGCTTCAGATCGCTTACAAATGCGGAAGATTGGAAAAAGTTCGTTCGAAAGTTAAGTCCGCATCAGACGTTCCTGTTTCCTCCCGATGTACAAAGATTGGTTCCCTAAAGTTTATTATTGACCTGGCCGTCATATAGAAAGCCTCTTACAAAACAATTACGTAGTTTATGCGATATTCAAATTTAATCCCGATTTGGGATTATCCCAAATATCGCGTCGTATAAACGCCCAAAATTAGAATTTGGATTTTCTCAAATTCAAATTGCGTACATTTTTAGAAACTTGATTTGCGGAATAGCTTATTCGCCCATAGAAAATGTACTGTATGGTATGTCTAGAATTTCAGATCACGTTGAACATTTCAGTTAACCCGCGGAGAAGGTGAATGCATGTGGATTTCATATGCACATTCACAAATTGTAATCGGACGCAAGCCCAACTGATCGAGTCTAAGCTGAAATCTGATTTTGCCCATTTATACGACATGATATTCAGTCCGCCAACTTTCCACGTTAATTGCTTTTGAAAAACATCTTTCAATTTTAGAAATTTTCGTTAACGATCTAAGTCAATCTATCAATGGGATACTGTATACACAGCAAAACATGTACTAAAAACCCCCTATTTTCCCTACTCTGCCTTGTTTCGTTAAGTTGTAAAGCCCTATAAATTGCCTGTCTTTCGTATTTATTTCACATTGACGTCTCTTATCTTCAGTGTAAACAATTTTCGTTATCGGGTTGTAGAAGTGCGTGGTTCGGTTTGTAAGTGGATTTGGGATAATTAGTGGTATAGCTGACGAAGGATTTCTACAGAAAATTGAAGAAATCGAGACATTAGAAATGGCAGATAACGGGCTAAACGGTCAACGCCGAGATCAGTCGGAACAGACACAACAAAGTTTATTACAGCTTACATTGGAAGATTCTGCGGATCCCCAGGGCGCACTCTATCCGTGCGTGAACGAGGAAGAAACTCCATTGCCCCGGACGTGGAGCAAACATGATATATCCCATGCCTTGGCATTATCCGAAAATCGTCTAAATGTGCGACACAAGGGCAACGTCGGTCCAAGTAAGTGGTCATTGAATCATTCTTCACTCGTTTCAACGTGATACGTTTTTTTTTAACTATTTGTGTTGTACGTTATTCTTATTACAGGAAGACCAGAAATTAGCGCGGCATCCGTTCGATCATCGCATCCAATACCATTTGCCTGTGCCCTATTCTATTTCGAAGTCGAAATTATTACTTTGGGGACTCTCGGAAACGTGAGCATCGGCCTCTGTTCCGAAAACTTCAGGATGAATCGCTTGCCAGGTTTGTGATATTGTCATAGAATAATCCGAACACTTCGCTCATAGCTCACTATACTTTCAGGCTGCGAAAGGGAATCATATGGATATCATGGGCAAAATGGCAGTACAGTTTCCTCGATCACTGTCACAAAGCCGTACGGTGAAAAATTCGGAGTTGGAGATGTCATAGGATGCGGAGTAAACACGATTGATAACATTTGTTTCTATACGAAGAACGGAAAAGATTTGGGCATCGCTTTTGATGAGCTTCCGGTATGTTTTCAATTGTATTCGAATGTTCTATTAAATCTAATAGAATTTATTTACCTTCACTTTAGCCGGTGATATATCCGATAGTCGGTTTGCAAGCAGCCCGCGATGAAATCGAGGTGAATTTTGGTGCGAAGCCATTTTTATTCAAAGAAATTTATAATATGATTAAAGCAGAGCGCGACAATGCAATATCGAATATAGCCGTATTTCCTCGCCCAAATTAACGATAAGTGGATATTTTGTTCATAAAAGAGAAAAAAGACGATATTTTGAGTACAAGTTGCTTTTACTGCAATACACACCCTGTAATTAACTGAATTTTGTAAATATGTAATTTTTTATAACCACTTTAGAAATAAGTACCAAGAGATTGGTATACATCTTAAATGTTGGAAATGTGTCTCGTTTTATAGACATACTGTACATTTTTAGATTCTACGTCAAATTTTTATATATTAATGATGAATTCATATCACTCAACATTATCGAGAATAAGATCTATTTTACATTCGCGATTGATTTCGTTTTGCGTAGTACAAATATTGGATTTGCATCAACTGTTGTAGTGAATAGATGTAATATGTTCTGCATTTTCCAAATTGGAATGATAAGCACAGTGAATCGCCCGTTAAGGGTATTTCTGTAGAAATGAAGTTGTCTTTTATGTTAAAAGATCAACTAACTTCGTTTGATAATATATTGCAAATAAACAGTCTAAATTTCGAAAAATTGAATCTTTTTATTAGCACTATTATGCTATGCGAAGCGTATCTGTCTTCCTAATAATAAATAGAAAAATAATTGTTTGTATAAAAAAATATATTTGTTATTCAATAGACAAGAGTAAAATACTTACTAAACTTACAAGCTACGAACATCAAAAATGAAAACTTTCTTAGCCTACTTTAATTTATAATTTTGGTGTGTAGTATAGTGTTGTGTATTGTAATTGTGGATTGTGTTCCCACACTATTTGTTTTATAATTTAATAAACAGTTTTCAAAACAAAAAATGTATGCCGACAATTTCCGTAAAGCCGTTTGAAGTACAGTAACTCGGAGCGGAAGAGACTCGTCGACACTGCAACATCAACTACCACCAATGAGATTGGGTCGAAAACGTCAGCTGCGATCAAAACCAACAATAGACTATCCGGATCATGCTTCCAACATTTAGATAGATACCTAAGCCCCGTGAATTCTGACTGAAATTTTATTTCATTCTTTAGCGGCTCCTAACGGTAACTTGTTAGATATTTTCTCCCTTTGTTTTAACTTGCTTTTGATATTTAAAGTGGAATTAATGTCGAAAAAATGCTGCAAAATTTATAAAGGAGGTAGGGGATTATGATAAAGCCCTTTTCTGTGAAGGGTTTTGCAAAAGGTGGTTTCATACAAAATGTGTGAAAATGTCAGATGATGTTTACAGGAGCATCTCTGCGGCGGAGAAGTAGGTACTCTGAATGTGCCCAGAGGTCAAATCCTTTATTGAGGACGTTGTTCAACAACAATGTACCACAAATGTCAAAGAACATAAAAAAATTTGAGATAAAGTGGAGCAGATTGAAAAATTCTCAATCCAACTGTGCAAGAAATTGGATCACATCCCCAAATTAGTTCAAAGCTGGCGAAAACCCACTTAGGCTAATATTCCCAAAAGTGACACTCCACTGACCAATAAACCAACTAGTAAATATAATAGTGGAGTGATTATTAGACGGAATAATCCTCAATCTTCAACTCAAACTCTTAATAAAATCAAGGAGACAGTCACTCCCTCGGCGATACTGTCGGATACTGTCGAGAAGACCCGTACACTCAGGAACAATCTCTTGAGAAGCCTTACTCGGTTGAGTCCACAAAAGACAGCCCCCGAGACTAATTGTTCATGGGCTTGATAGGACCTTCTCATCTGATGAGTTCTCAAATGAGATCAAGTCTCTCAAGCCGAATATCGCTGAAGGTGGCATTAGGGTTGTTTATTGCCGGCAAAATAAATGGACCAAAAAATATTCGGTTACTTTTGAAACAAATGGATGCACCTTTGCAAAACTTGTGAGCACATATATAAACATAGATTTTAATTCTCATTTTTGCAGAGTAGACATACATATTAGTAGGTGTTACAAGTGTCAGAAATTTGGGCACACCGCAATTAATTGCAAAAGCCAGATAGATGTGTGCGAAATGTGCGGAACACCATAGCACATCTATTTGCAACTCGCAAATTCTCAAATGCACGAACTGCTCACTGGCTGGCTGTAACAATTCTTCACATCCATCTTTTAGTAGAGAATGTCCAGAATATCTCAAGAGCTAAAAAAGCTAAAGTAAAGCTATAAAGCTAAAACAGGAAAATAAAGGATGGCCAAAAAAGAATATCATTTGTACATACTGATCACACAGATACAATTTTCCTAATTTTTTTCGCATAAAACAAATATGTCCGTTCATACTACGCGAAACAATTGCCCTTTGGCCATTTTTTCAAGCGCGCACAAAAACCGAAAACGACACGGCTTGCTACGAAGGCACTGCGGCACTGCTACTAGGGACACGATGAAAGTACTGATATTAGTACGGTATCGATACTTTCGTTTGATACCAAGTAAAATTTTACTTGAATCGAAACTGTTCGATATTTTACTCATATCAATACTTTGATGGTAGTATCGTATCGACATGTGACTGAAACATTTTTATATGGAAATCGACCCATCTTTCTAAACTGAGCTACGAATTATGTCTTCGTACAGTAGCTATTTGAAACTCAAGTGATAAAAAACAATAAATTGTTGCAAGAAATTTAAAAAAGTTGTAAGACAGATTTATTCATTAAAGATTTTATTTAATTTAGAAACAAAAACTAATCCATTTAAATTATTCATTACAAAGTTATTAACTAAAAATAAAGCAAAGTCGACAATTTGCCTGCAATAAAGTCTTCGTACACTTACGAAACAGTTTATGAAAATCTTAAAAACTATAGATACTTTTTTTGGTATTATTTAGTTGGGTAGCCTTTATTTTTAATCACGGTTTTCAGGCAGAGTGGCATCAATTCTACAAGTATTTTTGCATAGCTTGGCTCTATTTTCACCCATTTCTGCTAAAGAACCTGTTTCAACTTAGATTTTGAGCTAATAGGATGAGTCCTGATCCTTTTTTCTAGCATGTTCCGCATGTGGTCAATGGGATTGAGGTCAGGACTTTGCGGCGATGTTTTAAGCAAATGTAGAATTTCGTACGCCAAAAACATCCTTTTAAAGTGTGGAAATAGCCAGGGGTGTCTTACAAACCAAAAAAAAAACACCATGAAAACTGTAAAGCACTGTGGCGGCGGCGTTATGGTATGGGGCTGTATGGCTGCCAGCGGTGTTGGAAACTTAGAAATAATTGAAGGAAACATGGATCATCGGGCATATATTGCAATTCTAAAGGGAAATTTGCAGCCAAGTGCTGACAAATTGGGTGAATCGAAGGATTTTTACTTTCAACAAGATAATGATCCTAAGTGCATGCTCATAACACTAGAATGTTCTTGGCGTACAAAATTCTACATTTGCTTAAAATACCGTCACAAACTCCTGACCTCAATCCCGTTGAGCACATGCGGAACATGCTGGAAAAAAGGATTAGGCCTCATCATATTAGCTCAAAACCTAAGTTGAAATAGGCTCTTTAGCAGAAATGGACGAAAATAGAGCCAAGCTATGCAAAAATACTTGTAGAATTGATGCCACACTGTCTTAAAACGGCGATTAAAAATAAAGGCTACCCAATTAAATATTAACAAAAAATGTATCTATAGTTTTTAAGATTTTTCATAAACTGTTTCGTTAGTGTACGAAGACTTTATTGAAGACATATTGTTGACTTTGTTTTATTTTTAGTTAATAACTTTGTAATGAATAACTGAAATGGAACTGTTTTTGTTTCTAATTTAATAAAAATTTTTAATGAATAAATCTGTCTTAAAACTTTTTCAAATTTCTTGCAACAATTTGTAAGGCCAGGCCAATCCCTACTTTGAGCACCGCTGAATGTATGCCTGCCACAATGAAGACTACCACCCGGGTCAAGTACCGCGTGAAGTGGGCAACGCCACTGTGTGTATGGCATAGGTACGAGACGAGAGCCAGTCTAGTTTAGACATTCAATGTGGATAGTAGCAAACAAAGCTAATAAAAAGTACTTAGCTGCGAACAAAGCTTGTGTTTCAATTCAAAAAGTAATTACTGTTATAACTCAGGTGTGGGGTCTGACCTAGCAGTGTAGCATGTCATTAAGGAAAACTAGACAAACCGCTACTGTGGAGTCGAGCGACGAAAGAATCGAGGAGGCCGCTTCATCGAGAGAAGGCAGAGATTGTGAAACACCGCAATCGCCATTTTTCGAATTGGAAGAGCAGAAGTGGTCGGAACCGATTTCGCCGCAGGGACTGAAGCGCCTCGAAGAAGAAGAGGCTATGGTGGAAAGAAAGCTGAGACTGTTGAACCGCAAGCATGAGCTCATGCTGCTACAACAGAAAGTGGCTGAGATGGAGGAGGCTCACGTCGCTTGGCAACAGGCCAAGATGGCCGCCGAGGACGCCATCAATACCGAAGCACACCTAACTGATGCCGCTGCTGTTGTTAAGGAAGCCATGATGGTAAAAAGTAATACAACTGCTGTCACCGAAGAAACTGCCGCTATAGATAGTGATATTGCTGCCGCTATGAAAATCAATGCCGCCGAATTAGATGCCGCTAAATACGCCACCGATGTCAGGAATGCTGCTGCCAATTACACAACTGCTGCCGAAATCAAAACTGCTGCCGAAATCAAAACTGCTGCCGGAAAACTGAGGGATGCCGCTGCCGACTACACAACTGCTGCCGAAATCAAAACTGCTGCCGGAAAATTGAAGGATGCTGCCGCTTCGGCTATATGCACTGCTGTTGCTGACGATACTGCTGCCACCATTGTTGAAGATACGAGTGTAGTGGAATGTGAAAGGGCCGTCAGGAAAATTAAAATTAACTCGGGAATCGATATGGTGGATTTCAGACCAACGTTGCCGGAGTTCTCTGGTGAGAGCATTTACCAGCCGGTTCGCTGTTTTTTTGAAGAGTTCGAGGAAGGCCTGAATCTGGTCGATATGGAGGACCACAAGAAGCTGATTTATTTACGGAAGGCCATGGTAGGCTCGGCTAGAGTCTATTTAAGGCTGTCCAAAGCCAGGACGTACAGTGAATTGAAGGCCGAACTGATAAAAGAGTTCTCTGTCGTTACTACTGTGGAGGAAGTGTATAGGCAGCTCCGAAGCATGAGATGGAACCCGGCGGACGAGCCAATACACAGGTTCATCTTGAGGATGCAGGATGCTGCCAAAATTGGAAACATTAGTGAAATGGAATTGATAGACATAACCATCGAAAATATTCGAATGGGAGGCCATGATCCGACGCCCCTGCTGGGAAGTAGCTCGATCGAAGAGCTAAAACAGAGGACACATCGATATGGAAATCTTGTTCAAAGAAAAGTCAATGCACCTCGTTTAATTCCTGTCGCTGCCCGTTTGCCATCAAATATGAATCGGTCGTTGTCAACTGCCGTCAACACGACATGGAATACATCACGTCCTAGTACTTCTGCTGCCCGCCTAACGTTAACGGGTCAACAACCTGTCGGTGCCACCTCCCCATCCACGAGATTAACTGACGGGGATACTGAGGTCCGTTGTTTTAATTGCTCTCAGATGGGGCATTACCAATCCAGGTGCCCGTTTGAGAAGCGACCGCTAGGAAGCTGTTTCCGATGCTGGGAGATGGGCCACGATAGGGCCCAATGCGGAAACCCGAAGAAAAGATTACAACCAGTTGCTGCTGCTGTGAGGAGGTCCCGGCCGTCGAATCTGTCAACGCCGAACGAGTCGTTATGCTTGATGTCCGAAGGAGATTTTGAAGAGGAAGCTGAGCGAGTTGACCCATCAAACTTGGTAAGTGTCACTTTTAATTCCACGAATGAGCACGGGGAAACCCGGAAACTGACGTGTCTCTCCTTGTTTGATACCGGCAGCCCTATTAGTTTGATAAGCCGAGCATTAATTCCGTCCACCGTTTGCCTTAAAAAGGAAGAACCAACGTATCGAGGTCTTGGGGGGAGCGAAATCGAGATTATAGGAACAACTGCGGCCCAAATTGAGTACCGAAGACAACGAACCGATATAAATATTCGAGTTATGAATCAATGTAGTTTTTTGTATCCCCTAATCTTAGGACGAGACTTTCTCGGTCAAAATAGAATCCGTTTGATGTCTAAGAAAAGAATCATGTATGATCGAAGTAAATTGTTGAAAATAAAAACTGATGTTGAATTAAAGCCCGGTGGTTTTCCTCGTGCTCAAACAAGTGCTTTATTTGTATTGATGAAATTTGATTTGTTAAGAAGGGAACAGAATGATGAAGCGCGGCCACTTCAGCCTGCCTCCGTCGCCTCAAATAGAAGCATGCCTGACATTTTTAGTATAGAAATTGATGAACCGGTAAATCTTCCTGATGTTAATAACGAACTTTCTCCTGAAGACGCTAGTCAGTTATTATCCATTTTTGACAAAACGTATGCTTCTGCTAAGGACGCTGATGTGATGCCTCTAGATTATGAGATGAGTATCCATTTGACTTCTGATGTGCCGTTTCATTGTCCGCCAAGAAGGCTTTCGGTGCGAGAGAAAACTGAGGTTAAGACTATTACTGATGAACTGCTGAGGGAAAACGTTATCAGGCCAAGTTGCTCTCCATATGCTTCTGCTGTTGTGTTAGTAAGGAAAAAGAATGGTGAAACTCGTATGTGTGTGGATTATAGAGGCCTGAATAAATTGACGAAAAGAGATAACTACCCATTGCCCCTAATTGAGGACTGCTTGGAATACTTAGAGGGAAAGAAGCTATTCTCAGTTCTGGACTTAAAGAGCGGATTTCACCAGGTGCGAATTGCTGAAGCGTCGAGAAAGTACACTTCATTCGTAACACCTATAGGCCAGTATGAGTACTTGAGAATGCCCTTCGGATTGAAGAACGCCCCTGCTGTCTTTCAGAGATTCATCAATGAGATTTTCTTGGATTTAATTGGAAGTAGAAAGATTGTAATATATATGGATGACATTATGCTAGCCACCAAGACTATGGAAGAGCATTTTCAACTGCTGACGACGGTTCTCGAAAGAATAAAGCATCGAGGTCTAGAGATTAATATAGCTAAATGCCGAATTGGTCACACAAAAGTAGACTTCTTGGGATATCAAGTAACTGCAGAGGGAATTGCTCCCAGTAAAACACACCTGGATGCTATAAAGAAGTTACGTTTGCCCACTAATGTGCGGGAAGTCCAATCTGCCTTAGGATTGTTTTCATATTTTAGACGATTTGTACCGAACTTCTCGCGAATAGCGAAGCCTCTGCAGAACCTCTTGCGCAAAGATGCCCGTTTTGAATTTTCCGAAGCCTGCCGTATTGCTTTTATGAACTTAAGAGAGATGCTGATTGAATCTCCGGTTTTAACCATTTATAACCCGAACTATGAAACGGAATTACACACTGACGCTAGTTCTATCGGTTTTGGGGCTATATTAATGCAGAGGCAGCCGGACGAACGTTTCCACCCTGTGGCATATTATTCTAGAACTGCAACCGGAGCTGAATCGCGGTATCACAGCTTTGAGCTGGAAACGTTGGCCATTATCTACGCCTTGCGCCGTTTTAGAGTATATTTGGAAGGAATACACTTTACTATAGTTACCGATTGTAATTCTTTGACTCAGACTCTTATGAGAAAACAAATCAATCCAAGGATTGCTCGTTGGGCGTTGGAACTAGAAAATTATGACTATGCCATTCAGCATCGAAGAGGAACCAGTATGCCCCACGTAGACGCCCTTAGTAGAGCCCCCATTATTGCTGCTGTCACTGAAGAAGAAGTTGATTATCGGTTGCAAATAGCACAGGCTCAAGACGGAGCTATTAAACTAATCAAAGAGAAACTTCAGACGTCCCCGGTGGACCATTACGAATTAATAGATGGCTTGGTCTTTAGAAAAACTACTGACGAATGTCCTTTGTTGTATGTGCCTGTAGCCATGGAAAATAATATTATTAGGATGTCTCACGAACTGGTTGGTCACCAAGGTATTGATAAGACATGGCATAAAATAAAAAGCCGCTATTGGTTTCCCGGAGGCCGTAAGAAGACTGAAGAATTCATACGAAATTGCGTTCCTTGTATTATGTACGCCCCCGTAGCTAGTCCATTTGAACGAAATTTGCATAATATTCCCAAGAAGCCGCTGCCCTTCGACACGTTACACATCGATCACTTTGGTCCACTGCCGTCCCTACAATCAAAGAGGAAACATATTTTAGTAGTGGTTGATGCATTTACCAAGTATGTCAAGTTATACCCAACGAATAGTACCAGCTCTAAAGAAGTTACTGCCGCCATGAAAAAGTACTTTGATTATTATAGTCGCCCTAGAAGGATTATTTCAGATAGAGGCACCTGCTTTACCTCGTTAGAATTCGCTGCATTTGTGCAAGAACATAATGTTGAACATATTAAAGTGGCCACCGCAGCTCCGCAAGCCAACGGCCAAGTTGAACGGGTAAACAGAACTTTAAAGAAGATGCTAGGGAAATTGACCGAGGCAGTAAACCATGCGGACTGGGTTTCCCGCCTGACCGAAGTCGAATTTGCCATTAACAATTCAGTTAGCGCTGCAACAGGGTTTACCCCTAGTTATTTGCTGTTTGGAGCATCTCAAAGAGGACCTATTATAAGTGAGTTAGACGAATATTTGGAAGACAAAGTTGGAAGTGAAGACCGATCCTTACCGCAAATCCGGTGTACTGCTGCCCAGAATCAATCGAAGTCCCAAGAGTACAATTTGAACTATTTCCTGAAGCATAGTAAGCCTGCAAGAACGTATGAAGTTGGTGATTTTGTCGTTTTACGAAATGTAGATACTTCAGTAGGCACTAACAAGAAACTGATTCCGAAATTTCGAGGTCCGTTCGTAATACATAAAGTTTTGGATAATGATAGGTATGTAGTGAGAGACATTGAGGACTGTCAGCAGTCCCAATTACCGTATGATGGCATTGTTGAGGCAGGTAGGCTGAGGAGATGGCAAGCAAGTTCCTTTTCAGATCATAATTTCCAAATAGCACTAGACACTGAATACCAAGAAGAAGAGAGACTGAATCAAGAAGTTCCCGATATCAGAGATCACCTGAATGAAGAAGACCAGAATGAAGCTGTGTTTGACCACCCCGACTACCAGGATGAAGAATGGTTGGATGAAGATGAATGGGACCCCGAGTACTTGGATGAAGGAGGCGAAGAAGTTCCTGATGAGTCTGCCGCTTTTGCTGATTCTCCGACTTTTCGGATGGCTACGATCGAGGACGATCTACTGTCAGGTTGGCCGAGTTGTAAGGCCAGGCCAATCCCTACTTTGAGCACCGCTGAATGTATGCCTGCCACAATGAAGACTACCACCCGGGTCAAGTACCGCGTGAAGTGGGCAACGCCACTGTGTGTATGGCATAGGTACGAGACGAGAGCCAGTCTAGTTTAGACATTCAATGTGGATAGTAGCAAACAAAGCTAATAAAAAGTACTTAGCTGCGAACAAAGCTTGTGTTTCAATTCAAAAAGTAATTACTGTTATAAATTCATTGTTTTTTATCACTTGTGTTTCAAATAGCTGCTGCACGGGGACATTATTGGTACTCTGTAATTAGTATCAACTTTCATATCCTAATGTCCTCTCAATGGACGAATAACAATGATATTAAATTAGTTTCAAAAGTGACATATGTATGTGTAAAAAAATACATTTTTGACTTGAGAGTGCAACAATTCTCGTGAACAATATCTGGTCTTCTGTACGCATCCTCATCATATCACTGTTTTTTATCATCGCTTATCTCCCCTTCAAAATTAACTTTTATCTAGTTTAATTTAATTTAATAAATTTATTATTTTAATGTTTCTAATCCGACTCAAAGAATGCTGTTTGCTTGCTCCCGTCTTGAGCGAGCAAACAAAACGAAATCTGATAGAATAGTTGCGATTAGCTCCACACGTCGGCTGAGTTGCGCTTTTGAGCCTCCATTTTCTTGATAAACCGTTGTGCTTCGGCCTCTGACTTATTTCGTTTGCTGGATGCTGACTTTGAGCAGAATAATTCTTACATCGATTGCCATATTTTTGGCGTCGCTGTGAGAACGGGATTAATGAGTAATGGAAAGGGATAATCAAGTGAAGCAAACGTACCCGCCCATGTGTTCTCACCAATAAATAGCCTTCCGAATTAGATCTGAATGTGTAACGTAAAGTTTGTGTGCTTGATCCCGAGAACAAAGTCGCGGAACGGCACCGGACCAGTTCCCGGCCCTATCATTATAATTGAAATCTCTGGCTTCGTTGGAAGTCTAAACTGACTGATTATAGTAAGTATCATTTGATATTTACTCATATCAGTACTGTCGCAATGAGTACGGGACTTATATCAATACTTGGTTCTGATACTACTTTAAAGTAAAAGTATCGATACTTTCTTTCGATATCGTGTCCCTAACTGCTACGAAGGCTACGAACCAGTTTCTCGAAAAAAGTTTGACGTTTCGGACCATGTTCACACGACGCGAAACAGCTTCTCGGGAAGCAATTTTCCGCAGTGTCAACACACGCTTAGATCGATCCCAATCGAGTTTTAGATCAATTTGTACACGCATCAAATGTAGTGTACTAAACGACATTGGGCATTCCTAATTCGCCGTTAATATGGCATTACAGTAGAGAAACCGAATGAAGTAAAACCGCTATTATCCACTGCTCTCCAAATTCGTTCAGCCAGGTCAGTCCGTCCAACGCACACTAGAAATATTCTCACGTTTGTACACGATATTCACATTTGTCGTTCTGCGATTGACGTGCATACACTGGCAATTGTGCTATACCCTATATCTATGGCTATACCATTGCGCGAATCCGTCTAGTGAGTGAGCAAGAAGCAGTTGTGAGCAGACGTCGAATCGTTTTCAAGAAGTTTTGTCAGTTCAAGAGTGTCGAAGAAATCGAACGGGAAATCGAAGAAAGGAGGCGATAGTTTCTCAATGGCCGACAATAAAGTGAATGTGGAGCTCGGTGACGTTGAAATATGTGATACACATTTGTGTCGGGCCCAAAAATCGGGTCAACATACGCATCATAATTCGTCGCAGTCGACATCGTCGTCGTCTCAGCAGCAAGTCGTCGATCCTCTGAAGCAGCTCTATCCAAATGTCAACGAGGCGGACACTCCACTGCCCCGAGCGTGGAGCACCCATGATAGATGCCATGCGATCGGATTGTCGCAGAACAACCTGCGTGTGCATTACAAAGGTATGTAATAATTAATTCCTGTCACGAAAATCTTTTCAAAGCCCTAGAAAAAGGCCAGCCAGAGCCATTGATAACAAAGATTTTCTATGGCGACCAACCCTAATGTGCTGGTTATCTCTGTGCATATAATCGAAGCCAGTTCGTGGCGGACAAAAACGGGAAGTTTTAGGCCGTGTCAAGAAAATTCGGATGTAAGCGTCATTCGGTTGAATCGCAAAACTCGCGTGTGGTTCGTGTTGGCTCAGACAAAGGCGCTGGTAATGAAACGAGACCATGGTCGGGACGCAAAATAGAAGTGCGTAAATAATTGGTGGAGTGCTCGACTGCGCTCGCTTTGTGTATTGTGGGGACATGCTCAGCCATCAGCTGATTTCATCTCCACGCATATGTTCAGTGCCACAGACAGCCAAGTTTCTGTCAACTGCCGTTGGGTAGTAAAAACAAAATGACTTCGCTGATGCCGTGCAGTGGGTGCGTGCAGGCTCTGAAATGAACGAAAAGGACGATATCCAGAGCTATCGCATTTATGGCTCGTGAATTTGATGTTTTCGGGGTCGATACATGCACGATCGTGGGCCTTTTTGAAAACAATTTTGCCATTAGACGTTGGCCACGAAACTTTGCTTGTGTGTGGGGTGATTAAGAAAAAGAAGTTCGATGTATAAAAGTGTGCGAGAGAATGAATGTTTTCATCTCAGAAGAGAGAGGTTTTCATTCGACTTGAGAACAGTACTCGTCCTAAATATGTTGACAAGACGGGAAGCTTTACAAATTAACCTTGAAAATTGTAAAAAGAAAATATAATATTCGAAATAATTAAAAATTTAAAATATCTGCAGCTACCCAAGGGAAACCAAGACTCAGTTATCGCTTTAACATGACTCCCGATTCTGGATAAATGAAAAATGGGATCGTTATATTAAGGCTGTAGAACATAGTTTTTACCGATTTCAACTAATGTTGATTTTGGTCTTTGTTTGAATGAAATTGAAATCTGTTTTTTTTTCGTAAAAGTTCCTATCTTGGTCGTCGGGTTCGATTACGGAGTTGTACTCATTATCAGAGCCAACATTAATCAATGTGAATTAAAGACAGACAATTGTAACCATAGGCACTGGTGGGATTTGAACCCACATACAGTACCACGCCACTTTTCGGACCTTAGCGAGCAGCGCTACGGACAGCCCCATTGAAATTTTTCAACACTTTAGTACTGAACGTTCAACATAATAGCAACAGTGTCAAACAACCTTAAAAATCAGTTTATCTACAAAATAAAATAACATGTATTGTAAGATGGAGCTCTTAGCTTGACTTCTAAAAACTGTTCAATGAATCCGATGTATACGTTAGATATTTTAGAACCTGGCGACGCATACGCTATGACAAACTAGCTAAATTTGACCTTCTGGGTGCATTTAACTCCCCTAGACCGGGCGCGCTGGTTGACTTAGTCAACCACTCAAACATTAGGCGTGTTTTTTTACTCCTCTATCCATTACCAAACAGAACAGACGCACTTCACTAGTTTATACTCGTTATTTTCTCCCTTTATTTTCAACTGCTTTACACTACCACAGCGAATACAGCAGCCTATAGTAATCTTAGCGAAAGCACCAGCTGTTCTGTTTTGGATGGTTTTTTTGCGCCATTGTTCTATTCTGTTCTGCAAAGAAACGCACCTATTATTACGTCATAAATACAATATAAAAAATTGATTAAATTATTTGTTAATCTAATCTTTTGTTTTTGACTCTTTTAAAATAAATGCACCAAAAAGAATGTATTAGCTGTAGTGATGGGCAAAATGGCTCTTTGAAGTGAGCCAGCTCCGTAAAACTCACTCACTTTAAAGAGTCGCTCTTTAAGAGCCACTCAAAAGAGCCACTTCAAGCAACTTTTTTATGGTTGCAAAAGTATAAAGTAAATTGCTATTTTTTGTTGTTTTATTAATAATAATAAGCTTAAATCTAATATAATATAACATTACTTTCAAAATATAATATAGCATATAATATAAATTTAAAAATAAACCATAAAATCATATCTGAAAATCTTTCCATATAAGTGGCCACTCTACTCAATCGTTGATTCACTATCTCCAGATTCTGGGATGTAAATCATTCTTTTCCTTCCACCAATTGAGAGGGTCAGCAGTTCTGGGTATATTTACATGTTGTAAATACTTATCCATTTCGTTAATGCCTGCAGCTACATAGCTTTGCTGGGTTCATACACTATTGACTTTGTCATCAAATTTTCGCCATAGCGAATTTTGCGTTCCTTGTGCTGTGGGTACCGAAACTAGATGTATACAAGCAAGTTTGTACGTGGATTCATTTTGAAATGCTAGTCTTTTAAATCGTGGATCTAAAAGAACGCTCTCTAGGTAAAACATATTTTCTTTATATAATTTAAATCTGTTTGAAAGTTCTCTTTGGATCACATTTAAAAAATGCGTAGATCAGCAGTTTTATACTCGTTCAGACAGAGTTTTGAAATGTAGCTTATAATCGTTGATATTAATAATATATATTTTTGAAATCGATACTGTTTTCTCACTGCTTATTTCTAGAGTAGCCTCATTGAAGATGCTCAATATATCAGGGGCTGTTTTCATAATATTCCATTCATCAGAAGGAGTTGGTAGATTTTAGTTCAGGACACTTAAGGTGGCTAATAGTGGCTCTTTTACTTCTTGAATGCGCACAAGCATAGATTACGTAGAGTTCCACCTGGTAATAGCATCAAACTTTAATTTAAGCTCTACGTATTCCATTTGCCTCTGTTTTTGTTGTAATTTTACCGTTATTTTGCTACCAAAATTTTTTCGGACGGTTTTCCGTCAGATTTCATTTTGCCGCATCTTCGAAACTCGTCCGCTTTTTCCCAAACTTGTATGGAAATTTCGCCCGAAACAACTCAAAAAGGTCCCCAAATTCATGCTAGTCAAAAAAAAAAATATTTTGGAAAAATGAACGTTTTTGCCCAATTTCCCCTATCAAAAATTTTTTTTGCCCTTGAAATATCACTATTGTACTCCCCGACCACTTCCAATCATCGAAAACGTCCTAAAGGCAGCTTTTGCCAAACTGTGGCCAAAAAACCCCTTACTCCCCTACAAAACCGAAATTTTTATATCGCAGCAATAGGTCTTGGCCCGTTATGTCCCAAACCACCTTAACCCCAAATTGGCCGATTTTGTCCGATTTCAACTACTTTTGCCCTAAAAACTTTTTGAAGAACGAAAATATTCGATACGAACCTCTTCCATATACCTGTTCTAGTGTATACGCTTAAAAAATGAACGTTTTTGCCCATTTTCCTCTCTCAAAAATTTTTTTGCCCTTAAAATATCACTATTGTACTCCCCGACCACTTCCAATCATCGAAAGCATCGTAAAGGCAGTTTTTGCCATACTATGGCGAAAAAAACCCTTACTCCCCTACAAAACCGAAATTTTTCTATCGCAGCAATAGGTCTTGGCCCGTTATGTCCCAAACCACCTTAACCCCAAATTGGCCGATTTTGTCCGATTTCAACTACTTTTGCCCTAAAAACTTTTTGAAGAACGAAAATATTCGATACGAACCTGTTCCATATACCTGTTCTAGTGTATACGCTTCATCTCTAAAATCGATCTATGAAATGCACCGCCTAATATTTGGCTACTAAACTACTCGTGAACCAGAGCAAAATATACGCACGTAAACGCATACTGTGTGTTCACAAAATGTCGCCATCAATAACCGCACACGATCAGTATCCATCATTCGCACAGTTCTTCATTCAACGGAGTCGACTCTTTTATTCCTCACTCGCACAGTGTTCATTCAACGGAGTCGACTCTTTTATTCCTCACTCGCACAGTGTTCATTCAAAAGAGTCGACTCTTTTATTCCTCACTCGCACAGTGTTCATTCAAAAGAGTCGACTCTTTTATTCCTCACTCGCACAGTTTCATTCATTCTTCATTCAACGGAGCGACTCTTTTCACTGTGCAATACGATAGTCGTATACATATGTTCGTGTTCCGACGTTAGAATAGCATAGATTTCGCTTCAAGTACACACGGTAGTCTAATGAAGTATTGCCGTGTGTATATGCATAAGCTTTATTTGGTCGGGTGGTTGTTTGAGTGGCTCCGCAATATCGCTATTGCCACTAAAGTGAAGGTATGAAGTGTGCGGAGCTATTCTAAATGATGGCTCACATAGCTCTTTCAAAAGAGTCGAAGAGCTGAGTCGCTCAGAGTTGAAGAGTTGACTCACACAGCTCCTTCAAAAGAGTCGCTCTTTTTGAGCGACTCGCTCATGAGCGACCCATCACTAATTAGCTGTGCCTTTAGGTATTACATCAACTTGAAAAAGGGTATTGGCTCGGATGTGTTACTCATATAAGGCGTGCTGAGACTAGGGTTAATTACGGAATAATGTCTCTTAGGCCCTGTTTACACATGAAGGCATGAATGAAGTGGAAGAGGACGGATACGTTGGTTTGCACTTCCGCTTCACTCCCGACTTCTAAAAAAACCGATTTAAACGCAAGGACGCATGTGTAAACAACCTCCAAGAAGTTATTTTTCATGATATTAACATGCGAATTAAACTCTTAAGAGAAGTTTACACGTGCGTCTAATAATTTTTATTTACACATGACTAATTTTTGGGAAGGCAGGAGTGAAGTGGAAAGGGGAGGGGGAGTATAATGACTTGTACTTGCACTTCACTCTCGCTTTCAGAAAACTAGTCTAGTAGACTAGAAAAATGCTTGAACACATGAGGTCTGTTTCCGTACTTCAGCAAACTGCAGCAGTAACAGAATTTGGCAGCTGGCTTCTTTTTGCTGCAAAATTTGGCTTGCATTTGGCTTGCAGCAAAAGTACGGAAACGACTTGTTGCGAATCTATTTTAATATATTATAATAGATTCAAGTACGGGAACAGACCTATGGACTCATTTCTAAAAAGCCCTTTAAAATTAGAATTTGAATTGAAGGTACACTCAGTCACAAAAGTCTACATATACCCGAAAAATCTTTCGTATTATGCATAACTGAACAAAAAAAACTTAATTCGAATTTAGTTTATTTTAATGATTCTTACTTGTATATACATATTGTGAAAGAAAATTATAAAATTACTAAGTAGACAGAAATTTAAGAAATATAAAAAAATATGCCACACAACTACATACAGCAGATAAAATTATGAAAAGTGATAAAATACACCATTTGTTAATAGATAATTTTAAATTTAATATCGAGTTGGGCCACCATTCATCACTATAACAGCTTCCAATCTCCTAGGCATCGAAATGAGTAGGTGTTCTGTTATATCTGGGCTAATTTCACTCCAAGCCTTCAATAACGCATTTTCTAACTTCTCCTTGTTACCGACGTTATATTTCCGAACATTTTTTTCAAGTTCATCTCAAAGATGTTCAATTGGTTTGAGATTAAGCGATTGTGGTTGCGAATGCAACTGTTTTGGGACGTTGTAAAGGATCCACTTCAAAGCAGTGTACTATGGGTCGTTATCTTGTTGAAATATCCAGGTAGGTCCGATCCTTAAGCTTTCAACAGATGGCGTCAGGTTGATTTGATTGATTGATTGATAGCCTGGAGTGGGTCCAGAGAGACCCTAGCACTGCGACTTTCTGGGTCTCTTGTGCCTCCTTTGCGTTATGTCCTATAGGATGTCCACGCTTCTAATGCACCTGGATATGTTCCTTGACGGGACATTTATAATATACCTGATGGAAGGAAGAGCAGAGCCAAGGAGCTCGAATCTTCTTCTCGCTAGTGCTGGATAGAGTGTGAGCAGATGTTCTACACACTCTGTCGTTTCCCCACAGTATCGGCAGCGGTCGTCCTGCTCCTCACATATCCTGTGTAGATAATTTTTGCAAGGAAGGTGCCCTGTCAATGCTCCGCATAGGGCTCTTATGCCACCTTTGCAGAGAAACACTGCTTCTTTTGCTCTTTTGTTATCGAAGCCAAGGTATTTTTTTGAATATTTAAACCCTCAATATTAAGCCAATAGTCTTCGATCTTTTTCTTGTTCCATGTTTTAATTTCCTTTTCCGTATCTGCCTTTGTAAAACCCCAGTACGGAGAAGGACCTATGAAGGGCATTTTTGCCTCTTCTTTGGCTCTGGTAGCTTCCTCGTTTCCTTGGTGCCCCTCATGGCCGGGGATTCATATCAACTCGAAGCTGTTTTGTGCCCCTATTTCTCTCCCACCTCTAAGAGTATAGCCGAATTTAATTGATGAGCCGCTTGACTATCCGATAGGATCTTAATTCTGATCCTTTTAGTGTTCCTTCTTTTATTGTTTGTGGGGCTCTTAGTATGGCAGATAGTTCTGCTTGATAGATCGTGGCCTCCTTTGGGAGAGGGTAATGCATTTTGCACTTGGGACCTACGATCCCTGCTCCTACTCCACAATCCATCCGTATACCACATCTGCGCTCCTTTGTATGAGGGAGGTGATCCATCCTTTTATTTGTCCCTTGATGGAATTGTGAATTTGAACCTCTTCCTGAATGCTGCTGCGGTTTTTATTTGGTCGTTGAGGTTCCACATTTCCATTATGAGCCTGACGTCCTCCAGGATTTTTAGGTGGCATCTAAGGTCCCCTGATTTATACCTGTAGGTCTGTTGTAGGCTAATGGCTTGTTTCGCTGCTTCCTCCTGAATTTTGAGGTGCACTTAACTTTTAACTTTTTGTAGTACTGTTCGGACGTCACGGTCATTCAAGATAATAGAACAACCAGATCGAGCTTTACTTTTCAAACTGCAAGTTAAATTATAGTTTTTTTAGTATTGCGATTTATCCTCTTGCTTTAATTTTATCACCAAATTTCGTATGTCGAACGAAACCTCTTTTCGAGCAGCCATTTCACCGATTTTTATATTTAAATATTGTAACTGCACTAAGTCACAATTCAAACTGAAATAATAGCAATGATTGGCCCTTTCCACACTTGTATTCTTGATGCACTCCTCAAACCGGTTTTCAATCAAGCGGAATTCTCTACAAAAAGTAGAGAATTCCCCGTCACTCTTCCGTCTCTTGCCCAGAAAACCGGTTTGAGGAGTGCATCAAGAATACAAGTGTGGAAAGGGCCATTGGGCCTTTTTACACTTGCATTCTTGACGCACTCCTGAAACTGGTTTTACACAATCAACATTTCCACACTTGGTGTGTATCAGCAACGGAAGCGTTCATATACCGATTATGCATATGAATGTGTGCGTGTTGTTGTTTTCTCATTTCGACTTGAGTGTTTCATGAAAAATTCCTGAACCGTGAACTATGTTTATAGTTGTGTTAGTGATTTGCAGCAGTTTCAATCAGTTTCAAACGTGAGGAAAAATTCTCTCCAAGTGCATCACTTTTTGTAGAGATTTCCCCTCGATTCTTCTGCCTCTTGCCCAGATAACCGGTTATAGGACTGTATCAAGAGTACAAGTGTAACAAGGCCCATTAACCATTAAACCGTTCCGTAGAATCGGAATAATGATGCTAGAGAACCGTTATTCCTAGATATGTACTTGCTGTATGTAGACTTTAGTAGTATAAATTTTAAAGTTTTTTTTGATTTTCTGACATCAAGTTTTTAGTAACATTATTTCGTTGCGTAATATTTATTAACGTGCTAAAACCTTTGGAAGAATGCATATTTCAAATTATTAGTATTCGTAGTTTTGGAAATATTGATGATTTTCCAGGTGAATGTGGCTGAGTGTATATGAAGATGATTCTATATTGAAACGTGAATTTTTCACATAATTCACTTATAATCTCTACAATATTTATATAATTAATACTTCTTAGTGCTAATATAAATTTTAAAATCTTTAAAAGCGTGTCCAATTTCTTAGTAGGGCTAGTATAGTCTCAACTTCTGTGCTCACTTCATTGAAACTTCGCCATCAGCGTACGAACTGCAGACCAACAACTTCTTTTTCACTTATCTTTCCAAGTTGTGTAGATGTATGCAGATTAGATACATGCGATTTGTTTGTGTGTGTAACCAGTTTTCACCAACACTAGCATCTGATCAGCACCACACATATGAGCCTCGCAAACTCAATGCAACAATAGGGGGCTTTGCTCGACTACACATCTTTGTTTACATTCTGGTGTTTCACTGTCAGATTTGAAATTCGTCTGCAACTTTTGTGGGCCTGGCGCAGGTACCATAGACGATAGATTATCTACGAAATTTTCTCAAAAATGACTGCAAGGCGATTTTCTACACTAATGACTAGAACACCCTGAATCCTTAAGCTGCACTACCTTTCCTTTGTTGTTCGATGCGTGCGCATTTTTCCCGAAACTTTCCCCCGATGCATGAAATGTTTTTGTTATGGTTCTACAGACTCATGCTCGGATAGCAAAGGAAAGATAGATCTGCACTCTGCTTGCTGTTTTCATATCAGGTGAGATGTTGCTTTGCTTGTTTTGATTCTGCTTCGTCCAGACAGCTGTTTGCTGAATTTTCATCTTGGAATTGAATAAAAAAAGAAATTGAACATCTAATCGCTGCACTCAGTATCTTGTACTGTTTATTGCTGACTGGGTTCAATGGCTCATTTTGCGTAATAATTCCATTCGAATTGTTTTTGCCAGGAAAATGGCACTGACCTCAAGTCATTCAACTTTGGGTCGTCGTTCTTTGGGGTTGAAACATTCTGTCTCTTGTAATATGGGGGAAGGAACATTTTGTACATTTCTGAATTGTTTGGCGAATTCATGAATGTATGACGCTTGAAAGGCGTTAGTTTGCGTTAGCTCGTTTTATTTATAATACTTATTGTAAATACAATGTAGGCGGCCATTAAAAGTGCATAGTTGGAAACAAACGGAATGCAAAACTAAATTATTTCTGGCTTTTACGTAAACATAACTCGCAGAAATGCGTAGCCATCTCCATATTTAGTCCAGGGAAATTTGACATGGTGCTTCGGAAAAATTACGGGAAAGCTGGATTTTGGAGTGAACCTTGATACTGGCGTGCTTAAAAAAATGTTAAAAGTCCCCATCGACCCGAGAGCTGTGTTACATTTTATACGGGGTCAAAGGGGTCACCAAAAGCGATTTTTCGCAAATATCTCAGTATTGATCACGCCTAGAGAAAAAATGTACATATGTTAAATTTGTAGTTCAGAAAATTTCCTACAAAATAGATGTTGCAACTTTTTTTTTGTAACGATAACGGTTTTTGAGATATATTGATCAAAGCAGTTGTAACAAACAGTATGCACTTTCTCAACGGCATGTTTACTTTGTCCGACTTTGATTAAGACTTGGAATATTTGTCAGTTTTTTTTCTGTTTCAGAGGCCCATAAAAAACAAAAATAAAAACGAACATATCCACCATACTCTAGAATAGGCCGAGAAAAAGGCTATAATCCTTTTTCAGAAATTCCCAAGATAATATCAATATCAAGTGGAGTCGTCGGCAATGATCAAATAAACTGTCACAATGATTATGAAATTTGTCTCATCTCCATTAAAATCATGAAAGTTCGATAGCATTAAACTAAAACGTGCTGATAGAAAATGTTTGGAGTATGAACTATAGCTCCATACCCACTGTCACTCTTCGATGAGAATGGAATACGTAAAAATCAGAAGTCGGCTATTCACAAATGCTTTGAATCGGTAAATGTTGAATTAACTTTCCAAATTAAAGACGATATAATCACTGATAGAGATGTGCTTAACTGCTCTTTTTACTGAGCAGTGATCGCAGAGAGCAGTTTGAGCAAAGAGCAGTTTAGAGTAGCAGCTATTCAATCGCAATTGCGATTGCAGTTTCGTGCGTACGAAAAACCGCTCGCTACTTTTGATTGCTCATTGCCAGTGTTTGCTCGTTACCTTCTCATCGCCTTGGATTTGTGCTTGATACAGCAATTTCTAGCCTCAAATTGCAATCGCATTGCATGCTTACAATGTGACTGTATTTTTCCGTGGCGAAGGATGCTCATCTTTAGAACAGATGTAGTATGTTTGGGAATACGTTGCCTGCATTAGCAGAAGAATGTATTGCCAACTGCTTGGTAAACCGTATAGTAGTTTTGTGGTTTTCAAAATGTCATACATTGGATGCAAGCAACGTAGTGAAATGTTATTATGCACGTACAGTATTATGCAGTATGTTATTTAATTTCGAATATTTATTTTTCCTGGCTAGTCGGTTTTCCACTTCGCTTCACCGAAGCACGAAGTTTGTCGAACATTTTATTGAGAAATGATAACAAAATGTTTACGTGTATTAAACATGCATCCACTAGGGGCCAATCTCTTCAGTAAGGCTGGACATGAGTCACAACTCCGGTAGGGTTGGAGTGCAGTGACGAGCACTGCCGCAGAAGCCAACTGGCGAACTAAAAAGGATCTCAACATTTTTAGTGCTACTTTCAGTTTTTCGGGCGGATTTGATGTTGACGTATCTTGGAAACTAGCCTCTTTTTCGCAGATTTGTATGGAAATTTCACCCGAAACAACTCAGAAAGGTCTCCATAATCATGCTAGACCAAAAAAAAATTTTTTGGGAAACATGGACGTTTTTGCCCAATTTCCCCTATCAAACATTTTTCCGCCCTTAAAATATCACTAATATACTCCCCGATCACTTCCAATCATCGAAAGCGCCATAGAGGCAGTTTTTGCCAAACTATAGCCAAAAAACCCCTTACTCCCCTACAAAACCGAAATTTTTGTATCACAGCAATAGGTCTTGGCCCGTTATGTCCCAAACCACTCTAACCCAAAATTGGCCGATTTTGTCCGATTTCAGCTACTTTTGCCCTAAAAACTTTTTGAATAATTGAATAAAATACTTGCAAGTCCGAAAATACTCGCAAGGGTAGGAAGAAAAGAATCTGAATAGATGAGCATTTAAAATTTTCTGTATTGCAAAAGAGCAATGAGCAGTTGAACAGCATGAGCAGAAAACGATCAAATTGCTCACTGCTCGCCTCAAAACTTTCTGCTCAGCAAAAGAGCAATGAGCAGTCGAACAACATGAGCAAAACACAACCAAATTGCTCACTGCTCTTCATAAAACTATCTGCTCTGCAAAAGAGCAGTGAGCAATTGAACAGCATGAGCAGAGAGCAATCGCACTGCTCACTGCTCTTTTCAAAGAACAGTTCGATTAGTAGCAGTGATCGCAGGAGCAGTCCCATCTCTAATCACTGAGTCTAACTTTGTTAATTTACAATGTTTACAATTTTAACTTCAAGAAAGCCGACTTTGATATGCTGAGTGGAGTGCTTACCGAATGCGACTGGTTTTCGGTTGTGAATGAATCTGACATAAACGTTGCTACCATAAACTTTCATTCCATCTTATTCTGTTGCTTTGCTCGCTGTGTTCCATTGAGTAAGTCTGTACCTTTGAAACACTTTCCATGGATCAAACCAGATTTAATCAACCTAAAAAATTTGAAAATTGAGGCTTGGAAAGTGTACAATTCGTCGCGTTTAGAAGATGACCATGAAGTTTATGAGGAATTACGAAATAGATTCGTATCTGAAACCTCATCTGCCTACTCAAACTACATGGAGTTTCATAAGCCGTCATAAGCCAGTCCTTTCCTTTCCGCACCACCTTTGAGGTAGCGTTCAAAGTGGGTTTTTTTCAATGTGGTATCGCCAATAGGCCTATTCTACGTTTGTTTTTAAGCGTGTTTTTTGTTCCCCCCTATCCATAACAGAACAATGCTAACCAGTGCAGACGCATTGGAAACAACAACAACTCCTGTTATAGATAGGGGGAGTTGTTGTTTCCAATGCGTCTGCAGTGAATAGAATTGTTCTGTTATAGATAGGGGGAGCAAAAAACACGCTTAAAAACAAACGCAAATTAGGCCTATTGGAGATACCACATTGAAAAAAAACGCACTTTGAACGCTACCTCAAAGGTGGTGCAGAAAGGAGTGCACGTTTCATGAGAAACATAAAAGTTACCAGTTTATGAATCAACATATCTCAAATACAGTTATCGTTACAAAAAATAGTTGTAAAAACTTCTTGGTAGGAAATTTTCTAAGCAGCAAATTTGTTATATATTGTTTTTCTGTAGATGCAATCAATACTGAGATATTTATGAAACATTGCCTTTGGTGACCTTTGGCTCCATATAAAGTATAAAGGTTCGCCAGTATAAAGGTTCATACCAAAATCTAGCTTTCCCCAAATTTATCCGAAGTTTCGGCTTTTTTTGTCGAATTTCACCGGACTATTTAATGCATGTTTGTCTAATTATTGATCGTTTGGGTCTGAAATCGTGATATTCAGTCACATCGATCTATGGTGCAACTGAGTTGTATATTTTAAAGTTTTCGGTGTGACCTTTAAGGTAGTAGGTACAAAGCAATGAATTGCTATATAATTAATCTTCCCTCCCTTGCTAAAAAATACAGTTAGTCTTCTTAATCCATTTCAACGATAGGTTGTTGTATTATGGCTGCAAGTCGTTCGTGAAATGTCATTTTACTAAAGCGGAAAACTTCCTGAAAACACCAGTGCTGTTTGGTCATCGTAAATTGATGGAAAAACAGTAGGGTCAAAAAAATCTTATGAAATTACATCTTGCTTATGTCGATGTATTGGTTATGAAAACCTTTAACAAAAGCCTTCACACAGGTAGACGGTGAGTCAGTGGAAGAAATGTCTCCTAGTCGTAACGATTTGTACCTGTGAGCTAACATGCGAACAACGTTCGGTAGGCGGTCACACATTCCTTTGATTGGTACTCAAAAACCAACTCAGGTCTTAATTAGGACCAACGCCGATCAGTCGTGGACACCTAGCACCACTAGGATCTGGGTTACGCCAACGTGTGTTCCCTACTTTAAGGACGCTATACAGCCGTCTTGTGAAAATACCCTTGGATAAATACGAGCGTATGCAACTCAGAGTAAAATTGTAGCCATTCACTGGAAAAACGATGTCTAATCCAAAACCCGAGGAAAGTTATTTTTTTTTTTATCTTACTTTAATGTTCTTTCGAACGATAATTATGTCTCCAAAAAGGAAAAATATATATTAATGATAAGAAAATTCTTGCGAAATGATGTTTAGCTTTGAAATTTCATGCATTTTCTTGAGAATTGAACTTTGCTGATAGTGGAGGATGATGGCTATCAGATTTCACATAATGATAAGAAGCAGAAGACAGAGTAAAAGAAGATGAAGTTATTAAATTCATGTCAACTCAAGAAAATCGATGTGGGATTGATAGAACTCGCATAAGTTGATATCTTTCCCGAAAGGAATAAGTCGTACCCAAAAAGATGCATATCTTGTATCGTTGTATCTTATACAACTCGAGAGAACCCACATCAACTAACAGAATACTAGTAAGGCATCAACTAACCTGCCTATAGCTAGAAATAAAGAGAAACTTAGACATCTCGAATGCTCCAACAGCTTTATTTTTTCGGAAGAAGGAAGACGTTCACAAACAAAATTTAAACAAAGCTTTCCTATCTGTAGGCAAAGGTTAGGAAGCTTTAACAAGAACCATTTGCAGAGAAATAAACATAACTTTTAATCAGAGATATATGGTACTCTTGAACAATACTTGGTCATGATAGGAAATATCAATTGTAGACAATCAAGTATGTCAATAAAGCTCTTCTCATCCGTGTCTATAATTTTGCTTGTCACTTTGCAACGCCGAAATTTAAAAAAAAAAAACACTCGATGTACAAGTTTTTAATAAAAAACGAAAAATCGAGTTGATTTATTGAATTCACATTGAAGTTTGCTAGCAACTCAATTTAAAATATATATTATTATAATATACTATTAAAGCTCGATGGCCAAAATATTTGGACAAAAATATAAGTCAGAAGTTTCGCTAAATAATGGACACCTTGATGTTTAATTTTTATCATAAACCATTTTGCATTCATATTGCAAAAATTCAAATTTGAAAATTACAAAAAAAAACCCTTGAATACAATTCAGAGAAATTGCATTGATAATAGTAGGTTCTCTTGTATCCCCGAGATTCGATGGCTTGAGAAACTGAAAATCTTGTGGAAATATAGTATTCTGTAGACACTTTTTAGTTCTAAAGAGGAGTTTACACATGCGGCCATGCGTTCAAACCGGGTTTTTCAGAAAGCGGGAGTGAAGTGGAAGTACAAATCAAGGTACCCGCCTTCTAAAACACGGGTTTGAATGCATAGACATATGTTTAAAAACCTCCTTACAGCTACCTGAAAACAAATATACCATTATATCTGTCTGATCAGGTAGAACAAAGATAATTATAAGTAAAATAGAATACCTGTCACTCGGACATATTTATTGTTTATGTTTATAACATTGCTATTTTATGGCTTTAGTCCTTTTTTTTATCCTGTGCACGTGAATTTGGACCCAAGAAAGAAAGAGAGGTTCGTAAGCTAAATGATCAGTAGCCTCGTATACAAACCGGACCGACTTGGACTGACTTGGCTTGAAACGCATTAAATGAAACTTCAAAGAAGGTTTTTGGTGTGACTAGATTAGCGTGGATTAACCGAATAAACTTCAGCTAGTTCTAGTAAAGTGAAGTATATCGCATCGCAACGTCACATATATGAATAGAACTCAAGTGGGCTTCGAATTTTTCAATCCTCAATCCCTCGATCCGGGTCTTTTAACGTCCAAGTCGATCCGATCCAGCAAAATTTCGTTCACGTTATAGACGCGGCTACTGCGAATGCCTAATGTAGGAAATACATATTGGCCCATGCCAGGCCAACAAAGCATATGGCCAATATGTGTACACCCCCTTGGTGTGAGATGGCTGCGATTGGTCGATATTGGCCTGCATTCCGATCTGAGTGGATTTTGGGCACCAACATGCACCAACCAAACGGATTTAGCAGGCTGACAATAGACAGCTGAAGCTCGCCAACTCCGGCAATGGTGTGGACAGCAGCATCTGTCCTCTAATTGGCTTGTGGTGGCCCAGCCCGAGATGGTCTAGCATGGGCCAATATGTATTTGAAGCATAACATAATTTATTGGAAAAATAACAATTATTATTTAGGACCATTTTTTCTTAGTATGTTCTATATTGAATCAAAGGAGTAAAAACCAACGGAATATTATATAAATGTGCGATATATTACTATGCCTAAGCGCTTAAATCTACCATTATGGTCCACGAAAAACAGCTGACGTAAATTAGCAGATTTGCTTTACTAGTGATAAAGTTTACATTCTGATATTCAGATGATGTTTAAAAATTAAATCACTTCTTGTTTTATTCGTTGTTCTAACCTGTGATACATAAATCAGCAGATTTATTAATTTGGTCCATTTCTATCCTTAGGATCTCGTGTTCGAACTTCAGGTAAGACTTGTTAGCATTAAACTATTTTGGATATGTTTGAACATGGATATACTTTTTAGTAACTGAATTTTATTTTTCTTGTAACGGTGAACTAAACTTGTCGTATTTTTAAGACGCATGTACGAGATGCGAATTCCGTTTCGCGATTTGACAATATGTATCTAATTAAAATCAATTGCTTAGAGGCCCCAATTTCTCTATGTAAACCTATTAGCTTGCATGAAAAGAATTATTTCAAAATTCTATTCGGAAGAAAGAGTTTGAAAGACTTCAAATTAATCTAATAACTGCGGACCTAATGTTTTTTCGCTAGTCAGTTTAATATTGTTTCCGTAATAAGTATGTAAGCCAAACTACTATCACTTGCGATGTCTGTTTCAATATTACTCAAGCGCATATGAACTGTTATAATTTTATTTAATTGAATAAAAACTGTAATTTGCATGCAATATTTTGTAATATTGCTGCGATGTCAATAAAAATTACCTTGAATAAGTATAGTGAACGGGAAGTGTTTTAAGGAATAAAGTGAATGGGAAGTATTTTAGGGAAACATACATTCTTATCAGTGGTTGAATGTAATCGTTGTTTGTTTACAAATCTCTTGAACAATATTTAGTCTATTTTTAACGTAGTTAATGAATACCTTTGAATACTATTTTTTCGCAATGAAAGTGAGCTCATATTATGTCCATTTATAAGTATGCATATTCTAAGCTGTAATTTTTTACTTTGCATTTAATGACCGCTGTTTTATATGCATATAAATATTTATAAATAAAACACTTAGCATGTATGCTTAAAATTTCATAGTGTCCAGACAAGTTGAACATACGAGGGGTGTACCAAAAGTAATAGGTGTGTTTTTTTTGCACGTTTTTACTAGGGGATGTTATTAAAATATTATCATGAGGCTATGATGTCAATGATTTAAAATGTATGTTTACTTTTCATCAAACTGTCCGTCTGCTCGTCAAACCACTGCAAGCAATTTCCCAATTTCCCATTTCCCGCCCCCGATGAAGATCACTGAGGCAGGATTTTGTAGTTATTTTGAATGCTACGTACCCTAACCAACACTTGATGAGGCACAAAAACGCAGCTAATAATGAATATTTAAAACAACGGTTACGTTTTTAAATTAATTTTTTTTACGTAGTCTAGCAAATTTATAATTTGAATGATCTATTTTCTAAACCCTGAATACCGTTAGAACTAAGTATTTTTCTTGACTCTCCAAAATTTATTGTACAGAGGCGATCACATCGCTATCCTCGTGAGCCTGTGCCTATGAGCTGTTCATTGAGCCAATGAAAGAGGTAAAAGTCACTGGAGGCTAGGTCTGGAGAATAGGTTGAATGTTCAAACAGTTGAAAACCTGCTTTTAGAATAACATCCATTTTAACTTCGGCTTTGAAATGGTAACTCGTCTCTTTTTTCGCACCTCGATTGGCAATCACGGTATCCAAAGTGCGGAGACCTTTTCCATTAGCAGATTGTTGGCGAAAGTCCTTTGAATGCTACCATACGAAATCATTGTGACATCAGTTAGATATCTGATGGTCTTTCTTTGGTCTGCCAAAACAATCATTGTACTTGTTGAAGTTGTCGGCAGTGAGCAACGTGGATGGGTGCTAGGGCATCCAATCCCGAGATTTCGGGATCTCGGGATCCCGCCATATTTTGGGCATTTTCGGGATCCCGAATTTTCGATCGAGACTCCCGAGATTTCGGCATTGATGTAATTTAACCCATTTTGAGAATTAGAAAAGTTTGGTCATTACGACATGAGCGAACAACCCAGAACTTAATGCCGAAGTTACATTCTCGCCGAGGAATGCCAAATGTAGACAAGGTCTGTGTGTAAATGGTCTCCTTGTCTATTCTCGGCTGTTTTTTTCATGGCAAGCACGCGTGTGTAAATGGTTTGTTCGTCGGCTCTTGTTTGTTTTATGAAGGGATAATGATCCTTTTATTGCTGTGCCTGAGTGTTTATGACCGTCTCGTCCGAGCTCGAAGCCGCTGGAAGCGAAGTCGGTTTTATGCATCAAGTCAAAGGGATTCAAGAGGGTAGCATGTGCTCATTTAAATTTTCGAATTTTTCGCCTGGACTTAAAACATGTGTTTGCGTGTCCCAGATTGAAATAACTCAACGCACACCAGGCAGTTGCAATAGCCACAGCCCGTACCTCAGTCATCGTTCACTGAACTGAACAAAACAGCTCACAACTGTCGAAAGATGCATGGTGCAATATCCTAAGTAAACAATTCACTCTATGAAAGGTGCATGGTGCAATATCCTAAGTAAACAATTCACCCTATGTCTTGTTGAGTCTCGTCCAATGTCTTGTTCAGTCTTGTTTACTCTTGTACACGAGACGCTCGTCCCAGTGTATAAATCCGGCATAATACTAAAAGAAATATCGTTTTATGAAAACGGAGGCGCTAAGGGCTCATTATTATAACTGGCATATGATTACATGCTTAATATCTCACCAAAAAGTCTAGAACCCGAAATATCTTTTTCAGCAGCTAGATATATGTGCAGCAAAATCAGGTCTAGTTTAAACTTTGAAACTCTTGACGAATTATGTTTATTAAGAGCATACATTCAGAACGAATCAGCAGTTTGAACCAATCGATATTATTACTTATCACTTGTTTCATTGGAAAGCAATATTGTTTTGTAATTGATATGTAAACAACTAAAAAGAATAATGCATTTTTATTATATTATCGTATAATGATTAAATTTCAATTCGTTTTTAACAAATTTTATAATTAACTATCATGACCAAATAAGGAAAAATTATTGGACAAGAAGATAAGAAAAAATTAGATCATAAGATTAAATTAGATGCAATTAAGATTAACGTTTTACTTGCTAGTACCCATGTACATATGTATGTGCATAAATTTAGCATTATAATGAACTTAACTTCTGGTTTTATGTATAGAAATTTGAAATAAAGTTTTAATTGAGTACGAATAAGCACATATATCTGTTTAAATTCTCTTAATATATTTCTTTGTAAAATCTCGAAATCTCGGGACTATCTCGGGATCCCGAAAATTCTAATCCCGAAGTTTCGGGACCTCCATTTCAATCTCGGGATTAATGCCTTAATGGGTGCCCTTTGTGTTTGTTCTGTGTAGCTTAAACTCCTAGCAGCAAGCGTACAACTGTGGGGCACGGAGGAGCAAACTTATCCAGTGTTTGCCACCAAGTCGGTGTGCATGTCTTTGGTAGAAATGTTTTTAAAGTATATGTACTTGATGACAGCTCTCACTACGTATTGTTTTTTTCATTTTAGTTTAATCACTTCGAACGCATGTATTCAAATGAATGTACCTTCCAAAATTGATAACCTATATAAATACGATTTCTAACACTTATTTAGTGAAAGATTTTTTTTAGATTTATATGAGCATTACAAATATGCAATTATCATTACTTTTTTTTACAATCCTCGTACAACTGGTTTTCTACCAAAATATTCTAAACGCGTAATAAGAAAATGCAAAATGGTATAAAATATACGAAAAAATATACATCTAACAAAAAAAACTGAATTTCTTTCAACCCAACGAAATATGTTACAATCTTTCGAATAAATATATTTCCAATATTATTGAATTTTGAAGTTGTGAATAAGTTATGTTACATTTTTATGAAAATATACGCTTGCCTATGTTTTTCGCATTATGTATCTTCAAAAGCCAATGAAATTTTTTTTGCTCGTTGAGCTTTGAATATAATGTCTTCGAATTCGATGAACATTAGGCGTGTTTTTTGCTCTCCCTATCTATAATGGGTCATTCAGACAAGCGTCCACGCGTCCATGCGATCTAGCGTGTTTTGCTTACATGAGTCAATTTGATGTTGTTTATACAGGCGGGTCTAAAGCGAAGGAGGTGGAGTATGCTGATTCATATACAATAGATTTTAAAATGATTTCTTTCGCTCAGTGGCATGTGTGGAAGATTCGTTGGTGATCATTTAAATATATGTTTTGTGGATGATTATTTTCTTATATAATGATGTGGATAATATATATTTTGCATCCTTACGTGCATGACTATTACGAAAAAAAATTGAATGCATCTGAATATCTAGACACAAACACATATATGTAGGTATATATAGTCATATGGATTAGTATATACAATTTTCTGTCACCAATATATTTGTACGGAGCAAAAAGAAAACATCATTATAAGCGTGTAAAATCCATCCATTTATCGCCTTAGCCCCGCGTTAAAAAAACTGGATTTGAGTTGACTTGACTCGTGTAATCTAAAAACGCATGGACGCTTGTCTAAATGGCCCATAACAGAACAATGCAGACGCATTGGGAACAACAACAACTCCCCCTTTCCATAACAGGAGTTGTTGTTGTTTCCAATGCGTCTGCATTCTTCTGTTATGGATAAGGGGAGCAAAAAAACGCGCCTATTAACATGTTTAATATTACACCTCGATAGCGCTAATGCTTCTCGAATACTCTGGAACTTTACATAATGTGTATGAAAAGCTATTTATTCTATTTATATTCAGCAGGGGCTTTTGAATGGCTTATAACACCCTACATTTTGCAACAACGAAATTACCTTTCCTCACAACTTCCTTTTAACTTTCTTTAACCTGAATCAAGCATTTGTTGATACATTTAATTATATGTTCTAAAAATGAAGTTGTCACCTAAATGGGAAAAATTCTGAGGCACTGTTCATTGAATATCAAAGAAGGCATTCAAACAGATCTATTTACTGACTTGTAAAACTGCATTCTCCTTTTTTAAAATGCTGCTTATAGAAGATTTTTCCACCAAATAAAAAATTGCGTAAACTACTAATTTACATAGTATACTCTATCGCAAGAAAGGCACCAAATTGCCTAAATAACAAACTACGATCTATTGAACAAAAACACAGAGCTCCAAAGGAAATTGTTGTGGCTAGTAAGTTGGTGAAGCTATAGAGCGTATGTACGCACATAAATGCTTCGATCAATTGCACAAGCGGTTGAAATTTGCAATCTAATCAACATACGAGGGGCATTCAAATGTAAACGAGCCTTTTGGAAAAAAATTGTTTTACATTTAAGAAGAAAACACACTTTATAATCATTTTTCTATTTAGTTAGCCTTCTTAGTAATGCATTTTTCCCATCGAACAGATAGTTGATTCATGCTGTTTGCGAAGAATGACTTCGGGCGGGTATCCAACCAATTGCGCACAAACTTTTCAATCTGGTGATCGTTCGCAAAACGCTCTCCTCCAAAAGCCTCTTTGAGAGTTCCAAACATATGGAAATCGCAAGGTGAAAGGTCAGGGTTGTAGGGAGGATGATCAAGTATAGTCCAATGCATTTCATCCAATTTTTGGTCTGTTAGGGCTACAGTATAGGATCTTGCATTGGCGTGCAAGAGCAGGACGTCTCTGATGGGATGACGGCACCTTTTTGATCGATATGCAACTCGAACCTGGTCAAGAAGCTCACAGTAGTAACCAGCGTTTATTGTTCGACTATTGTGAAGGAAATCAACAAGTAAAACTCCTTGAGAGTCCCTCAAACACCGTTGACATCACATTACTAGCTGACAAGCGAGTTTTGGCTTTTAATCGTCGTGGCTCCCCCTTTTTTTTCACTCCACAGAGGTCCTTTTTGGCTCGAGAGTGTAGTGGCGAACCCAAGTTTCATGGCACGTCACAATGCGTTGCAAAAAAAACTTGCCCTTAATTTTGAAAACGAGCAAGAAGTGTATGACAAACTTCAACTTTGGTATTTTTTTTTCTCTTGGATTTGGAACCCACCTCGCCGAGATTTTGCGCAATTTAAGGTGGTCTCGGATGATGATGTGTACACTTCCAACGCTGATTCCCGTTTCCTTACTGCTGGCTGCTACAGTGGAGCGACGATATCTTTCAATGAGCTCGTGAGCAGCTGCGACATTGCCAGGCGTAATGTTGGAGCGGGGGTGTCTTCGGTGACTCACATTTTCTACTGGTTCACGCCCTTTTTTGAACGCGGCACACCAGGCTTTTATCTGTAGCCATGAAAGTGCATTCTCCCTGAACTGTGCACGCACTCGGTCCCGAATTTTGGCTAGTTTAACGCCTTTGCCTTTATTATAATGAAAAAGTAAAAAAGTAAAAGGCTCGTTTATATTTGAATACCCCTCATAGATTGAAATATTCAGACTATATATTTGGTATACGCAGTCTTAAGGAGACAAACATATCCTTATCGTAAAATATACAATTTGTTGGTGCATTTCAGTAGAATTCGATTGAATATAGTTTAATAATTGAATACCGTAATAGTGAAAATATAATTGGGGAATAATAGACTTCTACTTTTTTTGTATCCTCATAATGATATTTAGTTTTTGCATTTCGTTTTAATTTTATTTCAAATATTTGAATGTGTTTTGTGTATCTTGTTACAGGCGCAGGCAAATCACATACTGATGCAGCTTCCGTACGTACCGCGCATCCAATTCCAGCTGCTTGCGGTCTATACTATTTCGAAGTGAAAATCATCTCAAAAGGGAAAAATGGTTACATGGGCATCGGCCTCACATCGCAAAATTTCAAAATGAATCGTTTGCCAGGTACGCGATACTAGGTTAGTTTGCGCGTTGTTTCGTACGTATAAAATCATTTTCAGGTTGGGACAAGCAATCATACGGATATCATGGCGATGATGGAAACTCATTTTGTTCATCCGGCAACGGGCAACCGTACGGGCCGACATTCACAACTGGAGATGTCATTGGATGTGGTGTGAATTTGATTGACAATACCTGTTTTTATACGAAAAACGGAGTTGATTTGGGCATAGCTTTCCGTGACCTTCCAGTATGCTGTTTTCGAAAAATAATCAACAATTTTATAGAATTTTATTTATTTCAATTTAGCCAAAACTATATCCGACAGTTGGACTTCAAACACCTGGCGAAGAAGTCGATGCGAATTTCGGTCAAGAGCCTTTTGTATTCGATCAGATTGAAGATATGATTGAATTAATGCGTGCTGAAGCAGAAGCTAATATTATCAATTTTCCTCTGCCACAAAATCTAGGGGAATCCGTTGCGCTCATAAACAAGTAAGAAAAGAAAATATATAGGATAAAAATGATTTCATTGAAACTGCTGTGGAGCGAGTACAGAGAGTTTTATACAATAGCAAATGTAGAAACTACTATATGATTGGAGTTTCAAGAGAAAAAAGGGGTAAATAATTTCGAAGAACTCCGTCTTACGGCTTGCATCTTATAACCCAACCTAACGTTTTGCTTTTGCTCGCAAGCTTTTAAGATGATGGCGAGCATTTGTGCTAAGCTGCCACAGTTGCACTATAAAATCAAAATTTAAAATTTTGATTTTTGTCCGGTAATCTATACGAGCCGCCAGTTTAAACAACTATTCTTACTATAATTGAAGACTTTTTTCCGGTCTATCTTTATTCATGGTGGAACTTACAACAGGGCATCTTTATCAAATTTAATGGTTAACTTTATTTTAAATATAAAATATTGTTAAATTATTATTTTGTTAAAATACTTAGTCCGCAATGTTTCCTCTACATGTCAGAAACCTGTTTTTTGTTCGGAAAGAAACTTCTACAATTTTAGTAAAATGTTTAACATGTACCTGACTTAATATTTTATTCCAGAGTGGTTTCATCATACTTAGTTCATAATGGATACAGCAATACAGCAGAATGTTTCGCAAAAACCACTGGCCAAAATATAAATGAGGAACTATCATCTATTAAAACTAGGCAAAGTAAGTAGAAGCTATTCAATTTCTCCGAAATTTTCTCTATTTTCTCCGATAAATTGCAGAAATCCTAAAGTTAGTGATGACAGGTCGAATGGGACAAGCAATCGAACAGACCCTGCGTACTTATCCAGGGCTCCTAGAGAACAATCAGAATCTATTATTTATGCTAAAATGTCGGCAATTTGTTGAAATGGTTAACGGTTCGGATATTGAGGTACATAATAGTGTATATCAATAATTTTGATAATAATTTTTCGTAAAAATTATATTTTTGTGAATAGCATCCCAACTCGAAATCTAGTCCAAATCAAACGTCTGTTATTCAATCAACGAAGTCATATCAAAATGGCTCATCGACAAATAATGTGATAGGTGACAGCGTACAAGATAATCAAGACACAAAAAATTCTCCAAAGTAAGTAATCCATAGGCGATACCTTCATATGGCTTTAACTACGAAATTCTTCTTTTGTTTTGCAGTTTTTCACCAGCAAATAGTGATTCGAATAAAAGCCCCGATCTTGAAATGAATGCACATAATGATTTTATGAACGATGTGGAAATGGAAAATGGTCATATAGCAAATGGTAAATTTTGGCATTTAATGATAATAATCCATTTAATGATAATAATCCATTTAATTATAATAATCTATTTAATTATAATAATCCATTTAATTATAATAATCCATTTAATTATAATAATCCATTTAATTATAATAATCCATTTAATGATAATAATGCTAAGAATCAACTGTTGTTATTATTTCTCATGAAATAAGTATGATCTGAGTGTCAAAATTCAAGCAAAGCATCGAGCATGATAGTATGAACAGTAAATTTTCACAATTTAATTTGTTTTATTGTAATTGCAGGCAATGGTTTTAATAAAGATGGAGACGGTGATAATAATTACATCAACTCCCTAGACACAGATGAAGATATGGGTAAGCCATTTCTCCTACAAATTTTTGACTTACTCTCAAAATAGATATTTTACTGAGTGAGCGTTGTTAATTTCAGATGTCGATGTAGTTCCATCGCGTAAACCAGGTGCTGGCTTCGAACGAATCCTAGAATTCGGACGAGAATTATTTCAAATGGGCCAACATCTAGAAAAAGAAAATAGAATGAACGATAGTGATAGGAAAATGCTTGAAGTGAGTATCGTGGTTGGATTGATTCGACTTTCATAAAATGTGCTAATGAATTTTTATTTGTAGGATGCATTTAGCTTAATAGCCTACTCAAATCCATGGTCAAGTCCACTGGGATATCAACTTTCTGCGTCGAAACGAGAGCCTGTTTGTTCAGCCTTAAACTCGGCAATATTAGGTGAGATCTATGAAAAAATGAACATTTTTAAGATGGCGATACAAACATTTTTTGTATGCTTCGACATGCTGCTAGCTGGCATCAAAAGCACGTTTTTTTCTGTTTTTTTTTTATCATTCAAAATAGTATTCGTCATTCAAAATATGAAATACAAAGTCAAAATATGAAATAAAAATCCCAGAACATAGGAACCACTAGAAACTGATTTTCGAAGAAAAGTAAAAGAATCGTGCAGATTTAAGTGCATATTATATCCCACGTGCTGCTATTACAATCAACCTGTTTCGGAGGTCATGTACCACTTTGATCCGAAGACTACATCGAAAATCATAGGGTAGAAATGTTTTCAGGGTTACAACTTGCATAAATTTCAAAGTTTATGAATGCAAAGCACTAGTTACCTGTATTCATTATCGGATGTTTATCTTATAAAACTTTAAAAGCGGCATCTCCTTCAACGTAAATGATAAAAATGCTCAGTGCTTGGAAGACTTTACCAGCACTAAAACCAAAATCGTCTAACACAACTGCTTCACGTCAAAATCAACTAACCCTATAAATTTCGTTTTCATCCGATTACTTCGTCAAAAGCTATAGGTATAGAAAGATGTATGCAGGTGCCATTCGTAAAATTTCTAAAACTTGGAAAATTTAAAGCTTGCTTACTTATTTTCGTTGTAGATGTGTGCCACATTAATTTTTAATGCTAACATCTGCCGGGACAAAAATGAAAAACAGTCTAGTGCCGGCAACCCTTTGCTAGCGTTTCCGTGCACTTCTGTTTAGCTTCGTGTTCCAGTACGCAATGGAGGATTTTCTCGAGCAGCGCTGCGCAATAAAATTTTGTGTAAAACTTGGCAAAAAGGCTTCGGAGACTTACCCAATGATTCAGCAGGCCTACGGGAGTGATTGCGTTTGAAAATCACAAGTTTTATGCGTGATTTCTTAAATTCTGACTGTCGTTTCAGTCTCAGTATAATAGCAAGCAATGTATACTTGTCCAAATCGACGGTTTACCGAATTGTGACAGAAGATTTGCAGATGAGGAAGGTCTTAAACCACGACCACAAAAACACTCGAGTGCTCCTTTGTCAAGAAATGTATGTCATCGGCTCCATGGGCTTTGCTGTTGTTTCAAGACCCTAGTTGTTTTGAGACAGTAGGAGTGTTTTTTGCAACCCCTATCCATAACAGAGCAGAACAGACGCATTGGAAACAAAAATGTTTTCAATGCGTCTGTTCCGCTCTGCTAGGGGAGCAAAAAAACACGCCCAGTGATAACCGGTTACGAGGCCTAGATTTTTGAGTGCGATCCAGAAACCAAGCGGCAGAGTGCGAAGTGGCACACAACATCTTCTCCCCGCCCGAAAAAAGCGCGCATGAGCAAGTCTCGAAGAAAAACATTGCTCATTGTCTTTTTTGACATCCGGGTACATCTGGGTATTAATCACGAATTCCTAAAAATTCACAGTCGTCCGCCCGGGACAATTGTAAATTTTGTGATTCACGTGGATGTCCTCAAAAGATTAAAAAAAAAGAGGGTCGTCCGCGTCAGTAGCGGCATCAAGTGCATCTGGATGCTATCGCGATAACGCGCCCAGTCACACTGCCTTCATCGTCAGAGACTACGTGAATCTGATCAGACAGCGATCTCCCAGCCTCCTTACAACCTTAACGTGTCACCACTAGACTACTTTTTTCTATATGGCTACCTCAAATGAGCCACCAAATGTCGACAATTGGAGCCCATAGGCAACATCAGAGCCGTTGTAACTCGAGCCCTGAAGGACATCTCGGAGCAGGAAATCTCGACTCCAGAAAAGCATACAAGCAGAAGGATGTTATTTCGAAGAATTTTAATAATTCGTACCGACCGGTTCAGTAAATCTTTTTTTCTGGACTTATTCGCATAAAGATGTGGAGCAGGTACCTACAAGGAAATATTCGCGAAGATAAAAGGGCCCAATATAACTGGGGCAGCCCTTATAAACTACTTTCACATTAATTCAAATTTGATAAGACTTTGAAAGCGTTTTCGCAAAATGCAAGGTGAAGGCAACATATGGTTGAAAAATGGATTTAATGGCCCGGTTTAAATAATTTTTTATGTTTTTCGTAATCATCGGTGCTACAACCGAAGTCCGGTCCTGGCTCCAACCCCCAAACGCGAGCCGATGTCATCCAATTTTGCAACCTCCAAACTCCGAGCGTCCTGGTCAACGCTATCCCTCCAGTGCAGGCAAGGTCTCCCACGCTGTTGTCTGCCGCAAAATCTGCCGCAAAGGGTTTTCCGAGCCGGATCTTCGCTCATTCGAGCTAGGTGTCCTGCCCACCGGAGTCTACCGAGTTTTATCTTTGTAATTATATCTGCTTCTAGGTAGATAGCGTACAACTCATGGTTGTAGCCAACTATGTCTGTATCATTTGCATAAGCCAGTACCTGGCAGGACTTGGTGACGATAGTCCCTCTCGTTGACGTACCAGAGTCTCAGATTGCTTTCTCCAACGCCAGGTTAAAGAGGAGGTAGGCCAGACCATCCCCTTGTCGGAGCCCATTAAAGATATTGAACGGTCTGGTCTATTTTAACTTGGCTTGCTACATTGGTCATGGTCAACCTACACCATCGTGTCAGCTTATTTGGGATGCGGATTTCTCTCATGGCTTTATGCAGTTCTAACTTGGCTATGCTATCATAGGTGGCCTTAAAGTCTATGAATAAATGGTACTCTTCGAGTACCAGAAAGAGTAAAGATCTGATCAATTGTTGATTTGCCTGGGATGAAGCCACATTGATATTGTCCGATGATGGCATTAGCGTATGGGGCTATCCGTTCTTGCAGGATAGAGGAGAGTATCTTATAGGAGGTACTCAACAATGTTATACCCCTATAGTTGCTGCACATTGTTACATCTCCTTTCTTATGTATGAGGCATATTATGCCTTTGCGCCAGTCTTCTAGCATCTCTTCACGCTCCCATGTGTGCAATATAATTTCATAAATTGCCTGGTGTAATGTAGGCCCTCCATATTTAATGAGCTGAGCAGATATGTCATCGGCTCCATGGGCTTTGTTAAATTTCAGCCGACTTTGGCTCTTCGTACCTCTTCTTTGCTTGGTGGCGGCAGCATAACGCCGTCTTCTTGCATTGGTGGAGCCTCCAATTCTTCGTTGAGCCCACCGTTTAGCAACTCACTAAAGTGCACTTCCCATCGCTCAAGAATGCCTTCAGGATCGGTGATCAGATTACCCTTTTTGTCCTTATAGTAAGTGCAGCGTGGTGTGTACTGCATCATGTTTCGGACTATTTGGTAGGAGGGCGCAAAGCAATTCGCGCTCGAAAAATCATACCAGCAAAATAGTGGTCCGAGTCTAAGTTGGCACCTCGACACGTTCGTACCGTCATCAGACTCGAGTAGTGGTGGCGATCTGTCCAGATGTGGTATATCTGGTTACGAGTGGCTCCATCACATGATATCCAGGTGGCCTTATGGATATCTTCAAGCGGTAACCTGGTAATTGCAACGATCAAGTGCCTGGATGCTGCCAGTTCTATGACTCGAAGTCTCTTGTATTGCTGTTATATCAGTCTTATATTGAGACAGGGCATCGGCTAGCTGCTGAGCAGCTCAAGGCTCTGTAGAACAATCTAACGTTCCATGAAAAAATTTACAAATCGTTTAGCCGTTTTCGTTCACGTGTTCGTCGTTGTGATATCAATTCGGTTCCGAGGCTTGTTGATGGTTTCGGGATAACCGCTGTGGAAAGCATTTTACGGGAGAGGTATCAGCCTCTTGCCAACCTTACTTGGAAGGGACTAATCTGAAAATATTCGCCAGCCTTTTCTGAGAAAAAAAGTATGTTGCCCGCAGCCACCACGAGGAGGTTAAATTCAGGCTTCCATCAGCCGAGATAGTTGCGGCACGTGTATATATTCATATAATACATGTTATTCCCCCTATCCGACTGATGGCCCGGCTGCTTTAATGTTTTTCGCTATCGCTTAATCTTTCTTAAGACTTTATAGTTGATGTTTTTCGATTACAATACAAATAAAAAAAATACTAGTTATAATACTATAATTGTATTATTATGGTAAAATATAAAAGTTAGTACGAATGGAATTTATACATTTTCTATTTATTTTTAAACAAATTAAATATCTGGTATGAATGCACATTTTCTTTATTTTTTGAGCCAAATTTAATAAATAGCATCAATTCAAACCAAACCACATAAGCATATCGAATTAACTTTCTTAGTTGTCTAAGTCAGGATAAGTAATCCAACGATTACATTTAATTTTTCTCTCACTGATAATACTAGAAAGTAAAGCATTTCGGAATAAAGATATGCTGATTGACTTATTTATTAACTTTGTTGTATCATATAATGCACAAGATAATGCAAAATTGCAATGCATATAACGCATTTACTTTTCTTCTTTTCAGAATCAATGAATTATCCATGGCGGCCACCGTTAGAAATATGTATAGCAAATGCATATGAACTTCTTAGATTAATGGCCAACTCAGGTTTGGGGCAAAGTGCATTCGTCAGTATCGAAGACGTTTATCCAAAACATTGACTATGCTCATTTTCTTCAAGTCTTCGATTTGCCACAGTTATTTAAGCTTATATTTTTCTTATTTTCTCATATACATTTTTCGTCCGATCACCTCTTGATCCTTATATTTGTTTGTGACCCATGAAATTTCCGGTAATTAAATATTATTTGTAAGTATTAAAGAAATTAATTCAAATAGATTTACAAAGTGCAAAAAAGAAAAAAATAATGCAAGAAATGGTCATACTAAAATCGATTTTCTCAATTACAATTATGATGAAAATGGTATAATATTTATGAAAATCCCCGTTGTATAGACTTTCCTAAATTATAATTCTAGTTGATTTTGCCGATTGGTTTCTAACTCTAAGGACACAATTCTTTGTTCGTACTTTGTTTGCTTTCTGTACATAGAACGAGCATTTTTTGTAACCAGTAATTGAAGATGATTAATTTTAAACCGAGTGTGCATCAATTTTTACTTTGTGTAGTAAAGAGTGTTCTGTTCAAGTCAGAGTGATATAATCGTCAATTATTGGTAACAAAAAATTCTCATTCTATGTACGAATACATAGGAAATAAAATACAAACACTGAATCGTAGCGGAAAAATTAGAAGCCCATTGACAAAACCAACTTGAATTATTATTGTGCAGGAAAGTGCATGTAACGCTATTTTTATAATTATAACATTACTCTAATCTATTTTTAAATAGCTACAATACTGTAAGTTTGATGTTAAGTTTACGAAAATCAAGATCGGTTTGTAGAGAGCAATTTTCGAATCGTATGAGAATACTGAAAATGATATATTTAGTATCGATAAAAAATATTTATGGTAAAGACTTCCTTGTTTTATTTTGTTTTCAACTGTTCGACGTACGTAGGGCTTTGTGCAATGTACGTTTCACATGCCAGGCGCAAAGTTGAGAACAGTCGAACACTAACAGGGTCGTGAAAACTATCATAAATATGCTCCTGTGTGTAACCCATGAACTGAAAAACACAGTCAATTGTGTTCTTTTCTCTTAAACAAATAAAATCATTACCTAGTTTTTGTTAATGATGTAGGAGAAAAAACAAGATTTATCAGTCCTTCTGTCATAACGACTAACGATATAACCCGACTAAGGGCGCACATTAATTCACTATCTGCTTGTTTTCTTAGTATTTCTGGGTTTATTTCTCACGAATGAACTGAATTCGGGAGAGGATATTCTTGCGATTTTAATTTATTTGTGGTCATGCATGTATATAAATCTATACGGTAGCTTCGAAACTTATAGGCAGGTTAACTCCGGTGAACTGTGCTTATATCATTTTGTTTCTTGTTGAGTCATTTCGATACTCATTCGTATTAAGAAGATCAGATAATATTGCATAATAAAGTGTTCATGATCTTGAGACGCTAAAGAAAACCTTAAATATTGTCCGGAAATATTTCTATTTACTAATTTTAATTAAATTTAAGAATAACATCGTACGATATATTCGATTGAAATAAACAATTTAGAGATTATGTACTCTTTTTATTTGAAAATCACAAACAATTTCGTGTTCATTTTTATCCCACCCAATTCATATTACTTTGTTCATAATTTCAAATTTGTTATCTTAATTGCATCATTTTAATAGTTCAAATATATTGATTGATAAGTTTCAAAATGTGTTTGCTTGTGATTACCGTCATTATTTATCAGTAATTTTCTTTTGCATAACCTTGTAAAATCATTAATTAAATTGAGCCCATTTATGGTTGTTTGAAGATGCTAAGATATGTGTTTATATGTGACGATGACCATTAACACTTCGTCTTTCTATAAACACTAAATTGATCTGAGAATATTTGATGCACCGTTAAGTAAATATCAATTTGGTCCAGATATGAGAAATTTTAAATGCAATCATTTATCATAGTGATGATTTATTATAGTGATTTTTATTTAAATTAATCTTTCATAAATTAGGAATACGCGTTTATGGTTGCGTTGAAAGTAAGCGTTCCCGGTTTACGTAGAGGGTGAAACGGGCTTCTCTAAATTTTGAATAAGTGTTGGAAAAGTAGTGCATAGAATTATTTTTCGCTGAAACATTTTGATTGTCAATTTAATATTTTCTGATTTTTTTTGAAAACGCTCCACTATAATAAACGAAGCAATTAGCTGCCACTGGTTATTGTTATATATCCGTTATAAATATAAAACCCAAATACTACTGTCTAACGAATAAAGAGTGATTTTTTCAGTAAAGAATATTGAAAATACCAATATTAGGCTTAATTAGAAGTGTATATTTCATTAAAATAAACTGATAATGAAGAAAGGCCAGGTTTTTATATGTGAATTTTCAGATTTTGGATTATTTTCGATATGCTGTGAAACTTCTCCACAAAAAGCGTCTGCTACCCGTTTAGTCACTAACTTTCTTGGATACAAGACATAGGAAAAAATAGGATATAAAAATACACTGCTATGAACGCCTTCTTGGCAACAATTCCTGACAATTTAGTACGGTTTAATACGGTGAATATAATTGCGAGGAAAATTTTCTTGCATTCTTTTCGATTCGCCATGGTAACTGACATGCTAATAGAGAAAAATAGATTAGACTTAATATAAGATGTTGAGCAAATACATAGCTAATAATATTGAACAAATAATTCTCGAATAGCTAAAAGGGGATGGAAAATTTTTCAGTCAGGAGAAATCCGGCTTTCATGTTTCACTTAACCCTGAAATTTATATTACTCTGAAATAAAGAAGAACAGGTCCACTGAACTACGTATTTTATACGGAAGAAACTGTAACTAGCTCTGCTTAAAATATAGTGCTCAGACTTCAAGATATTGATTTTAATCTTCCATTCAGTGCAAAATTGGTGTACTTAGGAAAACTGAAAGAAATATTTTTGGCAATAATACTCCAAGTTTGAAGACGAAGTATAAACAGTCGCATCATCTGATTTAAGAAGATTTTTTATGAGGACTTTTTTTTTTTTAAAGTGATGCACTTATTGATGAGAAAGGCCAACATAATTTGATCTCATATTTTAATAATGTAAATATTTGTATGTATGTACGTACCCAAGAATAGAAGATTTGTTATTGCTAACGGCGCACGGTATACGGCAGCACAGAAGCGAGTTTGGTTGGGTGAACATCGCTACCACTTTTTTGGACCAAACGGGAAATCAATAAGTGCTAGCCTCGAGAGTCAGACGTTTTCTTGCAGAATCATTTATTTTCTATATTATTTAATAAAATATTTTCTTGCAGGCCATCGTCATCTAAAGATTGTATCGGTAATGATACTGTAGATACTAATTTGATTCTAACAACGGATTTGGAATTTGATGTCATCCAAATACGTACCCCTAAGCTCCGAGCGTTCTGGTCAACACCATTCCTCCAGCGTAAACAAGGTCCCTCCACTGAAGCACCCAAGAATTGGATCCATACGTGAATACTGGCAACATCATGGTCATATACACCAGTAGCTTGGATGTAAAGGAAAGTTTTTGGGATTTGAAGAGCCTTATCAGACTGCAGTAAGCTTTGTTGGATTTGAGAAACTGCCCCCGTATTTCTTTCATATTGTTATCAGCTACGACCTTTGACACGAGGTAATTAAAGAACTACACTACATTGATTGTTTGACGAAATCTAGGTGTTTTTCTTATAGATGATGCCACCATGTACTTTGTCGTTCCTTCATTTATGTGAAGCTTAACCGCTCAATCTAGGTAAAGGATTCACGTACAGCTAGAACAGATCGTCCGATGATGGATGACAATGTCACATACTTACAGGATCTGGCTGATTGGTGATGATATTCCCTCTTGATGACGTGCCAGAGTCTCAGAATGTTTTCTCCACTGCCAGGTTGAAGAGGAAGCAGATCTCACCATTTCCTTTTCGGGGTCTATTAAAGATGTTGAACGGTCTGGATACCAGTTATATTTACTTGAATTGTTACGTTTGTTATGGTCAACCTAAAAAATCGGGTAACTTTTTGGCGAAGAACATGTTACAGTACAGTCTTCAGCACTGGGTAAAAATATAGGAAGAGAATTATGTCAATTTCTTCCACATCAGCGGAAGTGATTTTTACACGGGAGTGTTCCCCAGTTGTAGCTTAAAAATTTACCGAACCGGGTGCAACTGCCTACTGTGTATTAATGCTTTTTACTGCAAGAGCGATAGTACCACTAGTCTGAGTAAGGGGTAGTGCGCCAGAAATACAAACCAAATGGCGGGAATATGAAGCTGGTTTTCTGGATGATTTGGGCCGTATATGTATACGGAGGTGACATGTTAGTTAAGTAACTCATCATGCTGTTACTAGAGGATGGACCGTACATAGAGGGAGTTTAGTTATAGATAATTAGGTGAACGAACTTTGCGCTGACATTTTCCCCACTCATGATGGGAGTTCATCGTGAAGACATTATGACTAATCGGTACTGAAAACTCAGTGCCAATTGAACCGTACATAGAGGGAGTTTACCATTTTGACTAAACAAGCCAAGATCACCAAGATGATACAAGAAATGCAAAAGCAAGGAGTCATCACCTTCATACAGCCTCGGGCTTCGCCTGTAGTCTTGGCCAAGAAGATGGATGGCAATGCACTATGGTTTGTGAATCACCAACAGTTGATGCTACGAATAGAGAATAAAGTCATTCATGTACGCCATTTGACTGAAAACTGAAAATGTCCCCTCTTTCATGAAATACCATGAGATTTCAGCTAATGAGAGAACTGAAAAGTGTCAAACGATGTGGCGCGAAAGTCGAATATTTTTGAGGTGAATCTGCTTAGGATGGCTTTATAATCACTATCGTCATTTCAAAAACAAACAACTTACTTTTGGTTGTCACATTTAAGGAAATGCCATGAGAACGTTTTTGTAGTTTTCATGAATTTCTCCCACCGCATGATTCACGGAAGTTCAATGAATGCGACTGAAAATTCGCGAATAGACCTATTAGGTTTGATCGTTTTTGCAAATTATCGAATCTCCACAAATGGGAAAAATCCATAGATGGCGTTTACTGAATTTTGAAAACTATTACTTAGTTCAAGTACCATAATCGTAGTACTAGTTTTTTGTTTGACAATACGCCATCTTGAATTTGCAAATTTATCGTCAAGAAAGTAGTCGGGCGGGACGGTACAATCGAATCATTGAAAGTAAGTGAAATTCGCACAAATTGCGACAGAAATCGCAAAGCTTAAACGTTTTAAAGTGTTTTGTTTGTGAAAGTGCCTGTGGGTGACTAGTTTAGAACGTAAATCGCATCATTGCATCCTTAAGGGCATTGATCTTTCCGGCCGAATATTCTTCGCCGCTGCCGCTGTCACTTTCGGCATCGAATCTTTGCAGTGTTTTCTCTGTGGCAAATTAGTTGATTAAGAAAAAATACCGAAACGTGGTCGTGATTGAGAGTGATTTAAAGTACTTTGTATCTTTGACGGCGGCACATCTAGGAATAAATTAGTTCAGGCGCCTAGAATTCGGGAAAGAAACGAAGTAAGACTACCGACACGGTGGTAGTGCAAACGTCAAATATATTCTAAGGAGAATCAAAAGGATTTAAACGGATTTCTGACAGGAAGCACAACCATAACTGTCCCAATAAGGCAAAATAAAGCCTGTTAAGTAAGTTATCTTACATATCGAATATTTGCCATTTCAAATTCTGTGCAAATAAAATGAATGCCTGGCGGTGGACGAGAAACATATGTTGCACTTAGCGCTGATTGTTTTTGCGAACTTCAATTCACATTGTGGCTGCATTTATCTTAGGGATTTCCTGTTTATCTGTTCCTGCAATTAGTTATCGTGTATAAGTCAACTATCACGAATCCATCAATCAATATTATGGATTTTCATATCAATTTATAGCCCGTCGTTGGTAATATGCTGCGCCCGGCCATGGCATCTGCATTTCAGAGTGACGCTCTGCAGAACAGATAGAAGTTTCCGTAGCCGGTCTGAATTGATTATATTCCAATTGTGCGCTCACAAGCTATAGTTCCGATTTCCGAATAACAGCGTTGATAAGATATCACTTTAGGCCAATGACAAACACGGCGATTCCAACGAAGCGTTTCCCGAGAGGAAAACCGAGTCGGTTTAGTTTTGCACTACAAAACCGAGAGGCGCCCAAACCGCGGTGTGTGTCATCACAATGCTAAATGTACGCACGACTAAACCGACTCGGTTTTCCTCTCGCGAAACGCTTCGCTGGAACCGCCGTGTTTGTCATTGGCCTTAGACTTAGCAAGACTGAAGCTAATTTTGTTGAGATCTCCAACGACAGTCAACCTTATTTAGTTTAGAAAAATGAAACTCATAGCCTTATGAATCATAAACTGTATTTTTTTATATCTTCATATGATGAATGAGTTCATATGATGAATGAATGGTGTGGTAGAATGAGCCTCAATAGTTGTCGATACAATAAAAACTATTAACAGTCTTCGATAGGCAATACTATCGATAGTTATCGATAGTGCTATCGACAGTTTCGTATCTCTACTTTTTTTTTTTTTTTTTTTTTTTTTTTTAATTAAGTTTCGAATTCGTCGACGACAATCAAACATATATATGTAAATGTATAAATACACATATATATCCGATTACGTGACACACTTCTTCAGCTCAGTAAACTAGCATTTACTGAGATGAAGAAAATTTCACCATTTCAACATACTCATGCATGAATGTTGAAAGAGGGCTCTGTTGAGAAAAAAATATATAACTTTGCATGCACTTTTTATCCACTTTGCATGCACTTTTTATACAAAACAAACCGAAATATACTCATAACCATTTGATGGCTGTGTCGGAATTCATCAATATTCTAAATTTGAATTGCAAATATGTAATTAAATTAACTGTTCGTCCAAAAATTCCTTAAAATGAACTAAATTGAGCAATATTTTAACTTCAGTTTTTTTTTACTTCAACCTGATCTCGCATATTCGTAAAGTTGTTTATATTATCAATTTCTGTTAATTCAAAATGTTTTTTTTAACAGTTTTAAAAAACAGTTGGTTTTTTTTTTCAAACAAACTTTGTTTTGGTTTTTTGAAAACAGAAACGCCCATCACTAGTAGCTTGGGTTGCGTGCGGCTGCGTTTATATACTCAGTGTGTGGCGGTTTAATAATGAGCTGAGAAAATTTCAATGGCGCGTGTATGATATGCTGATACAACAACATCTCACGAGGTCGATATATCAGCATATGATACATCTGCAGCGAAGGTTTTAACCTCTTAGCCTGATCGCTATCTCTCGTTTGCTCGGGTCATAGTCAGCAAGAAGTCTATAACCGATCTATAACCGGAATAACAATCAGCTCCGAAAAGTGTGAATGTAATGAAAAATTATACGTAACTAAAGTAAAAGAATATCGAGAACCACGAGTCTGATTGTTTGTCCCAAGTGACATATCTCGAGTTAAGCCGGCGCCAAACGATGCTACCAACACCCTCCAATGTTGGGCACTTGATGGTTGGACGCATCGTGTGGCCGATGCGCCAGCTACCAGTGTCCAATGTCCAGCGTCCAACGTTGGCGCTGGAACATGTTCGGTCTGTTGTCGATCTTTTTGTTCGCTTCAAAGGGTTTTTGTCACTGGACGGTGTACTCGAAAGACTTTTGGTGAAGTGCTACACGATTCGTTCCAACAATTGAATCAGATTTTTGTTGTGTTTTGACAGGTATGCATTTTTAATGCTTACATATTTTAATTAAGTATCAGTTATCAATTCGTGCTAACAATAGAATTGAAATTGACAAAAGTAATATAATTTATAACGCAAAATCAATGTGCACGAAAAATTGAACCAACACTGGAATCAAATGTATTGGATCGAGAATTCGATCCACCGTGTAGCAGAGCGCTTGCCATGTCAATCGTCCAATATTTGACTCAAACGTTGGAGGCAAAAGTTTGAATCAAACGTTCACCGCATCGTTTGGCGCCGGCTTTAGGCTCGTCTTGTTTACATTTAGGCCGCATTCGCGTGTTGTCTCTTGCAGTGGAAGGTTGTAGCCGGAGAACTGCAGTGATTGTTTTTCTCCGAAGAGAACTGTAGTGATTGTTTTTCTCCGAAGGACGGTTTTTCTCTGGAATTGACAAGACGTGAATCAGCGTGTCTTGAACTGCGTGTTCGCGTCGTCGCGTTGTTTTTGATATGCCTTTGTGTTTTGTGTGTTGTGTTGTGTTTTGTCCCATTTTCTAAAATGAAAATAATAACTAACTATAAATAATAAATCGAATTAAAAACCGAGTGTTTTAAAAAAGACGTAAACCGATGGCCAATACCGATAGGACAAGGCCAACCCCTGGTTCATAGAAGTGTGAACCGCTTAATTAAAAAAAAAAAAAAATACATTTAGGCCGAACGATGTACCACGAGTCAGACTCATGCTTATTGTTTATGGACCCAATATTCCTTACCACGAGTCCCGCTCGTGGTTGTTGGTCAAAGGATTGAGGAGTTTGTTTTTTAAAAAAAATTATGTCTCCTTAATCTGACTATCAACGGCGACGATATTGCCGATTTCCTCTTTTTACAGTGTCGTTTTCGGCTGATATCCGCATCCTAAACCTTTCACTACTTTGTAACCTTGTCTACTTTCATCACTCCTTAAGCTTTCATTAATGCTTTTGATTGCTCATCATAACATACATCCAATGATCTTATTCACTACTCGTCGGATGTTTTCGTAAAGTTCTCTCTTTGTCCTGGTGTTCCTTTCGACAAAATGTCAGTGCGACTGTTTTTTCTTTTCTATTGCATCGTTGTATTCGTAGTTAAACTACTCATTTGTTTTGTGTAAGGTTTCATACCCAATCATTTGTTCTGCATCGGTTTTGATTTTTGTGCTCATCTCCATGCAGACCTCGTCGACCGATCTATATAACGTCCTCCAGACAAATTCATGAACAAAAACCTGAGCCTCTCACTGAAATAATTAAATAATCGTTTCATCATGACATAAATTAAAATATACCCCTTTAACCATACTCAAGACACATAAACTTTAAGTACTTTTATCTAATATTAGAACTCAAATAAGATACATGGCATATACAGTTTTATTAATGCAGCTTCAGACTATAACTTCACCATGCAGAGTATCCTTAGATTTTGTTAATTACTTAATAAACCATTGCATTATACCGATTTCGTACTATAGGCTTAAGTTTTTGATTGCAGGATCCTATAAATAGAGTAAACTTAAAATACTTTCGCACATAAACTAATAAAACACCAAGATAATTAGCTATAGCTATAATTATATATTGTACCACAGCGATTCAGCAATATATTCAGCCACGAAAAAAATCGCAAGGAGCTCTAGAGCATATATGGTGTTGTAAATAAATTCCACAGATAAGTTCCTTGAAAAAAATCTAATTAAGAAAACACAGCACACCTCCTTGAAATAAATTCCATTCCTCAAATAATATCTGCAATTTTCTCCCAAATAATCCCTTCATCCCCAAAAAACCTAAAAAGTTGGAAAAATATATGATCATGAATTCTAAAACCAATTTCATTGCCTTACAATCCCCAATTTATTTATTTATTTACCAAACAAAGTATAATAATATTACATAGAAATGAAATAAATATAAAAAATCAAAATAAACTAAACAAATTTAAAAATGGATTCAAAAAAGGTATAAAATACAATAATAAATACAATATAAATAAATAAACACTCATAAATAAATACATAAAGCTAAATTACATGTAAGTCACAAAATTAAACACGCTAAACGAAATTAAATAATTAATTAATCAATTATAAAAATAGTCCTAAGTCATAAGAGGATACTAGGCCAGTAGACTAGGGAGGGTAGGATAAGAGAGCCTTGGTAACTCTATTTTTAAAGGACACTTTGGATATCGTGGGGGAAAAGTGTTGGCTCATACTGTTGAATATTTTGCAGCATCTGTTAATTGGCTCATTATCAGCATATGCGGTGCTATGCTTATATTCAACTAGCATTCGTCGGGATCTAGTGACTCTCACGGGCTGATCAAGCACAAATCTTTGCTGTATATAGTCGACATTAACAGCGCCTCTAATGACATCGAAACTGAAGCAGGCAGATAACATTAATCTTCTGGATGCAAGAGATGATAAGTTTAAAAGTCTAAGGCGAAATTCATATGACGGTAAATTGCTAAAATCACTAGGATAGTAAAGACCTCTAAGAGCGAATACCAAGAATTGCTTCTGAATAGATTCAAATCTCTGGCTGTGAATTTTGAAAACTGGGTTCCAGATAATGCAAGCATACTCAAGAAGAAGCCGAACGAGCGCGGTGTACAGTGATTTTGTAACCCAAAGGTTCTGAAACTCCCTGGCGCGTCGTTTAATGAAGCCAAGTCGTTTACTTGCTTGAAAAAAATACTATGAAGTCGCTCATATCTAGTTACTGAGTCGGTCACGACCGATAGCGACATAAGTATACTCATCAGTGTCTTGATGAGTCGATCACAAATGAAATCGAAATATATTAATTAGTGGCTTGATGACCATAACAGTATTTGAATCTGACTGACCTGGTAATTTGACCGAGTTCCAACTGACCCGTTGAACTAGTTGAAATGCTGGATCATTTGGGTAACAGTAACTGATTCGGTCAATTTGAATGGATCGTGCGTGACCGACCCATTATTAAGCAATATGTACCTGAGCCAAATCAAAGATGACAAAGTGAGTCGTGAAACAAAGCCCTCCACACTTGTATACGTTGATTGTGAATGAAGTTCAACTACAACTCTTAGACTTAAAACTGTTTCTAGGGGTATAACTTTACTATATCTTGAATTACTGCGATATCCAAAAAATCTTTATTATTTTTCGAATTTAAATTAGATTTGTTTGGAAGCTATTGGACAAATTGGATATTGTGGCTAAGAATCAAAGCTGTACAAACTGTGTAAATAAAAGTTCGGGAGCCATTGAATTTTGATCCTTACTACTTCTTACTTATTTCCATATTACTTATTTCCTCTCTCATATCAGTGCTCAACACTGCCTGAGGGGAAGTTTTGTGACAAATGAAGTTATTCAATTGCATGCAATATAAAATACTTTGTTATGGGTGTTGGTGAATTCAAGTGAGAAACTAACGACCATACCACAACTAATTAGCCAGTTATGTCACTTCCAATGTACCCTCATTATGTTAAAGAAAGAAAAAAATGTGATGAGAGTGTGATTCGGACCCATCCACAGATCCTTCATTCCCTACTCGGGAATGGTCGATTTATTACTAACTTAGCGGCATTTCAAACTAACCCCATTTTGTCTATAGTTAGTAGGAAACACTTTACAGTTGGTGGTGGATAAAAAGTGCATGCATATTTATTATTTTCTCAACAGAGCCCTCTTTCAGCATTCATGCATGAGTATGTTGAAGTGGTGAAATTTTCTTCATTTCAGTAAATGCTAGTTTGCTGAGCTGAAGAAGCGTGTCACGAAATCGGATATATATGTGTATTTATACATTTATATATGTTTGATTGTCGACGACGAATTCGAATAAAAAAAAAATAAAAAAAAAATTCATTAAAATGAAAAAAATGATTTAATATAAATTTCCTGAGTCTGTAAAATAATACTCAATTATTTAATATAGGGCTCAATCGGTATATTTTTTGCAAATATATCTCTGTCAGACTTTTTCCCGTAAAGTTAACAAAAAAAAATCGCCAATCTGAGAACCCTTTAACTAGGAATTCGATCGCCTGTTTCTCCAGTTTTGCAATTATATCGCACGAACTGCAAGTTTTAAGTTTTTTTTTACCATAATTAAAACAATAATCAATAGCATCAAAATAACTGCAAACAATTCCGAAAGTGACCGATAGTGTATTCTCGCAGTTCATGCATTGAATTCAATGCGCTCAATAAATAGAAATTTTCTTCGTTCCGTTACTTACTATCGATCCTTATTTTTTCTACGGGCTGCATTTATCAAATAAGAGTGCATGTTCCTTTCTTCACTGCGATAACAATGCGTCTATGTATATATATATATATATATTTATAATTCCACGAGTAACTACGCAGAATATGCTCGCATTATCAACAGCAAAATGTCAACAGGCTCCGTTGTAATCTACTAAAGTATTGTTCGTTATTATTAAACTTATCGGGCATTTGTTATAAATAGGATAGTGATTATCCTTGATTGCGTGCACACAGAATATCTGATGTGGCTTGAATAAGCATTATGTTTGTGACTTGAACGCAGTGGCGTTTCATTGTATACTATACAGTGGTGAAAATATAATAGTTGTTTACAAAAACAAATGGCAATAGGCAAGAAATAAAAAAGAAACTACTGTATTTTATGGATTTTCTGATTTGATTTATTTGTGATTGTTGTCCTCATCTCCTAATAATAAAAAGTCCGTTCAAATCAGTGACGGCTCGTGACTTAAATATTTGCGGCGGCGGAAAAGTAAGCTCTAATTTGTCAAATTAGTTTTTTGTGTTTGGTGTTAAGGAATCACTATGCCTATTAGTTCTGTACGAAAAATAAGTATCAAAACTTTCGTGCGAAATCAAAAAAATTAAATGGTGCAGCAAGAACCACGAGGAGGTCTATATCATTCTCGCCATGAAGAGAAAGGGGTGGACAAGAGGGTATTGATCTGATTGGCAGAAATGAAAACAATAAAGAGCATTTAAAAAAAACCATGCCAAGTACGAACTGCGATCGAAAGGATAGTTAAAGAGATGAAAGGAATTCTAAAAAATAAATCATTGTAACTCACTAATATTACTTGAGTATATTTGATTATAAATTAAATTTAAAAAAAAAAACATATATTGACCATATTTATGATACAAATACATATTACTTTGTTCGTTTGCTATAAAAATAAATTCTATATTGTTTCTTCATTCATATCTTTTCAGATAAAATTTGGAAACGCAAAGTGAAATAGCGAGATCGTTGAGTATTGCGTACGCCAACGAACATCAGTATCGAGATTGAGTGCGTAGCATCTTGCCTCTGTTTTATAGTTAAGTGAAAACCTTATTAAGCCAACGCATCAACGTAAAATGGGATGTACTTCGTCGGCCGAGGAGCGAGCAGCGCTTGCACGTTCGAAGCAAATAGAAAAGAATTTAAAAGAAGACGGCATTCAGGCGGCCAAGGATATTAAACTTTTGTTACTTGGTGAGTAATTGATTGACCATTGTTTCTGCTATAATTTCTTGTTGTCTTAATTTTTATGCTTGCGGCCATTGCCGCTATATTTGCTATGCTAAGGGTTGATTCAGTTCTTTTCAAACATACGTATTTCGGGATATAAGTATGTTTAGACATCTTGCGGCGTCTGTGGTTAATCATAGTCAAAAGCTGCATGAAATTAAAAATCGCATGAGTGACTATTTTAGGTTGTTTCGCTCGATGTTAGCGATGAGAACCCTCCCTGTGGACTTCTCCTCCTAATGTCCACCCTTAACCTTGCCTCCACCAGCTCCTCAAACACACCTCGATACCTTAGTATTTTACTCGCCCAATTTACTACTTCTTGAGGGGCATCTTTCCTTTGGAGAGCGTGGAGTATTGTCAAAGGCTTCTACTATGTCCATGAAAGCGCATAGTGCGATTTCCTTGCCTTCGAATACATTCTCTATTATTTCTACCAGCTTATGTGTAGCCGATAAAGTTGACTTGTCCTTTTATTAGGCAAATTGAAATATGTGAAGTGGCATCTTTTCCAAAGGATCACTCGTTATGTATAGCTCAATCAGTTTCTCCATGGTCTTTAATATGAAAGGTGTGAAGCTAATTGGCCTGTATGATATTGTCAAGTCGGCCAGTTTGTTGCCACCTTTAGGAATGAACACAAACCGCGCCAGTCTCAACAATAGTAGATAGTTAAATTCCAAGCCCGCTCTAAATATGTATACTAGAATAGTTTTTAGTTTCCCCGTGGTTCTTTGTAGTAGAGCTGGGTCGAATACGTCTGGTCCTCGTGGTTTAAAGGGTTTGAAGGAGTTTATTGTCCATTCAACTTTGTTCATACGTGATGCTTTGTTCAATAAAATGTGAGTGAGGTATCCGATCAGGGCCTTACTCGTCTTCCTCAGCGTCACCGCTGCTCGTGATTTTGCCCCCTGGAAAGTGTGCTCTAAGCAGCACTTCTAGTGTGTCGTCAAAAGTGGTCGTCATTCCTCCATCTGGAGTTTTAGATAGTCCTATATACCCTTGGTAGCCTTTGGACAGAGCAGTCTGCACCCTGCATTCGCAGAAGGCGCTCCATGCCTTTCTTTAGGATTTCCTTAGCACTTTGTTGTATTCTAAGAGTTTCTTAATATAAGCGTTCCAGTTTTATGTAGTTTTAGCTTGGTTGAACTCAATTCTTCCACCTCTTCTGAGTTTTTCAAACTCCCTGTTCCACCATGACACTCTCGTTTTAGGAGCACTGGTTTTCTCAAGGCAGCTATCGTGATATGATTCGAGGATTTTTCTGGTAACCTTGTCTACAGTGTTCTCCAATTCCGTCTTTGTAGTGAAATTCGGGTGCAGGCCATAAAGTCGCGCTGTAAAGGCATTTTGATAGCCTTCCCAGTGCTTACACTTTAGTTGCCTGTACTTTACCCCTTTTGCGATATCTTTCCCTAGTTCGAAGTTTATATGTCTGTGATCAGAGAACGAAGCTCCTTTTAGGACATTCCACTTTTTCACTAAATGCACAGCACTGTTTGACACCAACGTAAAACCTAGTTCCTCTTGCCTGTTAACTGTCAGGAATGTTGGCATTTTGCTCTTATTTGCTATATCCAAAGCTGTTTAGAAGGAAGTCTAACAGTGGCTCACCTCTAGTATTGACGTCACTACTCCCCCATGCTGTGTAACGATCGTTTTGGTCTCCCATCTGCAGTAGTCTAAGATATATGTTGTGTGGAGATGTGCAGTGGAGTGGAGACGCAGTGGAGATATATGTGACCTACTTTGTAGGTGATGCTGAGAAAGTGAAAGCAACACCTCTCTCTGTCTCCGTCAGTATCCTATCAAGGGCGTTTTGTATCTTGTCCATTTGGTCAGTCATGAGAAGTCCTTCAACATGATCGTCATTTTTGCACCTTGCAAGGCTCTGCTATAGGTTAACTGTCGTTGCTTTTTGCTGGGTTGGGAGTGTTTTGGGGTCAGGTCGGCGCCCCTTATTTTCTTTGCCTGCCTGTCCTCAGGAGTGCCATCTTTGGGTATGGGCCATTTCCTATTGGCCTCTGGTCCCTTTGTTAGGAGTGCCTTTTCTGCAGTCATGCCTTTTCTTATGAAGAACTTCATACGCTTTCTGACTGTACCGCTCATATTCTTCTTGGCTCCTGCGAAGTCATGTTTCTTGCTTCCATACTACGCGAAAGGTCCTCCGCGATATGTAAGGAGGATCTGCCGTTAAAAGGGAGTGGGCGGATTCGGGAGCCTTTCCTTCTTCCGGTTTGCCTCTCCCTTTTTGTGAAGCTGACTGCGATTTATGGTCCTTACTTTGTCCACCTTTGTGTTTTGTTGTGGAGCTATGTTTAATTCCCCTCTTATTTTGGCTCTTCTTGTGCCTTTGTTCTTTGAAATCCTGCTGTGATTTGTGCCTCAACTGCTTCCTTAAACCCCGTGGAAGATTCATTGGAGAGCACTGGAGCTCCACTGTTAGAAGGCTCTGGAGCCTTTAGGTTTGGAGCACTGAAGGCGGCCTCTCCTTTTTATCTTTTTTAATATCGGTTCTGTTCCCACGAGTAAAATGAACAGAAAATACCAGCCGTATTATCTTTTGTATCCCGGCCTAGCCATTAAATTAGACGGGCTCTTGCCATCCGATATCTGAATTCGCACTAATTCACCCAGCAGCCATTCAGACCTCGGCATATGCTGTTCCACCACAGGTTTGGGGACTTTTTCTTTAGGGGTTAACTTCCCAAAGCGTGAATCACATTAGCTAATCTTTCTTTCATGGAAGATTGTTGCCGGCAGCTACCGCATGGAGGTTACGATCACACTTCCATCAGGCTAAATATTTACGGCAAGTTGATATTGTCATTTACTGCATGTTATTCCCCCTATTCATTTGATGATTGCTGCTACAGACGACGGCTGATCAACGTCAGTTCGAGAAAAGTGTACATCGAAGATAAGTATCTTCTGCGTTTTGTCATTCTTGCTTATCGAATTTGTAATAATTGGCATGGAATACGTTCATGGCAATGTGCAGGCTGCTTCCGTTAAATAAATCTCAGTGATTCTAGTCAATTGTCAAAACACGCAAGCCAAATGAATTTTTTTTTGTTGACCTAGATTTTTTAACCAGTGTGGTCAACAGAGGTCCAAATAAAGCAGCATTGAATATCTAAAAGGTTGTCACTGTTACTGATTTCAAATACTCCCGCCAACATAATTCCCATTTGTTACATTCTCTAGACATTCAATGCACAAAATACTGAAGCTCCCATCAATTTTAAATTTTTCCTGCCACCAAGTGCGATAAAGACATCAAGTATACAAGATTTCGAGACCTTTAGAGCGCATCACATGCAGTAATTCTGAGCAATGCCTTTCACACATTATAGTTCCTTAGTTATAGTCTATTACCATAAATTTAATGAAAAACAAATTGAAATCTCTAAAATAATGGTTGCTCATATTTTTGACGGCTACTATAAATACTAAGATTAAAGTTCAATAACAAGCCTCTGAATCAATGAAAGTTCGAAATATTGATTTTGTAAATACATGAAACGAAACAGATCATAAATCTGAATGCAATTGACGATAACAAAGGCCGACACCCACTCGCCACCAAACAAACGTCTGAATGTTTTTATTTTGCATTTTCCGATATCTTGAGCAAACAATATTTACGATGAAAGCCTTTCACATTCATGAAAGATAGCTGCCGTTCGGCCCGAAGCAAAAGGTTATCTTCCCATCAATCCAACTCCGATGATTCAGTGCTGTGTGAATTGGCAGCAGCAGAATGAATGAAACATTGCCGGAAGACGCATTTAAATGAGTTAGTTTGTGTTCTGTTCTTTTTGTAAAAGAGCAAACATGATTAATGAAAACAGCGCCCGCTAACAATAGACCGTCAAGTTGCTAGTGAGCAGTGTTAAGTGCAGAAATTGAACACATTGCGAATCTGTACTCCATTTGGTCTATTTAAAATATAAAGCTTGTCCGCTTTTGATGACTTGCCTGATAACGTTTGATGTGCAGAAGATCCGATGGAGTGCAAACGCTCTTTGCAAGTTGAAGCAGTTCTTATCTGAAACCACCAATTAGCAAAATTGTCGAAAAATAGATTTCTACAAAAAATGTTTATCCACATGGAATACACATTTCATACTTTTCGCATAGGCAGTTTGAATCGTTTTTGCTCAATTGGGATGCTCAACATGAGCTTATAATTTCACTAAGAAGACCAGATGATATTTGTCGAATACAATGATTCACTCCGGATTCCAATAAGTGAACCAACCATTTGGCAATGCCAACTGGAACCAAACCAAAAATTTGTTTATCCCAAAAACATGCAGACAAGATCATGATTGAAATTAATTTCAATGCGAAATATAGCAAATGAAGTGCGAAGCACAATTAAATTCCTCTCGCTTAAGATAGATCATTAAAAATATTATGTACAATCGTTGCAAGCTTGGAATTCCAGTCGAACTGAATATTTTTTGGTTAAAAAGTAAAGCGTGCCTGTCCAGAGTTAATGAACAAGAACCGACGGCTCTTGTACAATCAGTAAATGCGGATCAGTTGACTTTAAACAGAAAATTTCATTTATTTGCTAATTTGCATGGAAGAAGATGTAGATAGGCCTGGGGTTTTCATGTCGCCTATTGTATGCCCCTGTCGGCTTGCAGTTGGCCTTTTGGCATTGTATAGTATCGTTGTGAACACAATTTGCACATCTGAATGAAATGTAGCATATTTCAACGCAGTACAATGTTGATACGTTCTTTAACACTTATGCCTGTAAATCAGTGGGGGCTCGTGGCTTTGAGATTCAGGGAACCACAAATATGTTTGCATGGTTTTTTTTTTTTAAAAAAAAAGAAGATATTTAATCGCAGCAAATATGTTTAAAGTTGACAGCACTATTCGCATTCCAACAGTGATAATCCTAGTCAGTATGATCACTATCAATCTCATAAATATTTGAATAGTGCAAGATATTTCAAAATAGAAGTAGAATTTAATTTTTTTTAAATACCAAGTGATATTAGTAGTCTTGGCGCACCACGAATCCCAAATTATTGTGGCATATCGCTACAATATCCAAGACAAAATGAGTTCAAAACTCTTGTACTATTTGCTTTAATAACAACTATCTTCAATCATTCGCATTCAAAATTATATTCTTTAATCACAAATCAGCAAAAAATATTTCAATCTACATCAAACATTCAACTCTAGAGCTAAGAAATAAATCCGTTACAGAAATTAAGCTTACAAACAACATCCTATATTAAACAATACATCCATTACAGTAATAAGATGTGGTGGTTACATACACACAAATAATAACCTAAACTCAGTCGCCCAAAGCAAACCAGCTCCAGGTTCTTTTGCGAAACAGAAACCGAACAGAAAATGCTGCAAATCCCACTGCGTCTGTGCACAAAGATTTCTGGGCCATTAAGCGGTTGGATAAGCAAGGGGTTTTCTGAGTTTCTCCACTCAAAAAAACGCAGTGAGCTGATCAGTGTCTGCGCTGCTATTTGAGAACATTCATTGCTAAGTTTTTGTGACCATAAATTGTGTAATGCTTGGCTATTAGATGTTTGTACAGATTGTGGTAAGTGCATGGAGGTAAGATCACTTTAGTGTTCTGTGTAGCATATTTCAATTCGCTGCAATGAACTGAGCGTTCTGGCTTACAATGGTACGAGCTGTTTGAGGTTTGGATTCAAATGTAAGAGTATCTATTGCTTAGCTGTAAAGCTAGCTTCAAAGCTGTGTACTTTGGCTGTTAGAAAGTAAAACTTTCTCGTGTTTAAAATTAATTGTGTTTTGTTTTTTGGTCAATTTTTTATTGATGTTGGACATAAAATCAATTAATTTTATTTGACTTTCAATATGCATTGCCAAATTATCTTTTTTTGTGTAACGAATATTTAACAAGGAAAGAACTGCTTCCGTTGCGTCCAACGACGTGCCGCTTTTGGTGCAAATAGTAGCTGTACAATATTTTATCTATCCCTAAAGGCTGGTACTGAGTAAATAGTGAAGCTAAAATTAATGAGTAATGAGTAATTAATGAGTAAATCTTAGATACATGTGATATAGTGTAGCTGTCTTAGAAGATCAGGGGGCTGTGAAACTCATGAGCCTTAGAGTTAACATCGAGGTAATGGACCTTAATTGTCTCACTGTTGACAGATGGTGACGGTGGCCATTAAGCATGAATTGGGGGAGGAAGGAAAGGATGAGGTAAACGCCACTTTATTCTCTGGCAGCTTTAGGAATCAGAGAAGAGCTATAATGAAGCTGAACAAAGTGCTTGCCTTAAAATTCTCAAAACCTGCAGAATTACAGTGGATGTGATATACGCCTGAGTTAAAAGGGACTGTCGTGATACGTTGTTACTGGTGTATAGGTCTTGCAAAACTTCAGTGCATGATTTGCGTCGAGAAGCTTGTCGCTGACATTGGAAAACACATCAGGGATCGAGTGCTTGCAAGCTGTTCAAAGGCGCACTTAACGCCAACTAGAGACAACAGGGGAAAAAATGATGTTTCTCCAAGAACAGTAGCTGACAATTTCAATACACAGCCAGTCTGCGAACATAAGGTTTAGATCGTCCTGATCAGTGAGCATTAAAAGAAGAGGATATCGTCCATTTGGCTGTCGGATGCCATAGGGTACTCAGCGATGTGGATCGTTGACGCTCACAGCAAGTGTATTGGGGGTTTAGTAATGCCACATTTGGGTTAGATACAAAAAGATAACCCTCGTTTGCTAATAATTTTACCCAAATAACTCAATGCACTAATTCGGAGATAAGCGGTACAATCTCCGAAACATTGCTGAAAATTTGGTGGTAAGGCGTGACTTTACTGCGAGGACGTTGAACGGGGGTATTCCCACTGAAAACACTGAAAAAAGGCGCAATTTAGAGATAGCGTCAAGGCGGAGTCTGTTTGTGTTGAATACGAGCTCCACGCCACCAGAAAGCAGGTTAATTTCCTTAAACATGTCGGGGCCTGGTCGCATGTCAGCTAACCGCTGCAAAATTTACCAACCATCTCAGCAATTATTTTGCTGAGACCGTTGATATTCGAGAGTAGTGACTTGAATGGGTGATCCCTCCCATTTGTGTGGAGCGCCAAATGTGTCTCACTTCCATGTACATTGTTGGTTTACTTTTCTCGGTGTATTACCAAAGTTGATGGTGATGCACGCTGGAGATGTACGCTACGGTAGCCAAAAGGAGGAATTGGAAGATACCAGGCCCTGATAGAGTCGCATTAAGTGGAGGTGCTTAAAGTTGTGACGATCAACTGCGCCTAATACAAGACTATTTTGGTCGTGGTGGAAAGTAGTCTGACTCGCCCTCATAGATAAAAGAAAAACCTGTCTGCATGCTGGACGCTGTGGGCAGCCACCTCTAAATGCTGCTCAGGTCGCGGTTGTGATCAGCTTTAAGATCAGCCGGTGGTATTTGTGATAAGTAGCACGACTTTTGAAAAGGCAATCGACTATCGATGATGTTTTTAAGATTCATAGGGCAAATCGAAGCAGTTATAACAAAGCGCTAGACTGGTCATTTGACTGGTGACGCTAGCTGTGTAAAATGGTTTCACCTCAGCTAAGTAAAAGAAATCCCTTGGACCCTCGAACATACTTTCCACAATCCTGACTAATTGTGGATCATGGTGCGGGACTGTCCCAGAGACTGATGACTGCTGTTCAATACCGATGAGAGAGTTACAGAAGGCAGAAACGCAAGGGCAATTTTCAAATGGAACTTTTGAAATACCTTTTATGATTTATTGCTGGAATTACCCACGGATGTATTTTCGGTAGATTACGCTGATGAGCCAAGTTTGCGCAATCCCAATGTCTGCTCCTTGCTTCGGCGGTATCCAAGATAGAAATTGCAGAGATACGGATCAGTAATTTGGTATATGCTGCTTAATTTTCATTTTATAATGTCTACATTGCTTTAAAGCGTAAATTAGGCCAAAATAAGTAAACAATAAACACAAAATTCAAATAAAATTACATTTGTTTCTTACAATTTTTAAGACAACTACCTCACCTTTTAAAAATGTATGCTAAATTTAAGTTTGTATTTTATTGCGAAACATATAGTTTGCAAAATAAGGATTCATAAAAAAGTCAATCGAAAGACCGATTAGAATTAAGAAAATAGTAAATTTGGAAAATTATCAAGTTCAAGTTTATATTTAGTCGATAACAACTCTTTTGTATTCTTTTGATTACGGTTTGTTTGATTTACGATAAAGTTTCTACATATTCAGGTTTGTATGTTCCGTCTAATAATATGTATCGTTGACTTCGGAATGCTTATTATCTGTGAATCGTTATCAAAGAAGGTATTCTCATACAGGCAGTCTATAAAAAGACATAAGAAAATTTTTTAATGCCAATACATTCCTAAGATAAGAAGCTGCTGCATTTCGAATTGTTAAATCAACTAGAATCCGTATATTCTACATTTCCCATTTTTTCTACTTTTGGAAAAACTTTTATTTCATTGAAGACCAAAAACTGCATGAAAGTTCTTGAAAAAATATTTTATTATTTTTTTAACACATAATACATCAAAAGCAAGAGAATAATGCGCTACAAGTGTTTATGCATTAATCAATAGATCGACGGTTTGATCACCGTCAGTTTGATCATCGTTGAATGTCATTCCAGGCAATTATCGAACCGAAGTCGCATTCTCTCTGGTCGATTCATCGAACACCCGTTCAGTTTCTCGCTTAGTATGTTCTGGTTGATTAATCTAAAAAATAAATAAATATCACATCAACCTATTGGCCTCGTACAGATTCGCCGTCATCTATAATGCTGTCTCCATGATCTGGGGCAAGTTGATCCAGTTAAACAGCTTTCATTTTTTTCGATATTTGCGATGCTGCTGTACCCGGTAAACGACGTCATTGATCCACTTGATTACAAAATAGTATCATCCCATTTTTGCTGTAGTTTCGGACTTATGCCTTTCAACGCCCAATGGTTTCTCTAAAAGCAAGACGAGTCTGCTTGCAGATCACAATGCTCTCCTCAAATTTGAATGGTTCTTAATTATTTCATGTGTAGAATCCAGCTACTACAGATCTCGAAATGTGCTCCGTTGCCACCTTGAAATCTTCAGGTCGTACTTTAAATTTTGATACTATATGCTTTTTCTTTGACGACTTCGGCCTTATAATATTCCCCGCTTAGGCCGGATCAAACAGTTTTCAATTTACCAGCTCCGACAATGTTCTCTCAGAATAGCTATTCGTTCTACGTCTAATATATGTGACCTTTTTTTGTTATCATTTGATGACAATGACGTGCTAACGCCATATCCATGTTTCTCCGTTGGATTTTTCGATTTCCTAAGTCTAAGCTATCCAAAACCTTTTTTGTCGACTTTCCTTTGCAGACTCCAGTAATTCTCATGAAAATATAAACTGAAAACGGTGATCGTTTTAAAGCCACTAGCTCTACCGTTCAATCTCTGATCTTCAAACTCTGCTGTTCTCCAAAAAGAAGTGGTTACCTCCAAGTCTAGTCTCATTGTTTCGTTTGTATCTTACTGTGCATGCCTGACCGTGTTTGGCCTCATGCATGTTGCGACAATCACATCCAAAATACGCTTTTACTTCACAAATCCAACATTGTGGATCTCCACTGCCTAGCAATATTTCGATGATAAATGTCGTTTGGGTTACATATCCTTGGCAATATATCGATTTTTATATCAGACGAAAATCTCACCTCAAGTGTGTTTTTTTCTCCGCAGGTCCAGCATTGTGGTGCTCCGCCTGTCCTCAATTCTCTGACGATAACCTGAGCAAAGTATTGCAAAATTTCCTCTGCTGTACATGCTTTTTAAGCTGTGAACGATGAATCTCCTCCAGGTGATTTTCGATGTGCCTCATATCTAAAGCGTTCAAAAGGCCTCAATAGCTGGAGTTAATGTTCTCTGGAATGATTTCCAGAACTTTCGTTGTGGCTACTCTTGATGAGATCATCATTTTGGTCGCACGCTCCCGATCAATCCAATGGCTGCACTCTACAATAGCCCCAAATTGCTTCTTGTAGATGTACCAAGAAGTTCGTCGAAAATTGGTGCTGCCGCCATTTCTTTCAGTTGGAAACCTTTTTTTTAATTTCTTCTTCAAGTCCTGCCAACCTTCGTCCTTGCTTACCAAACTGCGGTTTTGCTCCCACTGCTTCAGTGCCTTCTTGCCGTTTCGTTTCTGTGGTCTGAGAGTGTAACTGTTGCAATTGTTGCTCAACTTCCAACATCTATTCCTCGTTTTCGGAGCCTACTGTTCCAGCTGTTCCATTATGTCCACGATTTGTTCATCAAGCTTTTGGCTCAATTGCAAGAATTGATGGTTCATGCGCTTTTTGGTCGTGTTTCTGGCCATGTTTTCAATCCAGTTGACAAGCGAAATTTTTTAACTCATCGGAAGCAATTTTTAGCAGCAAATTCATTATCGAACTCTTCTCCACTTTACCTTGTTGTTCTTGGGCGTGTTCTTGACCAGCTTCATCATCTGAAACCATAAATGTTTCTAAATCGATGCCTACTGTTTTAACCGATATTAAAATTGGTTTGTTTCCGGTTGTCAACAAATTTGATTTGGGGTACTATACTGGCAACTCCGCTAACGTTAACTCGCTAATTAATTTAGGCATTAGTTTTTTGCTAAGTTCAGGCTGTTACACACAATAATCACTGGTAATTTTTCATAGATGTTCAAGTTTTCCACAAATTTACAGATAGAAAATCCATCACTTATCGAACTACTTAAGAATCCCACTTCTGACACCAATTATCATTTTTTCTGAAATACAGTTCGTGGGCTAGGCGTTTTCAAAGCAAAAGATTAGCAGAACATGTCTGTGGCAGATGTATGTACGCAACAATGTTAACACGCTATTACCAATCAATTCAAATGTGGATTTAATAGCATTATGAAGTAAAAAATTAAAGTGCTGCAAAATTTTAGGGTTGGCCAAAACGAGTATAGAGTGAGTGGTGGCCATGAAATAGCAAAATATCTTAGAAAAAAGCCTTTACCAACTTCAACTCCCGGACCCGCAACGAACTATTGTAGGAACGCTTTGCTTTTGTTAAGTTCTAGAAGTAGGAGCATAGGGTGTATATGTTTTGTGTAACGTATGCTTATCGCTGAGATTTATGTAAATTTTACACCATTTTTACTATTTATTTGAAGGAAAAAGTGCGGTTTCTTCGGTTTTTGGTAGTTGTTAACTTTCTAAGATGAAAAAAAATTGCATCCTTACAGCTATCAACAAAATCTTCAGGTATTAATGAAAATTTGGCCGAACAGCGCATCAGCTTTGTTTAAATTTTAACTAAAATTAGCGCGGTCTTTTTTTTATCGATTTGATATACTTGATCTATAACTAAAGCCTACTATTCTGCTATTCACAAAACAAAATAAAACGTCAAATCCCATGCAAAATGAGATTGCGGTGAAATCTCATTTTATCGGTGAATATTACGTTTCAATGTCCAGTACATACTATGCTGGAAGACGAAACCATAAATGTTAAGATATGGGGGTAAATAACATTTCGTAGCTTTCCAACCCTACGGTTTGATCGTTTCAAAGTGGGTAATTCGGTTCAAAGTTCTTCGGTGTTGCTGTTATAGCAGAAACCTAAGAATGAAAAGGAATAAGCGCTCTGATTTCGCAATTTATGATTTCGCCGCGAAATTTTGATTATCAAACAATGACGTTTAGCATCAATATCGGCATTTTATTTCACTGCTAATTAAAGGGTACTTTCCGCAGAATTCCGTTTCGCTCGAGCATATTACTGTTATCTTGTGAAAATCGGTAAACAAATGTCTAAAATATAAAAGTGTAAAGGATCAGAAGCGGTAATAAATATAATATAAAATACATAGAAACAATTTGAATTTTTCATGTTAACATTCAATTAAAGTTTATTTGAAAAGGGTTATTTCCAAAGTTAATCCTAATCTACTTTTTCTAAATTTAAAAAAAAAAAACAATTTAAAAGACATTGTACCTCATAACTACTTCATCATAAGATACGTTGGCGACAATTCAATTTCAATCAAATTTTCCGCAAGAGGTCAACAATGTCAATTCGATATTTGGTATTCGTATAATAAACTCGTGGCGGTGAATCATTCTATTTCACTGTTTCCACTGCTTTAGTTCAGTTATCGTTGATTTGATCATCAATCGTGCCTTTTCCAGCCAAAGACACCGCGCGAGCCACCCTCTTTTCATGTGTTCGTATATTCGATATAATCAACGTATATTCAACTGGTCACGTAATGGAAATGACAGGAAAATTCAACAGATTGCGGTGCGGTGGCATATTGGCAAGCGCCTATGCACAATTAGTCTATTGAAAAATCACAGGTTGTTCCCAGTCAAGCGCGTCGAGCTGCAAATCCGGAAGGCTTTAATTCAAGAGCGGAATCAGACTGTGCGGAAGCAACAGTGAACGTTAAATTCTAGTTCTGATCACTAGCCGTACTCGTAGATGTTATTTTGTGTGTATGCACACGTTGGCGCTTTCCACAATTTTCCACTTACAGTCCTTGCCCGTCTCTGGCGCTAGTTAGATTCGCGATTGGAAGGATTAAATTTTCAGGAGTTTTCCGTGGAAACCAAGTATGATTCAGTTTTTTTTTGCTGTTTGGAAGTAGCAAGTAGTCATTCTGCGTGAAGCTATAGGCTCTAGTCCGCAGGCCCGGATTTCCCGTTTCTCATTTCCCGCTTTCCACTTTCCATACACTTAGACGTGCTCAAGCTAATTCCCACATCTGATGGATACCGCACGAAAGTATGCGTAACGGAGCCATGTGATATTCGTCAATTATCGTGTACTATTTCGTGTATCTGAATATAGTACCAAAAAGAAATTAAATTGTAAGAGCTAAATATTGAGTGTGGAATTGAAAGAGAGAGCTGCCATGCTAGTAATTTTAATATACAATAGCATCGTTGTCAAAAGTATTATTTGATTGGAGGGGACATAGTACGAAATATTTTCTTGTTCCTCTAGGATGAAGACAATTCGATTGCTAATGATTTTCGTGGCTCTTGAAAATTACTATGCAATCAAACCTTTTCAAAATTATGCATTAATATTTATTATACCTTGTTGGTTTCGCACCTGGATATTGATTCTTAATAAAGATATCAACATCATATCAAGCATAGGAAATAATTTGATTAGATTATTTTTAGCTGACATCACAGGGTTTTGTGATGGTGATCTTATTCATCGTTGGCGAATCCTTTTGGAAAAATCGGCTTTGGACGAGCATGAATGCGGTCTAAATATGAATTTAGACTTGAGTCTATTCCTTAGGACTCCTTAACTAAAGCTTCTTTCACACTCTTCAAATTTCTTTGGAATGTTAGGTAGGAGGTTTCAGCTTTAGGCAGGTTTCAGCTAATCGGCCCACGATTAGATGTCGAGCGTGTTAATCTCCGAGCAACAGAACAGACAATATTCGGCAGAAATGCTCGAGATGCTTCAGCTTATTTAACGGGCCTAAATTTCTGCTGAAACACGTAAAAGTGATTTTGAAAGATTGCTTTTCAGAGGTTTGACAATGCTCTAAAACGTTCTCTTGATGCACTTTGACTCTAGCTTTAACATCCGCGTCACGTGTCGCAAAAATGAATCGCTGTCACGTCGCAATATAACAACCATCCACCTAACCACTGTAAATGTAGCCATGTTGAACTTTAAGAAGCCTTGTTTTGAGGCTTTAAACAGCTTGTATTAAACAACAAGTATCGTTCTGTCCAAATTTCTCGACCTTAGATAAGATATTTGTGGGCATCCAAAGTAAAAAGTTGTTTTCCATTTATGATGAAATATGAGTAAAATGAAAAAAATGAAACATTCCGAAACGTTTCACTTTCCGAAATTTGTTGCTCTGCTCACAAATTTCGGCTTGCACTATGAAATTCGAATTTCCTTTCGATTAACATGAACAAATATTATGAATAAGAGGATAGATCTCAAAATAAGCTGCTGAAGTTTGGAAAATATACATTTTGTTAGATACTTTCAGAAATGGTAATTTTTGAAGTAGAAGCATTCAAAAAAAGGACTTTCTGTTGGAAAGATTTGACCCGAAACGCATGCAATGTCTTCAAATTTTCCTTTCGGTTCTAAAATATAACCTTGACGACTGTTGACAGGTTGTATAAGCGAGCAATGGACCGTCATACTTTTTAATGATTACCGAAGAAAATTATTTTATCAGTATGTGGCCAAAAATATAAATCATTAAAAAAACGGTAACAATTTCTCTTAGTTGCATCATTCGATTGAGCTAAAATTTTTAGGATTTATTGTGTGTGTGTGTGTGTGTGTGTGTGTGTGTGTGTGTGTGTGTGTGTGTGTGTGTGTGTGTGTGTGTGTGTGTGTGTGTGTGTGTGTGTGTGTGTGTGTGTGTGTGAAATAAGTTCAGGTTTCACCAAATGTTAGTTCTCTTTAACCCTTTGGCGCCGGCGGTCATTTAAGTGATATTTTCCTCAACAAATAATTTTAATGCAAAATGAGTTCTAAACGTCTATCAAACATGTACAGTGGGTCAAAAAAGGTCTGCGTACAAAGTAAGCGTTTACATACAAATTCAAAAAAAGTAAATAAAACAACTATGTAGGATGATTTTTTTTATTAATATATTTACTACAGTTCCTGTAGATAACAACATGAAAAAAACATAACACACTTTATTCAAATTCAAAATTAAAACAAAAACAACAAAATACTCGAACATTGAGGAGAAAAAAGTCTGCGTACAAGTGATGGGAATCCATAATTAAGTGAGGAACAAAAAAATTAGAAATTAGTTTGGTAGCTTTTGGCATCAATTACAGCTTTAAGACGATTTTTCATGCTTTTGACAAATTTACTAGTATCTTCTGCGGTGAGTTTTGTCCATTCTGCATCTTTCTCGAAGTAATGGTTTGGGTTCGGATTCTTTGATCCAACAGCTCTCACAGAGAAGTAAGGAAATTCAAATGCAAACAGAAAATTCCCAGGGATAAGCAAATGATTAGTGAAATAAAAAAGAGGACGGTATTTACAAGTGGACCAGGTATACTAGAACTTGCTACTCAAGGTTAAAAATATAGTGATTAGGAAAAAGTATTGGTGAATATTAAAAGTGGTTTTTATGTGCTCGCTGTGCTGTTTCAGGCTTTGTGGATGAATCTCCATCATCTTGTCGGTTGTTGGTTACTTTTTATCCAATAAAAATCACATTTATCAGGAAAATCGTCTAACGGCTATAGCGAACACGTAGTCGAGCTTAGCCGCATTATTCAAATAAAAATATATAAATATCATCAAAATAAGATTTGTTTACTTTTTTGTTCATGATTCACGATCCAAACTTCGTCAAAATCCTTCTTCATTTCAATTTATATCACTTCTGTCCAGTCACTTGATATTATCGAGTGACTAAAAATCTCACTTCACGTGACTCGCCACTTTATGTGACTCTCGGAATAGCCGATAGATCGAAAATGTCACTTGAGGTGATACATATTTATTACGAATATATGTTAAGAAAAACTTAATAATATATGTAACAAAGTTTAAATTAAATGAAATTATTTCAACCGTAAACAAAATTGAAAAAATTAAAATTCTCTTTTTTTCTGTTAAATTAGGGTACATAATTATAAGTTCACAAGGAATGGGACACATATTTACTAATAAAGTTATAAGGCTAATACTTTGTGTGGCTTTCTTTACATTTTTTTTTTTTAATTTTAAATTTTTTTCAATTACTTCAAATACACGTTTTGTCATTGAATTAACTAATGTTTGTATTATTGTAACTGGTATTTCGTCCCACGTTCTTAATATTTGCTCCCTTAGCTCTCTTGTGTTCGAAAATTACCTTCCATTTTCATATAACCTTCTCGATATTATCCCCCACAGATTCTCTATGGGGTTTCAAGTCAGGACTACAAGCTGGCCATTCTAAAACTGGTATATCCTTTGAATTCAACCAAGCTTTTACCTCTCGGGGTACATGTATGGCAGCATTGTCTTGTTGAAAGACAAAATCTGGTCCAACTATTGACTCTGCTTTTTTTAATATACTTTTTCGAATTCATTCTTGTGGATATTGTGGTCAAAGGAAGCTTCTCATGATAACACAAGAATCCCCTAACCATAGCCAAACCGCCACTGAAATTGCGGTAGAGTCGCAATTCCTTATCTTTTCTTAGATCGTGCCAGGAGTGTTAAAATCCATCCGGCCCGTCTAAATTAAACTTCTTTTCATCACTGAAAAGAACCTTTTTCCATTCATCTTTTTAAGACATGTAGGTTTCCGCAAACAGTAATCTTGCACTTTTATGTCTCTCCTTCAATTGTGGTTTAGGCTTCTTTTTTGTCCATATTAAATTGTCGCTGGTACTCAGAATTCTTCTTACGTGTCGCACCGTTACAGGCAGGTCCAAATCTGCTCGCATTTGAGACGCATTCATACTTTTGTTTCTAGCTTTCTGCCGGATTAGCCGTTTTTGACGTTCATTTATGGTAGGTTTTTGGCCTTTTTGTCTGATAGTGTTGTACCTTTCTATTAATTTTTTGTAATTATTAATTACACATACAGATCTATTAAGTCTTCTTGTAATTTCCCGGTTTGAGAAACAGTTTTCTTTGTAGGCATCAATTTTTGCCTTTTCCTCCATCGGTAATACCACTCCTCGTGGCATTTTTCCATAGAAAACAGAAAACGTAATTTATTTAAAAAAATTAGTGACTCACACTGCAATTAATTCACTTATTTCAAAAATTTCACAAACAGAACTTTCTAATTTACTAAACTTATAAATATGTCTGTTTGAAACGGATGAAATATACTAACTGAGTAAATTATATGCAGAAGAAATTAGGCTTATGACATAGCAGTGTTTCTTGCAATTCTATTTTTCAGTACGCACAAAATAAAAAGGCATTCAAACTTGCATCCACATTTTAAGTGCAATATTTTAAATGAACTTATAGTTATGTCCGCCACTGTATAAAGTCACCTCACGTGACTCTCAGAATACGAAATCAAGAGAGTCACTTCATTCGTCACGTGAGGTGACTCTCAGAATAGGGCCCTGTATTTCTTTGCTTTTAAATTATTACAAATAAATCCTGCACCAATGTGAATTCAAACCCGTGATTCTATTCTTCCAGAACCGATACTCATTAGACTAGACGAGCTTATTAGAAAGTGGTTGTTATTTAGCCTACTTTAATTATATATGTTTAGCTATATTTTGCAATTCAGGATACTATGTGCAAGGCACATTCGACTATATAGCCTGCGTTAGGTAGAGTTTGTTTCAATGTAACAGGTGCTTGTACACGAATGGCGCTTGCTATTAAAAACCAAAATTTGCTAAATGACAACATTTTAAACTATCATCTAAAAATTACTTTGGCAACAAAATGTTACCAGGAGCTAAGTTGAACAATTATGCTGAAACCTACAGCATGATCGTTTTTACTACTAGCAACTTTTTGTTGCATCGATAATATGTTGGAGATACGTCATAAAACGAAGAAAAGGAAAATTTTCTCAGAGCTTTGAGATATGGTGGCAACCCACTCCACCACATCTAGCATCGCAAATGATCTTGGCGTAATTTTGAAAGTAAACATTTGATTCAATTAAATGTTGTTTGTATGTTTACACTCTTATCCCGAGAAATGTAAGATCAAAGTATGAATTATCTGAAAAATAAATTATTTATTTGCTTCGATAAAGATGTGATAAAGTTGGAGCCTGGTTTATTTCGGTGGTACCTCGGTCAATAATTTATCACATAAAACTTAGTCCTATTATATATAAATCCAAATGTAGATCAGCTGCTTCCAATATAGTTGCTAGTTTGTGTTGGCATTACTGCCATTAAATACCAATATTTTCCCCTAATATGTGTGCTTGCGTGCAATTATATACTCCGCACATTTAGATGATAGTTATAAAAATAAACTATAAGATCTTAAGTTAAAGTTTAAATACGATTTCACGCTATATATTTCCTGTACCCTCATATAAAAACCAACACAACAATTCTTGATTGTCTGAATTTAATGAAACAGGACTAAGTCGTGGACTTCAACTATGCTAGAATCAACCAAAAGAACTTTACTAATTTGTAACTGCATCTGTGCAAACGTTCTACATGATTTCAGCGACAGTCCAGCGTATTAATTCATTAAGTTCATTAATCCACATGCGCGTTGTAGTAATTTTTCTAATATGAGATTTGTTTCGAATTTCGGTAAAGCACAGAGCTATGAATCCAGATAAAACTTAACAATAACAATAATAATATCTATTATACATTCAGATAAAGCAACAAAAGTGGGGAAAGGCATTGACACAAGTGTTTAGTTTCAGCTGTGAGTGTCTTATCTGGTTCGTATCTTATTTGTACTCCAATGCACGACTCTATCCCGATGTAGAGCAAACCAATCTATTGCAAGCAATCAAGCTCGTTGCATATTTCCTGGTTTTCTGCCACTGATAGATTACTATCTTTCGGGCTCTGGTAATATTCTTACAATGGAATGTGGAATTCAACCACCACACGAATCTGCTCAGCTAACCCCCCATGTCATGCAATTGTCCACGAAAACTGTGGAGCTGGAATTGACGCATGCGTGCTACGAAGCCACCCTGTTTTACGAAAGTGCTACACACGTTCAGTTTCACACTGGAATGTGTTCCGACGGCGGCAAATGTTCTCCCCATAGCAGCGTACCCGCCACATACTCCACGGGACGATTGAATGTTATCTATGTGACGAGGTTATTGTTGAAAAGTTCCAGCGCCAGTTCTTCCAGTATGTCGGCGCTGCCCCTGTTTTCTCTATAATCCTCGTTGTCGCCGTGTTCGTTGTGTCCGTCGTGTGTGCTCCGTTCCGTGTAAGCTTTTAGGGCGGCTCCGTTTTCCTAGTTTTCGCGAATTTCATACAGGAATTTCGCCTAGAAAATCGGTGTTTTCTGGCTGAAGTTTCAGTGTTTTAAATGCGGTTTTCGGTGGATCGCTCCGTCATATTGAAATCCGGCTGCAAACTGAAGTTTTAAAAACGAAAAGTGCGAATAACGGTGTTTGCCCACGAATACGTGCGAATATACGGACTTCGGTCTCAGGAAGAAGAAGAAGAAGCAGTTCCTAAAGGACAATTTTTAAATGGCGGTTGGTTCGTTGATACAAAAAGGATAGAATATAAATTGTTGCAGAGCTGAACGAACGAGTGCCTGCTGTTTCTTAGAATAGATAGTCAAGAAATGAAAAATATTTTTGCGAAGCCCGAGATAAAATCGATCCAAGTGAAATAGCTGTGAGAAACTTTCGGTGTAGTTTGCTGTGACTAAGAAAAATATCGATTTTCCCCGCAGTGGTAGCACCACTTTTTCATCAGTTGTGCGGTGAAATCGGTTTATTTTACCGTCCAGTTACTGAAAATCCGTTTGCTGCAAGCGCGTTGTGTGATATAATTTAAAAGTGTTCAGATATTATCCACCGGATTATTAACACTTCGGTACTGGTTGCCATTCGAAGGACTTTGAAATGTATGCCTTTTAGTGCTCTCGTCAACGCATAAAATGATGGATTAAGAGGATAAAGTGAGGAACTCTAGTTAAATCTACAATTGAACAAAACTATCAGGACAACGGAAAAATAAGTTCCCGTATATAACGGGAATAGTCCACATCGCAAACTTATTTTCCATTTTTTTCCTGGTATTTTTTGTTCGGCCATTCACGGCCGATTCCAACGACCTTCAAAACGTTTTGTGTCGAAGCAATACGCACTATGGGCTGCGCACAGTCTGCTGAGGAGAGGGCTGCAGCCGCTAGAAGTCGTCTCATCGAAAGAAATCTGAAAGAGGATGGAATTCAAGCCGCGAAGGATATAAAACTTCTTTTACTCGGTGAGTGAGCTGGTTGAACGAATGTAGTAAACGAAAAAGGACGAATGAATGGGGCAAATTAATGGCTGGAATCTGTGAAGAGATTTGAAGTAATATATGACAGTGTTGGAGGATGTCCAATGTTTTAGTATCGTGGACAAGTAATAGTAACCAGCTGTTGAAAACTTTGATTAGAATGCGTGAAACTGGTACTGGTTTTAGCTTTGCACATTGATTGCTCCACTGTTCGCTCGACATTGCCCGTTATAATATGTAAAATGCAAAAATTAGCTAGCGGTTTCTTTCACCGTGATCTTAGGTAACCATACCATTATCATTCCGAATTGCCCGTAAAAACCTCGTCTCATTTTTTGATTACTACTACTCAATCCCCTTGACTTGCGTGTAAAAGTATTTTTGAAAAAAAAAAAAAACCAGAAAATGCATGTAGCATATTCTCTGCGAGTGATGCTGACAGTTCTCATCCGTCCTGGGCGAAATTAGTTCAATAACACGTCACCTTGCTTGTCACACACGTTAATCCACATTGAATCGATTATCTGGCTGCTTAAATAGTAGACGCCAAGTAAAGCGTTTTGGAAGCTGTTGCCAGAAATGTAAAAATTAAGAACCGTTCCTAATTCTGAAAATATAGTCCTAATCTGTAAATCGACAAAACCAAAAGAAAGTCCTTATTTAGTATTTTAGAAAGTTGAGGAGCGAAGTGTAAACTGTTTACTTTGGTCATTCGCTTGTAAAACTGCCGCGGCTAATGCGGTTGCAGTGCCAAACAAAGTCTTCATTTTCTTGCTAAATAAAAAACCTGTGCTCCACATGTGGTAGTTTGGATGGTAAATTCAGAAGGTGCTTTAGTCGATCTTCTCCAAAATATTTGTCTCTTTAAGCCGTATTTCTTGTAGAGATATATCAACTTCAAATTTAGAGATAGTTCGGTCAGCTGGTTCACAGCAATGGTTCAATGATTCGAACGATTAATAATAGACTCCGCAAAACTTTGATCCTTTTAATTGCTTAATTCGTTGCCCTTCCAATTTTGATTCAGTTTTTTCATACTGCTGTTTTTAACAGTTTAATTTGTTTACGAAGCAAGCAGTTCGAACCCTTCATGCCTATTAATGAAAGGCAGCAATCGCTTCTGCAGACATTCCTCGATATAAACCTGGACATTGATTGTGTCTTCCGCTATAAAAATATCGTTCCTCATACCACATAAGTAAATTGCCTGCCACACATTGTACTGTTAAGGAGATTTACTGCTTTTCTTCGTCTTAAATACTTCTTCCACTGCACCCTTCGCTTTAGCAGTGTAAAATTCCTGGCCGGGAATCTGCCTGAAGTTCGTTTTGACTTAAGTCGCGTCATCTACAATGACACAATCGAATTTCGTCACATATTGATCGTATAATTTTCTTGCCCTCGTTTTTGCTACTTTCTCTTTTTCGTCGGATCGATCTGGAAAATTCTGTACCTTATATGTTCTCAGGTTGGCACATTTCTTCATGCGATCGACCGTTGACTGCCATATCTCGAACGGAAATGATGGGTTTGGTCTTGCACTTCCTGACGATTTTCTCCGCTAAGCCCTTGTCTATACTTCCAGATTTTCTACCTGATCATCTTTTTCTTGTAACAGTTAGCCCTTTCTTATAATTCGCTATTGCTCGTTTTACCGTTGAAAGTGACGTTTTAAGGTCCTTAGAAATCTTTGAAAATTTGATTTCCGGATTTTCTACGTATTTCAAAATAATTTGCTGTCGTATTTTTTCTTGTTTCGACTCCATGTTGCCAGTAAAAGAGCTCCTGGAAGAATCAATACTCTTACAGTTGTCTGTCCTTTATAATAGAAGGTTACGATATAGCTTAAAGATCTGAAGCAGGTATACATACGGAAACATTTACAAATATAAAAGGTTCAAATGTTACTGGAACAGCCCTCATTCCAGGTCAGGGTACTGCGCCACTTAGTATGAATATCCGCAGGTATGATAAGTGACTTAGGTGTCCTAAAGTTGCTGTGGAAGTCATTGCGATTTGACCATTGCATTTAATAAGTTCGAAGTCTTTTTATGGTCTCAGGGGGGCGCACGGGTTGAGTGATCTCGCACTTGAAATGTTTTTAATGTTGACCTAGATTCCAACTCTTTTCTATTGTTTGCGTTTTCACTATCAAAGGCTCTTCTAGTCGCACTATTGTTTTCTCTTCAATAACGTCAACACACCACTGGAAACTATTTACAATGCAACATAAGTCTCCAAAATGTTTAAGGAGAAATATGTGTGAAAGGGTTTTTAAAAAAGCTTATATATCATTTTTCACATAAACTTGTGTATGCCTATCAAGTTCTTTCACACCAGAAAACATTTTGCATAGTTTGCTCTGTAATCTGGGTCGAATAAGAAAATAAAATGTTTCACTACGATGCACTGTCTTCTGACATTGACAAAATGCTTGAGACATCCCCTTCATCTGAAATCATCCTCGCCGGTGATTTTAATGTGCATACCGTCTAGTGGCTCAAACACTCTTCCACCACAAACCCGGCGGGCAGGCACGTTGAGCTTTTTAGCGAGTCGTTCAATCTGGAGCAGTTAGTAGATTATCCCAAAAAAAATCCCGACGTGTCTGGGCATAATGCACATCTTTTAGACTTGTTTTTAACGTCTCAGCCAGATAAATATTCTATTTCTGTTTCTGCATCTCTTGGCAACTCTGGCAACAAGTTGATCTCGGCCCACTTTAACATCTGTTCTCTGATTAACACTAATTTCTTACCAAATTACTAGTATGGAAATATGGCAAGGCTGACTGGGCTGCATTTAGAAAATACATCAGAGAGATCGACTGGTCTGATTGCTTTGCAACAAAGAACGTTATTCCGAACTTACTAGCTATTTCCATCTGAGGAATTAAAAAAAACTATATCTGCTTGCAATACCTGCAAATCCACTATCAGAAGAGTTAAATTCCAGTTTGACCAAAATATTAAACAGAAGGTCCTTCCAAGCCAGAATGGAAGCAAAAGTTTCTGGTCGCTTGTTGAAGGGATCAAGAAAAACTTCTCCAGTTCGTCCGTGCCACCTGTTCTTCATGGTGGTAGCCTAACTAAGCCTAACTACTAAGTCCCTGGATAAAGTTACCCTGTTTGCTCAGAATTTCGCTACAAACTCTTACTTGCTACCTTCATCGCTGAGTCCTCCTAGCCCTCTAATGTGCGCTTTCAAGCAAGGGCCTATATTTTTCCGCACAAGGGAGGTATTAAAAATACTCGTCAATCTTGATGTTTTCAACAGCGATGTCACCGCCGAAAGATATTTCTGAAGTAGATATGGGGAAAAATATATAGTAAATTAGGGCCTTATGTAGTAAAATTACAAAATTAGTTAGTAAAATTTCAAAACCGAGCGATGATTAGCCGTCGTAGTCAAATATGTGAGAAAACTGGGCGCCTGATAGAAAAAGTATTTTTGAACGACACTTCATGCAGGTTATGCAAACAGACTAACGTTGCAAAGTTAGCGTTGTCGCCTTGTGTTTGACATAGCCATGACGCCCGATAGCGTTCTGTGTGCCCAGCGCTTAAATCTTCTTCAATATTACATTCTCGATACAATGTAGTAGATTTAATAATTTGAGTAGGGAAGTAGCAAAAACGGCAAAGGCCGAAAAAATGTAGTAAATTTGCTACAAATGTAGTAAGGACACAACACTGGTTTTCAAATCTGCCGGACCTGATAGTATTTCGACCCTTGTACTAAAGTTCTGCGCCTCCGCCTTAGCTAAACGTCTGCGCAAACTATTTTACCTGTCATATTCGACTAGAATATTCCCTTCCGTATTGAATCTATAACTAAAAAAGGAGAGGCATATGATCCATCTAACTATCGATCAATGTAATCGTTTCGATTCTGTCTTAGGTATTTACATCACTTGTGAACTCAAAATTAATGAAATATCTTAAGTCGAACCATCATACCAACGACCGCCAATACGGTTTCCGTTCTGGACGCTCCACTCGGGATTAACTTACATTTCTCACTGAGAGATGAAACCGTTCTCTCCATAACTTTAGTGAAATAATGGTTGTTTCTCTTGATATATCGAAGGCCTTTGACAGAGTCTGGCACCCAGCTCTATTAGTCAAGCTTCGTGCATTGGTTCTTCACCCCGTCCTTGTCAAGTGGATTGAAAGTTTGCTCGTACATCGTTCCTTTCCAGTTGTTCTGGATTGACTCAAATCCTGTGATCACACCACCGATGCCGGGGCTCCGCAAGGTACTGTTCTCTCACCAACTCTATTCCTTTTATTTATAAACGACCTTCTTTGCTTTCATTCGACCTTCTTTCAATTCATAGTTTTGCTGATGACAGCACTCTTGACTTCATATACTCTTTTGACAGAGTTTCCGACTCCAGCGAGAACGCTACGATCAGGACCTATTAAGCATTCTCGCTAAACAGGGACCTATTAAACATTATCGCTTGAGGCTCCGCGAACCGTGTTGTGTTTAATGCGTCCAGTTCGGCCCTCCTCCTGCTAGCCACATTATTTCCGTTACTGTTGTAGGTATTTCTGAACCACTTTCGCTAAACCTATTAGGATTTAATATCTCCAGCAAACTAAGCTGAACCGGCTACATTTTCCAAATTGCGAAGGTCTCCTTCAGAAAGACCAGGTTTCCTTCACAGAGGCAAAAATACTTTACGCTATCAGACATAGAGCACATCTACAAGACTCTCATAAGATTTGAGTATACTTCCCATATATGGGCTGGTTCAGACTGCAATGCTTTGGCAGAACTAAAAAAAAGTCAAACACAAAGCTTTCAAGCGTATTGGCGATGAAACCATTACTTCACGTATTGAATCCCTTGATCGTCGACGTAATGTGGGTTGCCTTTCTCTTCTTTATCGCTATTACTTATTATAGTTTTTATTCTAACGAAATATCAAGCCTGATCTCTTGTAGAACTCCTCCTACGCGCAACACTCGAGCCTCTCAACGCTCTCACCCTCATACTCTTGCGATCAGTGCCTGTCGTACAGTTAAATTTCACGATTCCTTCTTATCTAGGTCAATACGATTGTAGAATAGCCTACCGTCTACTGTTTTCCCCGCCGAATATAAGTCACAGTTATTGCACTACTATCTCCTGCAAACTCAATCCTTCCTCTTTCTCTTTCCCCAACTTTTCTTCCGCCAAGGCTGTGCCATATCATAATAGGGCATCCCCTGAGCCTTTTCATCATCATAGGAAAAAAAAATACAAATGCTTGCATGCATATTAATTATCTAGGTTGGCGATTTTTAGATACGGTAATAGTAAATACATTTCCTCTTCCAGCAAAAACCTCACACTTTCCCCAAGTAAAAATACTTCAATAAGGAAGTTGAATACCATTCTCTCAATAAATTATGCGAAAGTAGATATTTGTATGGTAACTGTATCTGGCATCTATTAATATCTGAGTGCACTTAATAATGCATTTTCCATTCCTCGGTTCCAACGACAATAATAAGAATTTCCGGGAAAATTCGCTAGTCAACTTCAAGCACAATGGAGCTTGTCAAGTAATTTCCTCTGTTCACTTTTCCCTCCTTTCAATTACGACCAATTCGATTAGTTGCGCAATAAGGATGCTGCTGCAGTGGTAAATCAATCCAAACACTCGATGTTTACGTTCATGAATATGAAACATCGATTCATAAATTCAGCTAAATTTACTGTATAAACATAATACGTAAATCCCAATAAGTTGGATTTGTTTCAACCAACTACCGCCACCAAGTGCCCCATTGGTCTTCTCAATATTAGAATATCTTACAAAGTGAAAATTATTGAAAAGATTTGCTTTCACGCTGTTTCGGCGGTTTTCTCTAGTTTAAATTCGACCGCCTAACATTCTATAAGCAAAAAGTGTTTTGATTTGAACTCGCAGAGATCTGTGAGCTCACAGCGGCCTTCGATTCAACTTTGTTATGTAAATAAACTTTGCGAAATTAACAGTGTATGAAACTGTTGGACAAAGTATACATTTTATAGCGTTTCAATGTACAGATCTCTATTTCCGTAGATTGTACATTCTTAGATATAGTATCTGTATTTAGTTTGTGTTCATTACTTGACTAATTAGAAAAGGTCACAATTTTGTTGAAAATATTTAGGGTATGCAATGTAAATGTGATATTTGTTTACGAAATATGAATTCATCTGTTTGTATCAAGTATCGATGACATTCTTGATATTTCATTGCTCAATTCTGCAGAAATTACTGCAGGTGAATCACCTCCGCTCTGTTGAGGGACATAATTTAAATATAAGCTATACCAGGAAAAGTAACATGCCAATAAACACTTATGATTCACAGACTTATTTAAAGCAATAGTTGATAAAAGAATATGAATTTGCTGACAATGAATTTTTCGAAAAACCACTAAACTAAAACTTCTAGATAATATCCATTGTGAAATGCTTGTTGCAGTCTGCATAGTGCTACGCATACACAACTCGTAAATGATAAGAGAAATGTCTCTGCTTGACAATGATTTCATTTCTTGAAGTTTTGAAAGATGACAGCTGTAATCATGCAACGGCACAGCAATATATCTTACAAAGAAAATAATAGCGGCCTACAGTGGCGTGGGAAAATCACATATATATACACATATATGGCGTAGTTTGTTTTGCATCTGATTTTAGATAAAAAGAAAAATGCCTTTGTTTAAGTGTAATTATGCCCACGTAGATGTGGGTGTTGCGTTCGAGAATGATTTCTCATTTGATTATTTACGATTAGAATTAAGTTGAGTTTATGTAAAAGAGTTTCATTGCTTCAACAGAAGTTTGATTGCATTCAATTACATGCATTTTACCTCAAAGTCTACCATGCGAGGAGACTGCTGCCCTTCAGAATCATAAATTTTTAGAAATATTGGTTGGAAACATCGATACCTTTATTTGAAAGATTACTATTGTATTCATGTAACGGCATATGCAATGACGAGATGGTAATTCTGTTGTTTCGAATCTTGCTCATGTTAAAAGGTTTGGCGCCCAGTGTGGTCTAACGGCGCGTACACATACAACCAACGAACGGCAAATGACAGTTTGATCGAATGTTGGTCGTTGGCCTTGGCGTTGGTCCTGTCGTCTACACAGGAACAAATTGGCACCAATGGCTTGGAGCCAAGGCATTGGACGCGGTTCGGGCTGAGTGTCATTGTACACCTAGTGATTCACAGTGATTAAATTGGGGTTGTAAAGTACAACGCATTTATGGTAGTAGAACGTATTTCGACACCGTACACTATATTTGACAACATGCAAAAAACATAGTCTAGCTGAACACACTACGTGGTATTAATGACAGCCAACACTACCAACCGTCCACACTACAACGGAGTCCCAAGGCCAATACATCGCCAACGATTTGAAGTTACCGCCAGCAGAGCGAACAGCAGCCAAGGCCAAGGTTGGCTCTTCGTACACACTAAGCGAATCCGAGCCAACGAATGGCTTGGCCGTTGGTCTTGGCCTTATGCGTACGCGGCTTAAGACTAATGGTTTTCTAAAGTCTCACTTCTGAACCCTTTCGCGGGCACTGGGAAGCATATTTTGCTCTATTTTCAAAGAATTATAATAGGAAATGCAATGCTTCTTTTGTTCCATTTACAACTAGTGATCTCTAGACATAATTTTAGAGCCAAAAATATCCAAACCTCAGCTATGTGAATCTATGTAAAGCTATTTTTTTAATGTAAAGCTATTTTGTTATGTTAAGCTATTTTTTCCTATGTAAAGCTATTTTTTTCTATGTAAAGCTATTTTTTTTAAATGTGGCCACCAAAAATCTCTTAGTTTGCACTTTTTCCCAAATCAAATGAACATTTCAGCAAAAAATAAATTTTTTATGGACAAAGTAAAGTCAAATTTTGTAAAAATTTTCTAAACTACTTGTGTTCATCGATTTCGTAAGTTTAGTCACAAGATTACCAGCGGTCTATTAAGTGGGATGTATTGAGCTAGTTTGGAGGTATTTATTTATACCATGTATATCCATGATTCCAAAATTTTATAAACTAATTTGTTTTTTAAATGCGCTGAAAAACTATAAGCAACTACTTGAAAATGTTTTGAGACATGAATGACCCATGCTGCCTATTCCTGGTCTTATCACAGATAGAACCATAAATCTCAATAGGCGTGTTTTTTTTTTGCTCCGATGCAGAGCAGAGTACAACTATGCCGCAAAAACAACGATCTAGTATAAAACAGCAGTGCATTCGCTAAGACTGACATAGGTTGCTGTATTTGCTGTGGTAGCACCCAACAGCTGAAAATAAAGGGAGAAAATGACGAATATACACAACCACAATCGATAGAAAATAGAAAAAGAACTAACAGAAAATTACTTATTTTAACTTTCTACACATTATGAGAGCTTTTTCTGATTTCGTAACTACCAAAACATTCAACATAACCATGAAAAACCCAAAGCCACCTCACAGCAAAAAAGAGAATTTCTCATGAGCTTTCCTTTTTTCTATCAGCACATTCTACACTTCAACACGTGAACTACAAATGAGGAATAGAATCTCTGTACTAGTGAATTCACTGGTGCAGGAGTGCTGTTGTTTTCAATGCATATACTCTACTCTCTGCTGGATAGAGGAGCAAAAAAACACGCCTAATGTCAGGTTTGCTAAGTTTTTGTGGTTGCTTCGAACACGCATAGATAGTCTGGGCAATTGAATAGGCAGGTTTCTCCCATTGACGTATTCGGGGACTTAGAGCACATAGGATGGAACTATGGAACAGCTTAGGCATAATTAGATGCAATCGAACGAAGAGGGAAGCACTGAAGGAGACTTCTCCGGCTAGAGCGAACGAGGCGCTTGAAGAAAGTATACAAGGAAAAAGTGTTGTGTGCCCTTGATTCTGCAAACCTGTGGAGGCTCTCAGCCACGACCAACGTTAAAAGCTGCAGAAAACAAGAAAGCTGCCGTTAAAGGTAGACAGTGTAATCAGTGAAGTGAAAACTGCAAATATTTCCCAGAGAGCTGAGTGTCAATTAGTGCAACATCAGAACTTACCTGGAGAAGCCAGAGAAATCTTGGCTGATTATGCCGATATTGTCAGTACGCGACAGAAATATTTCGAACAGCTGATTGGTAGCAAGGCTACGATAACTGAACATTGGAGCTTTTATCGTTGATTTGGAACAATTCTATGCCTATCGGTACAGGATTCGTCCAGAAAAACTTGCAGTATGCTAGAATTTCGTCTTTTTTCTAAGCGAAAAATTGGCAAAACTGCAATAATCTCGCTGCATTGTGTTTGAGCTTGTGCTTCAAGGCAGCAGGATGTGCGGACTCAACTCAGTCAAAGGAGCAAAAAGCGTTTTGATGCAAAGTCGACAAGGCCGAGGACTCGTGTTCTGGTTTCCAATCTGCTTGATGCCACAACGCTCAGACAATTTCCAATCCGGGACATGTCAGCAGTCATCATGCAGCACTTGGATAGTAGTAGGCTGAAACGCACGACTGTCGCTTCCTTGTACTTTCTTTTTAACTCGTGACACTCGCAGCGTCTGAATGACCTGGTTTCGTACGCTGATTCGTAAATAATAGAGCATCTGGTGCTCCCAGTACATCAATTAGAACAACAATACATGCAACATTAGACTAGACAGACTCTTTGATTTTATAACTTCTGCGAGACAAATGCATCCACACACTGTTATTTCTCCCACCTTTGTCGCCCCTAAAAAGTGCAAATTTATTGGAGATGCCTAGCCCTGGGGTATGCTCCGTCACTTTGGCGAAAGGATAAAGTAATCTTTATGCCATAACCTTGGAGAGACGACTATTCAGATTGAAGAAATTTTAGGCCGGTTAGCCTAACATTGTTTATACTAAAATGTCTGCAGATACTTTTTGAACGCCTAGAGCCCTTAACTACAATCCGTTGCATGAAATGTTGGTCGCGCAAAAAATATAATTCGGGACTTTACTGTCTGGTTTCCACGCTTCTGGAAGCGATCTCTAATGGAGAATATGCGATGGGGGTATTTTTTGAGACATTGGAAGGGTATCTAACTCTGTACCTTTTAGCGAGCTATGTAAAGCTGCGAAAGTTCATGGCGTGGTCTACTTTCTAGGTTTCTAAGAGCAATGGAACATGATATGCTGACGCAGAAATTTTGTTGCTGTCGGGAGCTGGAGCCAACTGCTGTTGGAGAACGGAGACGACAAATTGATCGCCGCTCCTGTGGAGTATGTTAGTCAACTCTCTGCCAAACGAACTGCAACAAGAACTGCTGCACGCGCAAGCTAATGACGTGGCCATCGGTAAGGATCTGAAAGTGGTATGAAGATAGACACAACGGGCATTGGATTTATTTGACAGTTGATGCTCGAGGCATGACCTTTCAGTGAATGCTAGTAAAGTGAAACTTGCTTTGTTTAAAGGAAAACTATAAGGACTAGCGCTTCCAAAAACGAAAGAGGGAAGTGTTCAACCTTCAAATGAAATCAAATATCTTGGTGTTATCTAGGACAAAACACTTATGTTGAGCTTTTGCTTTCTTATCTGAAGCTTTTACGACCACATGAAATCTGAAGCCTCATGTAGTTATGTTGATCTACTTAACAATCATATAGCCGTACTGTGGTGGATATTGTGAAGCTTATACATGCTAGCAAGAAGCTAGCCACACTAGAAAAGACTGTGTGCCTAAATATCGATAGTGTGACGGTTCTCGCGATTCCTTCGGACGTTGGAGGGCTCTTATCGACTTGGGGACAATATATACAGTCATTCTTTTGAACAAAAGTGAGTAAGAGCAAGTATGGGGTCATACTCCGAGGTGATACTCCGAAATCTTCTTCACGGACGACTCGAAGACGGATGATAGATCTGGAGCTGGTTTTTATCTGCTTTGGTAGGTCAGGTTTTTCTCTTCGCAGCAGTTTTTCTGGCAGAAACATTCGCAACAAAAGTTGGAGGAAAACGCAATTCTCTTCCTCCGAAGCGGAACGTCTATGCGTGCGATCGCAAATATGAATTTAGTATCGTGATTTAGCTTACTTTTCTAATAGATTGTCTATTAGATAAAAATAAATATTTTTTTGAACTCCAACCCCATTTCTTTCTTTTTCTTTCTTCATTTCGCATGCTTCTGTGCTTCGTAAATTTTTGTATTTAGATACAATTCAAATATCCTTGAGCGCAAATAATACCAAATGGATAAAATGACCTCTAAATTTGCTTGTTTTTCGAATTGGTATTTACTAATTGAAATAAGTTATCCTTGGCATTTTTCTGTTTCATTTACTCTTTTTCAACCTTTTAATGATCCAATATTGATAGATACTTTGTTCTGGCTAAAATTCAATTATGAAAATTGTATAGAACATGAAATGGACTTGGGTTGTATGCTTTTTAGTATAAAAAGCATATATTATCAGTCTTAAATACACAAGTAGCTGCACTAAATTTTACTTGTGATTTCAATGTCGGAACGTTTTAAGTACCTAGTTGCTTCATTGCAAAAATTACAGAGAGAACGTTTTCGATTTCGTCAAATATTGTTAAAGTAATAAAAGCATCTTGCATGTGAACTACAATTGCTAATATTTGCATTACAGTTTCTTATGTTCAAATGTTATTTTTTTAATAATTTTATTGCTTCCGTTTATCTCTAACGCATGTAACGTTCGTCTGAAGGATCGAAGGATGTAATTGGGGCGGTAGTTTCATTTTGTCCTACATGAACGCATGAGCATACACATACCATACTTGTTTGATATTTAGAACCATAACACCTCATTTTTCTTGCTGCTAAGCGATTCATATAATGAATAGTAGAGTGGTTAATATTCCAAATCTTTTCAACGTTGCGTTCGTAAACCAAAGACGAAAACTATCACTAGCTTTACTGGTCTCATTTAACCACATTCACTTGCTATTTTAGTTTCGATTATTTTATCCATAATTTACGTATTCTTTCGTGTAAATGCTCAAAAAAAAATTTAATACAATTTGAAACTTGCTAGAAATTATCGACAGAGTATCTTTTTCGTGGTGTTTACATAAACCTATAAATAGAGTTTTGTGTAGATTTAACATGCGTTTTTTCGAGGATTAGATGGGAACGTTCGATAAATGTTTGCATAGTATAGTATGAACAAATTATATAAAGTAGGTATATGCTAGTAGTGCAAAGTAATGGGATCAAGTTTTTAGGTAAAAATTACGGGATTTATTTCTGTTTTGCATCATAAATATTTAGTTGCCAACGAGCGCCTGCAAATTTGAGATTGCTTACTTTGAGTCGCTCGGGTAGTGCATATATTTAAACCAATGACCATTTTTGTCAGCACCAAGAATTTATCAAGTTTCAGCCTTCAGCGTAGTATGTTTTCATAGGTGTCTAATAAAGTAGAAGCTGCAACTGATTTGCAACCGTATTTTTATACAATTAATTGATTTTAAATTAATCATACCTACATCTAAATTGAATGCTTTACAATTGATAGCAAAATAGACACAAGGTCGATATATCTGATGTTTTGGTATAAGTTTTTCCTCATGGATGCTTTACCACGAGTGTTTTAAAGGCTATCAACACTAGAAACTCATAAATTATTCTAGTTCGTTAATTATTCTAGTTAGTTAATTAATAATAATGTATTCTTCTCAATTTCAGGTGCCGGTGAATCTGGGAAAAGCACAATTGTTAAACAGATGAAGTGAGTATATTATTGATGTTTTCAGCCCACTGCGATATGGTTATTCTAGTAAAAGATATATTGATATTTATTGACTATTCATAAATATCAAGGTTGAACTAATTAGCAAGAGGTTAGTTATATAAGAATATCCTTTTAGTGTCACAAATAAAAAAAAATCAATACAATATTGACCCTCTTCAAACCACTTTAGTGTTTTTTTTTCGTTGAAAATGGCCAAAAAAATGTTCAATCGATACTCGGGTCAATAAATCACTGGCTATGTAAGATTTTTACTTACTAAAAAAAATACCATCTACAGGCCACGATGGTCCGGGTTGGAATCCGCTTTTGCATTACTTCAACCCGGTCATGCTTGCTCATCTATCGGTGCCTACTTACTTCAGAATTTACCACAGCTTGTGGGGCGGTGAGGCAACCCTCCTCAAACATGCGAACCGATTGCACGCAACGACTTTATGGTACGCATCATCGTACTCATACATACAGTACCGACAGTACGGTGTACGCACCTTTCCTATTCTGTTAAGGTAACTTCTGAAATAACCATGCCCGTTAGGAATTGGCACAGGTAAAAGTCTACTATTCCGTGGCCACGGCTGATCCACAGGTCCAGAAGACCTATCAGTCTCGCCGTCTAGTGGCCTTGGTTGCTTGCATTCCAACGTTCAGGGTTGGCTTGTTTGCGCACGTACGTGCGGTAGAGCCCCGGTTCTGTCTAGCTCAGAGTTTGTGAAGTACCTTTCTCTGTGCTCTCGTGCAAGCAGATCAATCGGATTACTCCCGCTACCAACAGCACGACATCTTCCGACACCGTACGGCAGCTGCTGGCAATACGCAGGGCGTCTCTACGCTGGACATTGGCAATCTGCGCTCTAAACTTCTTCCTTTGGAGTGCACTCGTCCAAATTTCCGACCCTTAATTGCAAGATGGTGTTAGTTGTCACTGTCAGCAGACTCCGTCTCGTTTCGCTGGGGCCACCGATGTTAACCATCAACCTACTCAGCGAACCGACGGTTCTCAGAGCCTTATCATATACCTTTAGGATGTGGTTCTAGTAGGTCAGCTTAGTGTCCAGCGTTACTCCCAGATACCTTACCGTCTTACTAGTCTGGACCTCTGCAAAGCCCAAATTCATCGGGATGACAGTCGGCTTGTCAGCATGACGACGATGCCAGCTGTAGGCCATGGTCGGTCACATGCCGTTCCACTCGTCTCATGACTTGATTAAGTCTGAATTGAGTGAAGTGATTATTGCTGCTACATCGTCAGCTTACCCACGAGAAACAGTCCATCATAAACGATATTCCAGAGGTCAGGTCCGAGGATAGAGCACTGTGCTGCCCCTGTGGTGACAAGCTTCCTCCGAATACCTTCGTCGATGTCGAACAACAGCCATCGGTCCATAAGACCAACAATTAGTCAGGAATGCGAAAACTATGCTCGAGGGCCCAAAGCACATTTGTCCACCTCGCCGAATTGAAGGCATTTTGGACATCTAGCGTCACCAGCAGAATAAGCGGTCGAGCGTTTTGGTATCCCTCCTCTGCTCTTTACCCCCTAATCACTGCTAAGATGGCATCAACAGTTTAATGCCCTTTATAATGTATGTTGATAAGTAAAGAGGAGCATTCTGTCCTTACCAACCACCGCTCGAAATTCAAAAAAGTGATCAATGGTTTTGGCGATGTGTTGAAAAACGCACCCACCGCTCTGGTCAAAGCTAAAAAATACCCGCTGTGAACGCTGCTTACTTTACAGTTTGTGCCTTAGGCTCTTTTATTCACCTTTCTCAGGTCTGAGTGTCGAGTAAAGTACTGTAATAATACTGATTGAATATCTTGGAGCTTCTATAAAGTCGACTGAGTTGGATCCAAGTTGCACCTCTGCTATAATGCATATTTCCACGGTTATTTGTGTAAGTCTGCTGCGAAGAAGGCGTTCCGTGATTTTGTTTTTCCTTGTGGAAGATAGTAAGTTTATGGCATCCAGTTTTTTGGGATATTGATATTTTTCCCAAACTTTGGTACCATGAATTTTCACACTTCTAGAGAAAAATTCTCCGATTACATCACGTTCTGGAGCTTTTCGCTTCTTGCCAACTTCTGTTAAGCTAGTTTGTTTTACTTGAAGTTTCTTAGACGATGTGAAGACAAACGTTTGCTCCATCAATTGAATAATTTCGACGTACTTTTCAAGTTCGAGCCCACTAATTTAAATTTTGCTGAAACTTGAGCTCGATTTTATACTCAAAATATCTTAAATTATCTCATACTTTACAGTATCCACTTAACAAAATTCACTTCAAATTCAAAACATTATCGCACTTAATACTTTAGACTTCTGTATGAAATTAATTCCTGCTTTCAATTTCAGCAGTGGCTACCAAACATGACAATTGCTGAAACAAATTCTTCGCTCATGTTTCACCGCAGCTATTATAAGTAGAAGATGCGATCAGTCCGCGAACATTCTAATTAGATCTTCTGATTTCGAACATTATAGGGTGTTTACATTGCATTCTGAGTATTCGATGAGCTATTCGATACCTAAAGCTGTGTTCCTATGTCTGCCGGATAGTTTTTATGAATGCTTTGAAATGGCTTCCTTTTAGGTAAACAAATTTGTCAACAATTAGAAGGCGAATATCAACATATAGGGTTGCTTGCGCCTGCTTGTTTTGCAGTTCCGAGCCCTCTGAGAACATTTTTGTTTGTTCAATGGGAAATTGTATTTTAAAGTGAATGAATCCTTTTGTGAATTTTCAGACAGTAGCCCGAACAATTCTGAGGCATGTATCTTTTTCCATCGGGCTTGAATTTTCCTGGAATGACAGAAGAGTTGTCATGCCTTAAGCCATTTCGCCCATGGATTGTGGGCATATTTATTTAATTTTTTTTTTTAGCCTGAGATACTTTGAATTTGGTTCCTCCTTTTAACGACATTTTTTATTTCTCTCGGAAGTTAGTAGAAATTATGTGCCTTTGTCGCGATTTCCGACATAAAGTCCTCTTTAATCTGAGTCATTTTGGCTGTCTGAGCTAATATTGCTCTGTTCATATTAGTGGCGCTTTCAAACGATTATTCTAAGTGTTCATTCGGCGTATCGTCTCGGACAAAATACCAATTGGCTTGGTTTCTCAGTTCGAAGAATCAACAGTTTAGATATCTTCTATCAAAAACTGGCTTGAAACGGAAAACGGCTTGAAAAGTTTGCGGCAAACCAATGTCGAGAGTATGGTTGTTGATTGTTCTGAAGTGTGTGGGTTAGATTGGGACTTATCAATACAATATTTAGAAGCTCTGTTCCAGCTCTCTCGTTTCATTTATTTGTATATTATCGGTGGTAGAAATTCAGGCCTCATGCTAGAAAAAAAGCCTTCCTGATTAAAAAGTTATTCGAAGTTCGAAGAAAAGACACTCGACTGGGAGGCTTATATGCTGAAATAGCCACGAACTGAAAATAATGCAGGTGTAGTTTTATGACAGCTTAGAATACGGGTGACTCTAGCACCGAACAGCAAATAAATCGGCTCACTAAAGCCATTAGCTGACGGATCGCAAAGTTCCGCAATAAAAAACCGGGAGAGTCTACAAATCATGGAAACTACCTCTTTTCACTAAAACCGCAGTGACTCCGCCTCTTCTCGTTAGTAGTGTGTAGATTATATAGTTAGAAGGCGATCGGTACGTTTGAAAAACGTTTCTTGGATGAGCTTGATGCTGGCCCTGTTGTCGTACGGGAACTACATCAACTCCCTATCTTTGTTAGTAAGGGAATTTGCATTCAAAGTGAGGGCTCATAAATAGTTCGGTGTAGACATTAATGTGTTTTTTTAGGGGAGGGTGTATACAACAATATCTATATTTTTCAAAAGTATCTATTTATGTCCTCCGAAATTAGTTAGGATATATATCTTTCCACACCGTCAGGAAACAAGTGCTAGAAATCCTACAAACGCTCTCCAAATTGTGAGCTGTGCATATGCATGGCTTTTTTCGTTTCCATCAGCGTAATTAGTATATAATAATTGAACTCTGTGTTGAAACTTAATGACCCAATAGGTTTGAAGCAATTTATTTCAATCGACACATAATGAATACAATATCCGCTAAAATTATATTTATAGCTCTTTACTCTTATTTCATATTGGAATACTATTTGCCTACCATTTTCATTTTACCTAAATATCGTTCAACATTTCTTCACCAATTAATATTATTCCATACTTAATAACATCCATTCTCGTTGCAGAATTATTCATGAAAGTGGATTCACATCAGAAGACTTTAAACAATATCGACCGGTCGTGTACAGTAACACAATACAATCTTTAGTTGCAATTCTTAGAGCTATGCCAAACCTCAGTATTCAGTATAGCAATAACGAGAGGGAGGTATGTAGCTAATATTGAATAAATCTTACCCATAATTTAAACCTTATTCATTTTTAGAGTGATGCGAAAATGGTATTCGATGTATGTCAGAGAATGCATGACACAGAACCTTTTTCAGAGGAATTATTAGCGGCTATGAAAAGACTGTGGCAAGACTCTGGAGTGCAAGAGTGTTTTTCGCGCAGCAACGAATATCAACTTAATGATTCAGCTAAATAGTAAGTATTTATTCGTTTTCGTATTTTACAATATTTACAAGAGTACAATATATACTTAAAAACAATTTTTGGTACAAAAAGTTTCTAGATGAAAATTTATGCAAATGTGTTTCGGTGAAGTGACTGCTAAGTGCTTCGATTTTAAAATCTATAAACAATTAGTAGCTTTCAGGTAGATTTTAGTCACAAAATTATGTGCTAGGCTCGATAAAATATATTTTTACACATGTAGTGAATATGTCTCCCACAAATGGATTTCCGTTGGGATTTTAATCATTCCCTAGGCGTAAGCTTGAATTTGAGTGGGTTGGCGGGAATATATGTTGGGTTGACCTTGTATTGTAGCTCTCCGTAATTGTATTCCACGTAGTATTTACGGAATATCTTAAATGAAATTATGTTTGGTAGTGAATAATCTGTTCAAATTTCATTTGCAGTGGATGAAAAACAGTTGGTATGCATTACATAATTGACCATAGTCTTGAACATTTCATTCATTTTGAAACTTACCGTAGTATTGAACCTTTTATCCTTTTTTAAATTTACTTCAGTATTGAACCGTTCATTCATTTTTTACAATTACGAACTGAATAAATAAGTCATTACACTGAAACGTACCTTTGCCAAAAGCGTATGCAACTCGATCTCTGCGAATCGTCGACCAACACACATCCTCCGACCGTAACCAAAAGGCAAACTCACAAACGGATGGATTTTCTGGCTTGCATGTGGGCATTCTTGCAAATTCACTGCATCGATCCAAAAACATTTTTATTTACATTTGCAATCATTGCCAATGGTTTCACTTACATATTTCATGTTTTTTCATCCATCGTTCAGGAATAAATTTTTCAGGCTCGGGAAAGTATTCACTCATATTGGACACTACCAAATGCGGAAAGAGGACATGAGTCTGTAAACAAAAAACCATCGATGTGGTTATTTTTAAGCTTCCATGAACGATAAATTTTACATACTCCTTTCGGTATGTGATAGCCGCTAATGATTGCATCCGATTGTAAGCTTCGGCCATTCGCAATGGTAACGGGTGTGAGTCTGCAACAATAAATTATGACAAATTTGTTATGCAAACATGATTAAAAACACGAGCAACCGCATCATATATTACGGATATTCATTGCACTATTATGATTGGAATGCCACGTATTTTTAAAATGCTCAGTGAAATGTTCCATATGCTGTCATAATAACAATTCTTCGTAAAAACATCATATTGGCTCTCTTGTAAACATTCGCATTGCTCGAATAGGTCAAATTTGTGTACACTGTGATGTTAGAAATCTGAAATATATATTACCTCAAAGTTTCCTTAATGCAGGCTCGTAAATATGGAATACTTCCCAGAACATTTTGATTCACTGGATCATTTACATTAGGCAAGGCTTTTCGCAGCTCTTCAAACAAACGATTTTGTTTTTCGGGGCTTCTGCTCAGTTGGTATATGGTCGAGGAAGCGGCAACAGACGTCTTCAAATTAGAATCAGATAAAGTAAATATTATGAATGCGAATTTTAATGGCTAACTCGATACATACCGTATCGACTCCTACTAAAAATAAATCGATGGCTAGTACAGCAGCAATACGTCGATTCTTTGTTTTCTTCACTATTCTCTCTACAATGGAAATATCAGCTTCATTCTTGATAGCAGTTTTTTCCGCTTCCTCCATTGCTGTGTTTATATGTTTCATAGATAATCTGAAGAAATTTCGATAAAAGACGAGCCCGCAAAAAATATTTTGTTTGTAAATAATTACTCGATTAAGCTGTCTAGAGCAGAGATATATTTCCTATAGGCTTTTGTTGGATAGACTCGCCAGATTGGCATTCGCAGTTCAACCTCGGCAACTGTCCAGAAAAAAGTGTTAATAGCATTTATGATCCTTTCCGATTCTTCGTTTCGGCTTTTCGATAAACATCCTAAACGTGTGTCAAGTGCAACACGTCCGACGGCTGAAAATATAATTTTGTCAAAAGCGGAAAAAAATAAGTCTGATGTTTCTTATATCGATGATAAAGATAAAAATCGAACTTCCTATGAAATTTTTAGAATTTAACGTTTTTCTAACAGATTAAAAATAACGAATGTATTGTTAGTAATAACACTAATACACTAATAGAGCAGAGCGCATTATTTGATGATATTCAAAGTGTTTTTCGGCTTTCAATTCAAATTTCCGTTTGCTATTTCGCATTTATATTTAAACCGGACAGTTGAACAGTAGTTTAAACAGTTTTATATTTAAACCGATTTGAGTAATAAATTATACCAGGGCAATAATTAATTAATATCAAATCTTCTGAAGTACCATCACTGTCTTTAGATAATTTTTAGCATGCTACTGACTTTACGGATTTTACCGTTTATGCGTAATTGATATCTAAGAATAAATGGATTCGCGACAAGACGAATATATTTTTCCATCAATCTTTTGAAGCGGTGTTGCGCGTATTGAACATAGCTATCTTCTTGAAATGCATATTTTATCGAATCCATACAAATTGTGCGAGGTATGGGCTATATTCTTCACCAATTTGTATAACCCTCCGCTTATTCTGCACTAGTATACTATGATATGATAATCATTTACTGCGTGCAACCATAATCTTATAATTATTTTGGCATTGTTTTAAATAATAATTGGCCTTTCCATTGAATTCTTAGAAATTTTTAGACTAAATTAACTAAAATCATTATAATCAGCCTGAAGGTGGAACTCCTACTTAATGCCGCAACAACGACTGGCAGGTCTAGGGTTGAAGTTGGTAGAGAGCTTTATTTACGATTTAAATCAATGGGTTCGAGTGTGGAGTGGCTAGTTCCACGACTCACTTTACCTCTGATTTAACCTAGACACCTATTCAGATTTAGGCTAGCTCAAAACTCGATAGGCGATTCCCCGTCCCAAACTAAATTCGAGTCAGGGACACCACACACTAGAAGCTAATGCTCCATCCACTAAACGAGCTTCAGTTAAATTAGTGCAATACCCTAAATTATCCCTCATTTGCATCAAAATGAGTTCAAAGAAAGAATTTTGCATAACGTACGACTTTTGAGTAATACTGCTTTTGACTTATACCGATCGAATACTTCACTGTATTAATTGATTCAATTTATTCATTTATTTATTTTCAAACCTTAAACTTAACTAAAAATTAAAATTATCATACATGTAACCAGACGTTTTTCGGGTTGTCAATTTGAGATGAAAGCTCCAAGGAAAGGAAAACAGAGGGATGTTTTTAGCTTTGAATAAATTATTTTTGAAACAAAATTTAGAAATAGAATGAGAATAGTAATTAGAAAAATTGTTAAATATTTCGCAGCATCTATTTATCGACTCCATAAACGGTGTGATGCTGATTTTAGTCCGTTTTACAGGATTATTAAAGGTCATTTTATTGGCAATAGATGCAACGTTGTTCAATGATATCAAAAACGGAGCATGAGCGCAATACTGCGCTATTTAGAAAAAGTTCTTCCAAATTTTAGACTCTGGGTCTGAAACTATAAAATGGTAAACTTTCAAAATTGTGTGCATTGTATACATAACTCAAGGCGAGACGAGGAAACTGCTTTTGCGTATTCGACTAAAGGATGAAGTAGCGATATGCTCAGATTCTTTCTAAACTATAAGCTGTTGAATTCTTTTGGACGTCTCTTAATGAATCCTAGCTACTTGCTGGCTCTTGCAAGAACTCTGTCGTAGTGAAGATTGCAACGCAGCATTTTATTCCAGAACGAAACTGAGATCTGCTGCACTATCAACATTTTTCAGCAGTTAATTATTCAGGTGGTAATCAAGTAGAGATCATACGGTAAAATTTGTCGTTGGCAAAGCTTAGGATTAGTTTATTTCAATCACACCATTGTTCAGGCAATAAATGTATTAATTGAACATAAATTGAATTGATAGTGCGGTAAATTTGCAGATCGTCTGCGTCAAAAAGGTGCAGAATATCAGATAACACATATTAGAGATCCGAAATGAAAATATTACCATTGACGTACCTCAAAAGAGACGGTAATTTTTATTGGAGAGAAAACTTCAGAATTTTAAATTTTGTGTTGGATTTCCGAGGGGTCGATTTTTTTGGCTGCTAAATTTGTGCCACTTATATTTCCACATTTCAAAGCACATTCAAAATTATCATTAAGTTGGGGTAGTTGATTTGCTTCTTCTGAAGCCATGTTAACCAATAGCAAATTTCATTTTAACGATGAAGCTTGGGAGGAAGTAGATCTGTCCCAGGGCTTTTAATTCATGTCGTTTTCTTATAACTTTTAATATAATAACAAGTAACTTTTTTAAAATAATTTTCATCAGCGATAGACAGGTGAGTAGCTTGCGAAAGTGGTGCGTTAGCTGAGTCGTTAATCGGACAAAAAAATTTCGTGAAAATAAACGGCGGACTTTTGGTTAGTCAGAAAAAACTAAGATTTTTTTTGTATCATTTCTAGCATTGATATTTTGTTTCCTCATGTTATATAGCTTACTTCTCTGATTTCGTAAGCACCTCAGAGTCCTATCCAGCCATGACTCAAATAGTTTGCCCCCATTCTCTATCTTCGTATCGTTCCTTTTAACTGTATTGAAAACCGAGTGCTAGAATAAAGAAACTGCATCGTTCAATTTTAACACTAAAAAAATATTCCTGTCGATATTACTCAAATGATGGTTCAAAGTAAAGTAATCTCACGAGTCTAAGGGCTAAAGTTTGTTGAGAGCTTCATCACAAATTTAGAATTATGTGATTAATTCCGGTACATATTCAGAGCTATGTTAACAAAGCTTGGTTTGCGTCCTTCATCCGAACCTGGATTCGAACCAGGGACACAAGAAGCCATTGCTCTATCCACTAAGCTACACAAGCTTCGTCAAATGATGGTTAATGTTCTCCTAATTGGCATTTCAAAAATCATGTCAAACAGAAATGCTATATACTTGCGAATCTTTCTGTTTACATGTAGATAGCTGGACTGTAAACTCAAACAAAGCGATTTGCTGCAACTAATTGTTGTAAAATGAATTTACAACATTTAGCTCGGACGAGTCTAGGATATTAACTGGGAAGAGATTATTGTTATTTTCATCTGCCGTACACTTTAAATTTGGGCGGTTGAAATCTTCCAGTACTATAATCTTATCATTATCTTTAAGAATGATATCAGAGAAAAATTGTTGTTTTTTTTCAATTGTGGTAAAATAGGTTGAGGCCAAATGGTAATGATTTTCTAATAGAATCGATGCCTGCTAAATCCTCCCTTGCTGGTGAGAAATTTTTTTTGAGGAAACGTGTGAAACGTAAATTTTCATGAAGGTTTTCACTTGGTCTGCAGATATGTCAAGCTGTTGTTGCTGCCGATTAAAAATGAGATTATCATCCAAGTTACTCTAGCTGGTTTATAATTTTCAGATGGGTTTTGCCGAGAAAGTATAGGGTGGTGATAAAACTAATTAATCGGCTCAATTTTTTTTATTTTACAGATTGGTCTTTCAATTTAACAAAAATCGCCACTTAGGATAACAAGAATTTGTATTGTAGGACACTATCACTCACTGGACTCTGTCATTTTCGTCCAAAGAGAATTGAGTCGCACTTTTGGCGACACTCCTCAGAGCAGATGGAGTATAATTATGCTCGTAAATTTAGCGAGCGTGGGACAATCACAAGAACACCTTATCATCAAGATCGCTCAGTTCGGATGAAGAGAGCTATGGCAACTGAAGCAGGCAACTGCATGCAAGCCAATCTGAGAGTCTTGATATGGATCTTATCTGCTCAAATGGGTATCAGGAGACAGTCACTGCAGACAGTTCTACATAAAGATTTACACTTATTTCCTTATAAAACTCAACTACTCAATAAACAAGCCAGTAGATTTGCCGATTTGCCTTGAATTTTGACAGAAGATCATGCAAATGCTGAAAGAAGAAAACATTTTGAACTGGATTTTTATGTCTGACGAGGCCCATTTTTATCTAAACGGCAATGTTAACTAACAAAGTTGACGAATATGGAGCAACTCTAACTCATAGATACTCTATGAGACGGAATTGCATCCACTTCGAGTCAGATTGTGGTGTGCAGTTTCATCTAGCTGCATGGTTGGGGCTTACTTTTTCGAAGAAAATGCTCTCACAGCTATGATCAACGGAAACCTTTAATAAAAGATGTAGAGAGGGTTTTTTTTCCACAACTACGCCTAGCGAGAATCCGTTTCAACTCTGCATGTTTTCAACAAGATGGAGCAACTTATCAGCGATAGACAGTTGAGGCGTTTGGGAAGGTGGTGCATTGATCCCCAAAGTCTCGTGGCCTTACTACGCCTGTTTTTTTCTTGCGAGTTTATTGCAAACAACAGGCTACAAAACAAAACCAAGAAATTTAAATTAAAGCAATCTCTTTTGAAAGATAACTGAGACAATTCCCGATACAACCCTCCAAACAGAAATGAACAGCTTTTTGATAAGATGTCACACATGCGTCACCGAGCGAGGGAGCCATTTAAGTTCAATTATTTTTCAAACCCAATAAAAAACTGGATAAAAATGTATTATTTTTCAAATGAAAAAAGAAAAAATAAATTCTGTGCAATATTCATCAGCCACTCTGTAGTTCAGCACAAGATGTTATGATGGCTTCACATTTAGGAGCACTAACGGGACAAAAACCGATGCAAAATTGTGATAGATTACTTTAAAGGTTATCTGAATTAGCTAAGATGCTTGTGGACGGTATGTGATCCTCACCAAGAATGAAATTTGTATTTGACTGGGACTGTAATGGAATGCATTAAGAAGTGTTGCTTCATTAATAGTAGTTATGGCGCAATCGGAACATATCGAAGTATACAGCTTTGGATATGGAGGTTGGGATTGTTTGGATTCTGTACTGGCAGCTCAAAAAACCGCTTACGCTAGATTTTAACAGCTAAATTTTGACAGAATTTCAATTTGATGGTAAAGGAGACCCCATTCCTAAAATCATCAGAGTTTCGAAGCAGATTTTAGAGGGCATTAGTGCATTGGTCAAAATACAAATACTTAATATTTACGGCTAGAAAAACCAAATTCGTTTCAATGCTCGTTGGTGCTTATAAGAATTTTATGCATTGCTATACAATGCTTCAGTGCCTAAGCGCATACCCAATCAAATACAATTCATTTCCTTGAAAGAAGTGTGTTTATATAATATTGCCTGTCTATTTTGAATAAAATACTTGGCTTTGAGAATGTTAATCACTAATCATTATAATACAATGGCTAGGAGATTAAAGAATTTGTATTAGGATCTGATAAATTAATAGTATATTTCGGAAAAGTCGATAAGTAAAGGAACAGAAAACTATCTTTATAATTTTAAGAGTAATACATGGCAGTCATACTCACATTCAAGTGCCCATTTGTATAGTTCGTGTAAAAAATTGCCAGGCAGCTCTAAGTTTGCATCCCGCATTTCATCTATTCTAAAAAATATGAACAGTTTCAATAAATGTACATAAAAAACACATGCGATTCACTAAAAACCTCATCATAAAATCATCAGCAATGCCATTTAGTGGTGCAATATATTTCTTTGCGAGAGCCGGCTGCAAAAGAATATGTTGAACTTCTGAACGAAACTTATCCCATTTTTCTCCATGCCTGTATATAAAATGTATGAAAATGATTCCATTTGATTTTTTTTATGGTAAAGTAAGATATGTAAATACATATAAATATATAATGTTTCTTACACTCCAATGAGGCCGGCATTGTCCCCGAAGAAGTCCGAACGCAAATTTGATTTGTAGTGTCGTAGTGAAGTGGTCGATGGTCTAATGGAAGAAAATCAATAAATAATTGACAATAAAATTAATCGCATTCCATGTATAAAATTTAATAGCTGTGTTTGATGAGCTGCTCTGGATTGAGATATCTCATCAAAATGTGTTTCATGAGCAGTTCGGTTGCTCTAACTTGCCCGAAGCTGCTCTGATTTGTGTTTCATGAGCGTGTTCTAAGTTGAACTAGAGCAATTTAAAGTACGATTTACTGCGCTACCTTTTCTGGTAGAGCGACCTTGGGCAAGTAACCATCTGTTTGTCAATTGTATCAAAACCGATTGTCAACAATAAAATGCGACTGAAGTAGAGTATTTTAATAGTGAACTGACAGGTTGAACTTCTGACAAGCAGTCAACTTTAAAAAAAGTTTTCCATAAGATTATTGAATTTTAATATTCATTCTTTCAATTGGTCTAACTTGCTCTACTTTTTTTGACAGCTGTTCTACTCTAACTTGCCTTGATATGCTCTGCTATTTTTTCCGGTTCATTAAACACAGCTAGTATCTACTCTTGTATTCATTAATAATTTTATGTCAGTCTCTACTATAAATTTTCAATGATAAATCAAAAAAATAAGTTTTTAAAATGAAACACAAGTAAAGCTGATCAAGATTTATTTATGTGCTTGAATTTATATTTATGTATGCATAATAATAATAATTTTTCTGAATAGACATGACCATGAAAAACTGCATGAAAAATTGTGCAGCCGGTATCTCGTGTGTCCGAGCTACTTGCCGTGTTACTTCAACGGTCGGTCAATGAAACCAGTTTACTGTGGCGATAACGTAAGATATCGTAACTTTCATTCATCCACATCAATAAAGTCTCACGGTTAAGGCCAAGTCAAAAAGTGCATTCCGATTGAGTATATGGTAATGAACCGGCCTGATTATGCAAAAAGATCTGCTCATATTTATTATGCACATGCCACGCATTAAAACCGTTAAACGCACTCATATATATTTATATTGAATAATTTTAAGCACGTTTTGCATTGTAACGAGGCGGCGCAATGATTTAAACATATTCAAATAAAATTTAAAACATAATTTGAATACAAATTAACCCACATGATGAATGATTTCTTGTCTAGCTAGCTCTTAGTGTCACATTTATAATGCAATATCCGAAATTATTATGTTTCATTAACGCACCTTTTTTAGACGATGGTTGTTTCAAATTAATTACATCCATAAAGAGTTAATTGATTTAAATTAGGCTTCCAATTATGAAAACTTGCTGCTCACTGGTGTAATAATATAGATTCACGAAAATACTATTGCGCCTAGTGAAGTGTATTTAGATTCGTAGTTGACTCGGGCAGATTGAAGAGGTCTCAGTACTTGTTGTTTATAGATTGTCGTCTGACATGAAACATTTTGAGATGTATGTTTGAGTGCACTTGTGGTCACTTGTGCAACTCAAGTGTCATTTTGGTTCGCTACGATCATGCACACATATTTTGTAGTACGAAAAGATTGCAAATGTGTAACCGCAGAGATTATCCTTCTAATTAAAGTTTCTGCCGCTAAGCTGTGTGCATAATGCAAGTTTATTGCAATTCATTAAAATGGTTAAAGTTTTGCTTATTATGTCTTAATATAAAAATAAAAAAATGGTTGAGCTTATGCTACGGATAGTATTACATTTTGCGATACATTTTCAATGCTCATAGTAAATAAAATAAATAAAAAATAAATAAATAAAAAATAAATAAATAAAAAATAAATAAAAAAAATAAAATGAAAAAAAAATGAATATTTCATAAAACTCTCAGTCTCGAAACAAAACAAGCAATAAAGTTTGATTGACCTATATCGAGCCCCATTTATCCGTCATTGGTGTCTCTTTCCCATAATCCTGCTCACATGAAATTACCAAACAGGATATTACTTACTCTCGTGAATCAACAGTCCGGCCCACCACAGCTTATTTTATCTAATTTCAAGTCGTACTTCAGTGACCTCAAGGTTTCGATCTCATATGTTTTGAAATTAGTAATTGACGGATCCCGGATCACTGTTTTCCAAATTCAGATTGAAAAGAATATGAAACTTTTTTTTGTAGGTAGTTTTTTTTTTGCTCTGTAATTTTAACCTGGTTATGCAATCATTGGCAAGTTTGGATTCAATTAAAACTAGAGTAGCTTCAGGTCGTATTTCAGAAGCTCCTTCATCGATTGCATCCGAAAAATATTATTCAGTGATTTGCATGGATTTTTATTGATTTGAACCAATTACATGTAAGGTAATTTTTAATTGTACAATAAAGTATTTTACAATGCCAGATATCTTATCTGGATTTGTAAAATACTTTATAGGCCGTGCTCAGAAACGTGATTTATGTATAATTGTTGCAACCTATTTGGTCTTCCAATTAACGTATGGATCAGATTAGTCCAAGATGCAAATAGTCAAGTATGATGCAACTAGTTGCCTCTATATTTAATTAATTCGGCAAGTATGCCAGCCTGGTATTGGAGCCTGTTAATGTCACATTAACGCCGCTTTGATTGTGGCAGATCTAGTCCGTTATAAATCACCGGAATTCTTTGAACATAGTTTTGTTATTCATTCATTGAATATACAGGTGTTGCGTTCTTTAGAAATTATGTAGCTCAGTAGGTAGCTTGCAGTTATCGTGAAGTAAAGTAATCCCACGATTCTACTTGTCGGGTATAGGGGTTAAAGCTGATAGAGAACTTCATTCACATGAAACCAAATGTTTGAATTGTTTCTACGGTTTAGACCGAAGGTTCGTCGCGGTGTCAATCGTTGATTTGTAGTCGTTTCGTGTTTCATCATCCACATTGTCACGGCAACTGGTATTCGATCTTGGATTTCTTCAACAAGCTTTTCCACCGATTCAACTCGCGTGCCGAAACCATACAGCTAGATACTGATCATCGACATCCCTCCAGTGCAAGCAAAGTCTCCTGCGCTTCCGACTGCCATAAAATCGGCCACAGAAAGTTTCCGAGCCGAGTCCAGAGTCTACCGAGCTTTATCTTTGTAATTAGATCTGTTTCTAGGTAGATTACACACAACTCATGGTTGGAGCGTCTCCGAAATCGCCCTACACAATGATTCTCCTTAAGATTTTCCTTCCGAACGCGACTAAGAGGTCCGAGTGCATTTTGCTAAACACCAAAGTCTCGAATCGATACATAAGTGCTGGCAAGACTATGGTCTTCTACATTACGACTCTATTTGTTTTACCTCTGCTCCTGCACTGAAGCTTAATAGGAGGGTCCACCATTAGGACGGGGACCATGATATTGCACGCTCGACAGCATATTGACTTTTTGTCAATACTACCATTTTTAGTCTGACCCGTGATGTTCAAATTCATTAATGGTAAAATGTGCCCCTATCCTAATGCATTTTTAATTCTCGGGTCCAGGCGGAAAATGCGTTTTCGTCACATTACTCCTAAGCAAGCGCCAGGTTCGGAAACGATTTCTGGCCATTGCAGATAACGAATCCATATTAGGTACCCTATAAACCACAGCCCCGGCGATGCTCCCACTATCGGGCCCACGTCAATGACAGGTGCACTCTCAATCTGTGTGAGAATGCGGGCTACACCTGCTACCATCTTTCGAATGAAGCTTATTATCTCAAATGAAAACATGAAGGCCTACAATTCATATGGATGTGCTCAGTAATATTTGATCGCGGTAATGTTTCGGGACTGGACCCAGGCCAGGAAAGCCCGCCATTCCACTACGGCATCACTTCAAGCATTTCATCTATTCCCTTCGTTATTTTCATTAGCATCTGCGCCTTCAATCCTTCTTCCTTCGTCCATCACGGCCATCAGACCCATCAAGTGCGTAAGTGGGAACACGACTCACACACCAAACCCAAACTCCGTCTCCAATTGTTACTACTTTAAGCCTACTACTTTCAAATTCAACTTGATCCTACTTGTTTCAACAAATTTCATTCAATCTTCAACTAATCCATTCGTCTTCAAAACATTCATAATCAAACAGTACGTTTTTCACTCTATTGATGGGCTATCTGCAATATCATTGGTCAAACCTTGCCCCTAATTGACTGAGCTTCCTTTCAACTTCAAACCTTAAGTTTTTTCAACTATTCAATCCAACAAGAATGATCGCTGTCAGCACCTCCTCATAAAACTTCAAAGTCATAAATTTTCTATTTGTACCACCATCTTCTACACGATTCTTCATCACAGAAGCTTCTCAAATATATCAGTTATTTTTGCCAAATCGATAACTTTGTTAATAGAATTCATATTGTAAGATCTGCCACAATTTCCTGTCAGGCCTTCTCCAACCCCCTTAAGCCATTTTCGCAAGTGAACGTGGCGCTCCATATACCAGCTGGGGATCGTGTGAGATCCCACCCCTTTTATATTCGTTGCGATTCTAGAACAAAAGCAGGAATACTCTCCATTCGTATCTGGCAGGGAGGAGGGTGTACCAGAAGAACATACTGTAAATGTTGACCCATTTTTTCGATCTTCACGCAGTTGTGGTTGGTATTCTGTTTAACACATAATAAGTCAAACAATGTGTGCACAAGACCTTTCACTTTTCATTTGATAAGTTTTCAACTTGCCCCTTATTTTTGGTAGGAGTAAAAGGAGGTAAAATGCACTAACTTTCGATTTAATATCATATGAGTAAATCACCTAATTGATGTGTATAATGAAGTTTGTAGCCAATTTAAAAATAAATCATGTTTATTGCGCAGCACTTTAAGTTTTAAGCACTCTACTTGATGTTATATGTGATCCTTTAACCAACAAAATTTTGCCATATGTTTGAAAAGCCAGCTAGACGCGTTTGATCAAAAATACTACTAATATAAAAGCAAAAAAACATACCTGTGTGGCATAATTTCTTCTTTCTTGAAAACATTTCGAATTTCGTCTCCATCAAAAACAAACAGAAGATCTGGATGTCCAATCAGTCCTTCCATTTTAGCAATCTTCCCATACGTTTTGTATAAATTTTGCATTACTCTGTCCAGCTCATGTATTTTATATTGACCTGTCAGAAGAGTGAATATGATAAATCTGATGAAAATAAAAATCAACTGTACAACTACATTGCAAATTTCTACAAGAGCAACAAACCAATTACGTATACTGTAATCTACAGTAATCAAGTCAAAATACTACACTTCAAATGCAACGCACATCAAATACACAGTTTGATGCAGATACATGAAATCAAGAGAAAATGGTGTTGTAGCGAAGAATTATACTTGTTGGTACCAGTTTTTTTCTGTTTTTTGTTTCTTGTTTCTTGTTTTTCTACGAAAAAAAAAACGTTTATCCGCAAAGATTTCTCAAAAACAAAAGAAACAGTAATTAAGATATACGGTTGCTTACGCGTCTAAATCCATTTACTACAGACTGGTGTCTCTTTTCCGTAATGAAGAAGACCCAAATTTAATTACAGCAGCCACGAAACAAAAAGCTATCATTGGCATTTAGCATGTCACACTTTTCCCATCGAATATCTGCTGGATATTTTCAAATTCAGGTGCTCACTATGTGAGATCGTTTTTAACAATAGATAAACCCTTTAGATACGCATTCCGTGAATAATTTGCCATTAAATTGAGAAATATTGAACTTTGCAATTGTAAAACAATAAATATGCTAAGGTGCATCAGTAAATATTCTCAGTTTTAAAGCATGCTTCCTATTGGACCGTCTCGATATTGTTCACAACTGATTTTTCATATGTGTATCTATTACACACAGCTAACATGCATGTTAGATGTTAGTACACATTTTCGAATAAATATTTTGAAATAAAGTTAAACATTTAAATCGCATTTTCTCAGTTGTGCTAACCATGTGCTTACATGGCTAATAAACATATATAGTATCTACGGACCGGCATACGAAACGTTTCAACTAAGAACTGCTAATTGCATGAATGCATGCTACGATAATCAGATCCATGTTATCTGTGTATTAGCTCCCGCATTCACTGTCTCCTGTACCGTCCACTACGGCAATGCGTTATTTCAACAAAAAAAAATTTCTCTTTTTGTGATTATTCAACAGAATGCAACAATACGCAATCGTAAATAGTATAAAAAGGAATATTTTAACAAAGCTAGTTAGCGTGTTAAATAATGCGAAAATTGATAATTTTCATGAATTAGCACCTATTCGACATAATAAAAAGATGAAATTCAGTTCGACTACGACTTTCGTTTTTACTACGCATCTGTGTCTTTTTTGTCATACTGCCCTACTTATTATTACGTAAAGGCTGCGTGACAAAATGTTTAATGTGTTGAAAAAGGGTTCGAAACATTATCTTTCAGTGCTTGCACGTATGTAAATTCAGAGCACAAACGAATATTTAAAAAAAAATATTATTTCTGCTTTGCACAAAGCGACACGACTCTGAAGCCCTTTTCATACATTTATCGTTGTGGCTTTAACGAAATCTCCACTATTGTGTACGCTTTCAACTGTGATTTATGTTTGTTGTCATATTTGTGGGTTTTCTAATTATAGAGAGATTTATTTCCATGTGACAATTGGCCCATTTACGTGCTTGCATTTCTGTCATGTATCATTAGCAAACGTATGCGGATGAATTTCGGCATATTATTTGCAAACATAATTGAAGTTTCATCATTTAGATCTGCAAAGCTTGCGATGCCAAATTATTTATGTTCAAAAGATATGTATTCTCGTTAGCTTTTATAATCGTATGTCTTGGTAATATAATGAATCAATCATATTAGTCCATACTTTTTTTTTCGTATACTAATAAAAAACACTTGAAAAAGCTTTTTCTGGTTGAATTTTTACTAGCTTTAAAAAAAAATGTTTCTCGAAGAATGCCAAATACCGAAACTACATTATCCTTAAAACGATTGCTAAATAGCAGTTTTCAAATACTTTGAGATTAAAGATTAAGAAATTGAAAATAAAATCAAGCTAAAATTCTTGTTAATGAATTGTTTGATCATCAAAGTTGGCATGATAATTCGCAACTTAGTTTGCCTGGCAAATATGATTGCAGATTTTATGTACATAGTACTCTGAGCTATAAAATCTAGCTGCAAGGTCGATAATTTAATACGAAAAATTCAATTTTCGCTTCAGACCGAAATTTTGCATTCATTATGGTGTTTTCACTGTGATCATAGTCTCGACTCCAATGCACATAGTCTCAACTCCTGTACATATTGTCCCGATCCCTATGAATATAGCCTCGACGCTGAATGTTCATTATGTAATAAGCTCAGTAGCCTAGAGGGTAGAGCACTGGCTCTTAGTATCATAGGTTCCTGATTTAGATCCAGGTTTGTACGAGAATTTATCTAGTTCTAAGTAGTTACCTGAGTGAAATCAAGGGTGATCAGGGCCCTAATTATCTGCAATTTGTAAAAATATGATTATGACAATGTAATCTGTACCATCTCCAAGACCCAAAATGGGTTAGAGCGGGACAACTTTACTTTGCTTTACATCAATTGTGCTAAAGATGGCATTGAAAGCCTGAATACATGGTGTGAAGAGCTATAGGTCATGGCTTCGCTAGCTATAGTACATAGCTCCTATCCGAATGAATATAGCGCATACTCCCATAAATTTTTCACTGTGTACTAAGATGTGAGTTCTCGCGGCAGATTATCTTTGATGGATTTCGACTGAATACGGGTGTCTCTAAGTGGTAGTTTCAGTTCCAGAAAAAGAAAAAAGTTGCCCGGAGCCATATCAGGTAAATCCGAAGGTTGTTGGGTGGTATTTGTTGAGTTTTTGGTCAGAATTCGCTCAGGATGATAGCCTTGTGATATATGAGTTCTCTCTCCAAGAGTTATCTTTCCACAAACTAGGTATTTTTCAACGACTCCGCTCTCTCAATATCCGCATAACGCTCAGATAATATTGTTTATGACGTCTGACCATCTAGCGAGAATTCTGAGTGCACAACACCGCAGTAATCAAAGTAAACAGTCAACATTACCTTGACTTTTAATCTACTTTGACATGGTTTTTCCGGCTCAGCTGGGCGCCATTCCGAAGTTTGTTGACTGGTTTGTATGTCAAACACGTAAACACATGTCTCATTGCCAGTTATAAAGCGTTTTGTGAATGTGAAGTCGGAATTGACTCGCTTTAGCCTGTCTTCAACGGCTTTTAAGCGATTGAGATTTTCAGTGAAGTTCAGCGAATATCTCTCTCAAACTTTCACCATTTCCTTCACTTTAACTTCACTTGAAGACGTTGATGGCCAACCAGTGCGAGTCAAATCTTCCGCCACATCTCGACCGCTTTTGAATGCATTCCCACTCATATGCATGTGATTTTGATAAGGCTGATTCACCATAAGGGATTCGGCACACGAAATTCTATTTGCAATGCAGAATTTGAGACAAATTCTTTGTCATCCATTGCAAAAATTGCAAGACACACTTGAGATGAACTGACAAAACCCAGTACTGTAAACAAACTAAATGAAAGATGAGTCTCAAACTCCGTGTGAGTATGAACATCAGTTGTGCCAACTTAGCGACAAAAAATAATTTTGTCAATGCCTACATACAGGTGGGATTTTTAAATGATCAATTCCCGGTATTTTGGCAGAATGTATAATATGCAACCCTCGTATACATACTCATACTTCTGAACTCTCCTGATCATAGAGTGGTTTCAAACATTTCTTTTCTGTCTTCTTTTCTGTACTTCTTTAAAACCTCGAAGGTCACACCTATTTTTTCGATAAAGGAGGTCACTCTGGGCCAATTTGACCCTGCATCAACTTTTATTTTTCGCCATTTGGCTCCATACCAACCAATCAGTTCGACAATTTACCCAAATATCATTTTAACGTTTTTAAATCAAACTTTGCAAATAATAAGTTGAGCATAACTTGCAAAAAATTTTCAGATGTTCGTAAAAAAAATGTTTTTTTTTTTCATTTTAGCGCATTTTACAAAAAAAAATATTTTTTTTAAATTTTTAATATTTTTGCATGAAAATTTATAATTATCTTCTTGAATAGCAACGAAATTGGGGAAACAAATTTGAATAGAAAGCATTAAAAAAAGGTATTTATTTCGCAAGGCGATAGAAGGATTTTTTTCAAACAACAAAAATCGGTGATTTTTAATTATGCATTTAAATAGATGTATTAATTATGCATTTAAATGTTTAAATTATTATATTATATTTTATAAAAATTATATTTTTATGAATCTCCAGCACAGTCGTTGCACATATATAAGCGATGATCGTCGCACGTTGGGCGCATAAATGCGCTTGATCAAGCATGCCGAAGAAAAAACGCATAGTCCAACGGTTTGTTGCTCGGGCAGTTGTGTACGCATGACAAAGCTTATCACAAACGTCTGTGCCTCCTTTTGTTTTATTATAAAATAATACTATCTCTGTTATAAATGTGTATATATATTAGGTTTGCTGCAGATGAAATGGCCGATCTAGTAATAAATTTTTAAACAGCTGTAACTGTTTACTAAGACAATTTATTTAATCAAAATAGGTACCAATAGATGCAACACACTTTTCCCAACGAGATATGAGAACATTTATTCCAGTTTTGTAGAAGTCCGAGTTTCTGGTTCGAAGAAACTCCTCGAAGGCATTTTTGACAGCAGCTTCATTATTAAATCTTTTCCCTGTCAAAAAGTGATCTAAATGTTTAAAGAAATGGTAATCTGTTGGTGAAAGGTCTGGTTAATATGGAAGGTGAGGAAGAGTCTCATAGCACAGCTCGTTTAATTTTTGGACCGTTGTTCTCGATACATGAGGTCGTGCGTTATCATGAAGCAGTATCACTCCATCCCTGTTGACAAGCCTAGGTCCTTGGACTATCAATTTCTGATGCATTTCATCCAGTTGAGCACAGTATTTCTCAGCATTGATGGGTTCGCCAGGTTACAGGAACGAATAGTGGATAACTCCAGCTACAAACCACCAAAGAGTTTCCATTATTTTCTTTGAATGAAGGCTTGGTTTCGGCATGTGTCTTGGCGCTTCATCGGCATCTAGCCATTGGGCCGATCGGCGACGATTATTGTATAAAATCAACTTTTCGTCGCAGGTCACAATTCGGTGCAAGAACGGTTCCTTTTTGTTGCGGGAGAGAAGATAACTTGAAATCTCCATTCGACACGTCATGTTTTGCTCGGCAAGATCATGCGGAACCCATTTGTCAAGCTTTTTCACCTTTCCAAGTTGTTGCAAGTGGTGGCAAACTGTCGAATTGTGAACGCATAATTTCTCGGCAAGATCCCTTATGGTTTGACGGGAGTCAGACTCCACTAATGCATGCAGCTCGTCGTTATCAATCGATGGTCCTGGGTGTCCACGTGGCTCACTTCCAAGGTCCATATCTCCGGATTGAAATTTTTCGAACCACCGCCGAGTGGTTCGTTCGCTTACTGTATCAGGCCCAAATGCGCTGTTGATATTCCTCGTTGCTTTCGTTGCATTGTGCTCTAATTTAAATTCGTAAAGTAAAAGTAGCGTTTTGATTCACTTCCATGTTCACTTTCTCTGTTTGTTTTTACGATCACTATGAAGTGCAAAACATAAATGACTCCTTAAACCAAGGTAGCAGTATTTATATTTCCATATGCCATATCATTTGCGCCGCCTTGTGCCAACATAATACACTAAAATTGCAGCCAACTTTATTTCATTGCTAAATCGGCCATTTCATCTGCAGCAACCTAATAAAAGGTGGAACACGTGCTTACTAAATGTTTTTGTTCGCTCAGTAGTACTCCATTTTCTTTTATTTTTACTGCGTAATACAGTTTTCGGTCGACCTCGCTGTTGCTGCTCCAACAAATGTTGGTTCAAAGTTGGTTCTCTGTAATCCGAGCTTGACATATCAGTCTTTGATTGCACTGACAAATTGTCTTCTTCATCAGAAGCGTCGCCATCAAAGATCTCCGAATCATCATGCAGAAGTATATTTTGAACCCCTGAACGTAAATTATATGCCATTATTCCAGTTTATTATAAAAAAAACAATACAAATGAAACTTTATGTGGCCACACTTCACACTCTAACTTGAATAAAAAATTAATTTTAACGGAGATAATTACTAACTTTTATTTTAATCAAAATAAAGCAAAGGTCACAACAGGGTCAATATGACCCTGCACCAACTTTGAACGACGCTCAAAGACAACTGAACGTAGCTATACATGGCATGTATATAAAACGATTGTTAATACTTCAATCTACCGACAGATGACAACCTAAATTTAAATTTTACTAAACGATATTGATGAGCAAAGTTGAGGTATGGGCCTTTTAGACCCAGTGTGATCTTCGAGGGTTAAAGACTCTTTTGCATTCATGCAGTTTCATTAATCTCTCATCAATTTCATATATCAACCCAAGTACGACATAGAAGTTTTTGCATTATTCGATAGTGTTTTCATATTTATAGATTGCCATCTCGTTCTAGTTTGCAAATATCTGTAAAATATTGGCACAACGATGATGGTTGAGATAGCCCAAAGGAAAAATTCTTCGACTTTTTCTACAGAATTCTTGTACAGAATTTTGTCAGTGCCTTGAGAATGCCATAATCAGTGCATAATACCGTATTAGTTTCTTCGAAACTTTCGAAAGATAGCAAAACACTCGTAATCAGTGGTAACCATACCAATAATTGTATTGCCGGTTTCAATCGTCGGTTCATGAAAACATTGTCTATTTGGCTTGGAATTTGGAAAGTATCTACTAGAAGCTTCAAATAGGTATCACGCATGAATAACTAATAATTAGAAGCCACAGCTTGTCAATCTGTTCAATGCTCATTCAATTTCGTTAACTTGAGTTTTAGTAAATGGCATGAATTTCATTTCACTTTTGAAAAATATTTTCCTATCAAATCTGTGGTTAATTAGTACGTCAATTCTAATAACATGCTAATTGCACTCTTCATTGATGCTTTTTACGCATCAAAGATCAACTGTCGTTTTCACTTGCTCACAGTTGGCTAATACACGCTAGCAGAATATGATTGTCGTAACGACGGAAATGTTTAACGGACGTAACTCATTATCACTCCCGTACGGTTAAATGTTGCAGCCTCGAGGATTGTTGTCTTTCTTCCTCCGCATAAAATACTTAGAAATAGAAAGATTAGGTCGTCGTTGGTTGAAAAACTTAGTATATTCTTTGATTTATAATTCTTTCGAGTGTTAGAAAATCATGACCAATCTCATATGACGGCGGCAAACACTTTGGTTTTGTCTAATATTATTCGAACTATTGCAAAGAATTAGCCGAGTAAGATTTTCTTACTAAAAAAATTGAAACAACTATGAAACGTTTCAAATATATGCCTTTGTACAAATTGTGGCATCTCAATATCAAGGATACCATATGCCACAAATACTTTCCACAAATTTTATTTTATTTCAGCTACATGTTAGGAAAAAGATTTTTTCTTGTATCCTACGAAATAAAGTGTATCTTTATCAAAAATATTTTAGGAAAATGCAAAAAATTGATCTTCGATCCTAAGTAATTATAACAAATGCTTCAGCATATTAGCTTTCACCAGTCCGCCAGAAAAATAATTAAAATGCATTTATTAACTACCGGAAATGCACATTCGCAGCAGAGTCCGGCAAATCAAAATGGCTTTTTAAAGACAATTTGTTCGAATCAAAATTTCCATTGAGTAACTCGGTCAATTAAACGAGAATGCGCTAGTGACTGCAAATGCAATGCACCTTTGAGAAATTCATGCTAGCTGAACTCATCAAAGATATGAGCTCAAGTATCCATCTTATAAACTGATTGCAAACCAACTTACCTATCAATGGAGCGAATCTCCATGAATTGCCTATGAATGGCAAGCCTTTCGGTCCGGGAACTTCCGAATACGGTTTCGCTTTCGTACATTTACGATACGATTTAACTTCGCTGCAAGTAAAACAAAGTTGCATTACAAGTACAAATTTTTATTGTTAAAATAATATATGAAGGGACTTTGAAATTACGTTTGCGGGTCGCTGAAGTTCGTTGCGGCAGTAGTTATAATTTCGGTTGGCATCTGCACTGCGGCCGTAGAAAACGGGGCTCTCGCCAAAGCACCACTAAATCGTATACTAGTCATTTTTCTTGATTGAATGATCTTCGCTTTGTTTGCGAATCAATGCCAATATGTTGCTTAATCGATTTATATGTCAATATGCAAGACAAAGTGACGCCACGCGATCTGTCAATATTGTTTGTGAGTGTACACAAAAATTGACTAAGTATTCATTGGATTCGCGGTTACTCAGCAGTATGGTGAGAGATCTTAATCTGTAAACAAAAATAATCATAAAATTATGTTGGAAGACCTTGAAACACTATTCACATATTGCTATGATAATTGAAAAAATCAACAATATAAAAAAGATCCGTTAAGAATATCGTCAGCTAAACTAATGATTGTTAGAATCACCTAGTGGATAAATAAAAGATAATCTGAAAGGAACTTGACAGTGCTCAATGAAAACTTTAAGTGTGAGTATCTTGTTTAAATATTTGCTTAGTTTGTTGATTATTTGTGATGGAATACAATAATTTGTCCTTGACACTGATATTCCTACTTGATTTGCATGCGATGCTGCAAAATCAATTGCTTTATACATAGATAATAGCAAATATTAAAAGCACGCTATTCTCAAAGTGCCCGGACAAACAAATCGAGTGAGAAGCGAGGCGAACTATTGAAAAGGTTTGAGATTCATTATAGGAAAAAGAAGCTCTTTAAAGTCACAAAACTATTTCTATATTCTCTTGGATTGCTTTTGATGTCGGAACGTTTGATAAATAACCAAGTAACTTTTTCAACATTTGCTTGGACATTTGCTGATAATGCTGCCAGACTTCTGCAATACAAAAAAAAGTGAGCTGCACCGGGAAAAAAACTTGAAAATCTTCACATTTGAAGCGGTTTCAACTCTGCCGAAAATAAAGTTCTAGCGCTCACTTCAAGATAAAATCGTCAACTACTACTTGAAAACTGGCCACCACATGTGTTATCGAGTTGCCTCTAGTTTCATTAAAAAATGCAAATTCCAAAAAAATAATAATTAAATCGCCTTAATATTTAATACTGTTTAGTTGAAATCGAACTTCTAGGGCTGAAATTTTAACTCTAAACTTAACCCTTTTTTTATTTTTCAACGGAGAAATGTTGTTGCTTACATGCCAATTCTGTGCTAAGTATCTTTCTAAAAAATAAATCGCTCGCTGGTAAATTGTTGATGACACTACAATATTTAGGTAGAAAAGAATGTATGCACAAAACAATAATGTTACAGAAAACAATACTTTTTTCTCCATAAGTCTTGCCAACTCAATTTGAATTGTGTGAATAAATGTGTTATGAAAATAGTTCAGTATCCGTTTGAAGCAAAATTATACCAAATTTCATTCTAACTTATATTGCACAGTATGTATCAGATTTGATACAAAATATTAGGGACTTGGGTAAGTTTCGCTGTTTTTTCTATATCTTTGTTGTACTGCAAAATTACTTTGTAATGTCTCTCCTCCTATTTAGGACACGTTTACTTCAATGTTCGGTTCAAATGAATCAAATATATTCGATAACAATCTGCCGTTATGGTTTCGTTGTTTTTGTCGAAAAACGCCAAGAGCACTGCATTTAAACCTACGTTGAAAACCTTAACTTTACTGCTCTTGAGGTTTTATTTAACACACTTAATATTATTAAACACACTTGAGGATTCCCGCAAGGAAATCGAAAAGCCCCTCAAATTTGCGTTAACCGAGCGTCTGTCTATGTCAACACCGCAAGATTCGCTGACCGTCTGTGATGTCACTACGATATTACCTTCCGCTTCACCTAATTGTCCTGCAAATCCACTAACAGCTGAAATCTGCACTAGCAGCCTATTTATACATCAGCGGAGTCGGGGCCACATGTGAATCTTCATCAAATGAACTCACCGAGTACACAGGCACAAACTAAGCCTTAAGCTCAAGGTAAGCGAAAACGCAGCATCGTGTCGTTAATCTTCATGCACCTCACACACTGAAAAAACACATAGCGTCAGACGCCATAATTTATAGACTTCTGGCGCCATGTACATAGTCGATTTGGGGATTGTGATAACATATAGCGCCACACGCCATAATACATGGCGAAAAGTACATAGGAGCAGGCGCTATGCTTATAGCCCTCCACGCCATGTACTATAGTCCTCCACGCCATGTAACATAGTCCTCCACGGCATGCAGATGGCGTGGAGGGCTAGTACATAGCGTGGATGACTATAATACATGGCGTGGAGGCCTATAGTATATGGCATGGAGGGCTATAAGCATAGCGTGTGCTCCTATGTACTATGGCGTGTGGCGCTATATTTTATCACAAATCTACCGAAATCGACTATGTACATGGCGCCAGAAGTCTATAAATTATGGCGTCTGGCGCTATGTGTTTTTCCAGTGCAATAACATGCTTTTCGAGCCTAATGATTACGATTGATTTGCAATTAACTATTGAATTGAAGTTTTATTGGATTAAAATTCATTTGCAAAAATTATTTGACACCCAGGTCTCAGTTTTTTCGATTGATTATCGAAATTTTGTCAGCGTGAAGATCGCTTGCCAATTTAACACGAAGACTTGATCAATTTTCCTCCGGTTTCTTCGTTACTTTTTTGGCAAACTAATTTTATTTGGGATGTTTCTGTTAGCTAAACAATCTTATTGCAGTCAAATAATCTACTACAATAAAATCTCTCCTATACTCAAGAAGCTTGCTGACATTTATACACTCCTCACACAGTATGGCTCCGAGTTATAATTGGAGTGCCATGAGCCATATTACATGGCTCATGGCACTATGTAATATGGCGTGTGGGGCCATAATTTCTGCGCCATGTAATTATAGCGCTAGGAGCCATACTGCATGGCTCAGGGTACTATGTACATAGCGTGTGGGACCATAAATGCTGCACCATGTTACATAGGACCACGCGCTATGTAGATTCTGACATTATGGCGCGAGGAGCCATATTGCATAGCTCAGAGTACTATGTACATAGCGTATGGGACCATAATTAATGCGCTATGTTACATGGCTTTGGGCGCCATTTGGATTTTTTTCAGTGCATACAGGTGGATTCTGTTGGCAAGTCTGGTTCTGTTACCTTTCCTGGTAAGCAGGTATTTGCGCTGCGCGACGCACCACCAATATCTGTTGCCTTGCCTCCTCTCCAAATTTTCATAAGTCGCGTAACTTATGGATTGACTGTAGAGGATATCTTGAAATTACGTCTAAACTTGGCTTTTTACCTAGCATTTTATTCTGCGTAAAACTCACACCGGGCACTTACCGGAGTTCGAGTACTTTGAATATTCATTATATTATCTGTTTTACAGAAACATGGCTTACGGACAATATTCCGAACAGAGAATTCCTACCGTGTCACTCCGTTTTCCGGAGAACTCGTTCCTTTCCCTCTTATTGAGTGTATTGTTGTACGTCCCACAATCACCTCTCTGTTCTTTCTTTCTGACTTATATCTTTCTTTCACTTTATTCTTGTTCTCAAATGAACTACCTCGGCAATATCAACAACAATATCCTCGATTTAGTTCTTTCTATCATTCCTTTATATTCATTTTCTCTCTCCCTCTCTCTCCCGCTCCTTTTCCATGTATGCAATCTGATCCTCATCACCTTCCACTCCTAGTTGATGTTACATTAACTTGCAGGCAAGGAATAAATGTCCTGTTCAACATTATAACTTATATAAAGTGGACTTTCGAAAAATGTCTACTGAAATCAGTCTTATCAATTGGTATTCAGTGCATTGTCCAAGTTCTACTCTCTCTGTAAATCTTACTTTTCACTTTATTCCCATCAAACGTCTTTTCAAACCTAATTGTGTTCCATTGTTCACTTTGGAAGTCTCTGGTGTTCTAAAACCTAAGGAAAAAGTTCGTGAAATGCTGATGAAAAGGGGTTCACCCACTGATCTTCAGAGATTCCGTAGTTTGCATTCTGATGCTAAAAGAGTACTCAAGCAGGCAGCGCATGATTATTTCTTGAGCATCTATGCTTCAGTCTGTTTTAATCAACCAAAATCCTTTTGGTCCTACATCCGGACAATTCCTCAGATCCTGATTCTATGCATCTTGATGATTTTATTGCTTCCAATCGTCAGTCTATTTGCGATTTATTTGCTGCTTTTTTTTCCTCCGCCTTCCCACCTCCAAGGAGAAAGTATATCAGGAGAGTGATTAAACCTCTCCCAAAACGTAGATAAATACTTTCCTGTCACTTTGTCATCCCCATAAGCAACCAGCCTAGCCTGACCAGAAGAGTATTTACCGAAATTTTCCACTAAACGGGAGAGAGGACACCACCTTCAGGTGTGCCTTTATTGATTCCTCGTCGCTAGCGTGTATTCCCCAGCGAAGAGAATACTACTCTGTTCTTGCTCAAAACTCAAGACACTCTGTTCTTGCTCATTCTGTTACAGCTCAATAAAAGCTGTCGGGCACCCGGTCCTAAGAGCGCCCTTACAATTGCATCAGACCTGATGTTATTAAAAGCCTCTCACAATCTCTACGAAAGTAGCAAGCGAATACTCCTTAAGAGCGAGGGATTTTTCAATTTCCTCAGTGAGGGCATAAGGACCAGTTTCAGCAGACTTATCTTTGATGTCAGAATGATTTGAGTGTGAAGATTACCAAAGGATCAATTGACTTCTTGATATAGTATCCAACGACTCTTTCCAAAATCTTTAGTAAAACGGACCTCAAGGACGACAGGTCTTACGTGAGAAACTTTCCCTGCTTTTGAAAAAGACCTTACTAAGTGAAAATAAGAAAATAACTGTGTTTTCTATGTCACCGGTCTATGGACTAGCTGAGTATCCTTCGAGCTTGTAACTCAAACCCCTTCAAAATGTCAATTCCGCATCGGCAATGCCTCGAATTGTACAACTCGCCATTGTCTAGCAACCAAAGTCAGAATTCAACGTTTAGTAATCGTTGCGCTAACTTCTTTGCTGTATTTTCTAACTCTATCCCGAAAACATTCAACCATAATGCTTCATTATACATTTTGGTCCATAATATCATCCAGGCAACTCAAATTCTAAACGCCATTGTAGATGGACATGAGATGCAACTCATGACACCCGCCCCTATGTTTCACAATAATTCGAAGTTTTTTCGTTTACTTGATACTCTTTCGTTTCTCTTCATACTCAGGTTAGACCCTTTCTTTTGTGCCTACGTGTGTCGGACGACAGACCTCTGTAGACCGGCAGCCACTTTAACCTAACCTAACCTAACCAGGTTACCTTTAGGCGGAAACTGTTGAATTACTTCACGAGATTTTGTTTGTTGTGTATGTTGTGTATCCTTGCTGTAATGTAGATTTACGAAGTAGTTTTTTAATTTTGTTGACTTGAATGAATTTGTCTTCGCGAGTGTTTCAGGCATGCTAAACGTTCCGGAATTCATCTGCTTCAAAAATCCGATTCAGCTCGTTTATAAGTGCTTAGCTTCGAATTTTTTGTTTTGACATGTCTGATACGTCGAAAAATAATTTCCTCGTGTTTGGCTTAGGTTTGTTTCCTGAAGATGATCTTGTCTTGCATCATTCTATTATTTTTTGGGCATTAGTATTAGTTCTTCTAACAATTCTAGCAATGTTTCGAATGAATACTCCATTTATGTACATATATGTATAATAGCCCTGTTCTCTGACTTCGTGAATAAAATCTTAGTTCTTTGTTGGGAACAATTATGTCGAAAAGCAGAAAAGTAAAGGATCAGATTTTGGGTAAAAATTGGCAAAACAAGAAGAAGAGCAAAAAAATGGTGTCTTGGTTTATATCTCCGTTTTCCTCATTTTCACACAATCAACGTTAAATTAATCAGCTGTGGGAGTACTTGACAGCTGCATTCACTCTATCAGAAATCGGCAGCAAAAGAAGATCGGATAAATGCTTGCATGAAGAGAAGCGCGGATGCCAGCAAAAGTTATGGAACGCTTCTCAAGTAAGTTTGGGCGCACGTAGTCTTTCAAAGTTACCCAAAATTGACCGTATGTTAAAAAGAAAATAGACCGTATATTCCGCCTCCAGATCTTGTATATTATTTCTAACGAAATTTGTTGACACTACCTTTCATTTCGAAACACTGGTGAATATTTTTCCAAACACTATGAAGCAATAAAGCTGAACAAAGTGGGCATGACAGTTACAACAGTATTGTTAACTATTCAATGGTTCTTTAGTTTAAAATTAATTTATTGAGTATTTGATAATTTAATGAAAAATGAATTAATTTCGTTATACTTATTTTCAAAAGAAGTTTGCCGAAGATAACGTAGAATTTCCTTATACTGATTACCAAGTACGGGTTTCAAGAAATAAAAGTGTTAACTGTTCAAGTTAAATCTGAGCCACTGTAAGGCTGAATGAAAGCTCTATATGCGATTCTTACTCCATCTCCAGATTCGAACCAGGTTTGCTAACGTCTACGTACGGTCAATGTTTTACCAAGGGAGCAATTTCCGATTTCGCACGGCTATGCATTTAATGGCAAAGCACAGTCTTGGCGGGTAGACTTAGTTAATCTAGATAACTTCAATTGCATAACTCCCACATTTTCCTAAAACATTATATAATTTGAAATAGTGAATTCAGATCTGGGACATTCAATGAAAAGTCTATTCAACATTTTCACTTGAACAAATCAAGATTATGCGACACGCAACATAAAACCCGCCGCCCAATTTTATGGTTCGAAAACAAAAACTGTTTGTTTTTGTAGAAGCATATTCGATGGGTATAATTACAGAGAAAAACAGTGAACGTGAAAACCGACATGACAAAGCAAAGTATTGACTGCTGAGACCTGAAGGGAATTAGTTTATCTATACACCGGCAGACCATCTTACTAACATTTAATTGCTAGAATTATATCATTTAATTTTACGATCACCAATCGATCAACCAGTTTTCGTGTTGCTAACAACTTGTTTTATTGTAGTTTGAGATATGACGAACTGCAGATATTCATCTATAGTTGATGTTTTGTTTTTGCGTCCGACAGAAGGAGATTGAAGAAAGTAGTGTAGGTTTTGTTATGGAAGCAAGTGCGAAAAGAAATGTATGTAAATATGCAGCATCTGAGTAGGTTAGGACCACAAATGTCTACACATGCTAATGATCGACTGAACCTTCGATACAGTTCAGTTACTATTCATGCGAGCTATTTCTTATGGTAAAATCATTTGTATGATGTCATGTTTTTGTAACACATTTGAATATGATAATGATCAATGGAGTCAATTCCAGGTAGGAATTCAATTCACGTTACTGTTAACTATCCTAAAACTCCTATCGTCGATTTATCTTAAAATGTTATAGTATGTCTCTGCTGCAAAGACATAAATTATGATAGCATATGTATGTGTATGGAATTATTTGCAGGATGAAGATGACAAAAGAAATTTAAGAAAAATATAGGAGATTTTCAGCTACTTCAAATCTTATTTTTCATCTTAAATTCGATCTTTCCAACTGTGAGTAGTAAATCGTTCTTCAAACGGTGAAATAGAATTTTATTTTAGTGGTTTTTTCTGCATAATCAAAATTTGCATTCAAGTTTCTGAAGTAGACCTTGCGGGTATACAACTAAATTTAACTGGAAAACTTCAAAGTATCGAAAGAAATCTTTCAAACTAAAAGTGGTGCTTGAATACCTTTTTTCATATTCGGTCCGAAAGTCAATATGCCACTAGTTTGTTCTGATCATTCAAATCATTGAACCTTAAAAGCATTATTCCAGCGTTTTCAAGTACCCGAACATGTTTTTTCTCAACTCAATGCAACTTTTTGAGGGTTCAAGTTTTACAGTTTATTTCAACCCACAATTCAAAACGAAAAGATTTGTGGTATTGCAACGAAACCAATTAATTCTTATTTGAACGATAATCACTGTTACAATTAAAAACACTTAAGACAATTTGTCCTATTGAAACTCATTGTTGGTCTGGAGGTTGTTTTATTAATAAAAATGTTCACGGGTTTAAAAAGACTAGTTCCACGACTCATTTTGCCTCTGGTTTAACCTATTCAGAGCTAGAGTCACCCAAAGTACGTGATAAATGTCCATGCCTAGATTCGAACCAGGGACCACATACGCAAACACTACATAAGTTTATCACAAGGATACTATCTAAATTTCATAGGTAAATGGCGTTACAATTTAATAAATAGACTGAATTGCTTCAAAACAATCTTTGCATCAAAGTCATAAAGCGAAAAACGAGTCGTGAGGCCGTAAGGGATAAGAAATTTTGCACATTCGTTTTCAGCTTTTGATTGTTCAAAATATACAAAGCAGTTTTTATAAAAAAAAAAAAAATAAGCGAATTATTCTATTTAATTTATGCGAATTATTGAATTTAATTTTCGAATTTGATTTAATATTAATTAAGGTTGAATATTTCTTTGATACAATCGTACAAATTTGGTTCAATTTTCAAATTTTCGAATATTTTGATACCCATTCATTTTGATAAGATTTTGCCTCTCATTCACAGATTCAGAATTTGTAGGGCAAAAAGTAGTTGTTTTTTTCTTACTAATTTTTCAAGATGGCACCACTGGGTAAGGGTTGCCCATATTTCAAAATCACTTCTATCAGCCTTGCTTTTACTTAACATGAAGGTAAACAAACAAATAAAAAACACCTTAAAAACCAACACACAACCACAAAAACACAAAAAAAAACAATACGCAACTACGAAAACACAAAAAATCACAATCGGTAAAATTGTCTAAAGGCTATGAGGGGGCACGTAGTCGAGTTTCACCAAAGTGAGTCGTAAACCTAATCACTTCACACTTGATTGTAAATTTGTAATGAAGCTCTTTAATTCTGTGAATTTCATATTCATCTGATAATCCGATCGTGATTTCTCGTGAACAGGAAGTTTTGAGTGCTCAAAATAGAGATAATTTGGTGATAGGTTTATAAAAAGGAATTATAAAAATTTTAATTTGACAGGGTGGAAAAAAGATAAATTTTATCCATGGAATGGATTTTTTTTCGAACATTTTTCAGGAGGGTCGATTATTTCAAGGGTTTTTTCACGTGCCTATCGTAGCTATAGGGTTGCCCGCATGCCCATGCACGTCATGTACATATAGTTCTAGTCATGTACAGTTTTGATCAACATAAAAATGCTCCGAAAATTTCGCGGTGATCTAGGCTTTCTGTCAGAAGTTATGACAAATCGAATTTCTTGCCTACTTTTAGGCACTCAGCGCCCACATAGGGCTCAGAATTTCCAAATCTTTGTTGTAAAAGGTTTAGAGCAGGTGTTTAGTATTATAGCTTCCGTATTACAGCCCTCTATGCCATGTATGATAAACCTCAACGCCATGTATTACATCTCTGATAGAAAGCAAAAACGAAATTGTCCCCGTTTTATACAATTTCGGTATTTTGGCAATTGTTGATGCTGAAGCTTCAGTGGCCTAGTGGGTAGAGCGCTGGCTTCTTGTGTGTGGAGTCCCGGGCTAGAATCGAGGTTCGGACGAGGATCCGCGCACCAAGCTTCGAGTTCAAATAGCTCTAAATAGGTATCTAAATAAATCAGGAGTAAAGTGAGGGCTAAACTTGACTACTTATCCCCATAACTAGCCGTTCGACAATTTCACCGATTGTGTTTTTGTTTTCGAGGGTGTTTTTTGTTCGTTTGTTTGTTTATCTTCAGTATATTATCTTTTCGTGTACTTTTTATACGTTTTTGTTAGTTATTTTTCAAATTTTTGCCCCTCTTACCACAAGAAGACGAGCAGGAATCAAACATTGAAGAATGCCTAACAAAAATGTACAAAAAATACACGAAAAGACAGCACACTGAAGGTAAACAAACAAATAAAAAACACCTTAAAAACCAACGCACAACCACAAAAACACAAAAAAAAACCAACACACAACTACGAAAACATAAAAAATCACAATCGGTAAAATTGTCTAAAGGCTATGAGGGGGCACGTAGTCGAGTTTCATCAAAGTGAGTCGTAAAACTAATCCCTTCACACTCGTCATGCGATTGTAAATTTGTAATGAAGCTCTTTACCTGCTTCAACCCCTAGACCCGTACGAGGGTTGTCGTGAGATTACTTTAATTTCGGTGCTGAAAACTCATATTTTGATGTATTTTTTTTACTTTTTAAATTATTAAAGATAAGTACAGCTCAAACCTGAACTTAAATCCGTGATCGTGATACGTGCTTATTGGAAAGCTATTATTAATTTAGTCTACTTTAATCGCATATGCCGAAAATATGTTCATCTATTACACAGGAGTCGAGACTATTGAATTTGGCGCTTGCAACTATATTTTATAGCTCAGAGGACTATATACATCTCGTGTGCGATCATAAATGGTGCACTATGTTACATAGAACAATGCACTATGTGGATTTTTTTTACTGTTTACTAAAAATTCCCGTACATTATAGCACATAATCCCGACTCCTATTATTAATATAGGCTATAAAACATTACGAATTAAATAAGGTCAGGTAGCCTAGATGGTAGTTCATCTGCTCTTAGATTCTGATGTACTTATTTCCAAATTCGAAATGAACCATGCACATAGCGCTAGAAATGTTATGTGTAGCATTTCATTCGTGTTTCTCAGTGATGTGATTTTAGCTTTTAGGTTAAAGTTTATTGTATGGTGAAAATGGTTTCCCAAGAAATAATGGGAAAGCTATTTTTATTAAAAAGCAAGTACCCAGAAGTATAATTTATAATATAAAATTTATAATTTCAAAACAGTCCATTGCGCAAGCTTCTGAGGAAATTCTTGAAAGAAGACACAACTTTTATAACGCTTAAGTCTTTGTTTCAATTACATGTTTTACGCTTTATTTAAATATCATGGCTAACCAGTAGCATAATGAACCCCTTATCCAACAAAACGCTAAAAAACACAAGCATACCACATTCAACTGTTTTCATTTTATAATCCTCTGAATGCTATAAAGGGTTGACAATTTCATTTTTCCCCACGATTATTCCCAAAAAAATTATCGGGTCAGATGAATCATTTTCACTGGGAAGCATTTTTATTCAAGGAACTAATGTAAAGATTTTACCTGTTTTATTTTGCTACCATAAAAATTGGGTGTTCGAATGAATATATAATTACATACTTTCCGTTTATATTCAATTAATGTTTTCGAAGATCAATTGATAGAGACTAACATGATTTTTTCAAAATTCCATGTGTTTTCTTTGTACCTTCTACGTCATATAATATGACTTTATAGTAATGATTTGTTTACAAAATAAAGGAAATTTCGGAACTTCTAACTCATTTAAGCGTAAACAAACATCAGACATATCAGACACCTCTTAATATATTTCCCACTAGCAAAAGTAAAGATCAGACTTTAATATCCTAACGTCTCGAATCATAGTTTATTCTACGCAAAAATATTAGTTAGCATATGTTTACTCATACTCAAGGAGGAATCAAACTTGGAAATATTTATTTTCAATTTAACTGCGGGTCTTCGTTTGACTTAAAAGGAATGTTGAGGTCAAAAAATTAGTACTAAGACTTGCACAAGCAACAAAACCACTTTATCATTTTCTAGATATATTAAAAACTTTTAACTATAAAAGTAAATAAAACTTAATTTTCCATGCATACATAGTATCTGTGATATCGTCATTTTCTCATCAATTTTCCCATATCGTATACTATATTTATTGCTCTATGCTCTGTATATGCTGCCAATTTTGTTGGTATGACGCAATAATTTTAATGTTATCACTACATTAGTTACAGTCCAGGCTCACTGAATTTTATATCATTTTAATATTATTAAATATTAAAAACTTATTAGTTTGCTTCAAGATTCAAATGGAGAAAGAAAGCAATTTGGAAACGTAGTGAACGTAATTTGGCATTCTATTAGCGATGTCTCAGACATATCCATTTTAACTTAAACATTTCTAAAATGAAATCAACCCCAAACGATTGCAAAACCTATGGGCATACTTTTAGTCTATCCAGCTGTGTGATCAATTGTGTTGTCTTTGAATTACTAGAAAAACTTCTTAAGGAATTTTTACTTCGATGGTTATTCCTTTTATGAAAAAAACAAGTTTGTTATTCTATAAAAAAAAACCTGTCGAATCAATTCCATCGGATATGTGCAGTTAGTTTAACTTTAGATTTTAACTTTATTCAATGGTTCAACCCATTTCAAATTTCACTTGGTATTCACCAGATAAAGCACAGTATCACATGTCACTGTTTGGTCATTTAACTTAACACAACCCAATCAACACATATCTGAAAACATTCATAATTTCTGCTTAAGAATCGCATGCATTTCCTTTCATTTTTTCACAGTCGCACTACACTTTTGCATATTCGTACCCGTAACAGAGATAAATTCCCACGACTACTCTGCACATGAATTTAAAACGTTACCGACGTCTATTTACATCCACCGCCACGACAATTTCTTAACTAAAATCTAATCGCCGCCATTCTTCAAATTTATATGAACAGCATAGAAAAAAACATTTCCCACCAAAATCTGAAGAAGACGTTGTTAAGTCCAAACAAACCAACCTACTAGTAAGCCTGTGGAGTTTTCTTCGTGTCTTCTTTGCCGGCACGACGAGATACTGCTGCTTGCTCGAACTTAACGCTAGCAATCGTTGCATCAAGCTTCGATTTCTTGGTGGATGTTTGGTTGCGAATTTTCACATGCCGAAGATTAGTTTGATTTGCTACTAGATCGTGCGATTGGTGTTAGTACTTGGATTGCAAGCGACGGTGCTAAAAAAGGAAGTAAATCGGGCCTCATTCTACTGGGTTTTTGTAGCGTTGTGTAGGTTAATGCTTGAGTGAAAGTGTTGAGCAATGTTGAGTTTATATATGAGAATAATGTGCACAAGAGTTTGCTCATCGTATGCACATGCGACGAACATTTTTTATGCAATGACAAGATAAACAGCTTTTCTCATTGCAAAATAGTTCACAACGCACAAGTAGGAGCGCCACTTTAGAATCACCCAGCTATGAAAATTCGCCCTCCGTCAAGTTTGTTTCAGTTCCCTTCGTTGCTATCCCCATGATGATTTTATCTAATCAATTACGACATACTCGTTCTCCTTATCGGTTGCATCATTTGTAATAGTTAGGTCTGCGAACAATTTTCTTGTCCAGTGACTTAGCCAGCGTTGCACCTGTTAAGTGCACAGTGATGCATTCCAGCATTGCTCAAGAATCAAGATAAACGGTGCAAATCGAAGTTGTTAGCTGTTATTTTGAATATGAAGTCGAAACTGTAGACAAAAGGTACAAAAGTAAATTAATTTGCGTCTATCTATTAAATATTGTTTCATTAACTTCAGTAATATTCACTCCATATTATAATTTCCTGTTCTTATCGTCGTTTCCGTATAAAGTCATTCGTGCAATAGGTGTTAAAAAATATAGACGTTTCTGAGGCCACATTCTTCTTTCAAGGTTTTATCACTATCGACTAAACAGCACGTACGCCTCTTTAATGATGCGATTGCGGTGTTTTAAGAAAATATTTGCTTTAAAATTAAATAGTGTTAATAAAAAAAAATTAGCTATGCTTTAAAAAAATATTTGCTGCTAATAATTCTAATATACTTCCTGGATTTTTTATTTAATTGCTGAGATATACTCGTTTACACATTTATATACTATTCTCTCTGTTGTTTATTTATCTGAGACGGTATATGTCTGATGTGCTCCTTTGTTAGTTTAAGGGTTCATTCTACTTTCGAGGGAATAAAAAATACAATTTTTAGATTATTTTTTCTCTCAAAAACTACAATGGCTATCAACTTCATTCTTTTTTAATATTAAAGATATTGTCTTTAACATTTCAAAACAGTACATTTTATTTATTTATTTTTTTTTTAAGTTTTAAAAATTGTCGACAAAGAGAGGTATGTATTTCGATGGCGGGAGTGATTTTTCCCAAAGTATTTACCCGAAATGAAAAAAAGAACTGTCTTATTATTTAGCAGCCTTGTCGCTATCGCAGGTACTAAAATAAACCTGTTAAAGCAAAAATTAACAAAGTTATATTAGTTTGGAAATTAAAATGTGGAAATTACAGCTTCTTTTTGCAATTTTTTGCTATAAAAAATACTAATTTTATACGATAAAATTATAATTGTAGTACCGACGATAGCCACTAACATATTAAATACTGTGCTAAATTTTCAGAGAAATTGGTTGGTTAGTTTTTTTTAAATCAATCCCGCCGATTAGAAAAACATGGTTTTAAGAAAAACGCGTTTAAAGTTTTATGAACAAAATGCCTATACTAAATGTATTTTTACGCTTAATTAGCGATGCAAGCTGCATACAGAATTCCCTAAGCTTCTTCAAGCTTTTCAATTTCAGCTATTCTTTCCATTCTTTGAGCCGTCCTGGCCTCTTTTGTCTCGTGAGAAGCATTGCATTCGGCACAATTAAATCGCACTGCATCCTTTTTGCGCGCTAATTCCTCTGCTTTTGGACCAATGGTGATCCCCACATCCTCTATAATTTTTAAAAGAGGCTGAAATCCTTCGTTACAGGTGCATGCGGCACAGTAGGTGCAAATTCTGAGTACTTTTTTCCACAAAATATATTTTTAGGAGCTAACGGCCATATATACTTATTGAATCTTTCATTATTATTCTGTGTGTTTGCTCCTAGGCATCTCTCAAGGAGATCATCGCTAGTTAAACCTTCATAAATGGGCTTCAAAATATCTTGAACATCTTTATCTAATGGGGGTGGATGCTGGTAAGCTTGCTGAGTAGCTTGACCCTGCTGCCATTTACACCACGACTCCGGACCTGGTGGACAATATTCGTTTTGCGGTTGTTCATTTGTAGATATTTTATGAAAAAATGTTACCAAAATTTCTTCTTTCATATCCTCCACTGAATTAGGGTTTCGACGTATTGCCAGTCCATAATAAATTGACAGATCAGCTATCAATTTATTTGTGAGTTGTATTGTAGAACAGTTTTGCGCTTTTTTGCAGCCTACGATGTTTCGGCGTCTTCACTTTGTCTCATTATTTTCCGTCGTTGCCCAAGCTGCCTTTTTGCTTCTGTAGCTCTTTTATATGTTCGTTTTTTTACATGTAGCACAAATTGATTCTTTTTGTTATAACCAAATCATCACCATATGGTTTAATATCTATTAAAGTCTTAAATGTCTTTGAATCTCCATCTACGATATAATTGGCATATTTTACTCCGTGTAGTTCGGCAGACCGTTGAAACATTTCAACAACACCGTCAACTTCCATTTACATACGCTAGCCCTAGTAGGTTAGGGATATACCCTAGTAGGTATATTCATATCAATATTTGACAGCCTTTGACTAAAAATTTCTCGTACAAATGTACAACACACGCTAATACCAGCTTCACATGGAAGTGGTAAGGGCTAAAATAAACGCAGCGACTACCTGCATTTCGACTTAAATATAATCACTCTTGAGAGTATACACTTTCAGAAAATGCAAAAAGAAAAAAAAACGTTTTTTTTAAGCTGCAAAGTAGAATGAACCCTTAACTTAAAAAATACTAGAGTCCTTTCGTTTTTCATTGGATACGTATGTTGTGATCTTTTGTGATAGATCCTCCTAAATAAATTTACGTGTTGGAAGCCACATACAGAAATTGTGCAAACCTTTTTGGAATTCTGAAATCCCTCGCTAATTCGGCATAAATAACGTTCTTTCGATGACAGTTTATCCATGAACCGTGCGACATTTGAAATCGGTTGGCCAGTACTCTGCTAATGACCCAATGCCAATCGTTCAGTCAAAGAAATTGGCGTCCTTCCGAAAAAATCTGCTAATGTTCCTACGAGGAAAACCAAATCACTTGACTAACCCTAAATCAATTTTTTTTTTTACTTTTTTATCGCTGAAACTATGCACACCTTCCTCCCACAATTTTGAATTTTCCATCTATGAATCATTCTTTGATATCTAAAGCCTAGTAATAAGACCAATGCAAAATTTCATATATGCATTAAAAATTAGCTTGATATTTCTCCAGTGCGGTACTTATGTTTTGACGTGAAAGTTTGCTCTAGCTAAAGAAGTGCAGATACGAGGATACATCGTTTCACGCCAATTTAGATTGATCCCGAAATTCTTTCGTGCGAAAAAGTGACATTCAATAGGCGTTTGAATTTGAAAATTCAATTATAGCAACGTCTTCGGCACAAATTTATGAAAGAATCTATCATAAACTGAAATACTTGACCTTTTTTCTGTTAGTAATCAGCAGAATCTCCGGTTTCCGTCATTTTTAAAAATGTCATTCCAAAGAATGATCAGATAATGAAAAAATTTACCTTCTTGTGGATCCAAATAGTAGGCTTAATAATTCTCCTCCAGATTTTCAAAGCGATGGATTCTTATACCTTATTCATGCAATCTAAGCGCCACGCCCACCCCAATCTTTTGAATCGGATTTTATTAGTAACCTCACGATGACGTTGATTAGGCCAGACAATTATGCAGGACTGTGGAGTCGGGAAGAAAAACTTGCGACTCCGACTCCAATGATAAGTTTTCTAACATTTGCGACTCCGACTCCCGAGTAGCGACTCCGTACTTCTACTCCAAAAATTCGTAGCTCTATTATATAGTTAAAGCCAGAAGGTTAAAATCGTTTTTTGTCTTACAATTATATCATGTTTTCCTACTAGTTTGTTTTCTTTAGTAAAATTAAATTATAACGCTACGCTATATTGTCAAAGAGATTTATTTTGAAATAGAAAATATTCCTTATGCATTTCACACACTAATATAAAAACACCGAAAACACTTAGTTCCAGTTAGTTCTTAAAAATAATATTGCTTCAATCAGATCTGACATCATCGCTCCTCTTAAATCCGATTTAATTATTCTAAGGGCAGAAAACAAGCGTTCCACAGATACTTGAGTCGGAGCAATAAGGAGCAATGCTGCATTTTGGACAAAGCTGAACTTCGGTCAAACTTCTCAACATCATTCAGTGCCCTATAAAAATCCAATTTCAAATGTTCCAGTGGCGATGAATTTCCTCCTTCGTTACTTTTTTCCAAGCTTAAACGCTGCCGCTTTGCTCATTCTTGTTCGTCAAGATATTTTTCGAATTCATCTTCATCATCAACTTCAGTATTTGGGGAAAGTGATGACGGCTGAATGGTTCCCTACTGTGGTCTAGCCATGGCTTCACTTTCCGTATGCAATCCTTTCATACGAATAGTTAATTCGCATAACGCAATTTCAGCTCGCGCTTGCTGATATTCTATCAGGATAGCCCGGACTGAAGGATCTACATATATAGCAGCTAAAAGGACTTCAATATCTAAGAGACAAATTTCACTACGAAAAAGTGAATTTTTTAATGCATCGACCAAGTTTCCATTCATTTTTGAAAGGCGAAAGATAAGAAATTTCCATTTTTGTAAAAAAAAACCAGTTGTAAAGTCATCTGCCTGAAATTCTTTCGTCATTATATAAGGTTGATGTAGCAACACTAGATATTTTTTAGCTTCTTTCTAATGCAGTCAAAAATTGAAAAATCGTCCAAAAATTTTTAGGCTTGGTGATGAATTTCAGAGTCGGAGTCGGCTGATGAAAATTAGCTTCGACTCCGACTCCAACTTCATTAAAAATTGTTCGACTCCTCGACTCCGACTCCTGACTCCGACTCCACAGCCCTGCAATTATGTCCGCGGACAAGAATTCAGCGGATAATCCGCTTCTCTAAGGTACCCAAACTTTCATCTAATACAAGAAAAATGATAAGGTAATAGTTTCGTGCAGTAAGCGCATATACTTCTTGAAGAGACTTGAGGTTTTGCAAATTGAAAAAGTATTTTTTGATTGACATCAGCAGTTCGTGTTTTTTTTTTCATCGTAGCTATTTTCCACTGTGATTTTCTTTTACAGATAGTTTAATGATTCCACTTTTAAACTATGTTCCAAACAATACAGTTTGGCTTGGAGACTATCGGTGCCGGTGCTGCCAACTTATAATTTATTTCATTTTATTTCATTTTGAGAGGTCGGTAGCTCTGCTCGCTAAGGCGCCAGTCCAAAACAGCGATTTACTGCCCGCGGGTTCGAATCCCGCCGTATCCTTATGGTTGTATTTGTTCGACTTGTGTTGTCTTAATAGCCGGCTACTGGGCATAATGCCAGCGCTCCGCTAATTAAGTGTCACATCATAGCATTAGCGGTGACTGGGCATAACACCAGCACGGCACAAGAATAAAGTGTGGTACTTAAATAATAGTGAAATTAATTGTAATCGGCTTCTCGCATATGTATCTCCCTACCACCATAGCGAAGCATTCACTTCAAAGTGTAGTCCCCTGAGCTTTGGCATTATCATAGAACGAAAAAATTCTGTGAAATCCTACGTTTTTTTGCAATTTGGTTCAGCACATGAAGTCAATGTGGCCAAGGTGATGCAGCTGTTACGTAGATTTAATCACGATGACGCATATCAGCAATTTGTAAAATATGGCTGTAGATATAGAAAACGATAATCGCTTGTTAGAGAGCTCAGTTGCGGTTCCATAACCTCGCTAAAAATCCAGATACCCTCATTAAATTCTCTCGTAGCCGTTTAAAGTTTTACCTTGGCTACGGCATCGCTAATAGCTTCAATCTCGGTTCAAAAAGAGACAACTTCAAGCTATATTCTTGAAGCCTCGCCATCGACTGTCGCAGAGATAAAGTATGTACAAGGTCTGTTCAAAAAGTATCGGACTTTCATCCATAAAATCAACCTTTATTGAGGTATAATATTTTTTAGTCTGCTTGGGCTGTCACATACTTTTCCCAACGGTTCTGCCACTGTTGGAAACATCGCTGGTACTCCTCCTTTGGTATGGCGCACAGTTGGTTCGTCGTATTCTCCACATCTTCTTTGGTCAGAAATCTGGTCCCTTTCAGAGGCATTTTCAGCTTAGCGAAAAACCAAAATCCACAGAGAGCCATGTCAGGAGAGTAGGGAAGTTGACGAACCAATGGTGTGCTGTATTTTGCCAAGAAACTCTGAATTAAGTGTGAAGAATGGGCGGGAGCGTTATCGTGATGGAGCTGCCAATTTCCTTCTGCCCACAGGACCGGCCGTTTACGTCTCACTGCGTCACGAAGGCGGTGCAAAACCTCTTGGTAGTATTACTTGGTAATTTTAGTGCCATAGGGTGCGTACCCGTGATGTACTACCCCACTACAGTCAAAAAAGATGGTCAGCATGATTTTGACATTGCTGCGAACCTGTCTAGCTTTTTTGGGCCTCGAGGATTACGATGCTTCTATTGTGTTGACTGGAACTTAGTTTCTGGGCCATACCCATAAATCCAGGACTCATCACCAGTAAATTACAGTGTTCAAAAAGTTTTGTTCATTGCTTATAGTCTCCAGCATGTCCTGTGCGATCTCAAGACGAAGTTGTTTTTGCTCAGTTGTTTGCAGTTATGGCACGAACTTTGTTGACACCCTTCTGAGAGCCAAATAGTCAGTCAAAATAGAATGAATGGATCCAATACTAATGCTCACCTCTTCTCCAAGTTCTCTGATTGTTATTCGGCGGATCTTCATAACCAGGGTCTTTATTTGATCGATGACAGCATTATTTCTGGATGTTGAAGGCCTCCCAAAACGTGTTTCACTCTCCACTGAAGCCCGGCCGTCTTTGAAGCGGTTGTACCACTCCTTTATCTGAGTGCTACTCATCGCTTCATTTCTAAAAACTTTTTTGAACTTACGTATTTTTTTAATTGTGAGTCTCCTAGCTTTAAACAAAATTTAATGCAGTAACGCTGCTCAATTTTTTCGGTCATTTTGTAAAAAGGAAAAATCCAACGACACGCACTATCAAAGGCTTGAGATAGAGACCTACAAAAAATTGAGCATGCGCACTAGATATGAGCACACCTCCACACCAAGCACCACCTCTCGACCTTCAATTGTCTGGCAAATAAAAATTGAGGTCCGATACTTTTTGAACAGACCTCGTCTTCACAACGGGTCAGAGGCCAAATTTCATTGTGTGCCCTTGTAAATTGGAGACCGCGTACTGGCTTATCTTGCTCATTCTTTGGTAAAATTCGCAAAATATGCTTTTATTCCAAGTTTTCTTTTTTTCCAAGTTTTCTTTTTTTTTCCAAGTTTTCTTTTTGTTCGATGCCGGTTTATCACTTGTTGGAGAAAATACTGCATGAAAAATAAGTTGCAAGGGCATTGTCAAACCAGTTATCATGACTGTTTCTGTGAATGGTTTTTATCATACCAACATTTTTTTGTTAAGTAGATTTGTCACTTTTGCAGGAAAAGAAGAATAGTTTGCTAAGTAGCTGGTTTCAGTCAACGTTTTCTCGATTAATGATCCAAAAGTAGTGATAATCGAGTGTTGATCCAAAAGTAGTGATAATCGACTATTTCCAGTTCGCATAAAATTAAAAAAAAATTCACCTCATATTCCCACTAAGTCAGCATAAAAAAACATATAAATAGGACACGATTCCAGGGACGTACATTCATTTGAATACGAACAGTCCAAGAGAGAACATCAAAATGGAAAAAAACAAAATTAGAGCTGTCATTAAGTACCTGTGTTTGAAAAATATGTCTAAACAGCGACTTGGTGAAAACATTAAGGGACTCTGTCTCTGCATATTCGATCGTTGCACGCTGGGCCAAGGAGTTTAAGCTGGGAAGAACAACCACTGAAGATGAACACTGCGAAGGACGTCCATCCACGCCTCTCACCGAAGACAACGTGAAAAAAGTCGAAGATGTGTTGGCAGATCGAAGAGTGACTATCAGGCATGTAGTTGAGGTCACAGGGATCTCGTATGGCAATGTTCAAAAAATCGTTGCCAACGAATTACATATGAAGAAGGTCTCTGCGCACTGGGTGCCGAGAATGTTAACCGACGAACAAAAGAAGAAACGAGTCGACATTTCGAGGGTGAATCTCGAAAAGTTCCAGGCAGATCAGTAGAATTTTTTGTCACGTTTCGTGCTCATGGACGAGACTTGGATCCACCATTTTTATGGAGACTTGGATCCACCATTTTCTTTCTCGGCTCAAGGAACAGCTTGGGGGCAAAAAATTTAAAGATGACAGCGAAGTGATGGCCGCTATTGAGGCGTCTTGGGAGAGTAGAATGAAATCATTTTTTTCTAAGGGTATCTTGGGGTTGGAAAAAGATGGACTAAACGTATTAATTGTTAGGAGACTATGTTGAAAAACAAATATTTTCTTTAAGCTCAATCACCTTGGTTTATATTGATTATCATTACTTTTGGATCAACCCTCGTAATACGCACAATTTTAAACAATTCCGATGAAACATTTCCTTATTTAAACAGATAATAACATGTGTATTATCCATATAGCATAAAACACTAATGCACGTGCAACAGTCTTGTTTCATTTTCCACTTCATATTCTCATCTATAATACTGTGACATCATCACAACCATATATTCAAGAAAGTATGACAAAATACTTTATTACGGCATATTCAGTACACTTTAGAGCATACCTATCCAGTACTATGCCGTCATTTCATGCTTGGAAGGTACTGAAAGAAAAAACTTATGTCATACCAACTAAAATTTAACATTTTCACGCAAAAACTAACTATGTGCGTACCTATGTGCGGAGATACGTAAAGAAATTATTACACGAGCTTAGTCGCTCTGTCTTTTCGAATTCTCAGCTCGATATCGCCTACACTATGTAGACTATGCGGTGCTGCTTGGTGAATGACAAACGATTTTAGTAATCTTCTCTCAGTTGTTACTATCATTATGCAGTTTGTTGTTTTCCGTTAACTTTGCTTCGCGCAAAAAATTGTTTCGTGCAGAAAAATGGCTCACTTTCGCTTTTAGAATATTTTTTTCTGCGTGTGTAATACGGGCAGTGTTGTCGGAGAGAAAAAAGTAATTACATTTATTACTGATTTGAAAAACAGTGGAAACATTTTCGTAGGTAAACTAATGCAATTTGGATGCGAAATTAAGAAGGACTAGGAAAGTTTGTAAATTATTTTTATATTAACGTTCAAAATATAATTCATATTATGTTTCAACTAACTCGTAAAATGTTTCAAGAAAAAACGCGAATCTAACTAAACTCGATAAACTAACTCTCGATGCAACCAAGAGTTAATCACTTGCTTGATTCACCAACAGTTGGAAGCTCGTTTTAAAAAAATGAATAAACGTAAACGCCTAATGGTCGATAAAAATTTGCTGTAGCGTAGAAAATGTGCAACTATGTAGCATGAAATGATACTTGGTGGTATCAGCCTAGTAAACCCATTTCAAGTTGCAAAATCTTCTATTTTGGTATGGTTTAAATGAATGTTAGTAGCCAGACGCAACTCCCCATTAAATATCATGCTCTTGCAACATCTGATTAAATCATTCTGCCATAAGCGAAGTCCAATAGTATGACTGTAGATAAACTATAATCTTTCGAAGACAAATTAATTTCCTTATTGGGTTGAATGGTTCAATATGTGAGCAATCTAGCGTATATGCCAGTGCATATAATTTTATTTATAAATATATATTTTGCTTTAATTGACCTAATAGAAGAATGATAAAGCTGAGCTTAAAAAAAATTCATGAATTACTATAAAGGATTTGATTAGTGCAAAAACCATTGGGTTCGATCCCTTCACATCAATAATTTCAACTCGCTTTTTTATACCCTTTTGTTCACTGATCCATATCTTTGTTTCCTTATTTTTAAAATCATATGCCTCTTGGATATCACCTCATCGTGGCTGAAACGCTGAAAGGTGATACACTAAGCGTGCTTTCAAAGGATTGTACCTCTACTCGCTAAGTACGATAAGGGCTCGGATTCTGCAGGCTCTAACGTCATGTATGATTGCAAAGGAGAACCTTGATTCGACTGAAAGGTGAATACAGCGTTAGCTGGAAGTCCAACTATGACTGTTTCTGGGAAAAAGAAGCCCTCTTTCAAATCTTCTAAAAATACGGGGAGCGAAACACTGAAAGAACCTGCTCCGGCTAGAGCAATCGAGACGCGCGCAGGAATTATAGGAGGACGAACTGCGTGGGACCTTGGAATCTATGGACTTTCAGTCAAAGGCAACATAAAAATCTGCGCAAAACGAGAAAGCTAATGGCAAAGGTGGCCAGGGAAATCAATGCAGCAAAAACTGCAAGGATCTCCGAGAAAACTGGATGTCAGGCAATCGAACCTCCGATCATACCTGGAGAAGCAAAAAAAAAAGGTTGATGCCGATGCTGTTGTTTGACTGAGAGCAAAACTTCGCTAGCTGTATATTGTCAACTAGTTAAAGATCTCAGTCGTTTTCATCAGACATGAAATTGTTCGGAATTTGTTCAAATCAACTTGCAGTATGTTAAAAATGCATCCTTCTTTCCAAGCGAAAGATTGCAAAACTGGAATCACCCCCGTACGTTGTACAGGAACCGTGGCAACATTATCTGCGGACTTTGATTTGTCATAGGGACAAAAACCTTAAAAGGTCAACGAGGCTGTGGACTTGTGTTCTGGTTTCCAATTCGATTGATTGACACTACCACACACAGTTTTCAAGTCAGCGTTCATCATTTACTATCAGAGCAATAGTAGACTGAAACGCGTGATTGTTCCTTAAGCTTGTTGCGGAACAGCTGTCACCAGAATAGAATTTAAGCCTAATCTGCTACCATTCTCGAAGAAGTCACACCTCAGTAAAAGCAATTCTTCACTTCTTATCAATCTTGATGAATTTGCTTCCGCCTTAGTCAACATTTCTTCTCTTCCACTCAAACGAATGTGTCGACTTGGTCATCCTCGTATACAAAAATCTCCTTCATAGCCTTCAATTCTGGTGTACCTCAAGGTTCTATATTAGGTCCGTTATTATTCAACCTGTTCATCAGTGATCTTCCTATTGTTCTATCGTCATCTTGTTTGCTCTATGCAGATGACTTAAAATTATTTCAAGTAATCAATAGCTCAGATGATCATCTACTTCTTCAGGATGATCTGAACTCTCTTACTGATTGGTGTAACTCTAACTGCCTACCGTTAAATGTTTCAAAGTGTTTTGCCATGTTTTATTCTCTGAAGTCCCAGACTAATACCTTTCCTTACTTACTAGGTGAATCCGTCCTTGTCTCTGTGGATTATTTTACTGATCTGGGAGTAACCTTTGATCGTAAACTTAAATTTGATATCCATGTTCGCAACATTACTAATAGTGCCTCGCGGATTGCTGGCCTTGCTTTACGTTCCTGTCACAATTATTTTAGTATTTTTACTTGTGTTAAGATATTTGTTACCCTTGTTCGTTCCAAACTTGAATACTGTACTCAAGTTTGGTCTCCTCGTTTTGCATATCTTTCCGATGCCATTGAATCTGTTCAACGGAGGTTAAGTCGCACCCTACTTTTTAAATATAATCTTCCCTTCATGCCTTATGTTGAACGCTTATCGCTCCCTAATCTCCCTCTCCTTGCAAAGCGCAGAGTTTACCTTGATGAATGCTTTCTTTTCAAAATTTTCCGAGGCCATCTGAACTCATCTATTACATCCTTGATTAATGAACGGCAGTGTGAGAGACAAATTAGGTCCTCCGTTGTCTTTGATGACTTACTTTCATTCTCCTGTTTTGCGCCTATTACGTACCCATAATGGCCTCCAACTTGGTCCTCTTCGACAGTCTATTGCCACCTTTAAAAGAAGTGTTCGCAACACCATATTGTTTGATGTTTGATTTTATTTATCTGATGTTTAATTTTATTTATCTTTTTCTTATTCTTTTTATTCTCCAAATTTAGGCCCGTGCAGTCCTTTATATTCAAAACTAATGAATTATTTTTAGTAGTTTGTTCACAGATGCTTATTTTGTCCAGGAATTTACGAGGTGCAATTTGGAGCAGTTTAACAGTGGACTAAACCCTTAATTAAGCCCATTTTTACTTCTAACAAAAATAGTATTGGTTTATTAAACAAACATAAAATAATTGCCCAAACATTACTCTTAGTGTCTTTTGTTGAGTTCATTAAGCTGATTTTGTGTTAACCAATCGTCTCATTGCAATCAAATAGTTTCTAACTATTTATTTACTTAGTCATAAATCTCACTCAGTTCCCATTTCCATTCATATTGCTATCATTCTAATTAATTCGCACAGTAACAATTCCATTGGAACCACAGATCAATCCCCTTTTATTTAATCTTGCCATGCGCACTTTTATTGGACATTTCCGTCGCTAAATAGATACAAATTCATTACAGCGCGTTGTTGGCTACATTAATAATTTAAATTTAACTCTTCCTTTTTCAATTGAGTCACACTATGCGATTTTATTCATTCGATAACTTCAAAAAATATATTAATATAATTTTTTTTAATATAATGCTAACGATCTGCATTTGAAATTGGTCTCCAATTCTATTTTTACCGTTAAATAATAAATGTTTAACCTCTTAATGGTTATTATGCCGATAAATTATCAGTTTATTTTATATTTAGTTTGTGCTAACAAATTTCCGCGGGTATGAAAAAACTGAATTTGAACATGTTTATAGATAGAATGTGTTTTCTTACACTGCAGCGAATGGCTCTTGCCTAGTATTTTTCGATATAGTTTAGCCCAACTTTTTAAAGCTATTTATTACCTTTACAGACACCAAAATAAAAAAACAAACGTAATGTTGCATTAAGTGGCAATTAAATCTCATGTAATGCGCGACGACCTTGCATCAGTTTTACTACCAAAAAAAAATGAAAAACTGTAATTTTGTCTGTTATTAGCACCTTGAACTATTTTTGCAATGATAGTTATATATTTGAATGTCTAGCTATCAAGTTCAAACAAAATTGAATTAGATGAGAATTATATGAAGCTAGTTTTAGTTATTTCTCAACCTAAGCATATAAACTTTCGAAACCACTTGGTTAAATTTCAATTTATGATCGTCTCGCAATCAAAAAACTATTCTATTTCATATAAATCTGTTTCTGAATGTACCATGCAATTGATGCAATTAACTAAACGTCCGTTTTTTTTCCATTTCAGTTTCTTAGATGACCTGGACCGATTAGGGGCGAAGGACTATCAACCAACAGAACAAGACATTTTGCGAACACGTGTAAAAACGACCGGTATTGTCGAAGTTCATTTTTCATTTAAAAACCTTAACTTCAAGTAAGTACTGCATAAAGATTCATTCCCAAATTTCATCCATCCTTACATATGAATAAATTATGTTGATATTCTCTAATTTATAGATTGTTCGATGTTGGAGGGCAAAGATCGGAACGTAAAAAATGGATTCATTGTTTTGAAGATGTCACAGCGATTATATTTTGTGTGGCTATGTCGGAATATGATCAAGTGTTACATGAAGACGAAACTACAGTAAGTGCATACAACAATATTGGAAAAAACATATTCTTAATTGGTCTAAATTATTCATTTTATTTTAGAACCGAATGCAAGAATCTCTGAAACTTTTCGACTCAATCTGTAATAATAAGTGGTTCACCGACACATCGATTATCTTATTTTTAAACAAAAAGGATCTTTTCGAGGAGAAAATCCGTAAAAGTCCATTGACAATCTGTTTCCCCGAATATACAGGTAATGCAATTTGAAATTTAATTTTAAAATATAATGTATAATTTTGAATATAATGTAAACTAAACAATTGTTTTGGTTAAGTTCATCTATATCTTCCTGCCTTTGAACTGAAATCTTACAAAAATGTAAATGATTGTTCGTAGCAAATGCACGAACACTAAACTGCTACCAATTACGTAGATCTCAGTTCATAACGAAAATAAATTTAAATTAAGAAATATAGTTGCCCAAATATCGCAATTGTATATTCGCAGGATATTCCATAGAAAAGTCCCTAGCAGAAAAATCCCAATTAGTCTCAATTCAGCGATCAATTTCAAGTAAAAGATACCCGTAACCGTTGGATTGCTTTACAAACACATTGAGTCAACTTGCCGAAGTCAGCGTTACGCTTGCTTGGAGGAATAGTTAGGTTTCAAGCTGCAGTCAACAGCACCTTATAGCCCGGAAGATCTTTTTGATAGAACTTTCGATTTCTTTCAAAAACTTCTATAACTTTTCTAATCATTTTCATACACTCATAAATCAAACAAAATTTACTCATAAAAAGAATTGATTTGCTCCTCTGCAGTCAACTATTTAATAATGTGTTTCAAAGTAATAACAATGCAGCGCGATTCGTGTTAATGCCTAGTACTATACTCTTCGCGAAACGAATTCAACGGTCGAATCCCATACAAAAAGTGATTTTCAATTCGTCAGTAAAGGTCTTTTTGTATGGGATTTGACCGTTGAATTCGTTTCGCGAAGAGTATAGTACTAGGCATTAACACGAATCGTTTTTGTACTTGACTGGCTTCTGTGTAATCGAATATTCGGGGTTAATATTGGCATTTTCACAGATAGCCAAGCGGCTATTAAATCCCTCGCTGGTCCTTGTACAGTTTCCATGATTGTTGCTGAATACCGTGCATCTCTTAGGGAGATGTCGAGACATTCGTTTGTTCAATTGATTTGGGTACCTAGACATAGGGGTTTTCAGGGCAACTGTGAGGCCGATGAGCTAGCAAGGCTTGGAACCTTGTTACCGGAGGTCTCCTGCTCCTTCTCAATAAGTATACCGATGACATCGATCAAACTGGTCATCAGGCAAAAATATCTCGAGGATGCTAGGACGTCCTGGGCAGATGAATCATCCTGTGCAATAGCAGGCAGTCCTTGGGTATCCATGGATGCGCATCGCACCAGGCAACTTTTAGGCTTAACTCGAAGCGCTCTACGCTGCACTGTGGGAGTTCTTACGGGCTACTGCCTCATAGGACGACATGCACAACGATTGGGAGTGCCGTTTAAAGATTTCTGTCGGAGTTGTGGCTCTGAGGATGAGAAGGAGTCCGTGCTCCACCTCTTGTGTCAGTGCCTGGCGTTGGCAAGGAGAAGGTTGGTGGCAATTGGTGCTCCCTTTCTCTCAAACCTGACCGAGTTGTCCCTGGTTGATCTAAAGGGGAAACGCGATTTGTCAAGGGAAGCAGATGGTTTCCCGAGTTCAGTGAGTAGGAGAGAGTCACAAATGATTGTGGCATCACAACGGGCCTCTTTTGTACCTATGTGTGTCGATCGGCGGACCTCTGTAGACCGGCAGCCACTTTAACCTAACCTATACTCCTTGTCGAGTACTCGATTAGAATTTACGTAGTTCTTTTGAAGATTCGTATAAACCGCACAACTGATAATCAACATTTCTTTATAAATTACTGTCAACTTCGGACTTACTTATTCTGGTTGTTGTTTTTTCGTCACTTATCGCTAAAGTGCTGCATTAATGCAAATATGTTGTTTTGCAGGTGGACAAGAATATGGTGAAGCAGCTGCCTACATTCAAGCTCAATTCGAAGCGAAAAACAAATCAACGTCAAAAGAAATATACTGCCACATGACGTGTGCTACTGATACGACCAATATTCAATTTGTGTTCGATGCTGTGACCGATGTCATAATCGCTAACAATTTAAGAGGATGCGGTCTTTATTAAGTTTTTTTTTTAAAACCAAATAAAAGTATAATAATAACGATAATATATTATTACACAACCAAAAAAAACAAACAAAGAAACGACACAAAATACCAAAAATAACGTTGCCATAGATAATGCTAATTTTAATCCTGTTCGTTTTTAGTGTAGAGACGTAATAATGATTTTCAATTTCATAACGATGCTCTGTTTACTTCAATCGGTAACCACAAACAAAACAGATCTTTTGTAAATTGTTATTTGCCATTTTGACAGCATCGCATCATTTGAAAATGTTTATTTATTTTTTACATTTACACGAAACGTATTTTAAGTTACTATAAAAAGTGATAATTTTTCTAGCTTCAATTTACAAATACATATTTATTTGATACCTTGACTATCATTTTCTCTGGTTCTGAGTAATATGCTAAATGAAATGAAAACGAAACAAAATTTGTTTATAATTTAGAAAAAAAATGAATAAAAAGCGTATAAAAACATTCCCACTTGTGAAAATCAGGAGATTACATTAAACATGCACAAAAATTAATCAAGTATGTGACTAATCTGTACATCAAAAGATTTTACGCTGAGTTCAAATATTTTCTTTGTGAACGTGTTAGCGAAGGAAGCAAAGTAACTAATTAAAAAGTGCCATTGTCTTGTAATTAAGATTACGTTACATATTTTACACAATCTTAAAGTATTCGCAATAGTTTATTTGCTTCCCATACATTCTAAGCAGAATTGAATATCAATGCTTATACGAAGAGCTGTCGCTGTAATGTATCGCACAAATTAATTTTATTTTTGATACTTTCTACAATATTTATAGAATATGTATTTTTTGTTCTATTTTTAACTTGGAATATGTATTTAAGTTTTGAGATAATGATGATATGTGTATAAGTTGGATGCGTTTACTTATGCGGTTCTATTTAAATTTTGATGATACTTCATATTTTTCTACAATCGTTTATTCCTTTCTGTTCTGCGAAAGTATATATATATTTGCAAAGTATCCTTATGATATCAAAGTTTTTCATGCAACTCAACTGACTAGCTCCCATTCCATTCACGCTTTACGTCCGTATTTTATGTGCTTTACGATCTAGCTTTTTTGATTTAGCAATCATATTCACGTGACTAAAGACGAGTTCATCGAAAATAATGATTTCCGGTCTGTTGTTGTACGATTGCTTTTGTTGAAAGCGCTATATTTAACTGAAGTTGGTATTACTGTGCCCATCTCTTGCTAATGTCTGCATTGGAAAAGAAATCAATTTTGCTTCCCACCACATACATCTAAGTGATTCGAACTATACCTCGATCTGAAACTAACCATTTCGGTTTTTATGATATTTATGTAATATTTTCTCATTTGACGCACAAACATTTTGAGTGATTAATGCTAAGAAGCACAAATATACATTTTGCTAGTTTTCCTTCTATTTTTGCTATAAACAATGAAAATATAACTAAAGAAATTCTAAAAATGTTTGATGTTGGCCTGTTAGGAAGCCAATTTTCAAGTTATTGGAAACGTGATGAAGCATATAACATCATAATTATATGCGCTGAAATGTGTCTGTCATTTCTTCTGTGCCAGAAAAAGTGAAAAGTTTTAGTTAGTTTGAGTTTGGTAACGTGTTAACGCAAAGAATCTCGACATATTGTGCTTGGTAGCAACTATGAACTTTTTTTCATTACTATGAAATAGCCAATTTGTTTTCAATTTTTAGGAGAAATTATGCTGCATTGCGTTTTTCAATCAAATGTAGATAATATTTTTTCTTTGGGTATATAATTGTGCATTGCAAAGTCTTGTAAATTATATAACAATGGATAATCCTATCAAATCGCTTTCTTTGCAAAGTACATTAAAACGTTTATGAATCTAATGTCAAAATTGAAATCTCATTTTAGTACGCTTATAGCACGATTTAAAAAAATATGTATAAAAGTATATAAAACACTGCCAAGTATTAATATATAAGAAAATATGAAAAAGTGAATAAAATGTAAATCAAGAGATGAACAGTGAATTTTTGTTTAGTATGTTTCACATTGATTTCAAAAACCTGGCATTAATTAAATCCAACGTAAGAACAATTAACAAACGCCATCAATACTGTGAATATATCAGCGCCACCAAGCTACTAATCTAACATGTATTGACTTTCGACAAATGCAATTTCATTATATTGTAGCTTTCGGTTGTTTAAACTTTTTTGCTTTTTATAGCTATGCATTGAGATCATTAATACAAAGTTATTTCACTTTTTCGAAATAAAAATACACCTACGTAATAGTAAATACCAACTAATTCACATAAACAGGGCCGTTTCATAATATACAAAGTATAAAAAGGAAAGATGAAATAGAACTATTGTATTGAATTATAAAAAACCAAAAAACAAAATTAGAGTTTAAGATGTAAAAAAAATGCATAAGAAAATTAAAAAAAAAAAACTAAATAAAATCTGTGAGACCAAAGAAAATTTCTAAACACAAGAAACTACACAAAACTAAAATCTATTCTAGAAAGATAGTTCTTGTATCGTTTGACGCATAAATACTTTAATATCCTACCTAACGAATCCAGGAATAAACTACCAAATTATTTCTCTTCGAAAACCATTGCAAATAAATGACAAAATGTTTCAACAAATTGTCTAGTAGAGCTACACCGTAACTAAAAAAGTAATTTAATTTTTTATACATATTTTTTTGATATATCTATCCATCTATCTATCTATCAACGGAGTGTAGATAAAGTAGTTTATTTCAGATCAAAAAGATAAATACACCTAAATTTATTCAAAGTAATAATCACATGAAGAAATAGTGTCTAAATGTATATTTTTATGCCTTCTTTTTTGGTATGAAATCGCTGTTATATCAAAGTGTAACAAGAAATGGTCCTTCTAATGCAATGTTAATATTTTTTTTCCTTAAAGTTATATTGAATTATGAACACACCAAGATGCAAAGAAGAACAATAAAGTTGGCACATATGCATTTAACTAAAATTTCGAAAACAACAAATAGAACGAACCTCGACAACATCGCTTTTAGTTCTTTGATATAAGGCTTAAAGTTTTAATAAGAAAATGTATTTAAAATGAATGAACATCAGCAATATAAATGAAGAATAAATAAAATTTCTTTTGAAGATTCAAGAAAAAATAAATCTTAGATAAAAATTGGATTAATTTTAAGAATTTCTCTTAACTAGTCATTAAATAAGAAACTAAACAAAATACAAATGAAAATTGTAAAAAAAAAACTGCAGGAGCGTTTACAAGTAAGAACATGTATATTTTTCCCAAACTTTCATTTGGCTCTACAATTTTACGATTATGGCATTGATTGTAACAACTAAGATTTTGTTATCGATTACAAATATGGTAAACATGCATAAACGCTTTGTATTTATTTATCATTTTTGTTTTTTGGCAATGATTAACGTATGGGCGTTGTTCGTATGGTAGAAAGAGGAAAGTAGATAGCTATGCGAATGCAAATGGTGAGTATAAACTGTTTATACGCACCGGATACTATATTTCAGCGTGTAAAATTTGAACTGACAAGTTCGAATACTTCTGAAAAATCGATATTCATATACCTGAAGTGCAATACATAGTAACTTCAAATATTTACACTACCAAAGGTTGACCTTTGTTGCATTTTCTTTTAAATCGTTCACTTACTAGTTAGTATTCTTCTATCATCTCATAACTTTGGTTAAAATCGGCAACTTGAGTTCTCCGAACGTCTCTATATCATTTTTATGAGAATTCCGAAAGAAAAATGTATGCTCCCCGTTAGGATACAATATGGGTCTTAGTAGATTCACAATGTTTTAATAAGTTTATTGAAAATTAAGAAGAACTTGTTCACTCGACCAAATTTGGTAAAATGAATATTCATTTATGCATCGCTTGTATTAAAATATTAAAATATGTTCAGATTTGTATGCAAAGAAGGATACCTATTTACCTGAGTGATGCACTATTTCAAATATATTCTTCTCAGGATAATACTTTCATATTGTGGATTTACACAATGTAAATAATCTTTCATTTGCCAACAACAAAGGCGTCGAACAATACTTTCATTAGCCATCATTACATTTCCATTTAAAGATTTTGTATGCGGTAATCGCAATTTATTTTGTACAAAGTAACATTGTTGTTATTTGATAATTCATAAATTTGCTATTCAAACATAGTAACATTAAAAAAAAAATACCAAAAAAGTAAAATTATAAAAATTATATATTTAAATTGTTTAGAAAAATATTTAAATTGACAAAGCATTTACAAGGTAAAGTGTATGATCATAAGTAAATGATATATCGGATAACCATTAACTTAAAACAATACAAATTGATATAATTATGAAATAGTTATACACAACAACTTAAACTTATATATTTCAAAGGTAAACAAAAGTAAAAGAAATTGAAACATTGTTGAATTTGTAAACAAACCTAAGAATTTAAAGCAGCAGAATGTGCATGTTTTGATGAAAATAATTCAATGACATAAATGAATTCTAAAAAACCAACAAAATCCGTACATTCAAAAAAATTGAAAAAAAAACATTAAAGGTTGTAATATTTAATTTCGATTGAATCGATCCCTGCATTGAAATATCTAGCATACAATCTATAGCAGTATATAAAATTTACATAATATTTTAACGAAAAGGAAAGTGTAAGAAGAAGACAATTTCACCGAAGTGTGACAAATATTTCCAAAATTTATTTACTCATATCACATCGTCAAAAAAACAACTAATAAAATGAAATAAACACAATCGAATCGAAATGTCAGCCCGTTTTCGCCAACTATTATTGCTTTTTACGCTCCATGTCCGTTCACATTTTTCAGTTCAACTAAAAATTATGAAAAATTCATTTAGCGTTGGCTCTATCGCACACCGTCAACCATTGAGTTGCTATGGAAATCATATAAGAAACAGCATTTAATGCAGCATGCTGAATAATCAACAAACAGATCAGTGCTCAAAACAAAAATAAAGAAGAGATAAAGTGGAGCTCACTTTCACCTTGCGAGAAAGAGATCTATTTTCATGCAATCATTTGCATAAATCGTTTTTTAAGAATCAAAACTTGAGAAGTAAATACTAGTACTGGCTTTAAACTTTCTGAAAAAGCGCATTTAAAATACCAGAAGTATGTAAGGATATACTCTAAAACAAATTCATAACATCACATAAAACAAAATTATGTAAGATATAAATAAATTTTTAAATTGTATAAGTGAATACTTATAAAAATGTACTGCATAATATCCCTCGAAATAAATCAAATTTCAACTAAAATCGCTTTCTTTTTTCACTTCCGAACAAAAAAAAACACACCTAATCGTCACCTTTTGAGAATGATATCAGTCTTTAAGTAAATCAACATTTTTATACAAATAGAGGCCGTATAAAATTTGTCAGTGCATAAATTTTGTACTAAACTATCAAAACGAAACCCTTGAAAACTACACAATCTGTGACAAGCATTAATTAAATGCTGAAAAAATCGTGAATATTACAAAAACAATTACGGATAGGACTGCATTTCCGTTAAAAATTATAATGTGAAACAAAACAAGAAAAAAAATACGACGAAATCGATCGATTGAAATAAGATGACAAAACATTTAGAAGACGTCTAAGCAGCAGAATTATAAAATGAAAATATAAATAGATCAATAGCATAACAATGTAACATTTGAACTACTTAGTACGGAACAAATTGAAAAAAATAATGGAAATTAAATATACATAATTATAAAGAACAAAATTAAAATTATGAGATGAGAAAATCAAGAACAAAATAAATTCATGTGTATGTCATTTTATGTGTGATGTATAAAAAAAATCGGAAATAAAGCGTTTTAGCCACTTATTTAATCAAGTAATAAAAACTGGTTTGTTATTTATTTGATAGACATTTTGATTCAGTATTCGATTTTTTTTTTCAATTTCATTATTGTACAATTGGGTGAAAGAAATATTTGTAGCGGAAAGCTCAACTGTAACAGCGGAGTGATGGAGAGGGTTTGAGAAAAGATTCTCGGTGTCAATAGTTGGGCTAACCACCACCACTTCGTCATAGAAGTACGTATGTTTAAGATCTAACCAATGGCCATTTTGGTTAAGGATAGAAATTTTTACCTGTAAATCGTTGCCATAAAACGTACTTATAAGGTTGAAGGTTGGAGGAAAAAGGTTGATTGGAAGGATACGGTCATCGTTTTCGTCGAGAATGAAACTGATTTTCGGACGATTGAAGTCCCCCAGAACAATTATTTTGTCATCGTCGTGTAAGGAAACTGTTACGGAGGATATCAAGTCACATACGTACTTGTAAATAGTTTCATCAGATTGAGGTGGGATATAAACGATACCAATCTAGAGGTAATGCTTGTCGAATAAGACTCTGACGAATTTGTGTTCAAAAAGTTTGTAATTGTGAATTGCACTAAGAACACCGCCTCCTCTTGAAACTCCAGTGTAAAGGAGTTCTATAGGTGGTCAAATTACTATCAAGAATTTCTTCGATTATATGTGAGTCGTTCAACCACGTTTCAGTGATCGTTAGTATATTAAAATGGCAAGACTTAGCGTCAAGAAACAGCTTGTTTGATTTACTTCTCATACCACCGCAATTGTGGTAGAGAAATCTTGGGCGAATAGAAGCAATTTTGTTGTTAGGAGTAATATTTATTCTGGTCGTCGCGTGATTTTTGCAATAGAGAAATATGTTTGGAATTGACATAGGAGCGATAAGTCAGAAAATCGCGTTTATCCTGATCTGGAGACATTCCAAGTACTTCTTGGTAGCGATTAAAAACAAGTCATAAAGATCGACACGGCTTCGGTAGGATTTAATTGCATTAGAACAGTATTGGGCGCGGAATCGATTGGATTGTATCCAGAGATTCAGATGCTTGTAAACTGCTGGAGGATTGACTTTCCTGTGAATTGATAGGAGACGAGGTCTTAGCCTTACTGCCTGTAGTGGATTTGCCTGAAATCGTGTGGTAAGTGAGAGGCTCGAGTGATGGGTGATGCTGAAGTGAAAGATGAAGTATTGTTTGCAATTGCAGGCAAGTTAGCAGAAGGTAAAGATTGGAGAAGTAGAAGAGAGGTGGAGAAATTATCTAAATACGTATTCTTATTTTTATTTCGTTGATTTGTTTGTTGGGCTGGTTTTTGACGTCTGGAGGAGTTTGTTGTTCCATACATTGGCTGAACTTCATTCCTTTCCATGTAAAACAGTTATTTTCATCACGCTCGTGGTTGCAAAATATCCATTGTTTTTTTACATATACAATTATTAATCTTTAACGCTTTCTTCAAAAACTACTTAAAAAAAACCAAACCTTAGAAAGCCAGGCTGTTGCTTAGCCCATTCCAGTAGCTTCTTCTTCTTTCGGCACGTAACAATGGTTTTCTAACAGCTATCCGACCATGAAGACCTGCTCCTTGAAGTCTGCGTTTGATCGTTGAAACCGTGAGACGTTCAGACCTCTCCACATTCACTCGTCCTGCAATTTCTGGTGCAGAAAGGCGTCTATTGCGTATGCTAGTCACCACTATTTTTCTATCTTTGATTGAAGAGGTGATCCTGGACCGCCCAATACGTGTTTTATTCTGAACACTTGCATTGGTCTTGATTTTTTTTAACATTACAGTTAAGTGCTCCTCTTGGCACTTTCAACTCAATCGCAATCTGCCGATTTCTTTTGCCAGTTTTATGAGAGGCAATTATCAAAGAACGCACTTCACGCTCCTTTAAAATACTGAATCAACAACAAGTACAAATTTTAAGTAATGTTTTCTTCGCAGAGACTGAAGGTACACTAAAAATTCGAGCCTTTTTCTTATAAAGTGCAGAACCGGTTTATGATAATAATTGATAACGGGAAAGCATCAGGATACCTGCTTGAACAATCCCAGCCAAAAATAAACCGTGTATTTTCCCTTGGTATTAATGCTTTTTATAATTCAATAAATTTTGTTACCCTCAGCTACAAAGTATTGATATTTCTACTCATCTTTCGTGTTAAAATGCAATGCTCTATTTAAGGCGTGTAGATAAAAAATAAATATTTTTGCTCTTGCATTCCTTACGTCTGCTCAAAAATGAGCAGTTTTGGTAGACTTTTAGTTACAGTGCTGGCAAAACGTTGCAGCTGAGTATTTCCTTGATTTGTGTTACAGGACATGCTGCTTTCAAAGTTTTGTAAGATAAGCAACCGATAATAAATATAAGTAACAAATGTTTGACTTTCTGAAATTTTGGACGCCTTTTCATCCCAAGAGTTTCAATGCATTCTTGCGAACAAAGCGATACACGGCCTTCGAAACAAGTTGACTGTAATAAGAAGCATGTATGGTAGAATATGCATTCAAAATCTGCACGATTCCTCCACTGTTCATCGATCATTAGTGTTTCTAACGGTTCTGTTGCGCTAGATTTCTTAGTGATCTTAGCGCGACCCTTAAAGTTTGTCAGCGAAATATGTAAATAGCTTTGGGTGATTTTTTTGTGACGAATGTTTTTTTTTTGTTGTTGATAAAAATGATATTAGTGTAATCAAAGTCAAAGTGAAAGACATAACAATAATAAGAAGTGGTCTGTCAATATAAAATATATTTGAAAATCAAACAAGCTGGCTGTATTTTTTCTTTATTTTACCGATTATATGGTTTTCTGACCATATCACTTCGAATTTTTAGCTGCCGTAGAAGTTATTTTGAAAAAATGATTTTAGGAAATTGTTTTTTTTTTATGCTTTGACACAAATGAGCCGTTAAATGGCATGAAAACCTCAAAATTTGAGGCTTGTTCTTGTCTTTTGAAGTTTTCTGCTTGGTTTCAATAGATGCAAAAACATTTTATTCGGTATTTCGATGAATGAAATGTTATGTTGCCCTCGAATGGATACCACTTATTTTGCGTTGCAGCTAATAACATTGTGTGCTTATTCAATAAAAATAAAGGCAAAATGTTTTCAAATGACTTACTTTCTTTTTTCTCCTCTTGCCATTAATGTTAGCCTGCTGCTATATTAAACGCACCGCCATAGCCACATGCAACACACCCTTTACCACCGTCAATGCAACCTCTTAGTAAAAGTCCTATGTTAGAACTCACCGAACAAAAGGTGTCAACCTAAATGTGTGCTAATGTTTATGTGTACTAATAATACTTCCATCAAATTCAATACAAAAAGTAGTAGTAATTTTACGGAAATCAAACGATCTTTGCTAATAGTGTACAGTCGTATAAAACTAAACAATTTTTAAAGCGGAATTGAACAGAAAAAAATTAACAAACTAATAATCTGATGCAATATTGAATTTGAAATAGATTACATTTTCTATGTTAACATTAGTTAGAAACTAATGAAAATGAAAATTAAACAAACGATGAAATGTGAAACACAGTAAATTTGAATTCCTGAAATGATTCATTTCAATAAAATGCTGCTGAACTAATAAGTTCGGGCTTTCTAAAATTTCACAATAAATGATTCGTCACGTTTTTATTAATTTCTGCAAAATGAAATGAGCTTTGAACAAAATAGTTTTGTAAACTTTGAAATCCATTTAAATAGTTCAACTGAAGCACTGGAAAATATTAAATCGAAATCATTTAATTGTTAATTAGTGAATTCAATCCGTAAAGGTGAAATTGTATGACGTAGTTATCGATTCAGTCAATCGGATTATTTAATCAATTAATCATTAGTCATAATGTCTGGTCAACCCTGTCATTGCAACCAAACAATGCCGATATGCACGTAGGTTACAATAAAATACACATAAAACGTTAGCTTCTCTGCTAGGATGCGTCATAAATATAATAATCAATTATAATTATCATTTTGTGTAATGTTTTCCCCCTACTGGGGTGTTGTGCAATATGTAAGCAAACTTCACATACACAATGTGTAAACGAAACTTCAAATAATTTGCTCAAACCGCTATATCATCAAATAAATCATATATGTACATCAAATAAATCATATTTCATCCTATAAGTGCCAGAAATAACGAGAAATATCTTCTCGATCTATCGCATACATATGTTTCATACAACGAAAAAAAATCCATTGCTCGCAGGTACACACTGACTTCTAGAAACTTCTAGAAGCCAAGACACAAACAGATTCTCACAGGACAAGAGAAATGCAATTACAATCAACCATAAAAGCGAAGTAACAATATCCCCGGTGAGATGGGTTAGCAAAGTCAGCCTTATAAAACGGGTCTTGCGAAGCGAATCTGTCGAGAAAAGCAAATGGAGTCTTTCCTGGCGGATTTATTTAAAAACGAGTGATATTGTTATTAGCGCGATAATTAAAGTGTTTGTGCGATTTTATTAGAGCGATCTTTGAATTATTGTTTGAATAAAAGTGTTTAGTCGTAGTAAACGACCTGTTTTATTTCGTAAACGCAAAGAATGGAGATTTTAACCTCCCAACTGTCAACCGCGAGGCTGTATTCTCGACTATAGTTTCTGCCAACAGCTTATCACTACTTACCTCTTCTTTCCTTTCACTGTACTCCTTTTCTCAACTCATCACCTTCCCAAATTCTAATAATAAAGTCCTTGATCTTATTTTGTCCAATATTCCTAAGTGCTCCGTCTCGGTAAATACTGCCTTTTTCCCTTATTTTCGTAAATATGCAGTCTTATATCAATCACATTGAAGCTTCTATCCAATCTGATCAGCCTAAATCCTGTTGGTCGTACATTCACTCTCTAAAGAGCTCCTCTGGTATTCCCAACTGTATAAGATACAACGATGTGTGGTAGATAAGTTTGTTTAATTTTTTTTGTGGGCCTCTCAAACATACAAAAACAAACTCACAAATATTCCAAATCGTAATCAAAATCGGATAATATAAACATGCCGTTGAGAAAGAGGATACTGTTAGTTACAAATATTTAGATCAATATATCTCAAAAACGGTTATGGTTACAAGAAAAAGTTGCAAAATCTTTTTTGTAGGAAATTGTTTAAGCTCCCAATTCGTCATATATTGTTTTTCTGAAGACGTGACCGTTACTGAGATATCTAGGAAAGGTCACTTTTGGTGACCATTGACCACGTATAAAACGTAACGCAGCACTCAGATCGATGGGGACTTTTGACATTTTGTTAACCCTAGAATGGTACCGATGAGTAAATTTTACATAGGGTATATATTTCGTCGCGCATCAGCCAGTTGCCCACTCCGATTGCCATGAGGCTAGAAGCTATATAATCTTTTTATGTTTAATGATAAAATAAAAAATGTACATAATACTATTGTTGCCTTCTTTTTAGTAAAAACATGTATCTAAAATCATCCAAAAATTTACCGTACCATTCCTGGGTTAAGCACGCCAGTATCAAGGTTCACACCAAAATTCAGCTTTCCCCTAATTTTTCCGAAGTTCCGCCTTTTTTATGTCGAATTTCACTGGACTATATGGCGTCCGCGTTAAAATTAACTCACCGTTAGACTACTGTTAGATGTTTATGCAACAATTAAAATGCGAGCTGCTAATCTTAAAGTTTATTTTTATAAACATTCGTTTCAAATGAGTTTTAAATATAGGTACAGCTATTTTCTAATATATGCCGTATAGTTTTCATTTTGGTTTGAAATACATGTAAAAGTTTCAAAGAAATAAATTAGGTAGGTATAGTTAAATTCTATTCAAGTCTTGGTACATCTTACGGACAAACTTGGCTTGTTTTCTATTGGAATACGGTTATACTAAGGTTCATTAAGATCCACTTAAAACTATGATTTGGAGGCAGAATACGTCGACGACAAGATGTTATTTTTATAATTATATTCAACTTATATTAGACTGTACAATACTATCATCGTTATATCGAATAAGTTCACAGTATCATCACAACTTCACTTAGAGCCTCTTTTCTTTTCTTTCCATTCCGTTTAGCTTTAGCTTTCTGTGAAATAAGGATGTTGCATTGCTTGTTCGGCACTAATTCGTTGATTTGGTCTGCAAACTAATAGTTTTTGTAGCAGGTCACGACCTTTAGCATTAAGTCTTGGAACGATTTGATTCCACGAAGATATCGGCGGAAAGGCTGGAGAAATAGGCATTCGATTAGCTTTCAAAATGAGCTTAAATGTACATTTTATAAAGAAGATACATATGGATTAGAGCGCTGGTACGACACGACATTTCATTTGACCGATAGATTCACTGAATAATAGAATAAACTTACATGGCAACGCGACGTAATCTGAAAGATGTGTAACACCTGGCCAAGTTTCTTCGCTGGGTGTGCCTAAGACTCTGAATATTCGCATTAACTGGTCAAGAATATCAGACCCTGGAAACAGAGGTCTGCCAGCATCGGCCAGTTCCGCGAAAATGCACCCAGCCGACCACATATCAATGCTGGTCGTATAGAGCTTAGCTCCGAATAAAACATCTGGCGGACGATACCATAGTGTAACTACTTCCGCAGAATAGCACTTAACGGGTATTCCGAAAGCACGAGCAAGGCCTTTAAGATGTTTTAAAATGGTTTCAATGTAATAACTACGCTATTTAATAATACACTTACCAAAGTCGGCTAGCTTCAGCTCCCCATTTTTATTGATCAGCAAGTTTTGTGGCTTCAAGTCTCGATGCAAGACATTATGGCTATGGCAGAATGCAAGTCCACGAAGTAATTGATACATGAAACTTTTCGCTACATCCATATCCATTTCACCGTTTAAGCTATCAAAGTATTTCTTCAAATCTTGGTCGCAGTGTTCGAACACTAGAGTAAGCTTCTTGTCCGAATGGAGGACATCATACAATCTGACAATGTTTTTATGTTTCAATTCCTGAAAATGAGCAAACAGTTTTCAGTTGTGTACATTATCGTAATTACCACAAATAAAAATATGTGAATTTTTTTTAAAATTATTTATGGTATTTAAAATACAGCTTTTATTTAGAATTGCGCTCTATTATGAACTAAGAATGAAAAGAAAGCAAAAAATTAGTTGATTTTTAAGCAAGAAACTATTATATTTTTTATGAACTTCTAATTAAAGACAAGATTATCTGATGATGTAGTCAGTGTAAACGATAGACAAAACAACAGGCTAATAAATTGAAATTCTTGCGAGTCTTATATAAGAAAAGAATGTTTTAGGAAATAATAACTATAGGAATTGAGTTTGAAGGAATAATCTTTGATCATTATCAAGAATGGTTTTGATTTCAGGTACATTACTCCTCAGCTTTTTAGACTATGTGCATTCTGTCGGCCCAATTCTGAGCCAATCTTTCAAGCATTTAAGCCTCTGCCTTCCTAATAATGCAGTGCACGCAACATTGGCTTCTACAGTTTGAAGAATTTCAGAATACGCCAAAGGCTTTACATAGCCCTACAATTAGTAGAATAGCCTTAATGATTTCGGTGACCAATTCTTTGGTTCATTCCAATCTAGTCCTCAGTTAAATAATGGTTTTATGGACTATATGACAGTCCATAAAACCTATTCCAGCCTAATTTATGAAAAAATAACGCCTGAAGACGCCACCCGTGCAAAGACCACGACAAAACAGTGCACTGTGGTGAGTGTAATTGAGTTCCATGTAAATTTGTAGCTCTTCAGAGGCGGTAATTTTGCCTGTCCATAAAACCATTGACCCAAAAGTTAACCTCGTCCACTCGTTGTCAGTTTTCGCCATTCTGATTTTTTTTTTTGTTAAATTACAGAGCAGATTATAGGCGTCTCAGAAACTGTTAGAAATGGCAGTAGTAGTTTAGTGCCTAAGTGTCCAGCTCTAAATAGATTAAGGCGCAAATGATGACAATTTTGACACGCACTGGGTTCAATGTTTTCAAATTTCAGAATGATGTGCAAAAAATGTACTCAAAAAAAAGCACAAACGCACTCAACGCGGATAGTTAGTGACAGCACGCAAAGCTTAAGGCGAAAAGCGGTAAAGATGAAAAATTGAAGATCTCGTCGTAAGATATTGGAGAACGGCACCAACTATCGCACAAGAGCACTAGACGGCAGCGCATAGGAAAACAGATCGATTCAAAAGAAACTCGAAGGGCACGACAGAAGGCATTGACTGTAAGTTCATAGCTTAGTGTAATCAATGTTTCTTTTCTCCGTCATGATGGTTGGATCCGTAGCTAAAGAAAATACTAAGTATCGGTAGTCAGAGAGTGAGACCTCATCCGATACATGCCATCCAGTTATACAAAGGTGGGAGAGATATGTGTTTACTGTCATTAGCCATATAGAAATTATCAAATCAAAGAGTCGGTCACCTCTGTTATTGCATTTGTTGCTAGTGTGCAGGAAGTTAGCATCTTAATCCACCAACATTTCCAGGCTATTATTCAATGTAGTGAACCAGGACCTACAGCTCCTGTGTTGGCGACGGTAGTAAGGAGTCAAACGGAATGCAAGACGAGACGACAATCATGCCATTCACGTTGCCATTTTTCCAGCACTGTAAGGTGATAACTGCCTGAGCGTGGCCGCATGCATCAGATCATAAAATAGAACACAAGTCCTCGACCTCGTTGACCTTTCATCGCCAATGGTTTTTGCCGCTTTGAGATAGCTGAGTCCGTAGACCCTACCACCAAAAATTCACTTATTTTGTCCCTCAAAAGAATGGAAAAAAAGCTTTAGTTTGCTGCAATTTGATCTAGGAAATACTTTACACCATCATGCACGGAAATCTTCAAAATCTAATGTTTTCAGACATCTTTGAGGGATTCTTAAATAATATCCGCATTTTTTAATTGAAAGCAACTCTATAAAAGAGAAGTTACATCGGATACCTGAGCTTTGCTGTAGAGATATATATGCAGAGTCACAAGAGTAGATACTTTACTATTTCTTGATTTGGAAAAAGTTTAGCCGCATACAAGAACTAGCTCAACATCATTCAGTAACTCTCTCTTTGAACACCGAGAAGCTTTCCTCGTCAAGTACTGTTACCAGGTTGAACTCATCTTCACCAGTGATGGATTTCTTGTAGAGAGCTTCATCACAAATTTACAATCAATGTGTACACGAGTGTGGACTGATTAGTTTCACGACTCACTTTACCTCTGATTAACTCTGTTACCCATTTGGAGCTAGGTGAACTCAAAGCTCGGTGTGCGGCCTCTCACCCGAACCTGGATTGCTTTGTGATAGATTAGATATACCAATTGCGATAGCCAATATGTTACGTTTAAATGAATTATATTCCATGGAGCTATTTGGACCATGCTTTCAATTACAAACCATGTCCCAGAGAATTTCATTTCAATCAAAACCATGTAAAGTATCTCAGACAGCCACTATAAACAGAGACAATATCAACCAATCTCTTTGTGCTGACACAGCGGTAACCAAACAGGAAAAGAAGTCTGGGAGACGCGTGAAGTGGACGACGCCGATCTGCAACTACATGTGACTCACTTCTGAAGAAGACGTGATCGAGAGCGAAAGCTTTGTGATCTGGTAGCTCAGTTTTTCTGTCTAATAAATATAGTTATTGAAGTTATCAATTCTTGTCTTTAGCAACATAACTATATTTGAAGCGAAAAAAATAATATTTAAAAGTAATGCAAATAGTTTTACTTTATTAATGGAGTGGGATCTTGTCTCTGACACCAACAAATAAAAAAAAACCCGGGCAAGTCGTAACAAGTCTTCACTATTATAAAATACACAAAAATTAACACCCGTCGCAAACCAATTAAAGGCATTAGTAAAAAAACATCAAAATGTAATAGATACATAAACTCAGTTTGCAAAAAGGATCTCCTCAACAACTTTACTAAAAATAAATAGGATCGGTCACCTATAATTTTCATTTAACTAATGATTATTCCTGTTTGAAAATGGACAAGTCTCTGCAGATAGTGAATAACAGCAATACTCCCAACTTCATCACAGTTCTAAATATAAAAATATTACAATTCATTATTAATATTCTAGTTAGTTTCACTCACCCTGATGCAGTTAAATATTAAATTGTTTACCTTAAGGCCGGCGATACATGTAAAATTTTCAAAAATTCGAGCTTCTTTTTTTTGCATAAATAGTTAAATTAACATCTAAAAAATAAACGTGCTGAAGGACTTCTGTATGGGCCTGGAATCGCTGATTAGTTTCTGTGTGTCAAAACTACGCGTTTTTCTCGAAACGACTTTTTTTTTAAATTGGCGGGCAAGATAACTCAAAAATTTCTCAACCGATTCTTATGAAACTTGGCACACGTTTTCTCTATAGTATAAGCTTCTAGTTGAACTTTAATAACGCCAAAAATTTTTTCAAAATTTAGCATTTTCGACCCAAAAACTGTCGAAAAAAAGGGTCAAAATCGGACTTTTTTTATGAGGCGTGCTTATTCACGATTTTTTGAGTATTTTTTTTCTTGGTTCAACTAGAAGATACATCTTTAATAAACACACTCCAACCTATTTTTTGATTTCAAATTGTTGTAACTGATGCTAAAAATCCCGCCGATTGATACCTCTCGCCGTGAGGGTCTCAGGAGATTGGTTACTACGGCGGCCATTTTGAAATAAAATCAGATTCGTGTATTCTAATATGTAATGAATAAACATGATCACTTTCAAAACGATTCATTAATTCCTTCTATTTTAAATAAGGTTCTGAAAAATGGTCTAAATTCAGGCGTTTACATGTATCGCCGGCCTTAAGTCGAAATGTAGTTTCTGGTAAACAATTATAGTTATCAACATTGACTCTAAATTCGGCTTTTGTCCAAAGCCTGATAAGGTCTTATACGATTACTGTCCAGCATATGTTATCGCAATTTAAGCTATTTATACTAGTAAATCTACTTAATTTTTCGTCAATTCTGAATACTGCTTTTTGATTTCCTTGCTTGCATGAAATTAAAATTTTTCTTGAGCCTACTAAAAAATTAATGTGACATTTAACATTTTTAGATGATAGTTATCACACAATACATAATCTGCCCTAGATAAAGCAAGTGATGTAAACAAAAACACATGTTTCTCCCTCACTTACCTCATAACCTATCACTTCCATTAATTTAAACTCCCATTTAATCTTTTGGTACCCGACACCACATAAACATGAATAAAGGAATACAGAACTATCCATTCCTTGCACTTTTGAAGAAATATAAACACGCTATATGCTTAGTTGAATTTGATGGCTGATACCTTCATTGACAAAGTGCAGCAAGTTTCTTGAAAGAATGAACTACCGAAATCAAAAACATGATTTTGATAAATATACTCAAAAGAGCGATAGATCTGAAGCAGCTGTGAAAATGGAGGGATCTTTATTGAGTTTGAGTATAGGAACTATCTAGATTTTAAGGAAATATTTCAGATTGGCACGGGACCTAGTGAGCGAGTTCGTTGAGGCTTCAACGCGATTGTTTTCGCTTACTGGATTCATTGAACTTAGGAGCTGATACGTGATTCTGTCGACAAAAGATCTCTTGCTTTCTTTAAACCAGTTCTTTGATATTCGAACTATGTCGTATATTCACCGCGATAGTATAACTTACTTTTAACAAACATATTTCTCTTAAAGCTGAACTTGGTACACCTTCATCGTCCTCGTCCAGCCTGACTCTTTTCAAAGCCACTATTTCCATGGTGTCACGATTCCGTCCTTTGAAAACCGTTCCATAGGTACCTTCGCCGATTTTTTCGAGTTTCTCATACTTTTGCATGATGTCGAAACTGAATCCAAAAAGCTAATATCTTCCGAAATGAGCACTAATCGAGCACAAACAACTTGATAATCACAAATCAATTGTCAGAGTGCCTCTAAAATCCGCCAATATCGACTGTCAGCACAACCAGCTGATGATCGACGACATTGCCAGCTAATTGGAAAAAATCTGAAAGGAAAGAATGAGATGATTTTGAATGAAGATAGAAAGAAAAAGGTATAGTTACCATATCAATCAGTCACTGTGAATGTACTACATTGGGGAACAGGCACTAAAGTCGGTTTTCAAAACGGTGAACGGTGAAAACGTTCAACGGTTGTGCACGCAAAAGTTATTTTGGTAAAACTCGATTACGTACTGCCCGTAGCCGTTACACAATTTAAGAGATTGATATCTGGCTGGTATTTTGGTATTTTGAGGTTTTGAGTTTGTTTATCTTCAGTGCGTTGTGTTCTCGTGTATTTTTTGAACGTTCTTATTAGTTATTCTTCAATTTTTGAACCCTACTCGTTTTCTGGTGGTAGCAGGGTCAAAAACTTGAGCGAGAATAGACGATGATGATAAACTTTTCACACATCTGAAAAATTTTTGAAACTTTTGAAAAACTTACAACTTATTGTGAATGGCTGGCTGTAATTACCGCCGGTGACAGCCAGTTGCAAAGTCAAAAGCATTGTCATCTGTAGTGAGAGTTTTCTGTTGTTCTGATCGGAAATTGGGTTATTGTTGACTGTGTGGAAGTAAAAACGTATTTCTTTCATCAATTCCTTAATTGGTTAGCCATAAATGTGACAGTGACCTAAACAAAAGTACAAGATGTTCAGCATCTTGAACCAATCGTGAATAAAGCAAAGTTGTACAGTAATCTATCGGACTATCGACAAGCACCAGCAAATTGACGTTTCCTCCCCTTTTTCAATTGTCTGAAAAATGTGATATTATTCGTGTTTATGTTATTTCTTCCCCATAAGTTCGATACAAAGTGAAGAACATACTCGTTCATATCCTTTTTTGTTGTACCCGTAGCTGTAGAAGCAACGAACATCAAGGTGAAGTTGACGGAACAGAATAGATGTAGTGTGCGAAATGGTTCCACTAAAAGATAATGTCGATTTGGAGAGCTTTGTTGTTACAAAGCATTCGTGGAAAGGGAAGTATAAACGTATTCTGGCGATTGGATCTGCAGGAGTATCAACTTACAATCCAGACAAGTTTGATTTGACGAATCGATGGTTATATTCAGATATCGTCAGTGCAGCTCCGAATAAAACATCCAATGTAAGATAACACAGTAAAAAATTTGCGTGCCCGTTGATTTTTTATGCTGATACTTTTTCTTAGATTCCTAACGAATTTCATTTGGTCATCAAAAAGGACCGGAAACTCGAAACCATAAAGCTATCGTCTGAATTTCGAAATGATATTTTATGCTCCATGTTGAAACATTACAAGGATTTTTCTGATAAGCCGAAACAGATACAGGTATGGTGGGCTTTTTTTTAACTATTTGTAATTGCATTGGATTGCTTTTTTACACTAAATTGATGTGACATGTCCAAAGTGTCCATTTACAAAAATATGTCGAAACGTAAGGCTCACAAAACACTTATCAACACACATTGAATACCTGATGAAATGACAACTTATTAATAAAATGATAGTATAAATTTTAAGAAACATATCTCACATTTGATAAATATAATAAAAGATATCGGCAAAAGTTTAAACCATATGACTGCAGCATAAATATTAGTGTTAAAGCCAGTTACATTTGAAAATCATGAGAAACTCATGGGTTTATGAATCACTTAAAATTTTTGCTCAAATAATATTTTCGAAAGTGGAGATAAGAATTATTAAAAACCATTGGCGTTTAATAAAAACTGAATATAAATTATAATGATGTAATTTTCGCATGCCGAACAACTTGCTTAAAAAAATTAACAATTTGAACATTAAAATTAAAAAGTGAGGCGCCCACTGCGAAAACTGTCTAGCAAATTTATGCTAGAGAGTTTTTGGCAGTAGGCGCTTCAGCAAAGAAGAAATTAAATTTTTGAAAAATGTTGCACCTTTGGACATTTTTTGCACCTTAACTGCTGTAAGGGGACGTAATGTTAGGCTAATTGCATGAATAACCGTGGTGTTTACTCGAAAATAATTTCAAACGCAACCGTGAACGCTGAAAACATCATATCCTATATCACTTTTATTTTCTTCATATGTTTTTATTATTCTTCATACATTTACATCAAAAATAAATTATCCTGAAATTATTTTTTATCGAAGTCTCGTTCAGATGGAGAAAGCTTTCATTCAATTTGAAAAAAGCCTCATTCCAAATAAAAGTGGTTTCATTTCCATTGGAAAAGATTTCATTTCCATTGGAAAAAGTTTCATTTAACCGATCATAAACCCTGCAGACAAGATTCAAACACCAGATAATGAATGCACCACTGCTTTTACAGAGAAGCTTATGAGATGTTTTTCAATACTCCCCAAAAGTTTACTACAAAAGATGGGTGCATAAATACCGTTAGCTGATACGCTCAGTAAAGATTATGTTCTGAAAATGAGAACTGATCAATGGCCAAAACTGAAGAAGAACGTGAATGTAGAATAAAAAGCCCAAAAAATATATAGGATTGCAACTACTTAAAGAACCATAGCTCGAAGCTTCCGCAATGCATTAGGAAATATTTTATTTTTCGAGAAGAGTTTTCTTTTGGAAACGCACTGTTACTGAAAGTAAATAAGATAATTGTTCCCAAATTGCATACAAACAGTATTTTAATAGAATTACGTACTGGTCATCCAGGTATAGATAATTCACCAGCTAGATATCGCCAAGCGGTCGTTTGGTATAGGCAGCCCAAAAAAAATTGTTGAATAAGCCGAAAAATTTGTAATATGGCAGATATTCCGAAATTTCTATTACAAATAGTATCAACGGATATTTTTTGTTTTAAAGGAGTAGAGCTCTTATTAATAGCTGACCATTACTCGGGTTTGTTTTTGATTTCCAAACATTAAAATGGAAAAATTCACATGAAGTTTTTAGGAATTTGAAGCAGTGGGTCTCAGTCTACAGAATTCCAACAATTTTAGGGTCAGATAAAGTACCATTTTTCGCATCAAATTTTTTTCTGATATTACGAAGGATTGGAATTGTAAACATCAAATCTCAAGTCTTCAATACCCTAAGTACAGAGATTAGCAGAAAAATAGACAAAAATCTATTCAGAATATGTTGCCTAGAAAGTACTGATTTATATAAAACATTATTGCTTCTACGCAATACCACACCGAATGGTTACTTAGCAGAAATACTTGTTATTAGATCCCAATATCAAGAAGATTTCTAAAGCCAGGCACGTTGAAAATGCTCCGGATGAGCTGAAAAGATACGTTTTCGGCAGAAACACTATGCTGGTTGTATGGATTTGCCGTATTAGCCGCTCTAGGCTTGAAAAAAATTGCCACCCTTGTTCTGCAAGTAAAATTACAGTTACAATAAAAAGAACAAAAAAAAACTAGAAGAAACCCACAAAGTACTCAAAGAGAATATATAAAACCGAAAGGACCTATAAAGAACCTAAGAAGTATCTAAAAGGACCAGAAAGAATCTGAACAGTACCCAAAAATCTTATTAAAGCCACCTTAAGGTTGAAAAAAATTGCCGCCTTTACCGTTCATGTAAAATAGTAAATAGTAAGTGTTTGTTTAATGTTTACCGTCTACACAACCACTCGTCTGGCTTCAATCTTGTCAAAACAGTCGATTATAGAATCATAATTGATCGTTCGCAATAAGTCAGACTCAATTCCAAGTGTAGCAAGATCATTCAGCCGGTCCTTGTTCATTGTATACATCGTAAATGATTTTTACCGCGCCGCAAGAAAAACTTCTTTCCCCGGAGCAGTTCGTCACTGGTGTGCAAACGCACATCCCAAAAGCAACGTCCACATTCGGATATATCGATTGTAAATCGCTGTCTCGGAGCCACTACAATATGTTTGATGCTGTTTCCGTCGTTTGTATACTCGATATGCAGCGAGCTCGAAAATGAAGGCACTCATTTTTAAAACTAACTTCGAGGTCAGACACATATGTCCTTTGCAAGGCCTCTATCTTTTTGCCAACTTCAACCGAGCCCATCGACGCCAGCTTAGTTAAAAAAGAAAACTTCTCGTGATACCGGATATATGCGTCTTATTGTTTCCGGAATTCACATTGAAGCTTATCGATTACAACCAGGGATGTAACAACTCTCATACGGTCGTGCCTAGACAATTGCACTTCTTCACAATCACTTTGTATCTTGTTCATATTCATCTGTGTTCGACATTTCTTTAGCTTTCTGCCTAAAATCGCTGAAGTTATCTCTCGTCTCGCTGAGAAGACTGCCTAGCGACTCGTACAATGTTATAGCCCACACATACTACTGTGATCAAAAAATAAGGTGACATTTGAATTTAAACTTTGCGTGCTAACAGACTTGATAAAATATTTTTATTTTTAAGGTAGTTCTACACGATCAGTTCAGTTGTCCGTTCAGTTTCAGTTTCAGTTGAATTGTCAGTTCAGTTAATTTTCTGCTATGTTACTACACGATAAGTTACACACCAGTTCAGTTGTCATTTTTGAAAGTGAAACATCGCTGAGGTTTTTGTAGTGATCATGGATGAAGATTGCCTTATTGCTGTTGCGCTATGTTTATCACTAGATAAGCCTAGAAAAAAAGAGCAAAGTGGAGTAGAGAATGGTACCTAAGAAGAAATGTATTATCTCATGTTAACTTAATGAAGGAACTTCACTTTGAACCTTGTGATTGGTCAAACTATTTACGGATGAGTGAGAGTGCTTACAAGGAACTACTGCATTTAGTAACACCATTAATACAAAAGCAGAATACTGTTATGAGACAAGCTATATCACCTCATGAAAGGCTTAGTGCAACTTTAAGATTTTTGGCCACTGGCAATTCATATAAATGTTTTAGATTTAGTACTGCAATATCAAATCAAAGCTTAAGTATCATAATACCTGAAACCTGCAAAGCCATAAATACGGTGCTAAAAGATTACATAAAGGTAAGCAAATGAAAATCTAGTATTTAATTTTTATACTTTATTCATGAAATTAGCAACAAACATATTTTTATGAGAAACTTTAGCATTACATAGAAGTATTAGCTTGATTGTAATAATCAGCAGTAGATATAAACTGTGTTAGCTGCTCTGAAGATGTAGGAGTACTTACTGCCACATATCTTGTTTCCGGCTCTTGATATATAGGATGAAAGTTTGTTGAATGGATTAAAAGTTAAGTAAACAGTAAACGAAACAAACTGAAACGTGAACGGAAAAGTCTGTCTACATGTCAGTTTCTTATAATTTCAACTGATAACTGAACTGGGCTCCATGGGATTTCCATGGAGCCTCAGTTCAGTTTTCAGTTTGACTTTCCCTTCAGTTTTTGCAGTCCACAAGTCAGTTTAACTGACAGTTCAACTGAAACTGAAACTGAACGGACAACTGAACTGATCGTGTAGAACCACCTTTATATTAGTAATACTGAGTTTAACATATCTATCGAATCTTAAGTCAATATTTGCATTTGTTGAATATTTACGCACATGTTTGTAGATAGCAAACAGTTAATTTAGCGATTTTTGCAATGTGGTATTTGGTTGAGCAATTTAGTTGCATTAAATTTTGTTTGCGGAGTAAAATTTTTGCTGCAGAAACGTTGAAAATGTTGCAAAAAGAATGAATTCAAAGAAGGCAGAGAAATCGTTAAAGGCAAAGATCGGTCTGGACGATCATCAAAAACTACTGATGAACAATACGTCAGGAAAATCAAAGATTTGTTGCTCAAAAATCGTCGATTGACATTTAGAGACCTTGCTGATGATATTAGCATTTCATTTGGATCAGTGCAGACCATTTTGGTAGACGTTTTGGGCCTGAAAAGAATGAAACCTCGTTTGGTGCCGAAAACACTCAATTTTTGGGAAAAACATAGTGGCGTTGATGTCTGTGAAGAAAATCTTTCTGCCTATCAAGACAAGATGAAACGCATGACAACTAGATATGAGACTTGTATTTGTGCATAAAATCCGGAAAAACCCGACCATCAAGCGAATACCGTGCAAAAGGCGAATCAAGACCAAAAATACCGTGTCAATGTCGTTCAAAAATCAAGGTCATTTTAGCAGTTTTCTTCGATAACCGTGGTGTTGTGCATTCTGACTTCCTTCCGCCAGATCAAACTTTAAACAAGGAATATTATTTGAGCGTTATGCCTCATTTGCTTGAAGCTATTCGTATAAACAGGCCTGATTTATGGACAGAAAACTCTTGGCTTTAGCGCCATGATAATGCGCCATCTCACACTGCATTCGTTCTTCGTGGTCATTTCTCCAAAAATTCTACCCATAAGGTTTCGCAACCACCATATTTGCCTGATTTAGCTCCGTGTGACTTCTGGCTATGCCCTAAGCTCAAGAGACCGCTCCGGGGACATCGTTTCGTCACGATTGAAGAGATCAAAACCGAAGGCCATTCCAAAAATCTACTTTAACAATTCTTTCGAGGATTGGAAAAATCGTTGGCATTAGTGTATTGCATCGGGAGGAGAATGCTTTGATGGCAATTATATAGATTTAGAAAAATAAATAAAGATTTTAAATATTATAAACATCACCTTATTTTTTGATCCCAGTAGTATGTCTATGTTAACAGCCTGCAGCTTTTTGTTGACCGCATTGAACCAACTCAACAAAAAAAACCCCCAGAAGTAAACTCAGCACTCCAATTCTTACCGAGATATTTCTCGAAATTTGTATAATATTTGTATAATATTTCTCAAAAATTGGTCATTTTCAAAACTTTCCGCCTGCAAACATTTGCCGCCATAGGCTCCAGTCTACTCAGTCTAGTAGTAAATCCGCCCCTGGTCGTAGATCTCTTTGAAGACGGTGATAAAGTTCGAGTACAAATCAACAAAAGTGAATGGATAGGAGCGAAGATTGTTGGAAGCATTCCATATCTAAGATCTGCCATCATTGAAACCGGCGATAGTAAAAGATGTCGGAATCCTCACCATTTGCATAAAACTAAAGTAAATATTCCACCAACTGAAGGCTTATTACTCAGTATTAATCTCCACGGTCCAGTTCCACAGAATGAGCCATCACCAGCACAGACAACGTCTCAGCCGAATCCATCAGCACTTCCTGAAAGAGGAATGAGAGATTAAAAAAGTAGAAAGTAAATGGGTTGTTTAAAGGTTTCGATTCCACTGGTTCACTCCCAATCCCTACTTGAATCCGGATTTTAGAATACAATCCGGATTCAATGACAAGAAAAATAGTAAAGACAGTTGTAGCGAAAACCCATACGAAGAGCTGCCATAAGAAGTGGAAGGGTAAAGAACCAGTATATCGATACGGAACGGTCATGTAGTTATATGTATAGATAAATGCGAATTAAGTTTATTTTCCCGTTTTATCAATTGAATGAATTTTGCTTTCAAATCACTTTGACTAATGTCAACAATCGAATAAAACAAATTTCCCACACATTCAGTATATTTCAAGTTTCTCTTTATTTTCGCATTCAAAAAACGATTGAGTAGCAATTTTTTAACGAATATCCAGCTTATTTGAGTAACCGGTAATTGCTTTACGAATACGAATATGCTTGAAATCAAGTGCATTTTAGTTGTTTTAATATTTTCAAGTGAATTTTATTTTATTTGAAAAATAGCATGAATGTCACAACACTCACACCGCCATACGTTTATGCATAAATGTTATTTAATAAAAACTAGTCTTTGTTCAACCGTCGTACGTTTCACACTTTGATTTATTGCTCCTCCTTTTTTAAATATTTCTTTCGACGATGATTTGTAAATCACATTTCATTCGTATTCGACTGATTCTAGATGTGCGACATTTCGATGAGGGTAAATCCATACTATTTACCTATTATTTTGGATCAAAAATACTCAGTTTTACTAGAAATATATTTTCTTTCAGAAATTTCAAGCATATAAATATCATTGGTCCGGTGTTAGCTTACCAATCGCTCTTGAGATTACACCATGCTCGTTAGACCAATTGGACATAACAACTAACGTTGTTGTTGCCAGTTATTTCTACAAAGACATTGAAGGAATCATAGGTGATATTGCTAAATTAACGCTATAATTTATAATCAATTTTCAAATTTCATCCAACACAATGTAGGCATTCAAGACTATGAGGGTGGCATTGTATTGGCGTGCGGCGGGTTTAGTCGTTTGCATTTATTTAAAGCAATGAATCATCATGAAATTGTTCAAAACATTGTACAGCGTGCAGCCCAGTTTTTGAGCATCGATATAAAAATACTCAAAAGTCAAATCACGAAACAACAATTCGAAATGGAGCGATTTGGGAAGTATAGGTAAAATCTGTTGTTTGTATTTATGTCGTGATTACTTATTTGTGAGTTTGCAGTGGTGATCAATTCCAAACATCCATGTCTGAATTCACAGTTCAAAAGATCTCAGTTAGACATGGCGATCCGGTAAAGCGCATCTTATGTTTGACAGAAACCACTATTCTCGAAAGGGATCCTCAGACTTATTCCGTAAGTACTGACTCTTCACATATTTTTCAAATTTTTATGTTTAATTTATATTAGGTTTGTACGCTCAGACCATTGGTGGATATATATGCACTAATTCGCGATAAAGACAATACACAACAATTTTGCATTGAATATAAAAATGGTGTAGTGAGAAAGTATATCACGAATGACAGGTGGGTTTGATGATACTTTCATGTTTGTATCAGAAACTATGTTTGCTTTCAGAGATTCCTTGCTGGCTACGATTTTAGACGGTGTTCGGTCGAGTGGAAATCAAGATGTTCACGTCCGAATCTCGAATACGCCTCGCAGCAAACGTGTCGTACCTCTTAGTTGTTCGGTCGACGAAGAGACTGAAGCATCCTTATTAAGGCTAGTGATAAATAATTTCCAGTATCCACCGAAACGCTTTGAAATCATCGAAAAATTCAATGCAAATATTCCCTACAGTGGTTTAAAATATAGTGTTACCCAAGAGGTTAATATGAATAGTTATCAAATGTGCTGACTTACATAAATTACATATTTTAGAGTTTGTTTGCTGAAAATAAAGAGAAATTGATAACGGGGGCCTTACAATCTCTCGCCCAGAAAGAGACAGATAATCCAACAGCACAGCTTTCTAATGTAGAACTTGAAGCGACATTCCACGCTCTTAGGCGACTTTTAGCCAGTAAGGTTGGATATGCCGCCTTTACTAATTTGCCAGGGTAACAAAGAAACGTATATAATTCAAGTTTTAATCAGTCTAATGTGAGCTAATTATAGTTTCAGAGAAGTGATTGGTAATAAAGTGGTTGCTTCTTTGCGCCGTAATGACTTGTCGGTAACGTATGCAGCGATCGATACTATCAACTCTCTGATGCACTCAATGAACGCTGATTATGATTTAAGACAAGAGCAACTGAACAAATCGTCCGTACTTTACTCCAAACCATTTTTGGAGACTTTATTAAATATGTGGACGACTCACGTGGTGCGTTTTTTTATATCCTTGTTAATTGATAAGACGATCGTATTTTAATAAAATGTTTTTTTATAACGCAGACTCGCGGTAGTGGTGCGCTGGTTCTCTCTGCTATGCTGGATTTCCTGACATTTGGGCTTTGTGTACCATATAGTGAAACGACTGACGGAAAGCAATTTGATATTTTGCTTGAAATGGTTGCTGAACGAGGTCGATTTCTATACAAGTTATTCCAGCATCCTTCTTTGGCTATTGTAAAGGGCGCAGGTCTTGTTTTGCGTGCTATCATTGAAGAAGGAGAATCGCATGTAGCAAAGCAAATGCAATCACTTGCACTCGACGAAGCTGCACTTTGCAGACATTTACTAGTATCACTCTACACACCTGCGAATGATCCAACACTGGCTACGCATCGCCAGCTTTCAAGGCATTTAGTAGGTTTGTGGATAACGGATAATGAACAAGCAATGGAGCTTTTGCGAAGAATATTTGTAAGTCGATCCGCTAAATGGTTTTCCTCTCTTTACTATGATTCTTGCTACAGCCTGCGGGTCTTTTGATGTTCTTAGAGAGTCCAGATCCAGTTCCGCAAGGCGACCTAGAAGAAGATAAGCTCAATTTCAGGGACAACCTGTCACTTGCTATGCAACACTCTGCAAAGTCAAAGAGAAGCGTTTTGGTTAAACATCTCGAGGTATTATTCGCATATAACAAATTAAACAAATGCACTATGTATTGACGCGCTATTTCTAGGGCATAAAACATTGGGGATTGAATTTGATTGACCATCAAGAGAAAATCAATCAAGCACTAAAAAATCGTCCAATCGTCCTAAGGAATCGGAGGCAGAAGAAAAAGACAACAGACGATATAGTGAACTTGCCATTGTTCTTCTATAATTTCACCAAAGATCACAGCCTACCAAATTTGATATGGAATCATAAAGTATTTTTGACGCATAGTTTTTGCTTGCGGGGTATAATTACTTATATCTTTATAATCACAGACCCGAGAAGAACTGCGAATGTGTCTGGAAAATGAGTTGCGCCAATTCATGACAGACAAAGATTTGGCCGGGACTTTAATTGTTGCTTGGAACTATGAGGAATTTGAAGTCCAATATCAGGTAAACTAACGTTCAATGGAAAGGCGTATTTGATTTTGAACACATTATTTCAGTGTCTGGCAGACGAAATCAGGATTGGCGATTATTACATTCGCTTGATTTTAGAAAGAGATGATTGGCCTCAACATCTCGTCAAAGACCCGTAAGTTGTATATAATAATAGTGATTATATTTTCTCAGTATTGTTTTAATTTTGATTTTAGAGTTGAATTGTTTAATGCTTTATATCGACGTGTGCTATGCAGAAATCGTCTAAATGATGATCAGCTCACCGTTGTTTCACTTCAAGCACTGGCAAAAGTTTACATGAGATACCACGAACAAATTGGGAAATTTAGTGATATGTCATATATTGTCCAACTTTTGGATAGAGTAAACTTGTAGTAGAAAAAAATAGTTAATCGTGTATTTAAAAAAAAATAATTTCAGTGCTTGGCTCCTTCGTTACGTGATGCACTTTTGGGATTGATTAAGTGCTTAGTGTTGAATAAAACTAATTGCCGGCCACTCGTAGACCATATTCACTGTCTTGTTGATCTCATAACCCTGGCTCATTTGCATAAGGGACGAGCTCTTCCTAATACGAAAACGAACGTGATAGAAGCTGGCCCAAATATGGAGATGTTTGAAGAAAAGGAATGGTATTATAACATTGAGAAAGAGAACGAAAAACCAGAACGCCAAGGTCCTGTTACCTATTCCGAGGTAATTGCCAAGTTATATTCAGCTGTAAAATCTGAAATGTTTCTCGAATAGCTGAAGGAGCTCTGGAAGAAAAATATGTTGACGCCTCGTACACGATGCTGGGCGATAGGGATGGATGGTTGGAGATCGCTTCAGCAAATACCACAGTTGAAATGGTAAAAAAGCTGGAGAAATCATTTCTAAATTTCAAAATAATCTAAAATACATATAATGACAGTGATGAGTTTCTAAACTTATAATCTAAATCTTTATGACTATCATGATTTCAGGTGTCTCATGGCCAAAGGACCTACACTTTATAATGAATCGGAATTGGCCTCCCATGTATTAGACATTTTAATAAAGTGCACAAGCTACTTTCCGAGTCGTAGCCAAAATGGTGGTGCGGTTCTTATTCCAGGACCAAAGATGTCACGGAAACTTTCCGATTTCGTATGTTTACCACATATTGTGCAGGTGTGCTTAACGCATGACCCAGGTTTATTGGAACGTGTAGCAACATTATTATGTCAAATAATGGAAGTAGGCGACTAAACTTGATTAGGAATTGACAGATCATTAATTTATACTGGTTTCTTTTCAGGATAATCCGGAAATGCCAAAGGTCTACCTATCAGGTGTATTTTATTTCATGCTAATGTATACTGGAAGCAATATACTACCTATAGCAAAATTCCTGAAAATGACGCATATGAAACAGGCGTTCAGAAGTGAGCCTGTACGATCTCCTGATCATTTGCCGCCATTAGAACAGTACTGAAATTGGTTTTGTGTTTTTAGAGTTCACAGTCGGGAATAATGCACCATAGCATATTAGGACCCCTTCTTCCTGAAGCTATGGTATGCTTCTTAGAAAATTATAGTCCGGAAAAATTTGCAGAAATATTTTTGGGTGAATTCGATACCCCTGAGGTTATTTGGAACTCGGATATGCGTCGCCTTCTCATTGAGAAGATATCTGCGCATATTGCTGATTTCACACCAAGACTTAAAGGGCATACAATGGCTAGGTAATTTTGTGGCGCTGGCGTGACTTGTTTGCTCAATTTGATTTATATTGCTTAGTCCATTCATGATTATGACAACAAATCTCTTTTCAGATATCCTTATTTGGCCATACCAGCAATAAGTTATCCTCAGTTGGAAAACGAGCTGTTTTGCCATATCTATTATTTACGACATTTATGTGATACCCAGAAATTTCCAGACTGGCCGATTACTGATCCTGTGCAGTTGCTGAAACATACTTTAGATGCTTGGAGGAAAGAAGTTGAGAAGAAGCCTCCGCAGATGACTGTGCAGCAAGCCTATCACGATCTGCAAATAGATTTGGAGAAAATGCCAAAGCCTGATGAAACTACGATTCGTAAAAGTTACTATCGGCTGGCACAAATGTACCATCCTGACAAAAATCCGAATGGACGGGTATATTAGCCGAAATTTTATTTACATTCTATTAATTGGCACGATTTCTCCAGGAAATGTTTGAAAAAGTGAATGAAGCATACGAGTTCTTATGTTCAAGATCGGCATGGAATTCCGGTGGGCCGAATCCACAGAATATTGTGCTGATTTTAAGTACGCAAAGTATTTTATTTTCAAGATATTCTGATGGTGAGTTTAGCTTGTTACTGCACATAAACATACTTCTTATTAATGTATTTTTTGAATTTTTGTACATCTAGTCCTTCAACCTTACAAATATGCCGGCTACCCTCAACTTATTAAAACTATACGGCTCGAAACTAAAGATGAACAGCTATTTTCAAAACAGGCTCCACTTTTAACGGCGGCTTCAGAATTATGCTACCATACAGTCCATTGTTCAGCATTGAATGCTGAAGAACTTCGTCGTGAGGAAGGCATAGAGGCTCTTTTGGAAGCATATACGCGGTGTGTATCTATATTGGGAGTGGATTCTAAGCCAAGTGACTTACATTATCAAGTAATATCAAATATAACTAAATGTTTCGAAGTGGCATGCAGATTTGAAAGCTGTAAACAAAAAATCGTCCAGCTACCTCAATTAATATCGAATGTTTGTCGAGTAGTATATTTCAAGGTAATATGTTTTTGTGTAAAAAGTTGACAATCATAATAAAACAACGTTTATTGTAGAACGCTCTTTCGGTTAGTTTGGTGACCAGCTTAGCAGCAAATAATTACAATTTGCAATGTGATCTAGTTAGAAATGGTGTTTTGTGGTCTCTTTTGCTGTTTATGTTCGATTACGATTATACGTTGGATGAAAGCGGTGTTGCAACCAGTGAAAAAACAAATAACCAAAAATTAGCAAACAATTTAGCGAAAATGTCAATTCTTGCTTGCGTTGCGTTGTGTGGATATGAGCTTGTAGAACCAGAAAAGTGCACCACATCGCCACCCAAAATTGAGCCAAAGGTTTCATCTGTTGAGGTTGCACATCCGTCGAATTCGACACAGTCCTCATACATGCAAAATGCTCAAAATTTAATTAAAAACTCTAAGCATTTAACGCAAAATATAAATGCGGAAAAATCTCCAAAGACAGGCGCCGTAGCTGATGTAGGTGACAAACTTGTCGCTATTGAAGCTCAGGAACCGAAAATAGTTGAGAAAGAAAATGTTGTGAATAATCGGAAATATCTAATAAAGGGCGAAGCATCGAACGTGATATTGAAGAAAATGCTGGACATATTAACTACTACGTACATTTCAAATCAGTTTGCCAATGAACATGAAAATCTGGTAAGTGATTTTGCTTTCAATAACAAGCAGAGTATTTATACAACAAAAAGTGCGCATTGATGTTTGTATATATGATAAGAAATTGACAATAATTTACTGCTTGCGGCTGTTTCATCTAGTTAACATGGAGAATGCTATTTATTTACATTCATAAATTTGTCTGTAAAATTTTAGTATGCTTTTATTTTTTAGAAAAAAATCATTATTGTATTAAATGATTGGGATTAGTTACCTTCTAACTCCGCTGTTTTTCCTTTTTTCTTACTCCTTTAGTTTTTCTTTGTATAAATAGTCTACTAATAGTCAGAGAGTTTCATTTGAACATCATTATTGCCAATTTCTCTATGCTTATCGTTATTCCGCGTTTTTTTTTGGCTTTAAATATTGAAATTTAAATCAAACAGGGGTTTTTATAATGTTAATTTCGTTGATTTTATCCACGGTAGTGGCCAATATTATCCCAAAAATAAGCACCCGCAAAAACTATTAATTTTTATTCATAGCTTTAAGTGTTTTAGCGAGACGTTTCTTATATTGCTAATTTTATGATAAATATTACTTTAAGTTTACGCAACATATTTTGCATGGTCATGGTCTGTTGGGCACCATTAACTGATATACAAATCGTTATTAATGAAATCATTCATTAAATGCGCAAATAATATTGAAGTGTTGAATAGATTCTAACAGTCGATGCAAATTTATTAGATATGTAATTTGGGTTTGTTGGTATATATTTATTATTACTACTGACCCATTTCACAGAACAGTCCAATTATAAAAAGAGAAAGAATGATATTATACCAAAACAATGAAAACCGTGAATAAAACAAATATAATTAAACCAATATTCATAATATGAGAGCTACGTCAAAATCTCAAAAATGTGTTTCTTAAAAGAATCAAAAGACAAGGCCAGAAAACCAAACTCATGCTCGCCATTACCACTTTAGTAACCCGGGTACAGGAGAGTGAGAATAGACGACTGTAGGAGTGACTGGCGGATTAAACAGCGATTGAATTCTTACCGGATCAGACAATTATACGGGGGAAGTAAATCATGATGTAATTGATTAAGAAGCATCACGGAATATTCTGCGAGTATACAGTGTCTAGAGATTCAAGAGATTCATCATATGGCCAATAAGAAACATTGAACTAGTACAGAAAACGATTTAACTTATGTTAAACGGATTAAGCACCATTAGACAAGTTGTCGAAGCGAGGAGACCACACGAAGCAATACTCAACATGTTACGAACCAGTAAAATAAAAAGGCGAACATACAGGACGATATCAAATGCAAAGACTGAACAAAACAGTATGAAGCCAACTTCTTTCGTTACTTTAGAGGTGATAAAGAAAAATGCAGGTCAAATTTTAATTTTGGATCAAAAATGATGGCTAGGCTCTCATGTTGCCAATAAACAGGCAAACAAAGGTGATCGGATCAGGTCTGAAAACACTTGGAAACATTTAGATTATGGCAGTTAAAATTAAATTTTAAAATAAAAATATCCAACTGTAAATGGAAACAATCATTAGAACGGCCCGAGAAATCTTACCGTCGCCTGAAACTGAGAAAGATTCAGACTTGAAATTACAAGGAAGGTCATTGATAAATCATTTCAAGACAAGGGGACCAAGGAAGAAACATTTGAAGAACGCTAAAAAAACAAAAAAAAGTGGAGTAAGAGAAGCCGGTAATACAATCCAATAGGTGCGATTTAAAGTAAAACATGAAAGTAACGGTACCGGAAAAAGTATATACTTTACCTACCAATATCGAGTGATTTTTTTTTCTGTCGCGAAGTCATCGTAGATCACCTAAGGTAGTGAAACGTTTTTCAAGGAACAAACGAAAAAATTGATGAATTCAATTAAGTTAGTGTTTTAGAACGCTCTTTAATGAATCCATATTGTTCCTTAGAAAACAAGCGAATTAACGAATTGTGAATTCTATCATGAACAATACTGTCAAGCAATTTAGTTAAGAGGAGAGATATCGAGTAGTAGTTCGCAATAGTACCAATGTCCCCCTGCTTTTAAAACCCGAAAAACTATGCAGTTTTCCACTCAAATTGAATTCAAGTCAAATTGAATAAAATAGCCAGAAGAGCAAATAAGAAAAAAGCGAGAGATTAAAAAAAATATTAGGAACACTGAGAGGGCAGAGAAATCCAATTAATCAATTAAAATTTCTACTTCAAAAAGATTAGACATCATAACATCATCAGAATACAAAGATGAAACGGGGTTCGATGAGGATACGTTAAAAGGGGTAAATGAACAAGCAAATAAATTTGCAAACACATCACAAATATCTTAACGTATGGAAATAGTCGTTCTCTCAAACCTGAAAGAGTCATATAACATTCATATGTGAAAATGGATGCACTACAATGCAAATACTTTAAGATAAGTAATAAACAAATGCTATGTGAGAGAAAAACACGGACAGAAACACACTCACATAGGCACCACGAAGTTAGCAGATAGTGTACTAGGAGATTTACGCACGGTAATAAGTACGTCTGATTTATTTGATAAGCTTCCGCTACGATCAGAAGTGTCATCATAACTCAGACCACGCCCAAGATATCCAGAGATTTCCCCGCGGTATTAGGTTTCTTTTTTAAGTGCAGACTATTCTCGATTTTAAATTGTGGAAAACAGTCTTGAACGAATTATGCACTTGATAGGTCTTTTTCAGTTTTCTTGGTGTCACTATTTTTCGCATTTTTATAAATGTTACATGTTTTTATAAATTTTGCGTGTTTTTATAAATTTTACGTGTTCTTATAAATTGTACGGGTTTGGCAAAAAGTGTCAATCTAACGGGCTTCCATACTCTGGTGTATACTCCTGGCCTACATCCTCCAATAGCTGCCGAAATGTCATTGCTGAAACTGTTAACACAAAATTCATAAAGTTGTTTTGTTAGCAAGCTCTTTGATTTTGCTCATGAGCTAATAATGCTTATAAAATGTTATTTCCCTGTTATTGTGAGTAAGAATTAAAAATCTTAACGAAATAAAATTCATTCAATTGATCAATTGAACAGAAGAGGTTTGGACTTGTTCTCAATATACACCTGATCTTTCATAATTTGAATGGAAATTTCTAAAAACCGGAAATTGGGTTAAAATCAAAAATCAGTTGAAGGCCCTTCGGCGAAACTCTTATAATTAAAAATTGATACCGATTTAACGAATTTGAAACTATACAGCGTAATATTCTGTTAATCATGTGTTGAAATGTTAGAAAAAAGTAAATTATAAACTGTTTCTTACTTGTTCATAGGTTTTGAAAACATTGACTTCAAATACTCGTAATCCATACTTGATTTGGGATAATGGTACAAGAGCACAGCTGATCGATTTTCTTGAATATCAACGAAATCAATGTTCGAAAGAGGCTTATGAAGATATAACGAACGTGCACGAAGTGGTAACAGGATTTAGCTTCGATGCCCATAAGTAAGATAAACTTTTTTCACCCTCTAATCAAGTTGTTTGGTGACAGTTGTATTTTTCTTAAAGGGATGAGCTACGAATCGGTGAAGTTTTTATTCGTATATACAATGAAATGCCAACATTTCCCATAACAAATCCAAAATCATTCATTCTCGATTTATTGGAATATTTGAAGCAAGCATATCGTCATTTCTCCGCCAATCAAATGAAAAGGCAAAACAACAAATTGAATTCAACTGGCGGTATTCTGTCACCAACTCTAGCTCCAAATCACCCACAGATAAAGAGTAAAACGTTTGATGATGCTTTGAACGAGTATAATCGTTCAAAAGCTCGAAATAAAATTGAGATCAACTCAACAGAACCATCAATAGACATATATGATTTTGTAAATAATCCGAAAAATGTTGAGCATACTGTTATGGTCTTACAGGCATTGATATCTGTGATAAAGTGTAATCCGGAAGTTGAAATTCAATGTATAGGACATTTCGATATGATTTTCGGATTCCTGGCCAGTAATTTATCAAACCAAGTAGGTTCAATGTTTAGATCTTGATAATTGCTTGATATTGACCTAAGTTATTGCTTTAAGAACGCAACTATCAAATCATTGGCATTAGAAGTAGTCTCGTTAGTGTCCCGAAATAAGGAATGCGTTAGCGAAATAGCGGCGTGTGAAATTCAAGGCAGTTACTTTGTCGCACTAAAAGACCCCGACTTGAGGGACCAGCAAATGAAAGTTTTGGAAACATTATCGGGTCTACTAAATTCACAGGAAATGATAAAAGAAGCGCAAATCAAAGGTATTGTCGTATTTACTTAGAATTACATCTAGGGAAAGCGATCATGAATGGTATTTTTACATACATATTCCCAGGTGCTGTGATATATCTGCTGGATTTATTTTGCAATTCAAGAAATCCTCAAATTCGTGAGCTTTGTGCAGAAATCCTCGCCAAAATGACAGCAGATCGACTGAGTGGTCCAAAGGTACTGTATTTGTTTAGATACTTGTATATTTCGCAAATTATTGTGAGTCATTTATTTAGGTCCGAATAACTATTTGTAAGTTTCTACCTCCTCTCTTTGTTGATGCCATGATTGAATCTCCGGCAACATCAGTCCAATTATTTGAGTCAATACACGAGCACCCTGAATTAATATGGAATGATAAAACGCGTACAAAAGTGTGTGATGTGGTCACCGATATGTGTGAAGGGTTGGTTAAAATAAATAATATAGCAAACTACAGTTAGAGTTGCTCAAATGATTTGTTTCAGTTTTTACAAGACTCAGAAACAAAATGCGAAAATCTTGTGGAAGGATCCAGATACCCTCAAGGATATAGTGCCAAGCGAGCTTATGGTTTCTGGTGTTTACTTGCGATTGTTTATTAGTAATCCAGCATGGACTCTTCGTAAGCCAAAGCAATTTCTATCGGATTTATTGGATTTCGTGGTTGACTTAATTAGCAAGAATGTGCCAGATGTAAGTGTACATTAATATTTTCCCTTTTATTAGCTTTATTCGTAATGCCCTTGAATCTGTTAGTTTGACTTGCGTTCTCATTTACTTCGATATCATACGATAATTTGTTTTTCAGAAAGATAAATTGGATTTGGCTTCAACTGCATTGGTTGAATTGTTACGTGCACAGCCTAATTTGTCCGATGATATTCCCGTATGGGGTCACATTCCAAAACTGTTCAATTTACTTAATGTACAACCAAAATACACTCTGTCAGTATTGCATCAGTTAGCTCTTTCAGAGGTAAAAGAATAAAAGAGTTTTTAGCTTAATCGTTTCAACCTAATCGATTTACAATTTTTTCAGTATTGTGTAACTGCAATATCCCAGACGGAGTGTATCTTGCCTTTAAAACGATGCATGGAAAATCATAAATCGTTAATAGAAAAAGTTTGCGAAACGCTTAGTCGCTTGTTTAAGTATCAACATGTGAGTTGCAAATGCCAGTTTTTAGATGCCTCATAATTAATTGATTCTAAATTCAAGGATGCTCTTATCAGTCAATCATTAGAAAGTAATTTGATTCCATTCCTATTGAATTTGTTGGAAAGTCGTATGGAATATGTTGATAGTCCGTCGGCGGTGAAAGCACAGGTTGTTGCCGCACTTAAAGCAATGACACATAATTTAAATTATGGTGATCGTGTGTCGCAAATTCTACTGAAACATCCTGTCTGGTCTGAGTTTAAGGATCAAAAACACGATCTATTCATTACTGAGGCATCAGTTAGAGGCTATTTAACAGGTGAGTAAAATTGAGTATTTGTTTGTCATAAAAATTGGCTTTACGGTTTCAAAAATTTATTCCAGTCAATATTGTAATCCAAAAAAATGTGATTTTCTTCTTCTTTATTTGCAAATCGGTTATCTTTTTTCAGGAGTAAATCCAACAGCTGGCTACTTGACACAAGCACCAAGTCAAAATGTGGAAGTCATGACTTCACCACCTCCAATCGACAGAGATGATCCTTTGGCGAGGCAAAGCGATTAAACATCCGTCGGATCGTGTTTTATATTTTTATAAAAAATAGTGAATACATATGTACGTAGGTAAGAATTAACATCTTTCGTTACTTTATTTTGTTTCATATGCACTTAGTGTATAATCTTTTGCTGAAGCAGTTTTTATTACTAAATGGGCTTTTGTCTTTCTATTACAAAATGAAAATTACGTAAAAACGTGTAAACCAATTTGATATGTACAAGAACAAAAAGTGAAAATGATAATGCTTTAATATTAATTCCTCTTTGTATTATTATGATTATACTTTGTACATACACGAATGATTCAGTAATAATAATTACCATAAAATAATTTCAATTAAGCATAGTTTTTATATTTGTATGCTTATATATAACAATAATTGAAATATAGATTAATAATTTTTCATAAACATAGTTGGTTGAAATACGAAATTATTTTAAAAAAAAGACAACTAGATAATTCGAATAGCCATTTCATTATGTTTGCTATATATTATTCAATTGAAGTATCAATTATGCAGGTAAAACGATACATGCTTTATGTGACACATATCGTATCTTCTGTTGTGTCTGCCTTCATATAAATGTGTGTGTCTTGCATTTATAATAAGCTCGGGTGATAATTGCAAAAGACTCAGAAAAATCGAGATTAGTCAAAACGGAAATTTTCCTTGTTCTATCAAAAGTCTGTTGATAATTTGGACGATAAATTTTGTTGATGCTGAATTTGAGTAAAAATCATACAAATTCAGCATAAACTTCATCTTCTTTATTTATGTTTGCGTGTTGCACTGTTTGCTGTTTTTATTTATTGGCTTTTGCATACTACACTAGATTTAAGCCACACTTTCCCAACATATATTTTTTCCTCGCATGAGAGCTTTGAACGCGTCATAACAGTTCACTATATTTAGTGAAATATAGTTGTGTGTCGTGGGGGACAGTTGCCAGGCACTTCTAAGCACTCAGTCCAAAAGACAAACTGTACTCATATTTCCAGCCTACCCTAGTTTTCCAGATTTCTTAATGAAATACAGTATTAATGATAGGGGAAAATAGTCCTTCCTTTGCATACGCGCCAAATTCCAGCCGAAACATTGATACCTGCGGCGTGCACGCAAACGCTGAGCACTCACAAGGGATATGCTCTGCAGAGTCAGCCACTTCTAGACATAATTGACAAAGGACATTCTGCGTAACACATATTCGGTACATGTGTCCTCACAGGCAGCTGTGTCCAGTCAGTATGCATGTCATGGCCATGCAAGCTTTCCTGTTCTTGGTGACGAGGATTAACGCAGTCGCATGGCTGAGATTTGGATGGAAGACGTTAGTGAGCCTAGTCACATCAATAGACATTCATCGCTCTTTGTGAACATCAAACACCCACTTCCGAAAAATGGCATGTGCAGGGGCAGTCGGCACATCCAAAGCGGGAAGTAGTGAAAGCGCTGAATCTTGTTTCACAATGGCGTCAGCAATTTCATTTCTCTCAACACCACAGTGCCCCGGTATTCAGAGCAGATGCACCTCTTTGAACCTGTCGACAGAGTTCAATGAAAATTCAAGCAGTCAGGGGTATAAGTAGCGACAGCAGTGCAACTTGACTGTCACTGCAAATAGCAATATATTTTCGCCTTCACTATTTTCAATCACCCAGCTAGAGAATATTTCTACTTGAAAGCCATAAACGTGCTCTCCGAAACAAGAAGCCCACCTGTCATTTGATAATTTCAGATTGACGCCAGTCCTAGTCTAACATCTGCCTGTCTTCAAACCGACCATGAAAAGTATCGTGGAGTATTCCTTCATACAGACTTCTGGATGCTCCCAGTCACTTCAGCTCAAGAGGATTACTTCGTATCTGCCGCCGAAGTCAAGTAAGGGCACTTGAGCGTCCGAAGGGATTGCATCGTTTCTTATCCAAGTTTTCAAAGGATATGATTGCATCCATTACTTTTTCGCTGGTAACCACAAATCTAGCTATATCCCAGGTTTCCTGTTGCTGCAAAGAGCAGGAATTTTGGTTAGAGGCATAGATACCTTCTGCGATTCAATTACCGGAGCGCCCGAAAAGTGAGTCACAAATAGTCTGTTGATACTCGTTTTTGGATTTTAAGCATTTAAGAGTGTCTATCTTAGCTGAGTGGTCCTTCTCCTGAACTTGGCATAGCCTCGACGTCTCTCATGCACCTTCCAATCCTCACAGACCGATCTGAATGATTCCCTCTTGCAAGTCATAACAAATTTTTATGTTCTCTGCAAGGTTCTGTTGGTGATCCAGTCATCCTCAATGTTGCTCTTACAAGCTCCATTGAGTAGCTTCCTGTTATTTTTCCTGAGTTTCTGCAGTTTTAGTTCCATCAGGGACCTGTTTTCATGCATCTACTCATTCTAATCGGGCAGGCCTCTTTATTACTCAATCGGTATTCTATCGATTTTCGTGACCTTATCCTACTCCTAGAACACGCTCTGTCTACAAGAAATCAATTTAACTTAGCCCAATCAGTGTTTCTTGGGTTTCTTCTTTCCACCACGGGTGTTGCGTCCGCGGCTAGAGAGCTAATCAAGTAGCGGTGATCAGAGAGTCATCCGATACGTACAGTCTAGTTACTGATCTGAATATTCCTGATGAACATAGTGATACACCAATAACCATCCTTCTGGTTCGTTACAAAATCAAAGAGTGTTGTCTCCTCTGACGTTACATTTGTTGCTGTTTCAGTATGTGTACCGGAAGCTAGCATCGTAGCCCATCAAAAGGTCCTGCCCCCGATTCAGCGAACAGGACCAGGTCCTTAAGTGCCTGTGTTGGCGGTGAGAGTAACGAGTCAAAACAAAAGTAAACTGAGGCGACAATCGTGTGTTTCAGCTTGCTATTTTCTCGGTGCTGCACGACGACTGCTCACAGATTCCGGCTTGAAAACTATCACAGGATAGTGACATCAAGCAGATTGGAAACTAGCACACAATTCCTCGACCTGGTTGAGCTTTCATCAAAGATCTTTACCCCCTTGATTGAACTGAGTCCGTAGACACTGCTGCCTCGAACTCACTGCTGCCCCGAACTCACTGCTCTTATACTAGTACAATACAGGGAGAAGCTTGCAGTTTTGCCAATTTCCAAAAAGAAAGGACGAAGCCACGGTATGCTGCAAGTTGATTGTAAATTGTTTTATACTTTCAGGCATAGCAATGTCCCGAAATATCTGTGGACTCCTTTGCAGGGACCCTTAGACAAAGTCTGCGTGATCCCAGTGAATAAACTCTATAGAAGAGAAGTACCACTGGATCTTTGCGTTACTGTATACATATCCATAGATAGTGACTGAGAATATAGGCTCATGTACTTCTTGATTTGTCTAAATTTAACTTGACACAAGAAGTAGCTCAGCGTCATGCGATAACTGTCCTTGAGCATTGAGAAAATTCTCTGGTCAAGTACGTTCATCAGATCGAAACGATCTTCATCAGTTATGGGGCTCTTCCTAGGATTCGTACCCGATGAACCAGCGTCTCACATCGATGCCCAAATTCAGCTTACCGTAAAGCACCTTTTCACATGGCACGGCCTTAGTCGGACTTCCAGCGGATGCTGAACTTGCGTTTCCGAGTTCCATACTTAACTTGGCTGTCAGCGGCAGAGATAAACACGACAAGTTGGTGCCCGATCGGAAGGGCAAATATAGCTATTGACTGCCACTGATTTTTTCAAAGGACGTGAGTAGTGTATAAAATTTAATAAATTTAAAAATAATATCGTTTTCGAAAGTTTATTTTCAAGATCAATATTAATTTGAAATAAAATATACATATAACCTCAAATAAATACGAATATGACAACATTAACTAAACTATTTATGAAACATTTTCTGTTACGGCAGTAACAAGTGCAGTACCCCTCAAAATCCAAAAGTCCGGTCTTTGCTTGCTATCTAGTAAAATTGGAAGAACGAAATTCGTAGAATGTCCAGTTGTCGAAAGTACACCAGCACGAGATTGTGTTTTATATAACGGCGCTTCATAACGATTTTTTGCCTCTACGTGCAAACATGGCCTGAACCATACCGCGGGCAGCCGTGAATACAATTCTCCTACTCGTGCGTCGACTAATCCTCCATTTTGTGCATCCCATCGACCTGCTTCTATGAATAGTCCATGAACGTTTACTCCATTGTTCATATAGGTGAGACCTCCGTAAATTTCCGCGGTCTGAAAATAATTTGGAAGACATGACTATATTGACAGGCTTATGCTTCGGAAGGATTAGTATAATTTAAAAATAATACTGGTACATTTCTACTGGTTTGTATTGTATTACATATGTAATATTAAAAAGTTAAAAAGATAAGATAAACATATAAACTACATATAAACTTACTATTTAAATATGCCGTACCCTAAAACCTGGTTCATAATTTACGAAGATATAAAATCAAGATGTTTATAATCCCGGTTTTATGCATATATAAAGATAATATGCCGTTTTTCGAATGTACATCTTGAAATTAAATGTACATCTTAAATCTACATCTATTCACCAAATCAAAATCCGTACACAAATATTTTTTTTATGGTCTTTTATCTGATAACCAGTTATCCCTTCAAATTTATGATCCCATTATTGTGCTCCCATTTTGTACTCACCTCTTCCGCATTATCTTTGTGATATTCGTAAATGCTCTGTTGATTAAGCGTCACAGGTAGAACCTGAAAATCTATTTTTAACGAATCGATAGGTAATTTGTGTTTCCTCGCATGCGTTTGCAAAACCCCTGTTAAAAACGATTGGGGGAAATATAATCCACTGAGCCAGGATGAGCGTGGTAGTCCTCGTGTTTGCCAGCTCTAAAATGAACCAAAAGTGTATGCAATATGCCTTAAATCAATGATCTTACTTGTATATAGTCAATTCGCCGTTGAAAATCAAAGACCCAATTTGTAAGAAACTTAATGGATAAGAAACCCTTGTTTGACCACTTGGCTGGGACAAGATTCGAAATCAGAGCTTTGAAAATGTTTTCTAAATCTTCTGACATCACAACTAAACCTTTAATGGCTTTTTGTAGGTTTTCCAGGTCGTTGTGAATATTTTTCAATAGATTATTGTATCTATCGGTTTCTTGCATAAGCACGGTGGTAAGTGATGGCATGCGGCCTTTTTCATCTAGCTGTGACATGAGTAATAAATATTAATAAATAATTAAATTTGATATGTTTAATATTTACTTGTATTAAACTTGAATGAGGATCATCTTTGTCGATTTTTCTAGCAAGAGATTCGGATATTTGGTGAATAACTTCGAGACATGTTTCGTCATCTTTTGATTGCCCAGCGCCTGTTGAGGCTCTTGGCTGTCCTTCTAAAATTGTCATAATGAAAAACTCAGTTTCGTTTGTTTGAAAGACGATGTTCGCGTTTTCGTGCATCCCGAATATTTCAGGGTCGTCTTCGAACGGTAAATTTGACGTATATTCTTTGTAATCATTCAGTGTCTTCTTTTTTGGATCGCGGTAAGTGTTACTTTCTCCATAAGTATATCCTTCTTTTGTTATTACTGATGAAGAGAATATTTTCAAAACAGTTTTAAGGCACCGCTGATCCCAGTAATCAGTTACACGGCCACCCCAAGTTATTTCACCGTTTATATATAATATTGCTTCCCATGGAATCTTTTCAACCTTTTCACGGTTGATAAACATCTCAAGTGTCTTGAGGCCACAATCTCGATCACTCTCATTGAACTCATAAAGAATGTTCCATCCAAGCGGGCCAAATTTTCTTCTTTCCAATATGACTGCATGAAACATGCAGAGACCAAACACGAGAGCCCGCCATTGACTTGCTAAAGCGTGCTGCTCAAAAAAGTCCGTATCCATATCAGCTAAAGCTCTTGTTACATTAGCCTTTAATCCTTTCGGCGGCTCATTTGTAACTTTGACAGAGTTTTGTAGTACGCTTATTGGGAACGATTTGGTTGGCATTGATGACAAAAACAGCCGAAAGTCAGGATTCGCTGTCGTTATGCCCAAAGCAAGATCACGGACTATATTTTCTAACCGTCCCATCCACGAAGTAGCCAAATGACAGTTTTGTAAAAAGACCCAATGTCCTAAGGCCCGACCTTTTTCAACGAGACTTTCTGCTGCTGGCCCCTGTCCTTGACCTAAAGATATAGAATAAAATTTCTCCATAAACTTCATCTCTTCCGTGAACTTCAAGAATGCGGCCATGGGATCTGAACCGGTGGACAAAACAAATACCAGTGGCGTGATGTTAGATGTATCTAAATAGCTGAAAATGGCTTTTGTAAAATATGCTTGGTCAATATAGTTGTTTGAAGTGCTTACACAGTGTTCAAATTGCTGGCTCCAGAGGTCTCGGTGAAAGTTTTGTCTAGAGTTTCTCTTATGTAGGATCCTATGGCAGATACTAACTTTTCTTTCTTAAATGATTTAATAAACATTAGTTTTTGAAAGTTGTTGAGTCGTTCGTTCCATATTATACTGCTAAGTGGCGCCCTTCGGAAGTACGCAAGATGCTAAAATATAAACATAATTAATTTACGAATAGCATTGCGTCAACGTTGCATTACCTCTTTATGATCTCCCAACAGGAATGATATTTTATTTCTAATTTCCGTTTTTATGCCAGTGAATGGTTTGAATTTATGTTCCAGGTATGCGCAGCTAGTCCACTCAGAGTCTGTTAAGAATTTGAATTCATCTGGACGATTGTGGTCGGCCCCGGAACCAATTGGCCCGCGTATTAGAAAATCGAATTCTGAATCTGTTACGCGTCCATCCTAGAAAAAAAGCAAACAGCAAAGCTAGTCGTAAAATCTATGTAGAAATGGATGCAATGAAGAATCAAACACATTTAAGTTGGATACTCACTTGTTTTTCTACAGTAGTGGCTAACAAAAAACTGAATACCATTTTGTGTTTTTCAAAGAGACCTCGGGATACATTTGCGAAGATCGCTTTTAGCTCGTTCATCTTTAGCTGTTTTATGCGCTCATCGACAGAAGCCTTCTCATGCGGAATCATAATGACCGATGAAAAAATTTGCGCGAAGTATTTTAAACTGTATTGGTACATTGGATCGATTTCGGCCAAAGACGCTACAACGAAGTAAATTACAGCTCCACGAGCAGCGAGTGGTCGATATTTTTCTCGCTGTGCTGTGATAACCTCTTCTGTTTTTTCCGTGTCTATTAAGCGGGCAGCAATTATGAGGGATGTTTCCTGTGGAAAAAATACATCTTGCATTAAAATTCAGCGAGTTGTTTTTGTTAATATAATGGCTGCCATTTCAATGAGCCAAATGAAATTCATCATTGCGTACTAAGATTCGCATAGAGCATGATATTCGCCCAGTGGATAATTTAAAGTCTGCAAAGATATTTACTTTGGATTCATTCAGAGCTTCGACCAACTCTTCATCGTCTAATATGTTTCCTTTTGAACCAAAGAGCATCTGCAATACTTTGTCCTCCAAGCTTAGTAACATTTGCCGATCCTGATTGATTTTCACTATAAGATCGCTGCGCTGTTTCTCAAGCTGGGGAAGCTCAATCTCGACTACATTTCTGTAATAAAAGTTCATACAACCCAAGGCTAAATTTGAGGGAAATTCTCGCCTACGCCAAAAGTTGGTCCTCAAGTCCTTCCACCGTGACAAGAAAGTTGACCAGCGTCACTGTTATACACACTTCTGGTAGGTAATGTGGGTTTGGCAGCTTGGTTGTCATATACAACTTGAAGTTTTGGTCGTAGTCGATCGCAGTATCCCCCAGTTTGATGAGAGTTCGTCCTTCGTGTATGAAAGTCAACCTTTGCAAAATGGGATTTAACGTAGGGTCGACTTCTTCGCCGATGTCCTCGATTAGCAATGGATATCCCTGGCGGACGCAAATTTCCAATATTCTCGACAAATTGGCGTCGTTCATTTTTAATACATGTAAACTGTTCTTTTTCTCGAGATTTCGTATCCATTGGTTCGCCTGTTTAAAAATGTGAGGTAAAGATCATAACCAAATATATCGAATTTTTCGCAACTACGCACCTGTTCTTGGGGATCTATCATTAGGGGCCATCGAAGGGCTCTTGTTACATAGAGTCCATTTTCAATGGATATATCGTCTTTCGGTAGACCTTGCATGCTCCAACTTCGCATTTCATACGCATCGCCGAGAATGCCAATCAAGTTGAACTCACTGCTGCTAGGGATTTTGTGTTTTTGACATTCCCATACCCACTGAGCGGAAAGTGATCTCCTATAGCTAATAGAAAAAGCTCCCAAGTAAGCTACGCATGCTGAAGCGACAAGTACGTCGCCTGGAACAGACCATAACTCGGCAGACAGTTTCTAGAAAATAATATTCTCAAATAAGGTATATCATATTCATCAAATGAACGCTCTCTTTTCCTTACTTTAATTGTCTCACCCCACCGAACTTCTTCATCGGACAGGGCAGATGTCAGTCTGCCCGCTCTATTTATTCGACTTGCAGTCAGATTAACATTGTCCTGGATTTTCTGGAACTGACGATTCTTCTCGTCGATATTATCTTTAAGTGCCTGAATTTTAGCTTCAACATCTGCTAATTGCTGTTGCTTTGTTCTTAATACTGCCATAACTTCGGATAACTCATCTTCCGCAGCTTTATGTTTTTTGATTTTTGGCTCGACGACTTTGTAGACTTTCGAAAATTTATCGATTGCAATAACCCACAGACATACTGATTTAGCAACTTTAGAAACTTTTTCGATTTTCTAGAAGATGTGATAGGGACAAATCTATACTGTTTTAATGAAATCAAAGCCATACCGCTGGAACGAAATCCTTATGCTCAATGTACTTTTTCAATTTCTTGATAGTTGCCTCAGGGATGTGCTCTTTGTCGTAGGTGAAAAGGCGTTTCAAAAAGTTAACATCAGACATCAAACCTTTGGCGCTTGCCCAATTAGGTCTGGAAATTCACGATGGTATAATCGTATTAGGTATTTTGTTAATGCAGGGAAAGATCGCTGGCTTTTTACAGATTGTAAGCCCATCAGCCAAATAGAGAAAATGCCATGAAAATATATATGCACGAGCTGTATCTGGTTGGACTGAATCGGAAACGGAATCTGTGATAACTTAATCGTAAGGACTGCTGGGAACAATCGTTTTTTATAGAACATTTCGTTAATGTGGTAATACTAGTTTGTCCTAAGGTTACTGGTGTGTTTAAAATTATGTCTCTAACCCCTCCTCAAAACCCTAAATGCTCTGTGGCGGAACAACTTAACTTTGCTTTTTGTAACTTGTTCATAACGGACACAAAAAGACAGCTAAAAAAAAATCCGAAATCTTATCCGGATCAATCAACATCTTGAATGGACTCCGACAAGGAGGTGGTCTGCCCCACCTGCTCTTCAGGTTAGTGCTGAAAAAAGCATTACGAGACTCTGGCTCATAATCAAGGGAGCCTATTGTCACCAAGTCCAACCAAATATTAGCTTACAATGATGACATTGGATAGTGAAGTATGGATTTGAACTAGTGATATCCTTCAACTACCTTAGGTCAAACGTAGCAGCGGATAAAACCATGCAAGTAAAAAATACAACAAAACCTATTACAGCATCTCAGAGCTCTTTAAATCCTTGAAATTAACCATAATTTTAAAGCTACTGCTGTATAAGTTCATGTTCTTGCCTGTACTCTTTTATGCAGCAGAAGGCACCTTAACCCTTACCCGTGTTCAAAAAAAGTTTTATGAAAAATCGATGGCTCTGTATGTGGAGATGGACGATTCCGGAGATACTATAATACAACCATAAGTTATCTACCTAGAAGCAAATATAGTCATAAAGATAAAGTCCGGTAGATTCCGTATATGCGAGCAAAAGCCTACAGGGAAAAGCCTTTGCAGCAGATTTGATGGCAGACGAAAGAAGAAAAAACCTTGTATACGCTGGAGGGATGGCGTTAACCAGAAGTACCTGTAGGCCCGTTTCACACGAGACACTCGGTGTCTCCAGCCACTGCCGGGGCATAGAAATAAATGAGAGCTTACACACAGAGCCACAGTGTCGAGGCCACAGTTCTATACAAAAACAGTGGCTGCGGTTTCAGTAGTCGGACACCGAGTGTCTCGTCTAAAACGGCACTTACTGCTATCAGCACACCCGAGCTACTGCTTGCCTCACTGACGTTCCAGCGGCAGCGGTTGTTATTGTTTTCCATGTAGTTTCCCAGATCTGATCCGCTCAAGAGTGCAAAAAACACACCTATTGTGTGATAATAGAAAAACAGAAGCTAGTTGCATTGAAATAGTATATCCGACATGATTGGTCTAGAATGTGTAACTAAGCCTCATTACTGAAATACGTCTTACTGTCGCATGGCACTCATTACTATGATACTTATTGGTGTAGAATGCTTCAGACTGGAGAGATCAGCGGATGAAAAATTTCTTGAACTTGATGTAGAAAAAGAGGCAGTTATTAATAATATGTGAAGGATGATAAATAAATAAATATGGCATGCCAGAAGCTCAGCGAATGCAGCAGCATTATCGAATACAGCAACCTTTCTGCTCTGGATCGATTTTGCAACTCGACTTTTATTTGCTCTGCCCAAAGTGAAAAAAAAATGATTTTGTAACGAGCTATTTTTCGAATGCAACTATATTACATCCATCGACGAGTTAAAATTAACTTTGAGTTAACACGTTAAGTGAGTGTTTTGAGGTTGATGAACTGGTTTAAATGCTCTACTTACTTGACACCAAGCAATATACAAACTGATTCCATTACAAATTGCACCAATTCCGGAGGATTCGCAAAGGCCTTTAATTCATTGATGTCTGTTTTGTTAAGCGAGCTTAGAGCATGCTCAGCTTCTTTCAAAGCAGGCATAGCGATTTCCAAATCTTTGGCTGCATCGTCTGCTATTGCTTGGCACACTGCTGCTTTTTCCTGAGATAGAATAAAATTTCCACAACGTTAAATTTTAAGATCATTGTTCTATACTTTAGCGAAAGTTTCATCTTTGGAAACGGCTTCTTTAACGAAATCAGCATTTTTCGTATCAATTTCCAACTTCGCGAGAAGATCTTTCATAGCTTGAGACTCTTTATCAAGCTGTGGAACTAGAGTCTCTAGATCTTTCTGCATAACAGCTACCTGAAAAATGAGATTGTTTCAAAAATCCTTCGAACCGTAAAATGCCTAAGTTTTAATTGATTCGCTGAGTTTATTTGGATACATTTTTATTGAATAAGTAACTAGTAACAACAATAACTACTTACAACATCGTTTGTTTCCAATATTTTGTTTAATCCATTAGCGAGTCTTTCTCTTTTAGATGTAATTATCTCGATCCTTTTCTTTAGCAAACTTTTATAAAGCTTTAGCAATTCTAGATAACTGCTTGGTGTTGTGTAATATCGCCGTCGCATTTCAGCATAATATGTCAATGCCGCATCCTCGACAGTCTATGCATAAAAATTGTTCGTTTTTACGAGGGTGAGTCATTAAGTTCGCGGAATGGGGGCGTAATAAGTGCAAATAAAAATGCAGATTCAATTTTCTTTTCAATAAATTTGCATGATACTCTAATACATTTTTTTGCATCCTTCAATTGATGCTTGTACCTACACCGTCTAAAAAAATGTTTTGTCTTTGTCGGTAAAGTAAGCCGAAACTGTGTCCTTCATTTCTCCTTTGCATGAAAATTTCTTCCCGCGAAGGCTTGTAGGGTGGGTGATCTAAAATATCGAAGTCGACCTTATGCAAAGCAACCAACAATTCTTGTGAACCTGCGCATTGTCGTGCAGAAGGAGGACATCTTTGCTTAATTTTCCTCTTCTTTTTTCTTTAATGGTTTCTTTCAACTGTGCTAAAATTCAAGCGTAGTGTTCTCCAGTTATGGGGCCATCTTTGTTTTTAAAATCGATCAACCTAATCTCTCGATCAAACTTCTGAGTCCAAAAAAAACGGTCGTCATGACTTCCCGCGCAGACATTGTATTCTTGAAGATCTTGGGTAGTGTGCCTTTTTTGTGCCACTACATAGAGTTTTATTTGGACTCAGGTTCATAATGATGAATCCGAATCTCAAAGCTTTATCCTCGCCTTCACTATACATGTCCAAAAACGCACGGCAGCGCTCCAGGCGCTGTTATTTTTGAGGCTCCGCGACTATTCTATTCCACCTTGCGCTGACCTTAGCCATATCAAGATGATCGTGAAGAATATTTAAAATGGTTATATGTGATATTCCAACCATTTCTGCGAAGGGTTTTTTTTATTAGTCTAGCATTTCTGTTCAATTTCCGGAATGGTCCCTTGGATTGGCCGTCTTGGTTGTGGTTCGTCTTCAAGTGAGTCCCTTCCTTGTTTAAATCATGGTTTTACCTTTAAATCATGGTTTTACCACTTGCAAATCATGGTTTTACCTGGGCAAGACACCCCAAAAGGAGATGTCATCTTCATATTTTACACTTTCTACCAAGCTGAATTGCTTAGTTCAAAAACTAACGAATCAATTGAAAAAAAAACTTGCTGCTTATACTTATGACGATTCCCTAAACTCATTACGTTTCATTAAATTGCCCTCATTAATGACATACCTAATCATTCCGCGAACTTAATGACCCACCCTCGTATTTTCCGATGTTAAGTTTTAAAACCAGAGTCCAAAAATTTATATTATTTGTTGCGAAAATTCTACAGTCTACTGTACCTTATGAATGAAAACGCTCGTTTTCGCCAGACTGACTCTTTCCTCTTCGCTTTCTATGACCTCTTCAAACAAGCCTAATGCAACTGAGTAAAGTGCTTCCGGTGGCCAACTTTCGAACCAGTCGATTGTACAACAGTTGACGAGTGATGGAAACATCCTGCATCTACGCCGGAAAGCTTCGCCAATTGGGCTCATGCAAATGACTAAATGCAATTGATTTCGGACGCGTTCATTAAAAAATTTAAAAATATCTTCCCGGGTGCAATCCTAAAGTATGCTAGCTAACATATTATTTCCTTGATTTCAATAAATGTTTCCAACCCTTTTTCGAGCTTGATTACAGGCGTCTCTTGCGTCTAGTATGACCTTTTCAAAATCATCACCTTCAAACAGGTTCGGTACTTCACCTGAATTAAGAATGTTGTTGATGTCTTCGAGAAACTCTTCTTTTACTATTTGAGTATCAACTATAAGAAATACAGTGGGTTTATTGATTACCTGCAATTAAATAATACAAAAGTCCACTAAATTAAAATAATAATAAAATGTTGAATGTTCGATTAAACTTAGTGTGAAGCTATTTAATTATTCTCAATATAAATTTGATAATTTTTCCACGATGCAAAAATAACTACTGCAAGTCTATTTCCAAGATCTTCATCACTCTTTATCTTTATCCACCTGATAGAGGTGCGAAAATAATTGCTCTAACTTGATTGGTTTTGTCTTGTTTTCAAAACAAAATATTCTTTAGAAAAATTAATTTTTCTTGACAATTTTTTCTTGACAAATATACCACCACCAAGGAAGAGGAGACATTACCCTCGGATTATCGATATCTGATTTTGGAGATGGTGCGGCTTAAATTCAAATTAGAAAACTATTTCTATGATAATCATTTACTCATCCGGCAAGCCTAAATCATGGCTACTAACCAAGTATTTGTATCAGAAATGTAATGTGTGTGTAAGAAAAAGAAATGTTATGTAATATATGTGTATAGCTTAGCCATTTTAGACTTCCCCTGCGAATTAAATCCAAGTGAAGACATTTCGACGATAGTATGTTTATTGTCGGATCGAACCCACCAAGTGAGAAGTCCATTACAAAATTATTTTGTCTAAAATGACTGACCTATGTGATTGAGGTCCTGTATTAATTAAAAGTTTGCTTACGCCAGCTTGTCGGCAAAAGACTCTCAGATCCTCATGAAAATTCGATGTATCGTAGCCTCGAGTTAATTCGATTTGATAGCACTGGTAACCATTGATATGCGATGCTAGCCTAGTCAGTGATTGCTTGCCATTGCCAGAAACTCCTACCAACAAACCATTGCCACGGTCGCTTCTAAGCAGCCTGGCTAACCTAACAATGTGCTCCATAGCATCCTGAAACAAAATCAATTTCATCTCCTTCCCAGTGAGCGTAGCATAGTCCTCCAGATAGTCAATCAATATGCTATGCAATTTTTGTAAGTCTTTGATCTCTTCATAGATTCTTTCTTCATAGGCTTGTCCAAAGATCATAAAATCTCCGAAAAGCAAAACTTCTCCAGGATGTACGACCGGATCGCCGAAGTTTTTCTTGCAGGTTTCGGAGATGAGATGCTTGAAATAAGTCTTATCTTGGTCGTTGATCAACCGGTCGTGGAAAACTCGCATTGATTCGTGGTAATAGAGGCGCATCATTTGCTTCTCTGTTGTGTAATTTGATGAGTCCGATTGAAGAATGCCTTGTACACATTTCGATAAATCGCGAAGATTAAAGACATAGTGAGATTTGTCTGGTGTCGGCAGTAATTCTTTGGCAATGCGACCATAAACATCAACACACGATTGAACAATTGGTGTCGCAAGTGCTTGTATAGCTCGGTTAAACTCACCGAAAAACCTGTGAGTATTCCAAAGCAGCAAGTAAACTCTGTTTAACTATGCAATAATTCATCATGCTCACCCGTCCAGAATCGATCGAAATATTGTAGTTAAAGTTTGTTCATTTGGCGGCGATAGTGATAATAGAGCGAAGTGTCTCACAAATCTGAAAAAGTTAATATAAGAATTTCGGTAAAGGCTGTAATTTGAAAAGAATTACCTTGGTGTTAGTGGATTTCGGCCTCCTCCAGGAGGAGCACATGCTGCACCCAGTATAACATCAAGTATTGCTTCCCAGGTCATTTTCTCGCGTTCATAGAATCCTTTGAAGTCTAAAAACTGTCTGCAAATATAGCTTTGATTGCATATTGAACTTGTCACTAAAACTTTGCTACTACTATAAAGCCTACAAATATATTTTTTATATTGTGGTTTAGTACAAATCTTTCCATGAGAATAGGATCAAATCAAAAAATGTTGCTAACATTTAGGTTTGGGATGTAATGTTGCGCCATCTCCGCCAATGATTATTATTTGCACCAGTGACTATTATTTGAATGTCTAGATGGCCATCTTCATGTCGGACTCATCTCTCAAAAGCGGATAAGTAAAATAATTCCACAATAACCCTTGTTGGGTCTAGGGGTTCAAGCTGATAGACATCTTCATTCACAAATTTACAATCAACCTGAATAGGGGTGTGGAGTAATTAGTTCTACGAAACAATTTATCTTTTATTACACCCAAGTACCTATTCAGAGCTAAATGACTTCATAGCTCGGACCCTACTCGGACTCTAGAGACTCTACATACTAGGAGCTTTTACGATACCTACAACAATATACGAGAATGCGGATAGTAGTTCACCATTTTGCTCGCTAAGATCACATATTTCCGACGAAATCAGGTGGACTGGCAAGACCCTAGTCTTGAAAAGCAGTAGCTTAGATTTCTTTGAGAGACTTGAGCGAAGAATGCTTTGTTAGCTGGTAGCAACCGTGCGCAGTTGTTATCGGTTGTGATTTTTGACCATAGAATGTTAAAACGTCTTCGAAACTGTATTCATCCATCTTTTTCAGACATGTGCTTCTCAGTCTTGATTTACGTTGCTGCCGACGTAATGTTAATCGGTGTAATGGTTTTCAGTACCGAGGGTGCCATTATATTTTTCGCACCCGGTATCCCGGATCATTTTTTCCAGCGCCAGGTTACTCTAGTTATGTTATAGTAGGCGGCTTTGAAATCAATGAAAGATGCAGCATCTTCAGCTCATATCCTAAACACTTTTTCAACGACTGTTGCAGATAAAAAAATCTAATATGTTGCTGATTTGCATAGAACGACGTCTCGCTGATATTGACTAGTTACTTTTTTGAGCAAATGAGGCTATCCTGCTTAGTAGGATAGTGGAAAACATCTTATAGACTGCACTCAGCAACGTTAAAACCTTATAATTGCTCATTCCGTGGCGTCCCCATTCTTGTATAGGGGGCAGGTCAGTCCATGTTGCCAATCGTAAGGTACAGTTTCATACCTTGTATGTGTCTTATACTTTCAGCACTAGTTGATGCGCTCTCAGAGATTACTGTATAGATCGGTACGCAACACTCTTACGTTCAGTAGCTAGCTTGTAGTCACCGTCTTCCTGACCTTTTCTGCGGCTGTGGCCTAAGAGGCTTTTGAGTTTTCATGCTCTCTGTGTTGATTTTTACCTTGTGCAGATTGTTGATTGTGTGATAGTAGGTACTTCAGCTTGGAGCACTTCGCCAACAAATTAGTGGTGCGAGTCGATATTGGTCGACTATTTAACAGGTTACTGAAGTGGTGACAATCTATCAACACATGGGCTATTTGATTGAGACTGGCCTCGTCTAGAGATATCCAGCCGACTTTATAAATATATTCATGCACAAACCAGATACTTCTAACGGCTATTTATTGTCCCCAATGCATTACTTTTGGTATTCTTGTGCAAGCTATTGATACTAACTGTATATAAGCTCCTTCCCTATTTTAATGTCACCCAGTTCAATTTCGACATCATATCTAGGCAGTCATCAAAAGCTCGCTACAAGTCTTCATTAAAGGTGCCCTTTTCATCAGTGGTAGAGTCCTCTGTATGAGCAAGAACGTGAATGAGGGTTATAGAATTTGCCTCGCTGAATCTGCCTTTGTTATAGAATTCGCCTCGGACATGTAGACTTCATGCCTTTTACTTGGTGCTTTGGATGGCAGCTGAAGTAGATGTTATAATTGCTCTTCTCCAAAATATCAACCCCTTTCCACCGTAATTCCAACAAAGCTTTTATGTCAGCACGTTATTTGGAAAAGGCATCTGCTAGCTGACTTGCAGCATTAGATCTAACGAACGCACGTTCCTCCTAGAATGCTCGAATCGTTGTTCCGTTTTTCTTGAAAAAGATATTTCAGGCTACTGAGCGGAAGGCTTTATTAAGATTCCTTAATATCAAATACTAGGAAATTATATGGCTAATCACGCATACAATAGAGTCTTGTGTAATGTTTGACGGATCTTTGGTAACAGCAATGAGTTAGCGCTCGTATAGTCGATTCCTCAAAAAGACATTCGATAGTATACCCATGGGAAAACCAGACTTTGCCCAGTTACGTTACTTAAATTCGAAAACAACTGAGCAAAACTGCAAACTTTTCGGTAGATAACTATCAAATCTATTCAAGAGGTTCAATACAAACTCAAATTATAATAGGTTGCTTAAAATAAATAGGTTCAAGCAACAACAAAGGAGTAGTTTCATTTAAAATCTAACAAGGCGTAGATAATTTTGTCAAATTGTTAACATACCTTAATAGCTCGATTGGCGGTTGACTGCCGTAAGTATCTAGTTTGGGCATATTTACATCGTCTATAAACATAATAAGTGTCTTTCCAACCGGAGCTCCCAACTGTCCTTTACGCTTTTTTTCCAGTCGCGCTTCGATCATTTCTTGTGTCCGGGCACTGCTAGTTTGCGCCGAAAAATGAATTAAATGCGCTACCATTTTAAATTCAGCTAATTTCTTGAGAGAAGCCTCTGCCAAAACTGATTTTCCAACACCCGTATCTCCCGTAAACATAACTGGTCTTTTTCGCAAAAATAGCAATTCTGAAACATATCTGAAAATACAAAAGATGAACAACTTTTGTACTATTAGGTTTTGAAAAAAAATTATATGCGTTTATTGTAGGTCAAAATTTACCCAAACTTCGTTGTGTCAGTTGTCGGAACCAACATATCAAAGAAGCGATCATTAATATTATAAACAAATGGCTGTACGACATCATTCCAATGTTCCCATTGTAGTGTGCTTGTATTAACTCTATAGTCCCAAGTGCTTTCGACTGGAAATCTTAAATAACAATGATATTGGTTGAATGTTGTCTCTCTCTCTCTCTCTCTCTATGGTCTTAGCCTTCCTTACTCAATATATTCCTCATCGGCCATGTAACTCCTGAATTTCTTTTCCAGCATATCTCTCGAAGTGTCATTAAAGTTGCCACCAATAGACCAGAGCGAAGCCCAGGCATAAAGTTTACAGATGCATTTTTTCGCCTCATTTTCGTCCAAGTAATTTAAGCTAGGTATTTTTGCAAACAAGGCACTCAGAAGTTCGCAGCACATAGACACTTTGCTGACAACCACCTGATGAATTGCATATACGCCGGTCTTAATGCTGAATTTCAAACAGCGGTCGAAATACATTTTGTACAGTTCGACAACGTAGTCTGCCAGAACGGATTTCAGAGTCTTTTCTTCAATTGTCTGACGCCAGGATATTACGAGCGGTTCCCATCCGAGTTCGTTTGGATCAATGTACACCATGCCACAGCGTGAGACTGTTGCAGGAGAAGCTTGTGCTAAATCTTGAACTTCAAAAACCATGTGCACCCATGGAGTTAACTTGATCCGCTCTGAATTGGCCAAACAGAGCATTTTGTTGTCATCGAGTACAGTGTTCATGTTTTCAATCCATACTGCATCGACAGGACCATCACAAACTATCCATTGATGAATCTCATCTGAAATAATGAATGAAAATACATTGACTTGCTTTTTTATAAGGTAAAAAAGTGTTCAATGAAAATTCGTTCTTTGTCTCGTTGAAAAGGATTTGAATGTAAGCCGATTTTCATATAGAACTTGGTTGAAAGGATTGCAATTGTATTTTTCGCTTGGGACGATTTACTCAACGTTTCATTTCGCCTAAATATAAGATTAACTGAGCTTACCTTCTACGTTCACCGCATAACGTACAGCTATACCCAATAATCCATCCTTCCATTCCAAAGTCATTGCATTGACCGCACCATACAACTCATCCAAAGTTACTGATTTCGGGTTTAAAGTTTGTATATTCACTTGTCGGTAATGAGGTCCCGGTACGCCTTCTTCAAATAACTTTGTCAGAGCACAGGCTAAGACATTCAAGACGGAAGTTTTTCCGCCACCTGTAGGACCAACCAACATAACTCCCCATCGAACTACCATCGTTTCATACAGCTGTATGCACTTATTCAACATAGGCCCGATAGGTTGCAAGTTTCGGTCGGTAATGCATTGTATTATAGTTCTTTGCAAATCACCACGCTCTGATTGTGGCAGCTCCACACCTGGGAACAAGTCACCCAGAATACCTTTGAAGAGAATCGCATCGTCCGCTAAGAATTTTGGCAGATTTGAGTCTCTCAAGGCGGCAATCAGCGTGATGTCTTCTCGTTGGTCAGGTGCCGAACGTTTTAAAGACCCTGCCATTACTAACACACTTTTAACAGCACGCATTCCGAAGTCATAGTGGTTTTGCTGGCTTAATTGTTCGCTGCACAGCTTGTACATTTGAACCATTTTGTGTGCTAGAATTTTCGGTTCTTCGAAACCTTCCGAGTACAGGATAACCTCAGAAATCAAAGCGTAATCCGGAACCATCATACTGATGGGCCTGAAGAGAGCTTTTAAATTGTCTGGCAGCTCGGTTCTTCCAGCGTATCCTGGATTCATTGTGATAAACACTGCACAAGCATTATCTAGCTTAATCTCACGACCTTCGAACATAAACCTAAAATGAGTGATATAATTAATCAAAAAACAATTAGTCTGAACAATCTTGTGGAAATAAAACATCATTTAAAAATTAATTCGCTGCTTTGAATTGAAGAAATAAGATTATTTTTTTTGCCAAATATTTTAATTTAAAAACTTTAGATACTGAAAAAGATAACAGATTACAACTGATATATCGATATATGTAAAGAAGTTGAAATGTATCTTGCTTTTAAAGCAAAAATTGGCGTTTAAATTAAAATATTTGCTTTTGAAAGCTACAAAAATTTGGAGCAGATTAAATGAATTTATTATTTGGTTTATTACTATTTTTTAAAGAAGACAACTCAAACAGGTAGTTAAGCGTTTATACATAAAATTTACTATACAAATTTATCATCATAAAAAAATAAAATTTATTATTTTACGTTTGTGATAAAAATCTAATGCAAAGATTGCAAAATTGGATACAATAGCTTTAACTTCATCTAAATTTAAAAAAAGAGAATTATCAGTTTGTTGGTACATTTGTTGTAATTAAGATTTTACAGAGCAAGAATTTAAAAAAATGAAAAACTTAACATCGGTTCGACTCTTATTTCAAATCCATTGTTGTTAATATTTTCTCAGTATTCTAGCGTACGTCATAGCTCTATAGAAGGCAGAGCCTGTATTGGTGCATCTTTTCAATGACCCTGCTTCCGTGTACATTCCGCATCGAACCTCTTCGCGACTTAATACTGGTATATAGCTTAACACTAATTTTCTATCAATGTAAATACGAGTGTAGGGTGATTAGTTTCATGATTCACTTTGCATCTGATTCATTCAGGTAAAGCTTGGCGAACTTTTAGCGCGGTGCATGGTTCCTCGTCCGAACCTGGATTCAAACCAGGGACTCCACCCACTAGGAGCCAGAGTGCTGTACCTACTAAACTACACGCGTTTATATACGCTACTAATCATAGGAGTTCTGGAATAAATAGGTATGCAGTTGCTCCTAAACCACCCAATACAATTAAAAAAATGAATTGCAAAAAACTGCAACCCCAACAGTCGTAACCATTCCATAATGATGTCACAGTGCCACTGTAGGAACCGTTAGTGTTATATTATAAAATACTCTATTCATAATTGAGCTTTCCAGCTTACTGAATTGGCAATTATCGACATTGAAATGCCAGGAAATAAACATGAGCTTTTTTCTCCTTTCAATGACACTCTGTTCAAACTACTTTTGCTAAAATATTCAGATAACATATATCAAAAACACTTATAATTTTGATTGCTACCAGTAAATTTTTCGTTTCTTATTTTTAGGCAACATTACAGCCTTATTTATGACTTTGAATTTACTTAGTAGATTACAAAAATAACTACCTTCGCAACTTCGCCGCCTTTGCGTTTCGTATCGTTATGAGCTGCTGAGCAATCACTGATAATACTTCGATGTCGATTCGATTGAACTCATCAAAGCAGCACCACGCACCACACTGAGCCAAGCCTGAGAAAAACCGTCCCATCATTTTGAAATCCAGTCCTTCAGAGCAATTGAAAACTACACATTGTTTGGCTAATGTTTTGGCCAAATCCTTCGTTGTTTCAGTTTTTCCTGTCCCAGCTGGTCCAGCTGGTGCACCACCCAAGTCCATTTGTAATGCACCCATCAAGCAAAGGTAGCACCTATCTGTTAAAGGAGTGATGACAAGGACACCACCAGCTCCCAAATACTCGTAGAAGTATGGCAAACATGCCGAAGCCATTCGAGAAAACATTGTTTCTGTCTCCTTTGACCAGTAGAAACGAATCATTTTCAACCAGTCAAAGTCGTTTCTGAAAAAGTAAAAGCCTATATAGAGATTTATGACTTGCGATAGACAAGCTGTTTTACTCATGGGACACTTGTTTCACGACAAGATTTGTAATTGTATCTTTTGCATGCACGTCAATGGTAATCAATGCACAAAGAACCTTTCTCAACAGTGAACTAATGTCGCGTCTGGTGATCGCTGCAAGTACTGCCAAGTTTTGCAAAAGTTTTTGTTCGAAGGCTTTCATTGATTCTAAGGGGTTATCCTTTGCAAAGATGCCATGCACTTCAGCAGCCCATTGCTGCTGCGACACTGTGAGGACAACTTGATTTGGATGCTCTGCAAGTATTTTAATTATGACAAGGAACTATGAATTGTATTGTGGTGTGGTGCCTTGAAACCATTCGGAACGATCTTTCGCTGGGTAGCATAAGAAGGCGAATTTCATACATCTTTTCACAGCAATGAACATTGCATCTTCGACTTTGCTTAGCCAATCTTCTACCGGACCTCTTGCCTTCAAGCCCTAGATGAAAAATAAATGAAATCGGAAGTATGAGAAATATTTTTATTAAGAGGTCAGGTAACTTTCGATTAAAAAACTTATATCTATAGTGCGAAGAAATAAATCAAGAGTGTACCTTTCCAAATTGAATTTTTTCGCCTTCAGGGGATATCATAGCGACAATATCGTTAGTTAATGTTACTTTTCCACCTTCTCCTGCTTCTTTGGATCCAAATTCAAGTTTTGCTATTGCATCAAAACATTTGCGTAGATGTGGTTGAACTGCGTGAGGGTTTCTAGTTTGCGCCAAAATCTCCAATAATTCGTCATTTGATAAAAAGTAAAATCTGTATGAGCAAAATTTTTCAAACCAATTTTAAAGTTTTGGGCAGATGGTGACCTTACCTTGGAAATGCCATTCTCTTAACCTCTAGGTATGCCTCTAAACATCGTGTGATGCTGTCAAGGTAATTGTTGTTTTCTTTCATGATTTGATAGTTTTTAGGATCAGTCATAACCGGTAGCGCTAGCGGCATCTTGTATGCATTACGCATGATCTCTTTCCAGCTCTTATCAACTATCATGAACATTTTCGATTCTTTAGGAAGTTGCCTTTGGATATCCGCTGCAGAAAATATTGCTTCAAGATACATCCATGATTGTTGACATGCTAGCCATTCCTCTGAAATGAAATTATATTTGTTAAGAATTCAAAAAAAAAAAAAAAAAACAAAGCGATAGGAATCGCTGAAAATGCTGATTTTCAAAGAAAACTAGAAGAATTGTGTGGATTTTGAATACATATTCTCCCGCATGTGCTCTTTATTACAACCAACCTGTATCGAAGGTCAGGTATGACTTTGACCTGATGACTGCAGCGAAATTCATAGGCTAAACAGGTTTCCAGGGTTTCAGAGATTTAGGAGAGTAAAACATTTTTTATTTATTTTCATTATAGGATGCTTATCATATAAAACTTTGATGGCGTAAATGATGAAAATACTCAGTGCTGTAAACATTTTATCAGCACTGTAGCCAAAAGTATGTCACAATAGCTTCACGTTAAAATCAGCCTACCCTGTGAATTTCATTTTCGTCCGATGACTTTATCGAAAGTTACAGGAATCGAAAGATGTTTGGGGCTGCCATCCGAAAAATTTCCAAAACTTGCAAAATATAAACATTGGATACTTTTTTCATGGTAGATGTTTACCATATGAATATTTAATAGCACCATCTATTAAAATAGTATCTATTAAACCCTTTAACAGTTCCACAGCCAAAAGTATGCTGCTTTATGCTGAGGTTAATCCACCCTGGGAATTTTGTTTCGATCCGATGACTGCGTGTTTTTGTGATTAGAAGTAACTAGTCCTGACCCAGAGATACCGTTATTTACTCAACAACCATAACTGACCTTCGCTCGGTGTTGACTTCGCATTCTGGGGGCATTGTGGCATGAATATAATATGCACAAATAATTTTGGCACGTCTTTTTAATTAATATTGGTTTATCTGGAGGCCATTGCTAAAATTTTTGGCCTTTGAGTTTGGCTTAGGCTATTACATGTTACTAAGACAAAAATAAATATGTTTGTACTATTATGCTTAGTTCTAGAAGTTACAGTAAGTTTTTTTGTCACTTCACGAGAAATGTTCGTTTGAATTTGAAAATTGAATTGTGCCAAAAAATCGATCGAAAATTAAAATACTCGACATTTCATCTTTCAGTTACGATCAGAGTCTCAGCTTTTCTTCATTGTCAAAATCATCTCAAAGGATGACCAAATGATAGAGACTTGTTAAAATTTATCTTCACACTGAAGTTAAAACTAGCCTTTACGTATGGAAAAGCTATGCAATGGCACAGTCTGTAAATGTAAAAAGAATATGGTTTTTTGGCAAAACGATTCTAATATTTATGCGCTTTGAAAATCAGTAAAAAGTAATGTTTCATACCGAATGTGTTGCCGAATAGATCCAGCATTTGTACCCATTCGTCTACTTTGTGCTTTATTGGGCCAACATGCCTGGAAGCAGCAATAGTGTTGACAATTATATTTGACTCATCAAGTATGGCTTGAAGCTCATCTATCCCGGCCAAAATAAAGACATCTTTAGCATCTCGGTGGTGAACGACTGACAACTCGGTTTCTTTCCAAATATTTTCAACCTTTTTTAGTAGTACCTCCAGCCCAGCTTCCGCACTGGCTTGGCCTGATATTTCCGTAAGTTCCGTCTCCATTTCTTCTGAAAAAGCACCTGCTTCTTCGAAAACCGATAATGTGACTGAAGGCTCCTGGAAGACTTTACGCTGAAGCAATTGCTCGATTCGAATCCAGTGACGCTGAGAGTAAATGTTGTTGGAAGTATTAAAAGGATCAAAAATAAACATCATATGTATCCTTACCGATTTTAATGTTGGGTTTCGCAAGTACCCAATAACTCCGAGTTTATCACGGAATTTTTCAGCGCTTTGCTTTAGAACTGGTACGAGCTCGTTAGGTGGTAAGTACTTTTCAAATTGCATACAATTTTTAAGTGTGCGACTATTAACCTCAATCAGTTCGTCCATGTCGAGTTTATGGAAATTTACGGTCGTCCACTTTTTCAGTGACGCTTCCCATTCCTCAATGCTGCTCCAGAGTGTTTCTCTTATTCTGACTTCTTGCAGTGCTTGTTCAAGTTCATCGTATCGTGTTACTTCGATCTGATAAAAAACAAATCGATTACTTTAGCAGCAAAAGTTTTCACCTACAGTGTCGTTATGTACTTTGCCAGCCGATTCTACCGTTTCAAGTATAAATAAATTTAAAGCTTTTAAACATATTCTCATATTCAATAAAAATAAAGTTTATATATGTAAAATAATATTATGATTGCAAACCAAAATTGTAACAAGTATAAGGAAGAAGAAGTCTTCAGTAGACAAACGGGGTCATTTTTTGGGGTCATTAAAATCACATAAAATGCACAAATTTTCTCGGCATGAAAAATGTATAGGGTGGAGAGTGGAAAGATTCCGACAAATGGCTCTGACGACAACGCTTTGTGCCATTGCACTTCCATCGTTTAGAACACAATCAACATACTAAAAAAAGGATCTGCTACCGCACCCACAGTCTTTACCAGACCTGATTCCTTCTGATTATTGCTTTTCTCATTGCTTGACCCATGAATGGCCAGCCAATAAGTGCGAAATTTTTTGGATGAATGTCATTGACAGTCAAGCGTCATCACAGTCCTTTACTAGAATCTACACTTCCTCGAAGCTATTCTTCAAATCTAATCTTCATCCAAACGATGCTGTGCAGTCCTGGGTGAAAGAATCTACCTATGCAATCGTAAGGCAATTGTGGAAAACTTTTCATATTTCCCGCACTAGGGGACAACTAAAACTAGGAAGAGTTCAATTTTAACCGGACATTGTTTGCTTGACAGGCATGCAATAGAGTTGGGTAGCCTTTACAGCTGTATATATGACGAAGAAGAGGAAACAGTCCTTTTCCTATTGGCGAACAGTCGGCCTTTGTTGGAAGGAGCGATTTTTTGGCTTATATTTTTTCGCAAGAATAATCGAAGTAACTTTGGTAGACTGGCAGGGTCACCGAGTCTATCAAAGACTCAAGGACAAAACTCAATAATTGTTGTGCGCCAAGCGATTGGGTATAACAATGTACACATGTTTGCTTAAATGAGCCTTCTCTGGTGTATATTCGGAGGAGGAACTTTCTACCTACCAAGTGCTAAATTTGATGATAGAAACAAGCTTAGACACAATACCACACCTCACTTTCTCCTATGCTTCTAACGTTTCATACTGGCGTCATATCAGCGTATTGTGGTAACATGCCTTCTAGCAGGTTTGACATCAAAATTTCATTAGACAAGAAAATCATATAAGATCGTCGTCAAGCCAAGCCCCAATTAGTAAAATCTACAGCTCTTGATTGCGAAAACTCAAAGATTTGCTTTCTATCAAGTAATCTTATCTGAGTGGTTTTCCAGACTCAATGTAACTGCCACCTGTAGAAATGTGCCGGATCGAATAAAATGTCATGCAGCTCTCAGAAACTCTTAGTGCATTTAACACCACTGAAGAGATTTAACAAAATGTAAATGAACCAAAATGCAAAGATAAATTAAAACCATTGTCATTATAATTTCTTAATTATATTTTTTAATTTTACCTTAAACTTTTTTTGATATCCCCTGTACTCCTGTGATAAAGTTTGACAATTTTTTAGCCTGGTCATAAGGCTCTGGAGCTCAGATTGGATATCTTCACGATTCGATTTTTTCTGCAAATAAAATATTATTCTGTGCTTGCTCTCAATACTTGATTAATTATAACGCACATCGATATATTTGAAGTTTTCTATTTCTGCTAAGACTTCTTTAACTTCATCAAAAATAAACTGAATATCTGTCTGCAGGAATTCAGCTAAACGATTAATGAATAATTGTCGCTGTGATTGTCGTTCCTCTAATACTTCTTTACACTGTATGACTAAATCCTCACAGTCTAGAATACAGAGCGAAATGAGAAGAAATTCGTAAAGTTATGTTATCGCCGCATTGTATAAAACTCAAAACTACCCATGTACTGTTCTTTGTCATCCTCTTCAGCATGAATGCTGAAGTCTTTCATGATAATGAATAAATCATGTGCATAGTCCACTCCTGTAAAGAAATCTTCAATTTCTTTTCCAGTTTCTTCCAAAAATTGTAAGTAGCCGACGGTTTCATTCGTAGTCTGCGGTTCGAAAGTAAGTCGGTTCAAAAGATCGCTAGCCTTTTCTGTTATTTCAACTACTTTCTCATTCGCTAATCTGCGTTTGAAGGAGCCAATTAAAAATGGGCATGCTACAAATCAATAAAAATCTACTTTGGTAAGTGCAGTTCCAAAACACTCAGCAGATCTCGGCAAACTGGCGTAACTGCTTCTTTAAATGTTCCTTGCTTGAGTTTTAATAAACCTAAGTTTGTAGTTGAAAGAATCCCTTCTAAAGCGCCCATGTTTTTGTGATAACGTTCACAGTAATTACGCAAGGCAGTTATGTCTGTAGAAAAATACAAAACGACAAATTTTCAAACAAATTTTATCAGTGTATATGTTTTTCCTTCGTCACCTCGTTCCGTCTTTAAGGTTCTGGCATCCATATTTACATCTATTTCGAAGTTTATGCGAATGGGCTCGAAACGTTCAATGTACTTTTCTGTTTTACAATATGCATTTTGAATCACTTCATCAATACGCTTTCTAAAATATTTCAACGAGTCTCAAAGTGGGCAATTCAGAAATCGAAAACACGTTTATACAATACCGTGGTTCATAAAGAAGCAGGCTACTTACCGGTAGTTTTGGAACTCAACGTCTGTTTCGAGCATAGAACTGAGAATAGGGGGATTTCCTGACAACCGGTCTTCTTGTCTTCCCATGATTTTTGGTCTACGAAATATGATAATGTGTTAGGATTAAAACCCCCAAGATTATTACAAGCATGAATGAAGAATTAAGGGCTGAATGTGTAGTTAACTTGGATTAAACTGTTAGTAACGGTATGCACATTTTCAAAAATTAATTCTTACTCAGTGAATTGATTGAAAAATTTGTCATTGGTGAAAGGTCGCAACTCGTTCATCGCTTCCAGCATCAAGTTCTCAAATTGGTGCACTATGTGAAACATTACTTCCCTGCAAAATAATAATACGCTAGTCTAAATCATTTGTACTTAGTATTTCATTTTACTCAGGTGGATCGACTTCAACTTTATCGGGCTTCAAAACTAACTCTGCTAGAAAGAATGGATTCTAAAAAATATAGTTGGATATAAACTATTAGTTGGATTTCGATTTGTTTTTACTAGTATACCTTGGGCGACTTATCAGGACGCGGGGCTTCAATTTGTACATCGAGAGCTAAATTCTCTAGGTCGTTATCAGTGGGTCCAAGTTTGTCGTGAATATCGAACGCTGCACAATACTCTTGAAAGCTTCTGAGCAATATTCGGCGACATAGTGTTAACACCATATGGTCACAATATGTCAAGAAACTGTTATAAAGTAAATAAATAAGAGAGCTCGATGAATTTTAAAAACATTTAAATATTGCTCAAAAAAATGAAAGATATATGTTCAAATACAAATAAAACTCTTGCGCATAGAAACGGCTAGAAGCACTGACTTTCCTGGAAACTGTGTAGATTTTAAGTACATATTCTACCACACGTGCTTCTCATTTAAGAACAACCTGTTCCGAAGATTGATCCGAAAATTGCATTCCCACTTATAAAGTAGAGAGATTTTCAGAGTCATGGTCATTTTATACTTACATTTATTAGTTATAATGATTACCGATCGGATACGACGACGGAATTTTCAAAATTTCAAATTGAAAGGGTCGAAAAAGCATTAAGTTTGTAAACCGGTTCTGTTTTGCCTGAAAAGCAACCATTTTTCAGGACGTTCGATGATTCGAATGATTTATTTTTAAATGCTTGCCATAGATACAGGTTTGCCGGTACATTGATTAAAAGTCTACTTAAGTCCAATTAACTTTCAAGAGGTTTTTAGCCCTGCCAGTACTCTATCATCCTGTCAATCCCCAAAAGTAACTAGAACAATTTTTGATGAAGCTGTAACCATTTCTAGAAACATTTTGAAAGCTATCTTGTAGCTTGATAGTATCAAAGGCTCTGGATCTGATCTTATTCCGGCTTTTCTTATTAAATGTATTGCACAGTTAACCTCTCCTCGTCGCATCACGTTTAATACATCTCTTTCTTTTGGGCACTTTCCATGGTATTGGAAATGCTCCTACGTTACACCAATATTCAAAAATGGCGACAGCAGATCAATTCAAAATTATAGAAGTATCACCATTTTATTCACTATTCTTAAACTGTTTGAAAAAATCATATGTGATAAGTCGATGCTCGACTTAACGAGCAGCAGCATGAATTTTGGAAAGGTCGTTCTACCACTACCAACTTGATGGTGCTGGTTTCCCATGTTTCCCATTTTAGACCTGGAATGACAATATATTAGACCTGCAAAAAACAAACCTGGACCATTGCAGAGTGGCAACGTCCAATCTGCTTCGGCACCTTAGTCAAAGGCACGCTGACATCGTGCTGATACAGGATCCGCAATCATACCAGAACGCGGTTTGTAGATTGCGGGCGAGTCTCAGTGTAGACTTGTGCTATCAACAAAATAGAACTTAATGAAATCTTGATTCTACAGCTTTGTGACGGCGACACAACCACTGTGTTGGCAGTGTTGGCGCCACCTACTCTTGGTGGACTGTCTATTATATACGACGCTTAACATATCACACCTGGACTGATGAGAGTAGCAGAAACGGCTAAGAAAACTGATGCTATCATCGGCTCACCACGATGTATCGGAGAAGGCCATGATCGGAGAGTGTCAACATAGGCGACAGAAGTAGATATTTAGTAGAATTTTCGATTTGAAAGGGCAACTCAACAAAAACTGAACTTGTACTCTTGACAAGGAAATACGAAGTGCCGGCTATTGTCAGACCTGCCCTAGACAAGAAACTGAGCTGGCACGTAAAGTGAACTACCAAATCGGGAAGGCTCGCAATGTACTTTCCGTGTACCGATTTGCTTGCTCCGATACCCAAGTCTTTAAACCTCGGGCGGACTATTTATTATATATTCGTATGTGAAGTGAGGCTAATTTTGGTGTATGGAGTGATCATGTTGTGGAAAGCAGCAGAAAACAAGTCCAATATCAATGAACTAACATGACTACAAAGATTAGTTTCCGTAAGTATCACGGCTCCATTAAAAACCACTCAACGCCTGGGTTATAAATGATTCTGGGGCTGATGCCCCGGATCGATTTATCTTTAGAAGCGCATACATAGCTACAATACATGTTAAAGCTCAGGCATGTGATACGATTCAATTCAATGGGGCCACCGCGGTATTCTTACAGAATGCCGGAGATGACACAGAGTTGTTCTTGAGGATAGCAAAATAATAAACCTTGACAGGATTTTCGAGGTCATGATGTCCACAGAAAAGACTAAAAGATGCTAGGCGTCACCGGTCAGAGTGACGCCTAGATTAGCACAAAAACTGCTCGAGTGACGGCTGCCTTGTTCACGTTGCACTGCCTTGTTCAAGGGCATAGAATAGGACTGACATGGACAAAGACATCATCAGGCATACCTAAAATAATAAACACCTCAAGATTTTAGGTTCCTAAAGCTTTTAAGAGTTAGGAGAGGTGGCTAGTACCGCTACGTTCTAACTAGCCAGTGGAGGGTGGCAAATGCGATCAAGTTGATGGTCTAACGCCAGACGCGTAAGCAAGAACCCTCTTATATAAATTAACCTACCTTAAGTTAAGCTTCAGACACAATTCTATTTTATCAAAAAACTATACTTCAAGCCGAAAGATATGTTGGTGCGAAGTCTCAAAACCGTTTTCTTGCTAAGACTCTGAAATTTCGCTAAAAGTAGCATGTGCGTGTGTCTTTTCCGATCCATACTTGTTCAATGCTTCAACCATTTTGATGTTTTTGATGTTCGTGCCTGTTGAACATCAACGATCAATTGAACGATTATTTCTGAAGTTGTAAAAGCTTCAGCACTTTTTTTTCTATATTTTCAGTATGTGCGCGGCAAGAGGTATAATTTTATTTCTATTTCCATTCGATTTGACATATTAATCGAATTGGAAGGCTAAAAAGAGCGGCATTTGGGAAAGCTAAGATGCTTTTACATTGGAGACATTTCACTTTAACTTCACTTTTACGCTTAGACAGCGGTCTCTATTTAATGAAGGTTTTCTCAGTTTATATACGCGTTTTATTACCGAAGAGCACATATCACAACAATAACCAACTTCGCAACAAATAAGACGCTTTTTGCGCTTCTATCGGAAGCAGATTCGGATAGCAGCATTGAAAACAACAACAACAACCCCCACCCAGTTGTTCTTGTTTTCAATGTTACTATTATAATCTGTTCTCGATATCCGATTAGAATATAGATATGAATTGGGATGTCTTATTTATAGATGACTAGAAGAAAGTAAAGTAATCCCTCAACGACACTTCAAGCTGGTAGAGAACTTCACTGACAAATTTTAGAATCAATGTGAATACGAGTGTGGAGTGATTAAATCGACGACTCTCTTTACCTTTGATTCACTCTGGTACCTATGCAGAGCTAGGAGAATTCAAAGCTCGGTGTGCGGTCTATCGTTCGAACCTGAATTCGAACTGGGCATCCCACACAATAGAAACCAGTGCTCTACTCACTAAACTACACGAGCTTTTGACTAGAAAAAACGAATTATCAAAATCAAATGAAAAACACAAATGAAAATAAAGAGCAATAAATTTAAATATAAAAATTAAAGTTACTGCTAAAATTATGTGAAAGAAACCGTAATAAATTATAATTTCTTACTTGCAAAGCAGCTTACAATATCTTCTCTTTTTCGCGCGCTCAGTGAAACTCATAGCTTCTCTCAGTTTTTTAGATGAAGTATACAACAAGGCTTCGTCATCTGGACTAAATCCTCTGGCGATTAATCCTTTTATACAAGCATCGACTAGAAGATATTCAGCATTTTAAGAAATTTTCTTGTAAATTAATTATATTCGATAATTATTGCAATGGTTGAAAACAATTTTGGAAATTAAAAATATTATGGCATAAAAGGAAAATCGAGAACTCACATAAATGATCCTTTATATACGCTCTGAAATCTCTGAGTTCCGCTCGCAGTTCCTCGAAGAACTTCATTTGTGATTCATTGAAATAAAACAAATGCCATTCTTCGATGTCTGGAAAATAGCAGGCAAAAAGTTCCGTTATTACGTTTCATTTCATCTCTAGCCAAAGCGAACTTATGCCCGTGTTCCATTACTACTAATTAGTACTTGTGAGTACATCTGGCTACTACCAATTACTTGTGCTCTTGTTCCCGAGTAGTTTCGCCGTTTTTTGCCGTGAGGTGGCCATTTAGTTGTCAATAGGTGGATTTGGTATTTTCACGATTATGTTGAATGTTTTGGTAGATAGAAAATCAGAAAAAGCTTTCATAATGTGCAGAAAGTTAAAGGATGTAATTTTAGTTACTTTTATATTTTTTATAGATTGTGCTAGTTTTAGCTCGCTATTTTCAACTGTTTTACATTTGAAAACTGCATACAATTTTAGACTAAAATCTGCTTGTATGGACGAAGATGGCGTTCCATTTGTGATCTACTCGCAAATAATTGGAAGTACTAATAAGTAAAAATGGAACACGGCAATTAACTGTCTCTTACTTGAAATTTCTACGAACTTCGATTCCCGCAACCGACTGAACTCTCGTCGCAATATCAAAATGGCTTTGGCTAAAGGTGGGGTAGCAAAGAACAAATTATCTTCCAAAAATCTACGAGCATCGTTATATTTCTTCCATTTTATCGTTTTCTGCCAAACTTTGAAACCTTTCCATATCCGAAAGTTGTAAAACGATGGTATTTCCGTTATTTTGCAATACATTGCGTATTCCTTTTGCCACTCGTCAAGTTTGGTAAAATGATTTTCGTTTCGGCTCCAAAATGTAATACCGTACCGGCTAGCCGTGAAGAATTGTGATTTGTCGACTTTTTCGTATGGAACTTCACTATGAAAAGAGATACAAGTAATTGATTCGTGTTCAATTCAAAAGGATTATAATCGAGCTCTAAACATTCTTCCGTCAAACATAAAATACATATTTTTAAATTAAAGTAAATAAGAATTCAGTGTCAAATCATATTTTGAGTTGCGTTAAGCCTTCTTAACGTTGAGTTAAGTAACCCCAGGCAAAATTTAAATTCGTGATGCAGTTGACGTAAAAGACAAAAATATATATCTAGTAAATAATGGAAAAATGAATAAAAGTTGATGCGCACGTATACATGTCTTATGTTGCTTAATCAAATTATTGCCAACGCTTAAAAAAATACATCCATTCTTAGGCCACTTACATTAGAGAATAAGGCGTAAAAAACTCGCTACTTTTCGATAAATTATACGTAAGATAGACAAAGCTATCGTCGGTAAATTTCGAAACTTTTTCGTTAATAAGCTTATTCAGGTCGATTTTCGATGGTGTTGCTTTCCGCATATCTTGGGATTTAGTTTTTGCAGTGCCTTCTGACACGCTCTGTTTTTCGCTTGAATGGTCAACTACCAGCTTGACCTGCTTTTTGGAAGCTGGCTTAAACTTGCCTATAATTAGAAAATCAATAAAAAAACGATTCTTATTAATATTGACGTAAATATTTATTTGAAAACCTGCTCTGAAATAAAGAAAGCAAGGCTGAAATTTGACATCAGGTGTGTTTTTTTGCTCCCCCTATCCATAACAGAACCGAACAGACTCATTGAAAACAACAACTTCTGTCCCAGTGAATTCACTGATACAGGAGTTGTTGTTCTTTCGAATGCGTCTGTTCTGTTCTGTTAAGGATCGGGGGAGCAAAAAACACGCCTATTGTACAATAGGCAATACATATTTGTAATACCTTCTAGAATCGATTCAAACTTCAGCAAGTTTAAAAAAATTGAAAGATAGTGTTAATTCATACATACAATTAACCTTACCGGAATGATGAAAAAGTCACCAAGTGGAACAAAAATTAAGAAGAGATTAAAAGCAACAGAATAAACGTAGCAAACCAGAGATTTCCCTGGGTACAAGTCTTGACGACAATAAAGATATGTATTCAAAATACCTTGTAATCTCTTGGTACGAAACTCTGAACTTGTAGGCGGAAATTCGCGCAAGCCAGCCTGGAAAATATTGATTTTATATTCAAGTAAAGTTTACTTATTTGAATGTTTTACAATGATGTTTTTGTTCTCGATTGTACTAGCTTCATACTTTGCCAAGCATCTTCTGTGCGGTATATGGAAAGGAGCTACTTCGCTGTGGAACCCAGCAGCTCCAACATTGCGTAGACCTTTTTTAGGTTTGTCCGGTAAAGCAGGAGCTGGAATCTTTTTTGGGATGTATTCATCTTTTTCGTTGCCAGTGCTTAAAGTTTTCCTCGATATATCCGTTGTACTGTCATTTTGATGCATCTTATAATAGATTTAGTTTTCTGTTTTTTTTGGTTACAATATGAATATAAGATATCATGTAATGTAACTACAAACAATAGTTTTGTTATTAAATTGACAAGCGTCAACTTACAACCGTTGCTATGATATCATTGACGTTTTTAGTTTCTATGGTGAGTTTTTAGGCAATAGAAAAGTAAAGAATATTTTAATCCTACACATGTGTTGCGTGAAGCGCAAAATGAAGATAAAATAGTAATAACAGGAAAGGATAATTCAAAATATAGCAGAATGGCAATGTTTCTCGAACTCCTTTTCTAATGGACATGAAACATTTCTAAAAATTTTGTACACTTCATTTTATTTTTAAAACATAAGAATTATGCAACATTCAAACCCTTTTATTAATCATTACTTTTAACCATTATAATTGTAATGAAATTACTCTAGCTTTTTTTAATAAGCCTGGTTGTACCTTTCAATTTTCGATATCCGTAAATTGACCACAGAATAGGTAAGGAGTGGGACATAACGCAATGAAGTTACAATATTTAAAAAAAAAAAATATACCCAGGAGGTCGCAGTACTGGCGGTCTTCTGAACCCACTCCATCCAACCAACCAATCTACTAAGACGACACGCTCATAATCACATCAATTGATTGCTTCATTTTGATTGCCTCGCTCATGTGCTATCCATGTTTACTGTGCGTACACAAAAGTGTGGGTCAATTGACTCATTTTGTTAGATTACATATATCTACGATCACCAATTTTATGGTTGCAGAAGAGCTGTCATGATCAGAAAATACATAATCAATATCGCAAGAAAAACCTGTAGTTTCATAGATATTACTTGCTTATAGGAAACTCATATGGTATTTTAAAAATCAAAACTTTGTTTTCCAGTATCAAATATGTTTAATATTATTTTTTATAGTGCAACTTGTTGCGGATTCGCATAAGTCAGAACTTAATTTATGAAACCTTAAATTACTGCAATGAAAAAATGAGTTTTGCATTTAAAAATGGATGGTTGCAAAAGAAAACGGAACAATTGAAAAACGGAACAAACTGCCTAACGACAACTGATGCTTATCATAAAATCTATGAAGCTATATGAAAGCCCGCACACTTAGGCCAATGACAAACACAGCGGTTTTTGCGAGGCGTTTCCCGAGAGGAAAACCGAGTCGGTATAGTCGTGCATTACTTTAGCATTGTGATGACACACACCGCGGTGCGAACCGCCTCTCGGTTTCGGAACCGAGTCGGTAGATGAGAGAAATGACCCACCGAAAATAAACAGCAATCATTGTTTTTTTTTTATCCGGGAAAAAATTGAAATCCATAAAAATTGGCTACATTCTACAAGTTATAAACTTATAAGACGTCAGGCACAGATAATGGCCGACTTAGCATTATCTTCGTTTCATTGTTTCATCCAATAGAGCATATTTTTTTAAAATACTATGCATACTTTATAATTTTTGTCGTTATTCTATCTAAACCTTACCCGCATAGTCGTACCTATATTTATCAGTCACAGTTTGACACATATTGACTGATGCTTGAAGAGCAGGAAGCCAGGACTAAAATATTATAGAAACTCATCGTAATAGTTAATGGAGACTTGACTAATTCATTAAGGCAATCAAAGGCAAATTGAAAACATACCAGTTTTATATACAACCATATAAATTTAAGCTCCGCAGAATCCTGTAAAAAATCAATTTATCCGTAACTACGCCTATATTGTTAAAAAAAAAACATCTTCTCAACAGCATCTTTTATTCCCGGTTGAGTACAGTATATTTGTTGCTAATTAACAATGGTTTTCTTTACTAAAAAAATTATCCTTCTCGTTCTTTTTTCTTTTGAATTCTCTTTTGACGTTCCATAAGTCGTCGCTCCCGTTCGTATTCCTTCATACGAAGAACATAGCTACAACGTAAAAATGAAGTAAATACATATACAACATAAAGTATACATTTAAGTAAATATATTATATTGGCCGTAAAACTTACTCTTCATATTCACAGTGCATGTAATCGTGTTTTTCATGATGACATTTATAGACGAATGGAAATGTATCCTGACGGCAAGCTTGATATTTCAAAAGTTTATGCGCACAATAATCTCTTGCTTCTAGTGGTATTTTAGCTGAAATCATTTCTTCTTCTGTAGCAATCATTACTGAAAAATCAAAGCAAACTTATTTCAATATACAACAGATTTTCATCAATTTTTGAATGTTTCAAATCAAATCAACGAGAAAAAAATATGACCTAAACAAAGAAACGAAATATAACGATATGGAGCTGTGGATAGGTGTGATAAAAAGTTTTAAGGCTCGTATCGTGTAATCAAACGGCCCAACGATATTGTCTACTGAATACAGCATTGAAAACACCGATCGAAGATGAACTATTGGTGACGACGAATCTGTTTGGAACGAACAGGTCTAAGGAGGGGATAGTGTTGCATGTGCAACGTAAATCACATCAGTGCCAGAAATACCGAGAAAACTCAAGAAATATCTTCTCGAATTATCTCCATATATTATCTCATAGAATAAAAAAATACCATAGAAAACCCAAGGAAAACCCTGAAAAGAAACTTCTAGAAGCCAAGACACAAACAGATTGCCATAGGGCGAGAGATATCGAGAATAGCCTAGAAGCATGCAATCACGATCGACCCTTCTGGAAACACCCGAGCGAAGTATAAATATCCCTAACGAGATGTCTTCACTAAATCAGTCTTATAAAGCGAGTCTTTAGGGTTAATTTAAAATTTAATTCATTTACATGCGGGTGCTTCTGTTATTAGCAAGATAATTAAAGTGTGTACTTGAGTTTAGTAGAGAGAAAATAAAGCAATTTGTCTGTCACAATTATTGTTTTGAATAAAAGTGTGTTTAGTAATAGAAAACGAACTGTTTTATTTCTTAAACGGAGAAAATATCGGATCCACGAAACATGTTTTCAGTTTAAAAACACAACAATAGTTAACTGAACAATGCTATAACATCGGTCACAAAAGAAATGTCATGGAAATAATTAAATATACGCAGCGCCAATTGCTTTAGTTTCGCACCTCGAAAATTCTCTTTAATGTTGAATAGGCAAGAGGTTGTCACAGATGGAATGAAGGAGTTGGGTTTAAATCGCACATCGAACTCGCCGAAGAACATTTTTATATGGTACATTTATTTGCTATTTTTCGTGCACATTACATACATAATGGAAAGTATTGATCAGATTTTCACTCTTAGATAGGCGTTGCAAAATGTCTGGATTTTAATATTCTGTTATACTATCTATTTATATACTTTAACGCTTTCTATGAAAGCGTAGCTAGGATAGAACTGCATAAAGCTATGAGAAGTTTCGGCATCCCAAATAAATTAACAAGACTACGCAGTTTGACTGTGGCCAACATAACAAATCAAGTAAATACAGCCGGATTGATATCCATATCAATCAGCATCTAAAATGGAGTCTGAAAAGGAATTGGTTTGGCTTGCCTCTTCTTCTTTTGGAAAAACAAACACTCCGCGATTCTGACACGTTAACAGGAGAGACTATCATCATTATGACCAAACAAATACTGGCTTACGCAAATAATCTTGACATCATCGGAAGATCTGAACTAGCTGTACTTGAATCTTTTACACAGATCTGGTGGCCGGCACAAAATGCGGCTACACATAAATGAAGCAAACATGAATTAAATGGTGCATCGTCTGTGAGAACATCCAGTGTTGGTGGGAGAAGAAATACGCGGGCGGCTGCTCAAATCCAACAAAGCCTTCGACAGTGTTTCAAGGCTTTTTAAATTTTAAACAAATATTAAAGCTACTGGTGCTTTTGCCAGTTCCCATGTAGAGAACTGAGACCTGGGTGCGTAGCAAAATACACAAAGCCCCCGAATCGTTTTACAAAAATCGTAGATGCGTGGTCCTGGTATGTGAGGAAGGACGATTTTGGAGACACTGCAACAATGAGTTGTACGCAATTTACCTAGAAGCGAATATAATTACAAAGATGAAGCATTTTTGAGACCTTTTTCTATGTTTTGAACATAAGCTATCGAACAATGGAACTATTGTGATTCCATTGTTGCAGAAGATTTTTATTATGACCTGAGCGCTAGTAAATATAAAAATATTTCACCTTAAGGTAGCAAAAGTAATATAATCATATGCACTCAATATAATTAATATGAAATAAAGTCTTTAAATATGCAGGCAGCACAAAGTTAAATTGATAAAACACTTTAAACATTATATCATTTTATATTTAAGATGCTATAAAGAATTCAATTCATTGATTACGCGCTGGGACGCAAAGCTTAGCTTTTACGGAGTCTTCAGATTCGCTGTCGATACAACCGTAATTAACATGATACAGCGACAAAATAACGACCCAAACTAGCATTCGTTTTCAATTATGACTAGTGGGTTTACCACAGCACAAAAACTATATATAATTCCAGTTTGTTGACTACAGTTTAAATTATATTAAAATCGTGCAAAATTTGGCAGCACTAGGGCTCTTCTTACCAAATACCATTTTGTTTACTACACATAACCTCAGCAATTATGTAATTAATTCCTTTTAATTTTCTGGGCCCTACATTTACCCGGGCAGTATCTATATACCGATATACAATTAACTTCAATTTTCAATAGTTAACAAATAAGCAAGCAAACCTTAAAACACTTACCTCTTTCTTTTCGGCCACTTGGGAATCCTAAGTTAGGGTCGAATGATGGCTCTTTCAGTGGATGAGGTGTTACATCTGGTTTAACATGAAGAGCGTACGCGTTTCCCATTTTGAAGCTTTATCAGATCTCTACCTCCTGGCCGAAATCCTGCTTTTTAGCCCAACGGGTCCCCGTTTCGATGTCGAAATCCTTGCGATAAATGCCAAATCTGACGTGGACCGTCTGCACAAAAACAGATTGAGTATGCACCAGCTGTTTAAATGTCATAGAAGTATTAAGGTGCTTTCAGAATGAAAGCTTTGGTGCAACCAGTCTTTAATGCCCGTGTTCCATTGTCCGTGTTCCGAAGCAAATAACGGCTTAAAACCTCGTGGAATTCTAGAGTCAACAGTTTTCGCCGCTTAATGCGACATGGCTATGGACCGTAGATACAATTATATAAAATTTTTAGAAGGCGGAGGTTTCGGGTAAGCTGAATGAAGTTGGTAATTATTGTTGTGTTATGTATCGTTACTTATAACTCCTTTCTTATTTCTGTATGCAAACACTGACAAATATCTAATTCCAAATATCTAAGTCTTATTCAAACACATTCCTATCAAGGAGATTGCATTGACAGTGGATAGTAATTCATTTGGAAAGTAATTAGTGTGAATCCAAGTGCTTTTCATTGATTAGTGAGGCTAAATTCAAAAAATAATAAGTTAGAAAGCAAATCGTCAAAGTAGATTCCTGGATACATTTTCCCTGTGTTGAACGGTATAGTTTTGAGCGTCGACAGTACAAATATGCAGCTTTTGCTTGCTTAGTCGAGTTTTGACTTTATGAGCTGACATTCAAAGATGTTTCATTCATGTTAAGTATATTTTCTAAAGCTTGAGACAATTGTCGGCGAACGGAACAAACTAATTTCGTTTAAATTATCCGATAAATTTTTCATAGTGTTTCTCTGACAACTGGCCTGCTGATATAAGGGAAAAGCACAATCCTTATCAACAAATCCATTTATTTATATTTTTCTGCTGGAACACAATGTATTTACTATACATGTTTACTATAACCTTGGGTTGTCGTAGCCACCTCACGTATTTCTCCAAATCTATTTTTATTGCATTTCTACTATTTTCTACTTTAGCATTTTGATGTCTCCTGTGACTATATTGTCCATTCCCGGAGACTCGCTAGAGGAGACCAACGTTTCTGTCCATAACTCTTTGATATAGGTTTTTAGACTTATTCTTGTTTATCATTTCAAGAACAGATGAGACAAAAATCTAATCCCTGATTCATTTTTCATTCAATCCAAAGAAACTTAAAAACATTTTTTGCATGCAACTGCCTTTATGTTTTCGATTTTTAGGTTGTTTTGAAATTTGACTTTAAGTTCGATAGATCTTCCAATTATGATATGGCTATATAACTTCCAATTATGATATCCTACGTAATTATGCGCTGCAGAATAAAGTCCACAATTTAAACCTAATAAATGTATTTTCTCTCGAGTTTGTTGTATCTACATATCTCCTTGAAAATGAGCCTGGTCCAATATTAACTGCTAGTCTGTAGTCTTTTAGTTGTCTTATTCATTCCATCACTGAAGGAAGTGTAACAGAAAAACATATTTTGGCTGTTTTTGGCCTCCCCCACTTCATTCGCTGCGTACGCAATTAAACTTCGTACTTTGCAGGCAATAGGTTCACTGCTGCAGTTTTTAGTATAAGTGACTGCGAAGTTAAGAAAAACGATAAAACACCCATCGGGAGTACATTCCTCCTAATGTGCACTTCATCTAAAATTTTACTGAAAAAGCAAGCATTAATTAATCAAATTTTTATCATGAAATAAAACACCACAGTTAACATCGATACTAACACAATATGTTTGTAATTTCGACAGGGCATACAAATGTTTTGACATAGTTATAATGTACTATTATTACTACACATCTATTTATCCTAATAGTTTAATTCTTCATCAGTCATGTTATGCCATCATCATTAGTTCGGGTACCCATGTACGTCTTATGCTATATAGTAAAGTGATATATAAAATGTATAGGATCATTATTTTTAGATCTTAAGCCCCGTGAACACTGAGGGGCTACTAACGGGTTTAAAAAGTAAACATAAGCTGTAACCTTTAAGTGATTGATAATAATAGTCGTCTAGTTGCTTTAGAGCTAAAATTCACCTTCCACGATTACTTAATATCACGTTCGCATTCGCATTTCAGATTAGTTTGGATCACTTTTGTTTCAAATTCTTTCACAGGCTTCGGAGGAATCCCAACACTTACTGCCTTAGACTCCACTAACCACCGGTCTACTGTTACCGAATTTGGCTTACTTTCAGGAGGATTTGCCATTCTTCTTGCTACCGTTTGCCCTGACGGGTGTAGCCTTCTTTCGTCGCTTTTCTTCAGACCAGTCGGCATCATCTTCATCATCGCTAACGTTTGCCCCGAAATAGCTTCCGTTACTTTCTCTGGCGTTAGTTATCCTCCGGCTGGCAATTCGAAATGAATTTCTTCCCATTCGCATGCACTTCTCCAGATGAGGTGCGAAACGTGCCGCTGAAACTAGACGATCACAGTTGGGACAGTGACATTCCACTGTTTTCTTTGCAGTACTTAATCCGAAAACATCGAAATCTGGGGCTGCGTCCACGATGCTAAATGGCTTGCTGTCTTCCGGCTCACCCTCCATTGCCTCGCCCATGCCAGTTTTTATTGCGTGATGCATTTCTAGAACCACACCCAAAACAATTTCGTCCACTAGCGACTGATACAAGTAATTCACTGCGTTTTCGACATTGTTCGGGTCTCTCATATACTTATAGAATTCAGACATCAGCTCAGCTTCATTAGCGTACTCGAAATGTGGCTCTTGTGAGGTATCCGCAGATGCCCCGATGTCATCCATTTTGACGAACGACCTAAGTGACAACGCGTTAAACTGACACTGAAGATTTTTCACTTATGGGTTCTTGGGCAGGAACTAAATGATTTTCAATCAGCCGTAGCTTAAAAAACTTGGTCCTGGATTTTCCGTATTTGAGGTTACGACGCCCGGTACAGAAGGACGAACTACTTTCTATTGTCATATGAAGGGAATCTGCTGATAATCAGCTGTTTGCATTCTGAAGTGTTTCCACGTGAATACACCTAAATGTGCGGAGTTTGACGTGACCTGACGTCAGTTATGCTAAATATGACCTGGTTTATGCGAGATCCCAATGAAATCCCGATTTGGGATTATACCAGTCAGAACGTCGTATAAACGGTCAAATTCGGATTTCAGCTTAAACCCGAACAGTTGGGTGTACGCCCGATGACTATGTGTGAGTGTGCATATGAAATGTGTCAATAAATATGATTCTTCAACAAGACGGGTCTTGTTTTGAGCAGATTTACACATTACACATATGAAATATGTGACGGCGCTTTTTTTGTGCACTAGGCTAAAACTAATGTCGTTTCGTTTATTTTCGCAAAAGAAGACGTTAATCATAAATAAGTACCACAAATTACTAGTGCCTGCTGTATTTTCCACAACATTGTGGAACGCCGAATAGAGCATTTGTATTCAAATTGGTTGGAGGAAGTAGCAACATGTAACATACGAAAACAAGTTTCTATGGTTACGCAAACAAGTTTCTATGGTTACGCAAACAAGTTTCTATAAAAAAAGTTTCTATGGTTATACGCAATTCGAATTTCATAAAATCCCAATTCCAATTTTGCCCGTTTATACGACGCGATATTTGGGATAATCCCGAATCGGGATTATATTGGGATCTCGCATAAACTAAGTCTATGAAATTTGAAAGTTTGACCGGCTTGTGGCAATTTTGCAAATTTCACTAAATATCAATGATATATAATTGCTGATAGAAAGTTCCTTAAACCAGGTCGGATACGTTTTGCAAACAGCTGATGCGATTTCTCGTAGGGCCTCTGATAGAGGGAGGATGTATTCTGAAAATTCACAAAATGGTTTAACCTCAATATAGGTTGCTACATATATTTTTCTCCGAAGGACAGCCTTTCTGTGGAATTGAGCGTACTGTAATCAATGCGTATTAATAAAATTAAGGTTGAATCTCAAATAATAATCCCAAATAATCTCAAAATAATACCTAAGAAGAGTGGAATTTTCAAAAAGATTAGTCTTAATGAATGTGCAACCATGAAAGATAAATATAGGGAGTTAATTCTAGAATCATTAAATTTAAATTTTCATATTATTATATCAGACGGATCGAAATCTTGTTTAGGAGGAGTTTGGGTATATTTAACATATCAATTTAAGCTGAATCAGAATGTATCCATAATCAATGTAGAGCTCACAAGAATTCTTCTGGCGATCTCTTCATGTAAAGATAAGTTAGTTGGTAAGGTTTTAATATTAGGCGTGTTGTTTTTGCTCCCTTTATCCATAACAGAACAATGCTTGTTTGTTATGGATAGCGGGAGTTATTGTTTCCAATGCGTCTGCACTGGTTAGCATTGTGCTGTTATATATAGAGGGAGCAAAAAAAAAACACGCGGATTAACAGATTCAAACGTAGCATGCACAGAGCTAGCCAATAATTCATTCAACAAATCAGTTATCAATGAAACTTATAAAAGTTGCCGATCCTTGCCAAACATGGTGTTTAATATTAGGTGCGTTTTTTTGCTCCCCTTATCCATAACAGAACAATGCCAACCAGTGAAGACGCATTGAATAAACGTAATTGGTTGTTGACTCGGTTTCTTAAGCACGCTGCGTGCATCATATTAAATCGAATTTTTCATTGTCTGATATTTTTTTTGAAAAATCCAAAAACTAAATTAGTTTATCATTTCCTAGGAATGTTTACCTTTGCCAAGATGAAAATAAACAATACGTGTGCATGAAGGAAATACCGAGGCAAGATTCAAATTTTAAATCGGTCTGCTACGTACAACATTATACGATAAAGGGTGAGCTCATAAAAGTTTTTGATTCTAGGTGAAAAACGAAATATACATCCTTTCACAACTCTCCCATCCACGCATTATAAGATTCATTGATTTTCTCGTAACCGATAGTAAAATTCGAATTATGATGGAGTATGCACCGGGAGGCTCATTACGAGAATATCTGAAACGACAAGTTGCATTTCTCGACACCGAGGTTCCTACACTATAATTTAATTTTCTAGAATCAAATTAATTCAAAATATTTTTTCAGTTAGTACTTAACATTTTCAGGGATATATTGATGGGTCTGGAGTATTTGCACATCAGACACGTAATTCATCGCGATTTAAAGCCTGAAAATTTGCTAATTAGTCGCACTGGACGTATGAAAATCTGTGATTTCGGAATATCAAGTGTTCTTGATAAGTGAGATATTTTGACCTTTATTTTTATTTATTTATAACGGTTATATACTATTTAACTTTAATGCAGGTGCAACAGCAAGAATCAACGATCTGGAACCCTTCTATACCTGGCTCCTGAGCTTATAAATGGAGGCGAGTACGATTTCAAAACTGATATTTGGTCCTTAGGCTGCGTTCTTTATGAGCTTTGCACCTTCAAATCGCCCTTTTTTTACGCAACGGTTACTATTTTTCTATAAACTGATTTCTGTTTGATACTAATGCTTTTTTAATTACAGGGCCTAAATGATATAAACGATATCGTAAGAAAATGTAACAAACCTTGTTGGCCTTGTGATCATTTACAATATTCTCAAGAAATCAGGAGTATTTGCGGTCGAATGCTAACATTCAACCAAAAACGACGAATATCTCTGCCCAAAATCATACACTGCTCAATCATCATACCTGAGTTTTATCATCTATATTTTGACTATTACTTTTCTGACTCTTATTAAGAAAACATTTTGTGTTAAGTCTTTTGCTAATAAGTACCTGTTTAGGGTGATATATTTTTTTTATCGCGCGGTTGTTGTAAGATTATTGTAAGTAAGCAAATCCAATCTGTTAGAGTGCTTTCAGAGTGAAGTGACCAAATTTTTTATAATAATTTGTTTGGGTGATATTTTGCTCTCTGTTACTAACGGTGACAAATATTTGCAAATTATATTATTCTTTCGTTTCGCAAATTAGTCATGGTTTAGTCCTCAACACTTATTTTGATTGTCCTTAGTTTTCATGAATTAATTTTGCCAAATTTCGATACTGTGTATATAAATAAATGTAAGTAAAGTAGTAGTAAATATAAAGTAATAAAAGTATATAAATAAATGTAAATAAATGTAAGTAATCCAAAGTAGATCGAAAATTATAGTAAGCAATTTCCTGTTTGACATATTTCGATAGATGCTTCTGTTATCTTTTATCAAGCCGTGCATCTTTTTTTATCGGACTAGTAACGGGTTGTCAATTAAGTCCACCTCTTGTTCGTCGATTGCTTTCGTGGGTAGTTCGTATAAGGATGTCATTGTACTAATGATGGTAGCGTGTCAATGATTTAATTCTATACAGACTGAGAAATCCCCTGATCTCGTTTTTGCTCTGTTATTTACTCGTATTGCATCATCTCTAGCATTGTGAGAATGTAGTTTCACATATCCGTTGTTTTTATTGCTAAATCTTTGTATTGACTTCGGTTTCATGTGAAATTTTTATTCAACATATTAAACGAAATCTGCTTCAGCGAAAATTTAGTTTGAAATGCAACAAGATTGGTCACTCACTTCTTTGCATGAAAAGTTGCTTTCGTAATTGAATCGCAGTTGGCATTTACATCATGCTTTATGGAGGCCATCTTTATATGAAGTAAACATGCACGGAAGTTTGTCTTTAATAAAGGATTTATTTTCCTAAGTAAATATAGGCTAGTACGCTGCTGTGACGGATATTCGTCACCCATATAAAATGTCTGCGGAAAAAGAGTGACGGAATCCCGCCACGCCCATTTTTTTCCTGTCTCTTGAAGAAAGGAGTGCGCAGCTCGATGCCAGAATTTTAGTGTTCGACTTCACCTGTGGATGGTTCTGCAGCATAGGTGGAGAGTTTTTCCGTCACCCAGTGACGGAATTCAATGGTCTGCTATTTATTCTGGCACGGTGAACCGCCATTTTCATTGGGCGGCCATTCTCAATGCGTCGGCTTTAAATAAAAATTTTTGTTTTTCGATTGTTGACCGTGAGCTAAGTAAACATGAAATAAAATTGAAATTTTAGCAAGAGTCTTATTTTTATTACAGATACTAAAAGGGACTTCGAAACCGGCTTGGAATGCTGCAAGGTTGAGTACGTCGGTAGCTACAACAAACTAGCTGCGTGTTTGGACAAATTTCTTGAGGCAGAACCGCTGCAGCGACTTGGAAGACATCTTGAAGAAAACTCTAAAGTAAAATAGTATGCGTCGAGGTGCTTATTCTCATTTTAATTTGCAAACATATTGATAACAATTATTTTCCATGCTTTCGGTTGTCAGTAACGCGGACCAGTTTATTACACCGATGAAGAAGAGGGCTTCCAATAAGAATACTTTAAATTTTTCCGAGAAGAAATTGCTGATAATGAAAGTCCAGAAGCGCGCTTGCATTTACGACATCAGCAATAGGCTTCCCGCGAATATAAGTGCTGTTAATGCCGCATGAAAAGTGGTGAGCGCGGCACTCGGCAAGCCCAATGAGAGATTAAAGAGATTAAAATTAATTTGAGATAAATCATTTAATTCAATATTTTGAGAATAGTTGTAAACGATCAAGTTTATAATTAATATTTCAATTGCAAGGAGAAAATGTTCGTCGACTACTTTCGCTAAATTTCAAGCTAAATTTTCGCCGAAGTAAATTTGACGTGAAATTTTATAAGAGCATTTCACGTGAGACATTACTAAGCTTAAGTATCGATACTAAAACTTTTATCCTAGCCCTTAGATTCACAGCATCCGTGGTCTGCCTACGCCACTGCAGCTCTCAAAGTGACATTTCAACATAACCAAGAAGCAAAGCAGCGGAGCTTATATGCGGTAATAGGCCGTTCACACTACACTCTAAATCAAGTAGATTTAGAAGCTGTCAAAGTTAATCAGGTAAGCGTTCACACTACCCGAAGTGATTTAGAATGAGGAGATTAAGAGAGAGAAATGTCATTCGAATTTATGTGTACAATTTTTTTTGCGTGAAAGTTGTTAAAAATGGTGCAGGAACATGCAAGAACATTTTCTTTTCACTTTGTACAACTCACATTCTCTTTTTTTGTTAAATTTTTGCTATTTTAGGACGAAATTCGAATGACATTTCATTCAAATCTACTCTCGCTCTCACGAATGGAATCCACCACGCTCTGAGAAAAATTCACCAGGGACAAAATTCACAATAGTACCTGATTTGTACTTCCGGTTCCCTCCCTCCCAACTTCCGGTAGGCAGCGGCTGCTGAAGGTTAAGGACACCTTCAGTTCGCAAAAAGATCCGGGGCCTTCCTTCGATGGCCGATAGGCCTGAACGTTCTTATCTCCTGGTTCACTTATCGGTATCATTATGTATAGGTATCAACTTTACACATCTGCTCTGCGAATTTATCCCAGTGTTTGTACCAAATGTGCTGCCGGTGTCAGAAACTTTGCATTTCGATAAATATTTGCCCGACTTTGTCGCATAAGAAATATGTTTTGTTAAGGACCTTGGAACCAATTAGGCTTTGTCAGATAGATAGAGCTACATTTTTCATTTTTCCCGCGGACGTCCCATAAGACTACGTGTGTTTTTCGCGACATTGTTCCCGCGATCTCTGACGTCATCATTCTGCATTACGGCCCGTACTTCTAGGAGGCATTGAATCAAGCCACGAACGTGACATTAACACGGAACTAAAAGTCATTTATCCAGAATCTCCACAGCATCAAATTATGGCGAAAAAACGAAAATTGCAAATCAACAAAAATCATGTTTTAAAGAAGATCAAAAATTAATGTTTTAAACAAGAAATAAGATAATGCATGTATATAAAACAAAGCTCTCAATGTTCTATGTGATCGGGGGATGTAAAAAAAATACAATTGATATTGAAAATATTGGCGATTCCAACGACGCTCGGAATATTTTTTCCCCGGTCGTGGCCGGACGTGATAAAATCAGCCGGAACAAAATTCACAATAGTATTATCACAATAGTATAGTAATAAAAAAAATTCCCAACCCAACAACCGAAAATCCGATCCGACAACCATTTAGAACATGTAGGGAAAGTAAATGAGTAAACGTATTAAGAGAAAAGTTTTTTCTCTTCATTCTTCATGCGGTCCTGGGTGCCCCCGGGTTTAGTATTTCATCGTCAGCTGGGCGTCCGCAATATTATTATGGCCGCAGTTTCCTCGTGGCCACACAATTCGTAATGCCTCGATCGTCGGCCTTGCGTCAAGACTCGACCACCGCGGTGCTTTCAGGGCAATTCAACACCAGGCAATCAATTCGCAGCCGTTATTGCCTGGAATTTTGCTTCTTTGCTATTAGTCTGAAAGCGTACTTAAGCAAAGCAGCTGTAACAGAATTTGGCGGCTGGGGTCTTTTTGCTGCAAAATTCTGCAAAAAAACCTTTTTGCGAACCTATTTTATTTAATCAGGCGAACAAACCAAATCGATGGATGATGGCAACCGACTTGATACCTCTCGAGAACATTAAAATGGTGTTTTTTATGATTTCCTTGTTGTTTTCCTTGAAATTTCCTTGAAATGCAAATGCGATCGGGCCTTCTTGCCCAACGCATTTTGATAAAAACCATTTGTGTCTTCTGAGACCTCGCAACTGACACACGCTTTGTTTGCAAAAGAAGGAAGGAATCAAAACAAAATTCGAAACTCTGCAAAAAAACACTCTTAAAGTACTCGAATTCACCACGCACGAAGGGGAAATTAACAATTTTTTGTACAATATTCACAATAATGGCTGAGTAAAAAAATGGTTGAGTAAACGACGCGAAACCTACGAAAAGGAGGGACCGATTGGCCAATAATGGACGAAAATGGCGAGAATGAAGGAATCGAAGAAAATTTTTTTTTTTTAATTTTAAATTAATTAGTTTAAAAAAAGACACCCCCAAAACCAAGCGCAGCTCAAAGCATTGAACAGTTGCTTCAAAAATCGTAAAAGAACTTTGCACTTTGTACCAAATCGCGCACTCCCAAAACCACTCAAAACTGAATGATTTGGCTAATCGCCAAATCTTCATCTCCGTTTTCGTAGTTCGCGTCGTTTACTCAACCATTTTTAGACGCATTTTCAGAAGCTATCTAATCAGAGACTATAATCTTTTAGAACTAAAACACACGGGGATTTTTCAGATTTTTCGTAGCCAAAAACCAACACGTGAAATGTGCGAAAATGGCGAGAATGGAGGAATCGAAGAAGCTTACTGAAAATCAATTTAATTTTAATTTAATTCATTTAATATATTACATGTTGTGAGATGTAGAGTATTAAATTGCAGTAGATTTTCTATACAATATTTTGCATTTAAAATAATAATTGCATGCATTTAAATAATAATTGCTATTTGAAGTAGCAATAACAAACCATATTCAACAAAATATATATAATTTTTTTTAAAAGATATCAAGTTGGGTCGTTTGGTGTTTTCAGTTTTTCCATATTAAAGAAAATAAATTGCAATATACAGTTATATCTCCAGGATTAAATAAGCTAGCTATTAAAAAAATGTATGGGTAATCAGGGGTGTGTTCAATGTGCATGCTATAGCTGCTCCAAAAGCATAGCATAGCATCACGTTAGCAAGTGTCAAAATTCGCAGTAGCTAGGTGAAGCAGCTATGGATATTGGACAGCCAAGAGCTGCTACGAAGGCAGCCTTTACGCAGGAAATTCAAAAATAATTTTGTTTCAATTTTTTTATTGTAATTTTTGCATTTTCGTGGATCAGTTCAATACTTCCATTGCATTTTGGAAACTGTATAAAATCTAAGAGTTGTCAACATACAGCTGAAAAATCCATTAAAATTTTCCTAACATATTTAAAACGTATCACTTATTTCCGGCTTTTGACGCCATATATGAGAAAAAGAGCAAAAAATAATCATTGAAAATTTGATAATACAGGAATCGGAGCACCCGGCCTTTTACGCTTCATGCTCGCCTTCTAAAAACTCAAGATGAACTGCGCTGTGTACAAGCCAACTTAAAACTCGAGTTGAGTTTAAGTGTTTAAAAGCCCGTATTTAATTTATCCTGTCACTATTTTCAAATTTATTAATAATCTCCTGTGTCACAAAAGCGCAAAAACTTCTTTTCATTTCAATGATTTCAATTTCCAATTGAAAATTACGTTCAAATTGCATGTCAGCTGTGTACGCACGGCCATTTTGCCGTAGCTACTTTCTAGCTATCCTCCAGACTACGAGCAGCGAATAGCTGCTACCTTAGCAGCTATTCCGGAATCTTGGACAGCCCGACTGTCAAATAGCAAGCATCAGAAAGTAGCTATTTCGTGACATTGGACAGCCAGAGCTGCTAAATTAGCAGCTAATAGCTGCTATAGCATGCACATTGAACACACCCCAGGTAAGATTTAATTGATTTAGCTCTAAAGCTATCAGCTGATCGAAATCGCCTGATTTAGAGTGTAGTGTGAACGTCATCTTGACTACTTGACTACTTGATTAACTCTGTCAGACGCCGAAAAAAATGTATGGGTAATCAGGTAGATTTAAGTTGATTTAGCTCTAAAGCGATCAGCTGATCGAAATCGCCTGATTTAGAGCCTAGTGTGAATGGGCTATAAAGTAAAGTGTAAAAACATAGCCAAAATTCAAAACTCATATCAAAATGAAAAAAAGTGGTGGCTGGAACGCATTTTTTATAAGTGAGAAGGGACGCCGGTATGCATTTAGACTTGCAACTGGTACTGGTATAGCTCTGTTTGCAGGAAACTTCATCCCGCAAACATTATTTGTCGATAAAATCCGAGAAATCGTGCAATGTTACCGGTAAAGTATAGAAATGAGAAATGAAGACTAATCTATCAGAAATTTTTAACAGAATGGGAGTAGAAAAAGAATTGTCCGAAAAGATCAAAAAAAGAGTGGAAGTTGCATACGACAAGCTGCAGGTTAGCAAATTCGAAAGGAACTTATTGAAACCTTTTGTGGTCTATGGATTTGACGATTACAGTGCAGGTAAGCAAAGTTTATTAATATTAACTAGCTCAGGAAAACTGTTATTTAAAAACAAGTCATAAATTTTGTGTCCTTTACTTCGAAGGTATGTAATCTGAAAGGAAACTGAGTAAAGTGTAATTACTGAAACACAAAAATATGCCTGAAATCGATTATGCATTATAGGGGATGTTGGGGCTTCAATAATGCTTTGTAGGAGTTTTGCCACGAGTAGCCAAAATTATTTATAAATAATTTATGTCTCTTATCTTTTTCGTGACGGGATTTGGTTTTAACATATCCGGAATAGGAACACTTTAACAATTGAATAGCTTGCCTGATTTGTGTTTTGGGTTAGCAAAACTCATTGTCTTTTTATTGGTTGAATCTCTAAATTCATACCATTATTTTATAACTCTTTCCCATGTCAGCAGTCGTGTGGAAAACAGCCTTCGCAAGTTAATTAGACTCCCTTCGCATACGATTGAACTTCTGTGTCCATCCTTCACGTCTTTTTTGTTTACTTTTACTATCTTAATTTTCTTAACCTTCTCATAGCGGCCCTGAATAAGTTACCTATTTTCACAAAAATGTTTTTTTATTCGGCTTGATGAACGGTTGGACGATTATATAGAAATAATTACAGAGCAGACCCAATATTAAAAAAAGTATGTCTATAAAGATCTAAATTAAATTGCACTTGGACGACTTTTTCTGTTTTATTGATTCAGATAGTGTTTATGATTACAAAATAATATTAGTGAACATTAAATTGAAGGCTATATTTTTATCAACTGCAGGTTCAACCAAATACAAATCAGGCGGACTAATTGGAATTCCATCTAACTATTTCTACGAATCAACAAGTGACATCAACCCTCAAGATGTTCGCTTTCGAAATAATCTGATAGATTGGAATTCAGAGAGTGGAAAGCTCCTTAAAGAAGCCTTAGTTCTTACAGAGGACGAACAAATATTTGGAATTTGCAGGTCAATTTTACAAGCACAAGGTCATCAAATTCTTTTAAACTCCATATATCCTGCCGCAACATTTTTAATGTGCTATGGATCTGCTGTCAGTCTCAACCAGAGGTATAATTTCTATGCACGACCTATGAGCGTAAGTAAATTTTATTTTATTGTTCGGATTTTTAACTGATTTTTCTATTATTTAAAGCTTCGGCTTACTTTGTATGCATTTATTGGCATGTTCGGTCTCGGTGTTTGGACATTTGCAAAAGACTTCACACAGGTCTATATTGATGGACAAACTGATAAGAAACTAAGTGAACTTGGACCAGGTGATGAAACCTTAGAACAAACAAAATATCAATCTTTGAATTGATTTAAACTGATTCAATTTTTTTAGCTTTCGAAACCAAATATTTTAATATCAATACCAGTTCCTTTAGAAGCTAGATTTATTTTAATTTCTTGATAGGGATCGATATTTTAAGAGGAATCTGATCTCTTCTTCATTGTCTATTGACCTCTTTAAATTAAAGTATTTGGTGTTAGTCTTTGTTCGGTTTAATGTAAATTCATGCAAATATTAAATCAACTAATATTTATGTTTGAAATCAATCAAAGATTGTTATACAAAACAGGCAATGTACTGCATTCTAGCTTGTAAACATTACAATTTTATTCGATGATCGATTTACAGAATTTGTCGAAGCTGGCGTTAGATATTATGACAAAGTCCTGAAGAAAAATATGGCGTTACGAAACCTTATCGGTGATGACACATATACAGCTAAAGGAAATGAAAATTACTTGTTACGACAAAAGGCATTACCTTTAACTTTGAGGAAAACATATTTCGAAACCCGGTTACAAGAACTTAAGGAACAGTTAGCAGAGACAAAAGATGCACAATTGGCGTCGTAGAAATAGCGAATAGAAACGTTTATGTTATTTAGTAATTTTATAGCAAATAAAGTTGTTTAAAATACAGGCTATAGTTGAAACTCATGCGAAAGATTATCAGTATTTTTTATTAGTACAGTAGTTCAGGCACGTAGACTAACTTAAATCGAAAAAGTCATGGTTTAATCCTGAGAAAACTAGAAACAAACAGACAGATGGGTTCGACAGAGTTGTAAGCGAATAGTGGCCCCCGCACGTTGAGGATAGTAGAACGCTCATAAAATATTGTGGGTAGCTATGAATGAGTATATTAATAGACGAGTAAGCAGTTGCGGACAATCCAGCGACGTTAGTACCAGAGTGTAGTGAGTATGCTTTGGGCGAGTATGCTTCAGGAAAAAGTACAAACATTCATTTAGTTAAATATAGACCAAAAGTCCATTATAACTCAAAGTACAATCTAAGCAACTAATTACTAAAATTAAAGTTGATATATAAGGATAAGAATGCAATAATAATAGTATAGCAAATAATACAAAATACACGCAATAGGTCTTAGACTTGCCGTCTAAGTGAAAAAAGACACTAAAATTTAAGAAATTTCCTTAATTGCCAATGCTACGACGCTCATGGTGAGGAACTCTTGTCAGAGAAAATAGCCGTCACAGTATGAACAAAAAGGCGGAAGTTGTGTGATCCTGAACGGCTTTTACTTAATATTTATAGGCAATAAATACATGTTTGATTACATCGGCTATAAAACTGCGCCGAAGAATGTAACTGAAATTCACTTCATTTTCATCGCTAATTAAAATTATAACAATAGATAATAGACACATGGCATTCAGTTCTCGAAACTCTTTCGTGGTCAGAGGCTTTAAAATTTTGAATACAAACTTAGAATATCCGTAGCTTGTATCAAGCTGGAAAGCTAGCCAATCTAGAGCTGGGGATATAAATACTAGACATCGATATTCAAGGTATAACTGGCGTACAAAGGCCTAGTAATGAAGTGAAGCGGGTTTCAACAGCATATTGTCTTTTATCGATTTCGACGATATTCATCGTGTCTAGGGATTATAGTAAGCGAAAATATTAAGAAGTCAGTTAAAAACGTCGTCTACTTATCGGAGCGATCGATTACGATCAACTTAGCTGCTTTACTGCAAATTTGAATCTCATACAACTATACGCACCAACTACGGATTAAAATTTTTAACATCTCTTGGACAAGGAACGAACAGCTATTTTGCGTAACTGTAACGCTTAAGTAAGTGAAGGTAGACTTATGGCTACTTTTGGCGCAAACTGACTTGGACCTCACTATGACTGGGGTGATAGACTGGTAGAATATTTGCATTAAAATAATTGAATCATATTGCATTTATGGTTTCGAATAGAAGCGTGTACATAGCAATATTTGACGCTAAGGTTACCTGAAAAACAGTCTGACGATTTATCCAAAGAATGCTATCTCTAGGATACTGCCAGGCTGAGTCTGGAAATTTGCCGGTGCTGGGCTCGCTCAGTACGACAAGGGATTAGAATTTCGCAGGCCACAGCTTCATATCTAACTGCAACAGAGAACCTTGGCTGCTATGAAAGATCCCAGGATACCATCGTGGAATATTCCTTGGCCAGCCAGTTTCCGAAATTCCTGGTAGTATCTTCTGAAGCTACAGGCTCCGCTAAGTCGAGTTCTGCGTCAGCTTGAATTCAGACTACGGCGTGCATAGCAAAAGGATCGAGATGGCCAATACAATCGGAATTCAGAAATGTTACTGAATCAGGAAACGCCCTGTCGGAAAACTCAGGCACCTACTCTATCAGCGGAGGCATTAACTCTAAACATTTCTACGTCTGAATGTTATACGAATGTAATATCACGATTTTTCAAATCGGCGGTTAACATTTTGTATTTTATGAGGTCGTCAAAATATTGAACATTTGCAACTTAGATTGATTTACTTTGGGCACTTAATTCGGATGCTTTAGGGATCATTTCGCAATATTTTATTTATGGAATTGTTACGATTATCGACTGTTTTGGATTAACTAATGATTGTGGTGGGCATATATTCCGTTTTAGTATATTGTTCCTTTTCAGTTCGTCCATGAATGATTTGCACAGATGTGATGAGTGTTTCGGATCATTGTCTTCCTGAAAAATGAATCCTCCACCTAAAAGCCGAATTCCTGATGGAACAACATTCTCCTCTAATAACTTCTTGTATACTTCCTTTGCTAATCTTTTGTTAATTCTGACAGGGTCACCAGTAGATCCTCCACCGAAACGGTTTTTTTCTCCTCCATGCTTAGCTGAGCATCCGCTCTCCGGTATGTCCACGAACAAACACTCCTGTTGGATCCGAAAAATTCAAATTTGGGCTCGTCAGCCGAAAGGACCTTTTCCACTGATCCAAATTCCAATCTTAGAGCGTCTTCACCCAATTCCAACTTCATGAGTCGGAGGTTGGATCGTGGAATTGTCGACCGCAGAATATTCATCACAGCCTCTAGGCTTTATCGACACGAAAACGATTTAAGTCTGCAAAGAAAAATCGAAAGCAAGCTTTGCAATATAACCATTGATACTGGAGTGACGAAATCGATTCTGCAATCGGACTTGGTAAGTGATGCCAATTTAGCTATTTTGTAGCTAGATTTAGCTTCAAAAAGAATCTGTTTAGCTACATAATTTTTGCATTTAGCTATTGGCTACAAATTTAGCTACAAATTTATAGATTATAAATAATTTAAATTTTTGCTTTGATTGCATTAACTTACACTAGTTTATTAATATTTAAATCTCTCAGTGATTAAAAATAATTTCCTCAAATTCGAAGGTAATCGCCAATGCTTTGGGTAGTACAATAGTACTACTACTATGTACTATGTCTTTCTGGGCATAGAACAATAATAATCTTTTACGAACAGTTTTATTTCTTTTGTTCGGTGCGAAGAAAAACCGTGAGCTTTAACTCATTAGGAATAAACTAAAATAGGTAAGACAAACGAAATATGTTTAATATAGATACACATTATCTGCCTAAATTTGAAGACAAGAACCGAAAAATTCAGGCGTAGACATAAAGTTGAAATAAAACGTAGACAAAGTGTTCGCACAAAACACTAGAAGACATTAGAAATCGTGCTCAGTAGTAAAATCAAACGTTAGAATTGTGCTAGCTATTTTTTTTCTTCATTTTGTAGAATTTTTCAGCACAGCGAAAAATAAAGACTATATTTTCTGAGTTGGGGGCAGTTTGTTTCCATACTTCACATCGGTTCTAAAGGCAGATTTTGATAACTGTATTTCCAGTATTTTAATTGACGAGTCTACGGACATTTTAGTGATATTTAGCAAAAATTTATTACAATTTTCTTGAAAGAGCTAGAAAGGGGAGCTGTTGAAAGTATTACTACTGCCATAAACACGTGCAAACTACATCCTAAATATTACAAATATGACAGACAAAGCAAGCGTTATGGTCGGAGTAAATAACGGTGTATTTAAAAAATTAAGTCGTCAAAATCCGTTTTTAATATTAATAAGATGAGCTTTTCATGCCGTTCAGGCTTCAGTTTCTGCAGCTTGAGGATCGTTTCTTCCCCAAACCTTAAAGTTTTTACCTGCAGAAATTTATAATTGGTTCTCTAAATTCCTCTGAAGATGATACGGAGTTCATAAACGAGGTGGTTGTCAATAACGGGATCAGTTTCAAGGATCATTAACCAATAACTATGGCTAAAACTCCACTTCAGCATAGTCCAAACATCAGAAGAATGTTATTTAGCAAAAATGATTTACAAGGACTATAGTAATCAAAAACCTTTTATATCTCCTATTTCTTCAACCCATTTTAAAGGATGCTGCTTCTATCATGAATAAAAAAAAATAGAATTCTTTTGAACTTAAATATCCTGTAAATATGTAAATATTAAATTCAATAATAATTTGTGTAAAGAGTTTCTTGACACTTTATGAATTGTAATAATTGTTTTCGTTGTTCTTTTCGTTCTTTTTTTGCATTGAAGTTGTACTTTTTTCGTATATATCGGTTGGAAATAATGTAAATAACTATAATGAAGAAAAAAAAATCATTCACATAAATAAAAAGTAGCATTTTATAATTAGAAAGATCAAAAATTGAATTTTTTTGACAGACTGTATGTTAGACTGCGTTCTGATAGTGTGGTACGATTTCAGTTCATCAGCGTAAAAGAGCTGTGGGGTATCAAATAAAATTCTAGATAGATCCGAAATGAAAATATTCAAGAGAAGAAGGCCCTAATGACTTCCTAGTGGCACCCCAGGCAGAAAACAGTTTTTGGAAATTTATCTTGGAATTTGACAATCTGCGTTCTGCCACAAAGATAAGATCTAAGCCAGCTGAGTAGGCAGCCAGATATACCGAAATCGAGTAATTTATGTGTCAAAATTTGATAATCGACTCTGGCCTTGCTGACATCAGTATAAATCGCATCAATCTGGTTTCCCTTTCCCATCTCGCAGAGGACGTCCGAAACCAAGATCAAGAGATTCGTGGTAGTTGACCTGCTTTTTCGAAACCCATGCTGTTGTTCGTTGAGAAGAGGGTCGATTATGGAAGTCAGTTGATCGCAGACAAGCTTCTCAAAAAGTTGAGGGATTACTGAAAGAATAGCAATGTCTCGATAGTTGTTAACAGATTGTTTATCGCCAATTTTGAGAATAAGCGTTAGATGGGAGGATTTCCAAAAGGAAGGGAAAATGCCTAATGACAGCGACTTGTTAAAAATTATGTAAAGAGGGGTTATCAGTTGATTGATACACTGCATCACAAAATAAGTGGAGGTATTTGGTCAATGTCAGGTTCTTTGTTGATATTTATCTCTCGGATAGTATTGGCAGTTGACTCTTTTGTTAGAATAATTCTGTCAATGAGGGGTTTTGATACAGTTCGGGTAAACGAACCCAATAAATTTATGGTTGGGATAAAAGGAGAATAGAAGAAATCCTGAAAGTGATCAGCAAATAAATTAGAGTTCACAGACTATCTGCGTGAGGAGGTCTTCCGCAGCTCTGCAGCGCTGCTGGCTGCCTTCAAAGATTGAAAACCCGATACTTACTCGATTCCATTAGATGATTGATGCCATTCGCGACCTAGTTTCTTCAGTTCATAATATGCACTGAACCTGGCAGAATAATCCGCTGCTCGGTGGTCAACCTGTCCACACTTCCAATAATACGCTGCAAGGTAGCTAGCGCTACCGTCCAGATCCTTGCAGCTACGCCTTGTGTGGTTCTAGCCTAGGTATCGGTAGCAGCGTGCCACCTCAGCCCATCCTGGTTAATACTTATCGCATAAACATTTAATACATTGGAAGCTATATAATAAAATATGCAGGTAATTAACCATACTGAAACTATTTTCGCGGGCTATTTAATTTTACACGGATATAAGAGCAGTCAGTCCGAACAGAGCCACAAAGAAAAACACAATTTGCATACGATTCTCCACAAATACTCAAGCAGCTTAGAATCCGTTCCCTGACCAACCGTAATTAAATCTGCTAAAGTTTTTTCAAACAGCTTACACTCATATCGTATATGCTCCCGGGCTATAGACCACTTAATTATGCATAGAGTACAATTTATCTGCAAATCGGATATAAAACAATATACGTGACAAAAATGATAGAATTAATCATTTATAGCGAAGGTTGACTGGCAATTGAAAATCAATTAACACTTGCCCGTTCATTAAGTTCCAGTCATCACTATGGGAAGCGGTGAAGGATTGGCAGTAGGACGCGAAATGGCCAAGGTGAAACCAGCCCACGATGTCCGGAGCACTGTACGAAATAGAGTTAGTTTAGAAGAAAATCTCTTCATATCGCTGAAGTCATTTCTGATAATTTGCCAAGTGTTTTGTACGGCTCCTGCACGTATTCACTGCGAACTCGATCCTGATTGGAGCGGTCCCGAGTCCCGATGCAGTGCTTCAGGATTTTTAAGGATACTGCACCTGATATGGAGTGGTCTCGTGCTGGCCAGTGTTCTCGTTTCGACTTACTTCCAGTACACTGAGTTCGATACGGTGATGCCCATCATTCAGAAAGCGTTGTACATTAGTGAATACATATCCAATGTCCTGAACGTGACCATAGTGATAGTTGGATGCTACTGGAATAGCAAGCTTTACCGAAGCTATTTTGACAGGATAATTGAAATCGATATGAAATTGCAAGCCTTGCGAGTCCAGCAGGAAACGCTGTTGCTGAGAAAATTGCTGCGAATATTCCTGGTATCCTTCGCTACGTTCTTTAGTATCGTCCTTGCTGTTGATTTTATGTACAATGAGATGAACATCCGAGCGTTCCTTCGTAGCTCCACCGTATACACGACTCCCAATATTATTGCGCTTTTTTCATTGGCACAGTACTGGGCGCTGATATTTTGTGTCCAAGTTCGTTACTGCAAGATTAACAATGTTCTAGAGAGCAAAGGTTTTAAAAGCAATGCGGTCAAAGGAATCCGTGTGGTTGAAGCATTTGCTGAAAGCTTGAATCCGGCATATACGGTACCGAAGAAGAAGATGAGCGACTCTAATCTTCATGAAATTATAAATTCGGTGAGAGCTTTGCATGCTGATTTGGAGCATTTCACAAGTGATATCACGATGTCGTTCGGAGTGCTGATAATGTCAGTATTTATTGCATCGTTTTTTATACTAAGCATCCAGATATTTGCTTTGTATAAAATGTTGGATGGCAATAACCTGAACATATATCTGCTTGCCTACACTTTACTTTGGATAGTTCTACACAGTGGAAGAATTCTGTTGGTGTTGTCAGCTAACAGTGAACTTATTAAAGAGGTAAGTGTACAGTGCAGCAAGTCAGTCCTATTAAACTTCACAGCTTTGCCACAAATAAAAGAAAATATTACATTGAATGTGAATATTTAGTCATGGAACATTTCGACACGAAATTCGAAACATTTCGTACTGGTTGGTATCTTAAAAATTCATGCTGAATAATTTATCCAGAAATAATCAGTTTATGTTGTATGAATTTTCTGTATTTTTAAAGTAATTTATGTATTGACTGTAAGATAAAATTAGTGTGTTTTTTTCTGTATACTCGTATATGAATTTGGCAGATACTAAGTTTCCATACAACCCCATTCGTTTCGGCTTGCCTCCGAAAAAACTTGATTTTTTAAGGATATTCGGTTAGGGTATCTTTAGTGCTGAATCTTTAGAGTATGGCCAAGTCGAACCGACGAGAGCGTCAAGTCAGGCAAAGCATCGAGCCAATTGCAGCGTAGTGCGTAAATGTCGAAGGCACGCTGTACAAAATTTCGGATAGCGGTCGAAATTATGAGTTTTTCAGCTTACGAAAGTGGCTTGCTAAACGGTTTCTACAAAAAACCATTCTTTATTTTCTAAAGACACACATAAAAACGTGATATACCTAACATGATATACAACATGAGCAGATTGACTAGATGCCAAACATTGAAATAAAAGAAGTAAAATCACAAATTGTGAGCATCAAAATCACAAAACTATTAAATAATAAATAATTAATAAAAATAAATAAATAAAAAATAATTCTAAAATTGCCCGAGAAATAGATTAATTTTTTCCGCAGCGGTGACATGACCGCTTAGTGACGAGTCTAGGCTTGTGACTGAAGTCAAGGTTCATCGGCTGGGTTCTGGGTCCAACACTTCATCAATCTGGTTCTGATGCTTGGTGAACAGCGGTTTGCTAAGTAGTGAACTGTTAGACTAGGGGTTATTACCTTAAATGTCTCGGCAACAAGGGTCACAGGTTCAGCGTACAGTAGAAGCCTTCGGAATCCTCGGAATGTCATGGACGAGTCTGTCTCACGGTGCTAAGAGGAGGAACGTTCGGCTGTTTCTATGGGGTAGGGTGCAGTGGGAGGTGAATGCTGGCGATTGCCTCAGCTGTGGTCGAAGAACGTAAACTTTATACCCGAAATATCAAACACAATTTCTATTCTATTCAATAGACAAAACCAACAATTTCGTATTTCCAGCTAGTACTAATGGAGGGTGGTCACTGGATGAGAACCGCTTCCAAAAGAGTTAAAAGGTGCTGCGATTACCAATGAAGGGAAACAAAATGATACAGGGTCAGGCAATCACGAGATTGTGAGTCTTGAAGCTGGCTGAAGAACTCGCTCCGAAAGCTACTGAGAATCTAATTGATGCAGCAGTACCACTCAGTAGAGCAGTATTTCAATACAGGCAGCTGAAAGCTGAAAGGCTTGCAGGTCACCAGGAAAGATTAGTAACCGAAAATGAAGGTGGTGGCTCCAGGGATCTGCAGGCTACAGCAAGGGTGGTAATGCTTGATCCTACTGAAGGGAGGAAGGGGAATAGTCAACATTTCAGGAAGAGAAAAGTAAAGCGAACAGCCATGAATAAGCAGTCCAAAGGGAAGCCTCAGGATAATTAAGATAAACTAACTGGTATGGCTGTAAGCAATCTCAAATACTCACAGGAAATAACTTCGTCAAGAAGCTTGTCAACGAAGAGGTTATGTCAGCAGATGTCTTTCAGGAACGTAGTTGCAAGTCACCTTAAGCTTGCCGTTGTCACCAAATAGGAGTGCCTGGAATGGAGACTCGAGGATGACATTGAAAAGGTAACTCTCAAGTAAATTATTGAAAATCTCCTCAAGTTTTCCATGCCGACGGAGGAGGGATCAATTCGCTTTGAGGACTTTCGGAGATCACCTAGTCTTAGATGTAGTTGAGAAGACATTCGGTTCCAACCTAATTACAGCTAAACTGCCCTGGATGTTCTATTTCTTTTAAAAATATATAACTCTAATCTAAAATTTTCAACCTGGAGATTGTCCCAGGTGATCAAACTTAATAGTCAATCGGGGGCAGCATAGCAAAATCGGCAACAGTAAAACACTGTTTTGCACAAGCACTGTTTTTGCACAAGCACCGTTTTTGCTATTCGGCACAGCAAAACAGTGCTTGTGCTAGAAGTCGATCTATCGTATCAGATACCAACAGAGTGTGCTAGAAGTCGTTCTAGTCGTATCAGATACCAACAGAGAGTTGATCCACTTTGGGCTGAGGAGTATCACCATGAAGTTTGGGAAAATCGAAGTACGGACACTCCAAACGAATCTGCACCACAGTTGACCAATCTGCTTGTGTGCAAAAATGAGCCTAAGTTCAGTAGAGAGCCTACCAAGCAGTGTTGGATATGGGTAACCATTAAGAGGGCAAGTCAACAAAAAACAGAAGTGCCCCGGGAGCACGTTACCTAAAAAATGGCCGTGAAGGCCCCTCGTCCACATTACCGGAGCACTCTTTAATCCGACTCCGACCGATGCTGGCGGGCTGCTTTGCTAGTTGTACGTGACTGCGGTGGGTCATTAGAAAAATGAAATGGATTTGCTCCCTGAAAATGTAGAATGCTACGTATAACTCGCTACGTATACTAGCTACATTTTAACATAAAAACGTGAAAGGGGCTTTTATCCGTGCAGGACCAGAAGTAGCTCTCATGAATGGGCTGGGAAGCTAGACCCAGCCGAGACGTGTAAAAAAACAAACAAAAAAAAACAAAAAAAAAACACTTAACTGGGGGAAACATGCCTTCATTTAGCAGGCTTGAGGAGAGGCAGACTGCCTCAGGAACCTGATGTTATTGAGGCCATTACCCCAGATGTCGCGGAATCACTACGCCCACTGAGTTCGGTCTAAAAAGACGAAGCGACCGAGGTCCCTCCCATGAAAAAGAAGAAGAAAGGAAACACTCAATTAAATAGAGGCCAGTCAGGCCATCGTGAACGTTGAAAAGGAAATTATCCTTACGACCTTTCGTCTAGTAAGAAGACCCAAGTTCCTTTTACAGACAATTCATTATTATTTGTTCTACTGATTTTCGAAGAAAGCTACAGTTTCATCTGATTAGTATTAATATCAGGTTTGATGCTTTTATTGCCACCGATAATCCTTTGCGTCCTTTTAGCTGGCATGTTTAGTATTGATGACGCTGCGAATCTAGTTCTTTTGCCACCTTCTTGATCGTGTCTTCCAAACAAACTTCAATTTCGGTCTCAAAGATGTGGCTACGTTTAAGCGGTGTAACATTGAAGCTGTTTTTACTCGCAATTGACATCAGCATGTTGACTAAGCTATTGCTTGTTTTTTCCCACAAATAAATTGGTGGTGGCATGATTTACTTTAGTAATCAAGCAATTTCAGAGTTTTTTTTCGACTGCGAGTAGGCTGGCTTAGATATTTTCTTCTCGTTTCCAATTTGAGATGAATGGGAACTTTGTCATCTTTACCATCGGAGAGGAGCGATCGAGGCTTTTTTTCTTTTCCGTGTTTGGGGTGGTCTCGCCTTCCACATCAGTCAGGTATGCACTATGAGCTGATATCTGATGAGAAATAGTGCATACTTTCGAAAATTTCAACTTTTGTTCAAATCAATTCCATTTGATACTGCTTTTGGAGGCTTAATCCGCAAAATAATACGCATTCCTGCATTAAATATTCTCTGCTTCGAAAACTTTAGAGCCAATATACGTTGTCTATGCTATTATAGATAAGAAGGGAAAATATTTTTATGCTGTTCTGCTCATTGCGAGAAAGACTGATATTTAATGTATACAAAATTAGTTGATTATATGCTAAAATATGGGGTTCAGTAAATCTATACTAACAGATTTTAAAACTTGACTTGTGTGTGCTGAGTTTCCGGATTATAGTACCTTATTCAATCTATTCAATCTTGTCCCTTTCTGAAACAGTTTGGTTTTATAATTATTTTCTGGAATTAATTGTTTCCCTGTTTATCGTTTGCTCAGTTTCAATGATTTCCCTCTTCGCTTTCAAATTGTTTTTATTCCATTAATTTAAAATTCATTGAAACATTTTCAGAAGTCCAAAACTGGAGGATTGCTTAACGGAATCGAATCAATCAATCAGGAAATCGAGCTTTCAGTAATTCGATTCATCACTCTTGATTAAGTGCAAAAAAATTTAATTAAATATATGTTTCAGGTAAATCGGTTTATTCTACAGATAATGGCCCAATCACGGGCACCGATAGTATGTGGGATTATCGAACTGGACATGATGATTCTGGGAACGGTAACATATTTTCCATGACTGATTAAAAAATGAATTATTGCCTTTAAGCGTAACGGACCGAGTGTCATTACAGATTGTAGGTGGACTGACAACATACGTGATATTTTTAATTCAATTTGATCTCGGCTCTGTGACGCTCTCAGCAACAACAGGAAATCATACGATTTTGCAATCAAGTGAAATCACCCGAAAACTATAGAGTTTTAAAACGTTTTTTGCAGCCTTTTCATGAATTACGCACAATTTAACATGTCCGTGTCATATTCAGTTATATTGAGATTGGTATAATTTAATTGCTTCAACCGAAAATATCTGCATGATGGATGTGGCCAATACAACGAAAAACAAATAAAATATCAATACAAAGAAAAAGAGAGCATGTTAAAAATATATGAAGTGGAACGTACAGTTGGGGACAAAACTCTCCATACACCCTCAAAATTTCATAAATTTAGTAGAAAATGCAAATATTTATGAGAATTTTATATGCAACTTTACTGCAAATGTATTTTTATTAACATAAATTTAAAAAAAAAATCCATTAATTAACTTATAACCGTAAAAACACTAGAAAAACGGAAATTCAGTAGGGACAAAAGTGTTCATACATTGATCAGATAGTGTACTCTGGTCTTCATTGCATTGGTTTACGGTTGTTTTTCTTCAAAGAACCTTTGTATTTCCTATGAAATGCGTGAATACGATCTAATGATTAGTTTGTTTTAGTGATCTGTGAGCAAAGGGAGTGAAAAATGAGCAAGCGTAAGGAAGTAAGTGCTGAAATAAAAAATTTAATTATTGCTGAGCACAGAAATGGAAAATCATACCGCACAATTGGAGTTTTGTTTCATTTATCCCATGTCACTGTCCAATACATTGTTCAAAAGTATAAAAGCACAGGATCAGTGGAAAATAAGCCAAGAAATGGACGACCAAAGAAAGATATCAGCATGATCTTAAAAGAGGTCGACAAAAACCCAAGGATCACCGGTCGGCAACTGGCGGAACATGTCGCTAATACTTCGAATAAGTGTGTTCACCCTAAAACCATCCGAAGAATCTTACGTTCCGATGAATATGCAAGTAGAGTTCCTCGTAAAAAACCGCTAATATCTGAAAAGAATAGGCAGCTTCGACTTGAATTTGCAAAGCGATATTTAGGAAAGGATTTAGAGTCCTGGAAAACTGTCTTATTTGCTGATGAAAGCAAGTTCAACTTGTTCGGTAATGATGGCAAAGAAAGAATCTGGCGAAAAAAGGGAACAGCATTGCAACTGAAGAATTTGATACCAACAGTAAAACACGGCGGTGGCAATGTGATGGTGTGGGGTGGAATTGCAGCTGGTGGGGTTGGCATATTGGTCTTTATAGACGGTATTATGGACCAATACTATTATAAAACCAAAAATACTGCACGTTTTGTAAAGAACTGGTTGCTTTATTATGCACCAAGGCAGCTGTATTCTCCTCCTCAGTCGCCAGACTTAAACCCCATTGAACATATTTCGGAACTTATGAAAAGAAAAATCTCGAATTCACACCATCAGCAAGGAATCACTCAAAACTGCGCTTCAACAAGCCTGGGGAGAAATAACTCTGGAAGTCACTAAAAAATTTGGTGGATTCAATGACACGACGGTCGCAGGCTGTTATTGATGCCAACGGTGGCCCAACAAAATATTGAAATATAAAATTATATTAAATAATGTGGAATTCTCAGTTCAATTACATAATGTATGAACACTTTTGTCCCTACTGAATTTTTTTTTTTTTTTGTGTTTTTACGGTTATAAGTTAATTAATGGATTTTTTTTTAAATATATGCTAATAAAAATACATTTGCAGTAAAGTTGCATATAAAATTCTCATAAATATTTGCATTTTCTACTAAATTTATGAAATTTTGAGGTTGTATGGAGAGTTTTGTCCCCAACTGTACCTATTCCAATTGTATTTAATATTTCACTGCGATTTTTTAGCTTCTCGTACTCTCATGGGTAGCAATGTGATTAAGAAACAAGGGCTACCAATAATAACAGATGTTGAATTTGAATGACTGTAGGAGAGTAAGGGGTTTTTTGGCCATAGTTTGGCAAAAACTGCCTTTACGGCGGTTTCGATGATTGAAAGTGGTCCGGGAGTATAATAGTGATATTTTAAGGACGAAAACATCTTTGATAAGGGAAATGGGACATAAACGTCCATATTTTCCAAAAAAATTATTTTTGTCTAGCATGAATTTGGGGACCTTTCTGAGTTGTTTTGGGCGTAATTTACATACAATTCTGGTAAAAAGTGGGCTAGTTTCGAAGATACGACAAAATAAACTCCGCCGGAAAACCGTCCGGAAAAACTGAAAGTAGCACGAAAAGTGCTAAGGAGGAAAATGTTGAGATCCTTTTTAGTTCGCCAATTGGCTTCTCCGGCTGTGCTGAGGCCCTCCTCGTGACTGCAGGTCGCCACGAGGATATCTCCAACTCTACCGGGGTTGTAAAATTCACGAGACCGCGGGAGGTAAGGTGCCTCAGCCTTACCGAAAAAGTTGGCCCTCTAGTGGGTGCAAGTTTAATAGGAGAAACATTTTTTTTTATTATTTCTTAGTAACATTTTCAACAAACTTCATGCTTTAGTAAGGCGAAGTGGAAAATCGACTGTTTTAGATTAGCCAGGAAAAATTTGGTATCAGAGATCGATCGATGAAAAGTCATATAGATGGCAACAGGATTAGTTGGTCCTATCTTAGTAAATTTTTTGACATTGATAATTTGAACGAATACAGGAGGTTAAAGATTAAATCGATTGAATTTGATTGTTTTCCCTTAAATGGTTCCTAGATTGGAGAAAGACTTGTCAAATAAGTGACCGAACATTGGAAAGTTACGGGACTTTTTGGAGCACACTTTTTCATCTATCCGGGAGTTTGGTAGATAAGTTTGTTTACATGTTTTTTTATGGGCCTCTTAAACATAGAAAACAAGCTCACAAATATTTCAAGTCGTGATCAAATCGGATAATATAACCATGCCGTTGAGAAAGTGGCTACTGTTAGTTACCAATGTTTAGATCAATATATCTCAAGAACGGTTATGGCTATGTATTTTTTTTTTGTAGGAAATTTTCTAAGCCACAAATTCATCATACATTGTTTTTCTGAAGACGTGACCGTTACTGAGATATTTAGGAAAGGTCAATTTTGGTGACCTTTGACTCTTCGAAGTTTCGCCTTTTTTGTGTCGAATTTCACTGGACTATGATGTTATTTTCAAAACACAATTACTGTTAATGTTTATCAAAATATAAAAGCAATGGTAACATTGCATTTAAAATTTGTTTTACTTTGTTTCAAATATCGTGAGCTGGTAATGGAAAACGCTATGATTGATGGAATGGAAAAAAAAAGGTGTCGTACTTTTGGAGTTTTTCACTTTTTCACTGACATCCAATTTTGATTTATTTGAAAATCAGCATTTGCAACGTTTTGGTATTTTTGAGTTTTGTTTCATTTGACTGTATGAGTTTTAGAAAAGAATGAGTTGAGGTGAGATGTATGAGTGATTGAGTCTCATTCACAACATAGATAAATATCAGAATCTGAATCCCATTAACATTAAATTGACCGTACTGCGTGTGATTATTATCAGTGTAGCTTCTTAATAGCATTCACCATTAACACCTATCGCAACAAACACATATCGCTTTGAATCGATTCGACATTTTCATTCGGGAAAGTAATCGCTTTTGGTGTAAACGCAATTCTTGACTGTGAAAAATGGCAAGGACGCAAACGAACTTACAAAAAGGATTTATCAATATAAGAGCGTCGAGTATTCATGGGTGGTTTTATGTGTCTAATGAAAAGTTGCACTACATTGAGAGGTACGTAATATTTGTACATATACTATAAATAAGATGTGAAAATTCAAATTGATCGTTTTGCCGCAATGTTCCTGTGAGGGACCTTGGTTTTGAATAATAAAATTAAATATAAATAAAATATATTAAATATATAAATGGATGATAAACCAACAATATTATTGAAAAAAGTGTATGTTACGAACTGACAAATTTCGTTCTTATAATGAATTGAGGAAACAGAGAATTTATAAGTTAAGGGAGAGTCTTTCCTATCGGGAGAGGTTAGGGCCGGACTCAGGTTAAAGCACCGATGATGCTGGTCTAACATATCGTTGTCGCCTTAGCAAACACCTAATAAAACTATGTTATCAGCGGAACTCAAACTGACTAACCTATGTCTGTGTCTTTATATGTTTCAAAATATCGGTTAGAGATGTGACTGTTCTTGCGATCACTGCTACTAATCACACTGTTGTTTGAAAAGAGCAGTGAACAGTATGATTGCTCTTTGCTCATCCTGCTCACCTGCTCACTGCTCTTTTGTAGTACAGAACAGTTTGAACAGAGCCGTGAGTAATGATATTGTTCTTTGCTCAACTGTTTAATTGCTCACTAATTCTTTGCATAACAGAACATTTTAATCACTCATCTACTTTTCTTTCTGCAGTGGGCTGTGGCCCTCACATTGACATACATGTTGTTTGCTACGGTCTCGCTTAGCGCTGATCGTGGACATCGTAAATTCGGCATGGATGCTTTGTCTAATCGCAGATAGATACCATACAAGTAGATACTATTGAAAATGAATTTCTTTACTGAGACGTGATAAGATGCACATTTTTGTGTGTATCTGTACTGTTCACGGTTAAGATATTAAAGAACTTACTTTTAGTTTTCTGAACAGCAATATTCAAAGATACTACGTACAAAGGAGAGGAAAAGGTGTACACAGGTGGAAATATTAACGAAAGCTTTAGAGGATCTAATAATAAAGAGTTTTGTGGTTTTATTGCTCTAATGGGTTCGCATTGATGTTTTTATGCGTTTTTGTAGTTTTTGTAGCCTTAATGTGCGTAAATCACATCTATCAGCATAATAAGTACAAAAGTGAGTGTAAAAGGATATGATACTATGGAATTTACCTTTAACTTTTTAGGGAATTGATTATTATTCCTGCAATATTTTTGTTGTTGTATTTTATTGATATTTCGACAGGTAAGTTTTTTTGAGCCCAAAAATGCGAAAATTTCATCTACCTACACAATAATATAAATTATCCACTTTTTTATTCAACTGCGCAAAATAAATCCTCTAGTGTCTATAATTTTCATGCATTATTTTAAGCTTTGAAACCAAGTTGAAAATTATTGTTTTATGAAACATAAAAAAGGTATGAAAAGTTATCCCCGTCTCTGAATCAAAAATTTGTCAACATTAAATTTAAATTAAATTTAACTTCAAAACTACGTACGTACATCCAAATCATAACATAGTCGAAACCTTAAAAATACTAGGCGATATACTAATCAGTTAACTTGCCACTCCTGATACTGTTTACTTAAGAACGTACAATAATTCAATTGTATATGACTTTCGTAATGCTAATTATGAAATGAAAGCATTCACCATCTTCTTGACTCTATAGATTGGACGAATATTCTTTCAACTTTAGACCTTGAGGACACTTTTTACAACAAAATATTTGACGCCGTTGAAAGATATGTACCAAATATAAAAAAAAGAATAAACTGTCTGAGCCATGGCTTGATAGGGACCTTAGGCATTTACGAAATCGTAGGAGCAAACTTGATAAGCGGATTAAAAACAATATTGACATTAGTTCGGCTATTCAGGAAGAATATAATGAAATTGCTAAGCAGTTTTTAACAAAGTCCCACGAGGCTTATTACAACTACATTAAGACTACCGGCAAAAATATAATCCGCGACCCGAAAAAAATTTATGATTTTGTAAATGTGAAGCGAAAAACTACTGTTTATCCATCGTCGATCCTCTTTAATAATATCACTTCTTCCTCTCCTAATGAGACTTGTGATTTATTTGCAGATATTTTGCAGACTGTTTTTAATGCATCAGACCCCCCATACTCACACCTTTCTTACTCTCATTCTGCTCCAACAGCTTTGGCCAGCCACTTAGAAATTTCCCGTGAGGAAATACATAAAGCTATTTCGGAGCTCGACTGCAACAAAGGCTCTGGGCCTGATCTCTTTCCTCCAACTTTCTTGCGCAAGTGTGTAGAGCAGCTTATAACTCTCTTGCATATTTTTTTCAACAGATCACTTTCGTCTAGAGTTTTCCCATCCTGTTGGAAACTTTCGTATGTCACACCCATCTTCAAAAATGGCGATAGACGCTGTATCGGAAATTATAGAGGCATTGCCATTTTATCTTAAATTCCGAAACTTTTTGAAAAGATTGTCTACGATAAATTTTCCCACTAGCTGACTCCCATCTGAACGAGCAACAGCATGGCTTTAGAAAAGGTCGCTCAGCTACCACAAATTTGACAATCCTAATCTCAGACGTTCTGTGTAAAATGGAGAAATGGTACCGAATTGACGCAGTCTATACAGACTTTAGTAAAGCTTTTGACAGAGTTGACCACCCTACCTTAATTTCAAAGCTTCAGAAATTCGGGCTTGCCGGATCTTTGCATAGCTGGCTGACTTCCTACCTTCGCAATCGAACACAATTGGTAAAATTTCAAGGAATTTTATAGAAAAATATATCTGCTACCTCCGGTGTACCACAAGGTAGCCATCTTGGCCCACTTCTTTTTAATATATTTATTTCTGACCTATCTGACGTCTTAGCAAATATACCTCATCTACTTAACGCCGACGATCTCAAAGTGTATCACATCATTAAATCTAAATCCGATGCACTCTTTCTCCAATCTAAACTTAATTCACTTGATCATTGGTGCAATGAAAATAAGCTCTCTCTCAACATTGCTAAGTGCCAGGTTACTAGTTTTTCCCGAAAATGCACGGTCTCACATAACACGTACTTCCCTGGCAATAATTTGTTAGCCCGAGTTGAAAACGTTGTTGACCTTGGGGGTTATCTTAGATGAGAAACTCCGCTTCACCTTGCACTATGATAAAATACTTTCCCGTGCAAACAAACAGCTAGGGTTCATCAAAAGACGTTCCAAGGAATTTCGTAGCCTGTGGGTCACAAGATCCTTATACATCTCACTTGTACGCCCCATTCTCGAATATGCGTCTATCTGCTGGAATCCGGCTTTTGAAACCCACAGCAACAGTCCATACAAAAACAGTTCTTACTTTTCGCATTGAGAGAGCTATACAATCCTTACGATTTTAATACCCTTCCTCTTTAAGAGTTTCGACTGGGTCATCTAAACTTATTGACACTTGCATCCAGAAGAAAGATGATTTCGGCCTGCTTCACATTCGACGTCATTAGAGGCGTTATCAAAGTTGAATTCCTGAATAGTAAAATGGTATTAAATAACTCTATAAGGAACACCAGGTCCTCTCGTTTACTTAAGGAATATCCACATTCCACTACTTACGCAGCTAATGAGCTGGTAAATAGATGCTGCAGAATATTTAACAGTATAAGTTCTCTGTATTCCCCAACGATCTCCAAATTCTCCTTCAAATCCTCCCTTTTCCAAGCCATCCATAACCCCTTATCTTAAGCTATATGACAATGTTTTATTTGTTTGTTATTTATCAATTGTTATTGATTTATTTGTTAATTTATTTAATTTTTCGTTAACACATATTTATTTCAAATATTTTCTTTGTATTGTTTATACCTTGTTTGGCTAATAAATAAAATAAAATAAAATAAAATAATAGAACATTCTTATGCTGGCAGGAGTTAACATACGCACATACAAACAACGTATTCAGATAGCACCTGAAATCATTGCCTTACATAAATATTCATCGTCACGGCAAACTAAAATTTCACTGTGAGCATTCAATGCGGGAAACAGCTATCATGGTAAATGAGCAGTCCAAGGCAGTACAGCCAGCAGTTTTTCGTACGCGCGAAACTGCTGTTGTAACTGTGATCAAAATCACTGCTATTTGAAACTGCTCTTTGCTCTAACTGCTCTTGGCGATCACTGCTCAGTAAAAAGAGCAGCTAAGCACATCTCTTGTCGGTATTATTATTTTTTTTAAACTGAAAGCTACATCAACATTAACGTACAAACTGAATTTATGCTCCTAAAAACTGTTGGAAATATTAAATACAATACATAATGTATTAACAGATCTAACAGTTGCATCTTACCGTTAGTTCGATTGCTATATAAAATCAGAGTTTCGAAAATTTTGAACTGTTCATCAAATCATAAACAAACTTAGTTAGTATGTAACACATTGTAACAGCTAGTAACTGAAGTCTTGACTGTCGTTTCATTTACAGAATCGTGTGGGCGGTATTGATTCAGTTAGCCGTGGCAGGGACCATATATTCTTGTATGGTGCAGTACAATCGTTATTATGTTAGACCGACAGTTATGTCTGTGGAAAAAGATTTCAGGTCTTGGCTAGGAACTTTACCAGCAGGAACAATATGCCTAGCAGAAATTTTGGATGAAACCAAAGTGAATGAGTTCTTGGATAGGTAAGTCGTTAGTGTATTTTGTTTGAAGTCCAAAAGTTTTTACGAAATAAGTTTCAATCTGAACTGTAGCTGTGCAAACAGTACCTACTAATTATGATATTTTACAAAATTCAGGCAATTCCACGATAACATTACTGAAGAAGACAGGGCGTATTTTACACAATTCATACTTGCTGTTATGAATTCTACCGCAGAGGATTACGAGCATTTGGCTGATTACGGTGGAGACGAACGATTTGATTCGCTTAATTTGTTCGAATTGGCTATGAGCGTTCGGAGATCAGTGGCGGACACAATAAAAATTACCACCTATGATCCAGACGTGAAAGTTGAAGTGGTTCCTATAATGTCTGAAAAGGGACTATGTTACACATTCAACTCGGCTATTTCGGATATTCTTGGAGGCGTGTAAATACATTCGACTTGATATTTTGCATTGGCGTATTAAATAGACAAATGACTTTCAGGCATTTAGAACGATTTAGACTCAGAAAGCCTTTATCATGTCGCTACGGAAAACAGCAGTGTTTTTTCAAAGTAGAAGTTCAAGATGTATCTTTGTCGGTAAGGGTTTTTGGTTTTTTGATTGGGACTATTAACTACTAAATGCATCAAAAAATCAGTTAAAGCGTAGTGTAAATGACAGTTTACCATATTAAATATTCATCAAAAATATAAGTTTGCGAAGCTGCTGGAAAGGTACCTAAACCGATTTTCAGCTTTACAATTGCAAAACAAAAATCGGTTTCGTACAAAAATAATTATTAGCACAGTAAGAAAAACTGTAACATACTGCCAGATTGAAATTTGTTCACTTTTGAGTGATTAATTTGTTTTGTTTTGAAAGTGTGGCTCCTTCATGGGTATCAGAATTTAATAGTCTGATGAAATGCTAAATTTTTAAAACAACCCTATTTTGAGTTTAGATTGACGTTCATTCCCCGTATGAGTTCTCCGACATTAAGATAAGTGGAATCAAAATAGAGAAGTCAGACGAAATATTTGCAAATTACAAAATAATGGAAACTGTGTAAGCCGAATATCAACTTCAGAACGTTTTTGCGCAATTAAGAGTTTAATTAATGTTTCAGAACAAGTCAATCTCTTCGAGATCTCACTCCGGTTCAACGGAAATGCTTGTATCCAGACGAAGATGTGCCGGTATGAAATAATTGAGTTTTTATGAAGTAATAGAATTTTCATTTCCGACTTTCAATGATGCGATAGGCCTACAGCAAGTCACTTTGTTACATGAGATGTAGGGGGAAAATGGCAGTGGATATGTGTGATTGTATTCCACACTTTTATCCATTCTTAGGTAAGTGTTATTGTCGTTACCGAGCACAATCGAACATTTTATTATTAGATGGTCCAAAGTGTACACCAAGTGGCTATGAATGTCTGCTCGACTTTAAATGGCCTGGTTGGTCTTTGAACTTATGCAACTGCTCAAGGACGTGCCTTGAATTGAAATATCCATTGGATAAGATTGCCAAACGAAACTGGTAAGCACTAGGGAATAAACTTGCAAAATTTGAATAATGTTTGCAATTTCCAGGGACACCGATTCAAATCTAACTTTTATTTCGAAGTCATCATTTTATCTGGAGCTGGTGCCACCGAAAGTTCGAAACCGAATCAGTGTTGTGTTTAGTTTTGAAGACTTATTAGGTAAACTGTTGTTTATTATATATGCACGCACCAAATTCCAAACAAAATTTACAGCTTACAATAAGTAGGAATGTAATATTATATGGTTGAAAGCAAATGCAAAGATCAAGCGAAGGTCAGGGTAAGTGAAGGTCACCTATAGCTTTTGAGTTTAAAAATGGTGTTCCTGGGTCAGAAAATCGGAAAATTTTGGGTTTTATAGAAATACAATCCATACGTAGGCAGTAAAGTCCAATAAACACCGAAATGTGAAAACTTCTTTAACCCTTTGCGGTCACTAGGGGTCCAATTGACCCCTTGCAAATTGCATGCTTGTTGATTTGATGATGAAATTACATCCTTGTTGATTTTTTTTGCCATTTTGAAAATTTAATACAAATTTTTTCCCATGATATTCTTATTTTGAAAGGGTCAAACTAACATCCTGAATTTTTATGGGTCGTTCGAAACGATACACGCAACGTGGCAATCGTTCGAACATGGCTGGTGCCAGTGGTGCTATCTTGAAAAATCACTAAGAAAAATAAATGCTTTTGGTCCTATAAATTCTGATTCAGTCACCAGATTTTGACCAAATTCACACAGTAGCTGAATCTTTCTCGAAGACACGTTTGGTAAAAACTTGGTTGAAAAATTAGGTTGGTGCAGACAGCTATGGTAATTTTGGTGTCTCAATTTTTGAAAATTCGCTCAGGAAAATAAAGCACTTTGCCCTATAGCTTCCAGTGCTGCCATGGAATCATAACGAAATTCATATGGCAAATCAATCTTATTGTAGACAAAACTGTGCAGAAATCTAGATGGAAAAACAATAATAGGGTTGCCAGCTATGGTTGGTTTTGTATTTTTTTTGCATATCTTTGGTAAGCGATTTTATCATAAAATTTTCAAATCATACCGACCATGTAATGAAAATATACAACAAATATTACGATCTAAAAATTTTAAAAACTTTGGCGGGTGGTAGTCCTAAATTTTTTTGTACCAATACGAAATTCGCAGAGTAGGTTGACATCAACGTGAGGCAGACAGGACATATTTTTGGCTTCGGTGCTAGCAAAAGGCTGCCAGCTTGATACGTTTTTGTTATTTTCGTGCCAATAAATGCTCACACTAAGTATTTACATAGCGAACATTTGCAAAGAAAATAAGTAAACAATGTTGAAATTTTCTTCGGATGGTAGCCCCAAACACCTTTCTATCGCTGTAACTTTCGATGAAGTCGTCGAAATTAAATTGGCTTAGGGTGTATTATTACATAGGGTATATTGGCCTTAAATAGGAGAAGAAGCTAGTGGTAATGGCCTTAAATAGCTAGTGGTAGAATGCACAACAGAAATTTTTACAAATTCTCTACTGTTATTCGAACATTAGTGTTTCTAATGCTTCTCATGCGCTATTGTTTTTTTTTTAAAAATTATGCATGTATCTACGATGTATTTCACCAGCTTCAACATAGCAGAACTTATTTTAACGTATTACTTGAATCAAAGTACTATCCAAATATGGCCCCTAAATAAGTAAATTTTGTTTGTTATCTGATTTCCAAAAATATTTTGGTATTATTGTTATTAGGTTAAAAAATCAGTCATGTACAATATTCTTAGATACAACACGTTTATTAAACTTCAATGCTTTATTCTTTTCAAGTTTCTTTCGGAGGAGCTGCGTCTTTGTTTTTGGGCTTTAGCTTCTGGAGCTTGATTCAAGGAATGTTTTTAACATTGAGGCACTTGAACACAAGATTTTTTAAAGTGAACCGCAAAGTGCCCAACAAAAGAAACAAAGCTATTTGAAGTAACGAAAAGTATCTATAATCAGTGCAAATTTACAGCTATTTTCGTTAAATGTGTTCTGGAAAAAATTAATGTAGGAAAAGTTAATAAAAATGTTGTGAATGAAAAAGTATGTTTTAATCGCACACGGTTGCGAAAAGCCATTTATTAAATCGCTTTTTTGGAATATTTTTCAACATTGCTTTTGAATTCTGAGACTCACAAAAATTTTAATCTTATTAATATATGCATATCAGGAGCCTACAATTCATTTTGTGGCAGCTGGACGACGGTACTTGTTCCTCAGTTTGACGATAGATTTCATTGCGATTTCAAGCATGTAGATTAATGTAATTCGGGATCCAGAGATTATGGACCAAAGACTGAAGCCTAAGAAGAGTGCTGCTGCTCCGCCAAATGATACTGTAATTATAATTTAGGTAGTTAAGAGTGAGCTCAAAATTTTGTTTCAAATCACTAGGATAACGGTACAAATAAATAAACTTATGCCGACACAGAATTTTTTATTCTTTTATAATGAGTATCAATAAATAATTGATTTCTATAAATTTTTCTTTATAATTGATTGATTACACCTAATTTCAATTGGGTAGATTAACATCGTTAACCTACGGCTTGTGTATCCTTCATCCAATTCTTCTTCAATAGCTTCATTCAATAGCACTTCAATTCAACAAAAGTTATATTCGATTTACAAGTTTGGAAATCTGAGCATTAATTATGTTATTTATTTTGATACAGACCATTGAATTGTGAAGCAACAGCTCATACATCCACTGATACAGTTGATGTTTTGCTTGGCCATTTTTCCATTTATTTATTATTGTCTAAATCAACAGATAAAAAATCAATTTAAAACTAGAATAGATAGACACAAGAAAAGAATGAAAATAAAATAAAGTATAAAACTTCAAAAACAGAAGAATAAAGAATAAGAAAATAAAGACAGTAAATTCAAACTAAACAAAGTATGTAAAAGGCAGTAAATAAGATCTAATCATAATTACAGAGATGAAATGTATATACAGAGTTATACAGAGATGAAAATGGAAACTAGCGATTCAATTAATTCATTTCAAAACCATGACCCCAGAGACCATAATTAATTTACTTCTGGGACTACGTACATAATTGGTTTCGATATTTTGATAAATTAAAGTGCCTGGTACCATAATGCATAGAGAATTAATTTTAAGAGTAGGTACCATATATTATGGCTCGTAAATCCATGCACTATAACCATCAACGCTTTATCTTATTGGCACTGATAAAAAGCAAAATTTCACGTCTATTCGAACCTGGATTCGAATTACGGATCCAAAAATTCCAAACGTTGCATAAAAGAAGAGCAGGAATACTTCTTCAAAAAAGGAAACAGAGGCACGAACTAAAAATCTGGGTTAGAAAAAAAATATGCTGCAAACGGGGAAAACCCAAAATTGGAAGAAAATTAGCAAGAAGCAACGCCAGAAGAGTGAAAGGCTGTTATGGTGAAACCAGCGCCAGCTGAAACTAGCTCCAGGTAAAATCTACGCAAAGGTCTTCGATATCCAGGGGGAACCTGCACATAAATACACTGACTCCTTGACTCGTAAATTGCAAGGTTTTATGCTCGCACGAATCTTTAGAGTTCGATCTGAATCGCCATCAAATATCAAGGGTCTATAAAACTTAGGCTCTTAGAGCTAAAATTCAGGTAATTATTTTGCTTGCCTCACAGCGAATGAGTAGGTGATGGTGGCCATTTTCGCTAATCTGGGGGGAAAAGGGGCTCGTGAGGTGAAAACCACTAAATTTGCTTCTAGCAAGCAGGAACAGAAGAGCTGTGTTGGAAAACCTCTAGCTCTCAAAACTGCGATCAGTAGAATAAAGATGGCTATGATAGAGTGAAAAGTTGGCTGTCACAGACCTTCTGGGGCCACATCTGTATGATAGGGCTCTGAGCCACCGACGCACTGAGCAGGATGATGGCCAACATCAGTAGTTTCAGTGGAGATGGATAGAAAACCAATTGCTTCTTGCAGTATGAGGCGGAAAAATGGGTGGACGCACACCAAACAAAAAGCGTTCAGCGCAGATGGGGATTGCGTATCGCCGATAGTTACTGCACGGTGTCAGAAGTTGCCTCGTGTGTGGTATCGGAACAGAACCCGATAAGACTACTTGCGCAAGAAGTAGAGACGGGACACGTTTCGAATCGAATAGAACAGGAGCTTGCGCTTGCGCAAACCCTCCGACTTCGGTAAGAACGCTAGAAGGTAAGCAGCAATGGTCCCTGGACAGCGAAACTGATGCGTCTTCTTGACCCGTAGGTCAGCCATCACCACGAAGAAGTACATTTTCACTTGTATCAATTTCTAATGGGGCGCAGTTATTTCACAAGGTATCATAACATAATAAATAAGTTGGGTAAGCGGTACTGTCAGTTCTCTGTGGATGCTGCTCACTATAAATTCTTTGCGTGTTTACAAGAGTTACACCGAGAACCGTGGAGATTTGACTCTGACGTTATGGCACAGGACAGTTTCTTATGTTAATACATACCATGTCTCACTTTTGACTGGAAACGGAACTGGCACGCAGTCTCAACATTAAGAAAAAAAGTGACGTACAAGCTGTGATAGCTTCTGAAGTAAGCGGATACCGATAGGTGAGGAAGTACACATCCACGTTGAAGTAATGTGAGAGTGGATTCAAACCCGGAACTCTCTGGCCTGTAGATGGTTTTTTTTTAAATAAGCATAAATCTTGCATAACTATTTTTTAAAGATTTCGTTCGACCTACTCTGGGATACATATCATCTGCTCGGCGGGGCCACGACATTTTATGCACGCAAACTAGGCACGACTGGTTAAGAGGTCGCAGCACCCACACAAGTGCCACAGTATTTGAAGTGCCAGTGGTTACGGCTAGAAAAGTATTGCACATTGCATTTTGAAATAATTTAGCATTGGATTAAGAAATGAAGAGCACACAGCTGTTTTAAGGAAATACTACTGCGAAATTAAATAGAGAAAGTTCTTTCGGCGCATCGAATATAAAAGGTTACCTTTCAAATTGTGGTGAGTTTCGCATTTCTTCGTTATTAGGTTTTAATCTATCTACAACAATGCAATGAGATGCTGACTTTTTCAACTAAGGTTTTTCGCTAATTTTTAAATCGAATTAGTTACGATTTGTGTTTTTTTGTATTTTTTTACGATTCGTTTAGCATGCGAAGAAACAATCGGAACCAATAAAGTCCCATATCTTTTTGTCTATGAATTTATTTTGTCGATGCTTGCAGGACCGAAACATGGAGACACTGCATTTAATTACCACTGTCACTTCAAAATGATATGAACCGTGAATCAAAAAGGGAATAATAACAAAAGTCAGAAAACGTCTTAGGAACCAACTTTTGCTTACTTGAATAATCATGAGCATAAGACACACAAAGTAATGAGCAGGCAAATGAAATATTTTCAAAGTTAGAAACATGCTTGTAAAATGAAATATTTGATAATATATAGGAGAAATTACTGACCCTTCTGAAGAGTAAGATGCACTGAAAATGCTTTTACGAGTATGGTATGAGGTAGACAGCATTGTCAGAAAAGTTTGTCTAACTTATGGTGAACATTCATGGAATATTGTACATGCGGAATGGGGTAACATTTTATCATAAGTTTTGATACCATTTATAGCTTTATCAAAAATACAGGTTGATAAAATGACAAGAAAAAAAATTGCAATAATTTTACTCTTTCGAATATATCTCAGAAATTAATATATAAGAGCAGTTTGATAAGTCAGTGACTTTGTGAATTTTTCGCACAGTAACTTTAAATGCAACCCTACTCCCATCAACTGCCATCTCTTAGTAGACTACTGTAAAATTTTGGACAAGCTGTGACATTTAGTTTGTGTTTGGCAGTCATTGAAAGCAGGCAACCTCTTAAATTTTAACCAAAATAAAAAAAAGCTAAATCCATGTGCCGATTAAGCATTACTTTTTGCGTAAAAAACCATCGCCGAAACCAAGAAAAGCCTTGATAAATACTATGAGGAATCTGCCTCATCCATTTTAATGGTTAAAAAGTGGTTTACTGAGCTCCGGTGTGGTAGCAAAAGCACAAGTGACGCCGAACGTTCAGGTCGCCCAAAAGAGGTCGTCACGCCAGAAATCGTCGATTAAATCAATGAAATGATATTGGACGATCGGAGAACGAAAGTGCGCGAGAAGGCAGAGGCTGTAGGCATCTTAACTGACCGGGTACATTATATTTTACATGAATATTTGAACATTAAAAAGTTATCCGTGTGATGGCTGCCACAATTGCTCACACTCGACTAAAAGCAAAACCGTGTGATCACCTCAAACTAGTGTTTGGCAATCTCAAGCTGCAATTAGAACGAGTGGATGTACCGTTTTGTTACCGTAGACAAAACTTGAAAAAAAAATTTCAGACCACACTAAAGGTGAACGTGCACCTTTGGGTGAACGTGCACCAAAAAGTCATGCACAACAAAGTCATGGTCGCACTTTTTTGGGATGCAGGCAGAATCATTCACATTGATTACCTTGAGAATGGTAAAAAGATCATCTGCGAATATTATTTGGAGCTTTTGGATATATTCGATATTGATTTAAAGCAGAAACAGTCGCATTTGGTAAAAAAAAATGTTTGGCAAAAATTCAAGAATTGGGCTACAAACTGTTACCCTATCCAGCATACTCTCCAAATTTAGGTCTCTGCGACTATTTTCTGTTTCCGAACCTGAAGAAATAACTGGGCGGCAAGAATTTTGAGTCGAATGAAGTCATCACTGAAACAAACGCCTATTTCTAAGGTTTCGAAGTACCGTACATACAAATTGTTGGATTATATTTTCCAAAATGTATAGCAATCTTGGGAATTCTTACCTAGTAAATCTTCAAAACTGAAAAGAACGCTGCGACGTATCCGTACCTTTGGTGGCAAAACATCCCATCGGAAACTTGACTTCGGGTGGAAAGGTATATCCGCACTTACACTCCTGAGAAAAAACAAGCAAATAAGCCTAAGGTTTATAAAAGGACATTTTTATAGTTGTAAGCTTCGCTATTTGATTCACTCTTTTTAGATTCGTCACATCAAGTTCCGTGGACTTTAATTTTGACTTTGTGGCACTGGACGGTTTCTTATGGGAATACATACCATGTCCTTCTCTTTAATGCATGCACAGAGTACTGTTGCTCTGTACAAGTGCTAGGACATTTACAAATGTGCAAAGCCCAGATTGGCCATTTGAAATCGAGCAAACATTCGAATCCAGCGGGAGTGCAGCTGGGGCCATCTATTCAAGACAATTTAGAAATAGTGTGGCATTAGATTTAAATGTAAAGACATTGATAGCAAATAAACTTACCGACAAATGGGTAGAAGTAAGGCACGCAATTACACATTTCCAAGGCCATCACAGCCCGGCATTTCATCAGGCACAGTGTTTTACTGTATAGCTATTTGGATCAAATTAAAAGAGTGACGCTGAACATTTTCACGTACTAGCAGAGCAACAATGCAATAATTAAAGCAAAATCCAATCAACTTACAGGCAACTCGGCCGTATTCTCATCTGCAAACACGCACTTTCTTTGAGTTGGTGATAGCTCGCGGAGCGATGGACTTACTCTGTAGATACAAACAAGCTCATCAAGACGTTTGCTAAGGAAATTATGTTTGTTTGCTTACACTGTTTCAATGACTTTGTAAGAAGCAAGGATTTCGTCTGATTTTTGAAGAGTTATTAGGTCGGTGTCAGCTCCAGCTACTTCGTACGGTGAGTGGATTTCGAGCTGCAAGTTTAATGAAAAAGAACGCTTGAAATGGGACATTTTAGGGCCTTGGACTGAATGATATTTAATTTCTCTTATTAACGATATGAACTTAGAAGAGCACTTACTGTTCCTGTGCTCTCGTAAATGTCCAGTTTAAGAAAGCACTGTTGTTTTCCGTACTGGCAGGAAAGTGGCTTCTTGAACTCACGCATTACCATTTTTCTAAAAATATGTAGGTTGCACGAAATTTTATTGGTAAGATATTATTGATTAATATTCAAGGTTTTCGTATTCAAACCTCTCTTTTAGTATTTCCGACATCGGCGAGTTGAATGCATAGCACATTCCTCTCTCCGTCATGATTGGCTGAATATCGACGAGAATGTTTGGATCGTAGGATGTAATTGTTTGTTCAAAACTTCGATCAATCGTCCTTGCAACCTCGAATAAGTCGATTTTATCAAACCGTTCGTCTTGAGCAAATTTCGCCAGTTCCGAGTAATTTGTTGCAGTTGCGTTAACAACCGCGTAGAGAAACCCGAGAAAATGAAAATAACCATCGTCTATAATTCCAACATTCCAGACACTTTGGGTGAGAGTTAGCAAAAAATATGCATATAGTGCAAAAACTGTTCGAAACGTACACAGTCAAGAATATGAGCTTAATTTAAAATTTAACGTGTTTTAATTTTAGAAGTGTTTAATATTTCATAGATTGTATTAAATTTAAATTTGCTTTTGTACCTTTTTGGAATAGAACTGAAAAAATTAGGTAGCTGAATCTAGATAGGAAGTTAAAAAAAACGCTTCATTACACACCTGGATCACTTACTAATTTTGTCATTAAACTTTGAAGAGTACTTCAACTCTTGATTTACTATAGATAACAGGAGGTGTTATCGTCAAATATTCAAATCTTGGTGTTATGGCTACTATTTCTGACTGTGGACACTGTTAATTGAAAGAAACTACTTTTTATGGGCCTTACAACACATATCGGTTGGCATACCGTACTTCGACCGAAACAGTAAAAAAAAGCACGTAGCTGCTAAGCTTGGATACGCGCCACCTCTTACAAAAAACTGCAAAACAATGCAAAAAACTGACTCCGGATAATCTGCAGGAGCAAACCATTGTTTCTTTCTGCATCACCGTTTCTTCTGGCATCAACGATCTACTAAAGTGCAACTTCTGGCAACCTGGAGTCTTTGTAAAGGAGTTCATCAATCTTCCGCGAAAAAAATTTCGATCCAGACCAGGAAAGAAGACTCAAACTTAAACCGTTCCTTAAAACTGTACTATCAAAACATCTTTGGCTTGAGGACCCAGTCTTATAAAATTAGTCTTTCTTCTGTCTTATGTTCTGATGACATTATCTGTCTTACGGAAACCTGGTTGACAGATGATATTTTTGATAGTGAGATTTTACCACAGCACACTGTTTTCCACAAGGATCGTGACCGCTCAATGTCTGGTAAGTCTGATAGTGGAAGTGTTCTTATTGGCATCCACAAATCTCTTTCTAGTTCGGTTTGCAGTGACTTTTCAACTACATCTTTAGTGGAGTGTATTTTAGTTCGTGTTTCTCTAGCTCTTGCTTCACTTTTACTTATCGGCTCAATCTACACCCCCTGTAATAGTCCTCCTTCACTTTATGAACTTTTCTTTGCAGAGCTCTCATCCTATCTCCTGTGCGGTTTTCCTACCGCTCACTTAATGCTATGTGGTAATTTAAATATTCCTTCCATCGAGTGCAATACATCTTGTTTAACCATCACTTCTAGCAAAAATCTTTCGCTTACTTTGTCTTCATTCATTTCTTTATGTTATCTTTCCCAATTGACCTCGATACCTACTAAAAATGGCAAAAAATTGGACCTAATTTTTTCTAATATTCCAGTGTCTTCTGCTGATTTGGATTCCGATGCTTTACCCTTTGTCCCTTCCGGCCCTTACCACCCTCCTGTTCTTTGAGAAATTTCTTTCAATCTTCCTCTTATATCCAAAGTCTCTTGCTATAGGCGCTCCAACTTCTTTAAAGCCAACTTTGTTGGAATGGCAAAAGAAATCAATCCTGTTAACTGGTACTCATTTCTTCGCTGTTCTGACATTAATGAGGCTCTCCATAGGCTTTACGTCTTTCTCGCAAATCTAATTCCTCCCTTCACTCCCACATATCGTCCCAGGAGACCTAATGATGCTCCCTGGTTTACCTCTGAAGTTACTACTACCCTTAGGTCAAAGGATGTTGCTCGTGCCAAATTCAAACGTTCAGCTTTACATGATGACCTGCTTGAGTTTAAAAAGCTACGCTCTCATGCAAAGAGGGTCCCTAAAGAAGCCATGCATGCCTGCGTTGCCAGAGTTGTTTAGAGTTCTATTAGTTCCAACAATTCAAAACCCTTCTGGTCATTTATTCACTCACTGAAAAAATCCCCCGTCATTCCTCAAAATGTGTTTCTTGATGAAACTTCTGCTGCTACAACTGAAGAGATCTGTGAGCTCTTTGTTTGTTTTTTCTCGTCATTTTCTTCCCCACAAAACCTTCTTTCTTCTCCACATGTTTCTTTCACCACTCCCTCGTCGTTTAGCGCTAACCTTAGAGCGCTCTCATCTTTTCGTACAAACCCTTTATAAGTTGAATATTTAATGAGTTGTCTCGATTCTAACTCTTCTTCTGGTGCTGATGGTATTCCTAATATAATCATCCTGCAAAAATAGTTCCAATTTGATTCAGCTTCGGAGGCTTATTCCGCAAAACGATCGAGTTTCTCTTATCAATATTCTCTGCTTTGATAAACTTTAGAGACGATATACGTTGTCTATGCTAATTTATAGACAAGAAGAGAGCCATTATCACAATTAAATAACCTTTATAAGTCACTATCCATTATTTTCAACCTAAGCATAGCATCTAGTGTGTTTCCTTCCATATGGAAATATGCCAACATGTTTCCCATATTTAAGGGATGTGACCCCGCTTGTATCTTCAATTACCGTCCAATCTCGCTTCTACCTTGCTTTAGCAAGCTACTTGAGAGAGTTGTCTACAACAGAATTTATCCTCTACTCGAGCCTTTCCTGGCCAACGAGCAACATGGATTTGTCAAAGGTAAATCTACTGTTACCAACTTGCTATCTTTCACCAACACTGTTGCTTCTGTCATCGATCAGCAAAGACAGGTGGATGTTCTTAACACTGATTTCTCTAAGGCATTCGACTCTGTCAACCACGTGCTTCTTCTCTTGAAATTAGACAAATATGGTTTCTATGGTCCGCTGCTCTCCTGGTTTTCTTCTTACATTTATGAACGTGCTTGTGTTGTAACTGCTCCCTTCTATCCCACCTCTGGTGCTCCGCAAGGATCAATACTTGGCCCCTTGTTGTTCTTAATCTTCATTAATGATCTTCCAGGTATCCTAAACTCCTTCTCGCTTCTTTACGCAGACAATATTAAAATATTCAGAGTAATCGATACAATTGAAGACTGCTTTCTACTACAGAATGATTTGCACACTCTGGACAACTGGTATAGTGCAAAAAATCTTACTTTGAATGTCCTAAAATGTCGCCAAATGACATTCACGTGTAAAACTAACCCTTTAGTATTTTCTTATTGCGTTTCTGGTACCTCTCTCGATGCTGTATTCTGTTTTAGAGACCTGGGAGTTATCTTCGACACTAAACTCTTATTTGGCCAACACATATTGCATATAACTGCCAAACCGTCCAGGCTCTCGGGTTTTATACTTAGATCTTCTAAGCATTTTACTGATATCTCCACCTGTGTACACCTGTTTTGCTCTTTTGTTCGTAGTATCCTTGAATATTGTTTTCAAATATGGTGCCCACATTTTCAGTACTTAATTGATGCGGTTGAATCTGTATAACGCAGGTTGACCCGCTCTCTGCTTTTCAAATTCAATTTGGCTCTCTGTGGGTATAGTGCGAGACTTACCATGCTGCAAATTCCATCCCTGAAATCTCGTAGGCTGTTCTTCGATGAATGCCTTCTATTTAAACTAAACCATCGACTTGTCCCATCTGATATTGGATCGGTCATGTAGATCAACCTTAACGTTGAATGTTCTGTTTGCACCGGCTGATACGTATTACTATTCACCGCTGTTACGTTTACCTAAGCAGCATAACGAACTCAGACTTGGTTCCCTGCCACCGACCTTGTTGCTTTTCAAAATCATCTTAAAAGATAAAGTAATAACTTATTCTGTTTGATGCATGTTCATCTTGGCTAATTGCTTATTTAAATTTTGGATTGAATTATGATACTCTTGTTTGTTTTATATATATTTTTGTTTATATTTATCATTGTCTATTGCGTAATTGGACTCGATCTGTTGTTGTAGACATTAAATAAATAAATAAATAAATAAATTAATGGCATATGTTTTCTATTTTTGTACTAGAAGTGTTTTTTCACAGAATACCACTCAACCAAACGGAATGCAATACCCAATCAATAAAAGAGATAATAAACATCAAGCAATGCATCGTCTCCTTACAGATTTATTCATTGTTCCGTCGGTTCATTGGTGGGTTTCCCGATAAAGCAAGGCCACTGGTTAATAGGACCAAGACTGATGCACAATTTAAATGTCCAAACGACAAGTTTAGTATGGTTAACAAGTGTTTGAAAAGAAGTACAGTGTATTGTGCCACAAGCTAACATTTGTAGCGTGCCACTACTATTACTAATACTAAGCATAAACGTTCTATCTGTATTTTTCTTATTTTTGAGTTAACACCGAATTCGAAAGCTGCACACTCGATTACATCATTCTATAAAATTTAAAAAACCTATCTTTTGTGGAAATAAGCTAAAATCAATATTGAAAAATGCACTCTCCATATATCTCCAGTACAAATCAAAACACAAATCATTGAATATCTCGAAAGTGTTAAAATGTAGATAGAACGTTTATGCTTAGTGGGACAGTATAGCTATTGTTATACGATTTAGCAAAAACAACAATCAAGCATCAGTGGATTTTAACACGGTCATTACAAGAGCATCTGATAAATAGAAGCACTGGCAGTTGTCTGAAGCAGCAGCCAATTTTTACTGAAATCACCCTTATTGGCTCAGAAAGATCAAATTGGTTTTTTGATACCTAGTATGTCAAATAAACTGCTTGTTTCTAGTTTACCTTATTTCTAGATCAGGCTAATTTTAAATGAGACCAATTAAAATCGAGTTGAAACGAATAATTTAGTTTTGTACGATTAATAAAGCTCTGGTAATTCTCGTCATTGTTGAGCTTGTTAAGTGTTGCTAGCGCCATAAAAATGATCATGGAAAAAATGCGAGGAACAGCGATAAAATAGCTGTCTGAAAATGCTTTAGCATAATAATTTATGAGATAGTTTTGTAGTAAATATAATGTTTATAAATATAATTCCGAATTTCAACGCAATATTTTGAGCACTATTTAAGGAAAGATAAACAAAGTGTTACGAAATAAGTGCATTCGTCACAGGAACTCAAAGTGCTTAACAATATTATTATGTTCTATGGCTACATGAGATAAGTTTGTAATTAACACGAAAATTATTGGAAATTGGCAGCAACAATATCCGACCATGGATAAATTGAAAAAAAATTGAAGACACATTCAATTTACTCTCAATTCGCTAAAATCATTTGAAGAAAAAGTACGCGCCCAACGTGGGCTGCTAAAATTATGTGCTATTTTCAGCAACATTTTATGCGAAATTGATTGAGCCTGGCTGGCGTGGGCGATAATTCGCACTTCACTCAAATACGTACCCTTGAATGAACTTATCTGCTTTGGTTGAATCCAAGTGGTCATGGTAGCAAAGAGTTGCGGCTGGTAAAGTACCATTCCACGATCTGTAGTCACGTTCCAGCGATATAACAGTCGGACTAGCAGCGTAACGCCTGTATTGATTCAAACAAGTGAAAATAGTCCCAGCTAGTGCTGTAATAACCAAGCCAGACCAAACGACTCTGGAAGATTTAATCAAAATCCATAGCCACGTTTTTCAATTAAAAGTTTCGTCTGTATACTTACTTTTCGACTGGATGAACTCTATTATTGGTCAAATGTTTCAAGCCATGAATTCCTACAGCGTTAGCAATATCAGAGAAATATTGACGTAGACCTCGATACAGCTTGCGAGCCATGATTCGAATGTGCAGAGAACATTTTTCGTGCATGCAAAGCACATTATTGATGTGGGAGAGTCGCCAAACAATGGACAGAATGCTGCTCCTTAATTTTGACTTGATAATGAAAGGTAAGTTGAGAAAAAACACGCATTCATATCGTACTGGGCTTAGGTATTCGACCTTTTGTATTCTTTAACTAGAGCGTTTCTAATGCACATGGGAGTGATTTTGAGTTTGAATGTAATGGAAAATATTTATAATTAAATCAAATCATGCTTTTTTCAGTTTCAGGTTCAATGCTCGATTGATATCAATTTTCGTTCTGAGATTTGAACTTAATTCGGCAGTATGGCTTTAGAAGCAAATTCGTATTTTAAATCCCTTTGTCAACACAATTTTTAGTGGGATTGTGGGATTTGCGCTGTTCGATCAAGCTGAAATATTTACTGGATATTGGTGGTAATGAGCCGTTAGTCAATTTTGATTTACAAGAACTCTTTAGAGGCATCGGGCATTTTAGTCGATTTATATGTAGGTACCTCCATATATCTGTGGAAAAACTAAAGTTTTCAAAAAATAAGTACAGAAAAGGAAAATTAATTATGTATTCAGCTTGCTTACGATGTTTTAGAAATTTTCAACTGCCGAAAAGTAAGCAGAGAAAATTTGTAGTATTCCAATTGCGACAACTTCGCACAAAGTCATCAGATCATTACGAAGCTCATAAGCCTCATTCAGCGCATCTAGTTTACTTGCTAGATGCGCTAAACCAATCCTGTCATCAACTACGATTAGTTTTGTTCAACTTGAGTGCATTGCAAAGGAAGAGTTTTCAAATCGCAATTTCAGCGTGCGTTAATAATAATGAAAAGATGGAGTAAGCAGGAAAGCTACAGCACCACGATGATCATCAGGACCGATATCATCCTCGTCAGGATGGACTGCGATCATAACACAAGATTATCCATCACATAGCTGCAGTATTGCAAGTCCGAATAACCAGCATTAGCCCATTCAACGTGCTCACATTTCCTTCTGTACTATACTATCTGGCTAATTGAGATCTGGCTACGGCTTCAGCTGCAGCCAGATCTCGATTCTCTCGTGGTTCAATCATCTACTCTAGAGCAAATGACTCCAACTTCTAGGAGAATATTCTAGAAACATAACCGTTAAAGTAGTCTAAATAGCAATTGCTGTCCAATAAGTAGTTCGTGTAGCGTAATGGGCGGAGCGTCGGGTCTTAAAAATACGAATTTGAGTACGATTTATTTGTAATAATGTAAAAATTAAGAAATGTAATTTCGGTAAAGAAAATGGGAATTTCCATCACCTACAATCGGCAAACCTAAATTATCCAAAGTGATGACAGTTTCGTCACTTTGCTTTTTATACCTTTGCTACCTAAAATGAATGGCTATAAAATAAACCTTGGCAAGTTATAACACATATGCATTTCTATGCATTTTTCGCCATGCATTATGGTGTAAGGCGCTATCTCGAAATCAACTATGTGAAAAATTTCGGGCCTCATAAAGAAAAACAATTTTTTGTGAGTTCATTTTTATTTTATTTTTCTACATAATCTTCATCAAGACTAATATATTTTTCATTTCGTTGCTCTAAAGCAGTAATACCGTTTTTGAAAGTCAAAATACGCATTAGCAGCATTGATGGCCTCCTCATTGGTTGCAATTTTTTTGCGTTCGAGTTATTTTTTGAGATTGGGAAACTGATGATTGTCACTGGGAGCTAAATCTGGCAAATATGTATCTGGCAAACAATGTGAACTTTAGCTGGTTTATTTTAGCCATCGCTTCAACCGAAGTATGGGCGGGTGCGTTGTCGCGGTCAAACAACATTTTTCCGCGCCAAATGAGTTCGTTTTGTTTTAACCACATCATTCAAACACTGCAACAGCCCTGCATAATATTTTCCACTGATGGTTTTCTCCTTCAGAAGGTATTGAATGAAGATGATTCCTTTTGCATCCCAAAAAACAGTCGCCATAACCTTGTTCGCCGAAAAAGTTGTTTTTGCATCTTTTGGGCTCAGTTCATCTGCTCCAGTCCATTGTTTTGATTATTGTTTCGTCTCGGGAGTGTAATGGTGAGCCGAAATTTTATCCACAGCTATACATTTTTGCAAAAACTAGCTGGAATTTCGCTTGTGGAGTGCTAAATTCGCACTCGAAACAGTTTTCCGGTTCAATTTTGGTTCGCCACACCCATCTTGCATAGAGCTTGTTCATGCACAAATGCTCATGCAAAATATTGCGCACACGTTCAGTTGATATCTCAGTAGTCTCAGCAATCTCGCTTACTTTCAATATGCGGTCCTCTATCACGATTTTATGATTTTTTTTGATCATTTTGGAAGTTGTGACCTCAGCGGGGCATCCTGAACGTAATGCGTCATCGTACGACCTTTTTTTAATCCTGAAACCCACCGTTTCACAATTGAATACGATGGAAAAGAGTTTCCCAGTGTTGAATCCATATCTTCTTTGATTTGAAGTGGTGTTAGGCCATTCAAAGAGAAACATTTAATAACAGCACTTTTTTTCGATTTCTCCATTTTCACTTAAGCACTCGACACGACTTAATCAGTAGGCTACCAAACGAATACTAAAAAAGCAATCGACCGGAAATTTCACCTGCAAGCTTGTCATAGATTGTGCTATCAAATATCGAAAGAACTTAACCCTGCTGGTGGCATGTCTGGTTCAGGCCCGAAACTTTTCACCCGACCGTCGTAAATTATGATCTCTGTCTTACGTTTTTTTTAGTGACGAGTGTGAGTATGTTTAATTAAAAGTTTGACGAAAATTTGTAATTGAAATTATATTACAATAAGCTGAGTTCCCATAACGGAATGCAATTATTTGGAACTTCAACTGATACTGGAAGAAAATTGATCATAATATTCCAATGTTGAAGCAATTAAGAACGAAGAATTTGCTGTACCAAATAGTTTAGTAAATATTTTTCTGAAGATCGACTTATGAATATGCCCTTTTTCCTACTACCCTGTAACTCACAGGATATTCATTCATTTTGTTACATTAGTCTAATCTAGACTATACACATACAATAGAAATTAATTGCCAGCCAAAATTTTCGCAGCAAATAAGAGTTTGGAATTTTGACGTCGAGAATTCAAGGTATGCAATTCGTAAAAATTTTAAGCGGTTTAGATAAAGAGGTAGATTTAAAGAGTAAGGGTCATACCAAGAAGACCGCGGAGGCAGAAACGTAAGAACCTCTTTTGGATGGACTCAATTTGGTCAATGTAAACTTTTTGTAACGGCGCCCATTTAATACTTGCATATTCGACAATAGGTCTGACTAAGCTGCAAAAGAGAATCTTAGTTAAAAAAATATCGTTGAATTCCTTCAAAAGTCCTCAGACAAAACCTAGCACATTCCTAGCTTCCACAACGATTGAGTCGATGTGATCGTCAAATGTGAATGATTGATTCATCAGTCCTCTTAAATCGAGTACTTTCGTTAATCTATTTAAAGGTGTTTTTGCTTGTGTAAGATATAATGGTACACTTGCCAGGATAAATAAGGAGATTGTTATTGGAGCACCAGCTGGAAAATCTATTTAGATCCTGCTGCAAATCATTGCAATCGCTAAGTTTTCTCACAACTTTGAACATTTTAGCGTCATCGGCATAAAGCAAAACAGAAGATGACTGCAAAATGGAACCTACACCATTAATAAAACTCGTCAACTGTCAATCGATCTATCAGACGTGCGTGAAGTAGTCCCCGTCGGAATTAAATTAAATTTCCGTATATTTTTAAATCATAATCCATTACATTGTTTATTTATCTGTGTGTTTACTCTGTGCCGACGCGCTGATTTTATGTGCGGTGCTAACGTGGGTGCCTTCTTTCTTTGCAATACAATTTTTACCCTTCTTCTTTTCCCTGTGAGGAACCAGTCAGAAAACAAGGTCGCGTAACGTCGCGTCGTCCTATAAATCGCGTCAACAGTAAAACTCTGAGGGGTCGACCCGGTTTTCTGTTGTATATATACCTTGGACAATTTAGTAAAGGTCATTTAGTTTATTTCTATTAGCATATTTCCCTTTTTTCATGTTCCTCATAAGTGAAAGTGTATAAATCGAATCAGCTTTAACGGAAAGTGCGAACAAAGAAGTAAATTTCACATATGTTAACAGAACATTTGTTTTAGTAATTAATCCTACTTCTAAATTTGGTTTTTATGTTATTTTATCAACAATAAAATCCAACCGGCCATAGCTCAGTGACATTGTTGCAAGCTCTGGACCCCTAGAGAGCGAGTTCGATTCTGCGTCAGTACTTCAGCATTTTGTAAGTTAACATATTGGGAAAAATAAATCGCTTTGATTTTAAGAAAAAACAATTTAAATGATGAAATAGCACTTTCAATTTGAAACAATTATAAATCAAATACATATGCAATATAATAAACACACATAACATTTTTAAATTAACTTCACTGGCCGAGCTATTGAAAAGTTAAATTGACATTATAATCCCATAACTTATCAGTTTTGGTAGCAACATTACATTAGCAACCGCTTTCCGATCTGACGGGCAAATCCACACGACGATCGAATCCACACGGCACCGAATTTTCGCCCGCATTTTTGATAAAATATATAATTACCTACCAACCAATTGGTTTTTGTCTAAGATACCAAGTCAAAATAATTGCATACTTTCGGGCACTTATCATATTGGATTCTTCTGAGCATCGAATCGACAAATTCATTAATTAATCATGAGCTTCAAGTGCAGCCTCGAAAATTGCTTTGCATTCGACAACACGATGAAATTCGTGATATGCAAAGCTTTCTGTAATAGGAAGTTGCACGGTGCCTGCATGGGTGCTCCCAGAGATTGGTTCCACCCGTATCTCGAGAGTCACTTTATCTGTACAGACTGCCAAAATATTGAAAGACTCTTAAAAATTATGTACGACAACTTAATTAGCTATATTGGGACACTTAATTCGGAAAAAGACAATATCATATCCAAGCAACTTGCACAAGCGCGAGCAAATGAAGAATTCCTGTCGGAAATATCAAGTCATTTCGATGGTCTGGCGTCTACCTTTTCTAAATCGAACAGTATTAGCCACGGAAAGTCTTTTGACACGCTTGGGAAGAAAATGGATACTCTAATTGATAAAATGGGTTCCATTGCATCGAATTTGTCCACTCTCAATAACGCTAATGATACTTGCCAAACAAACAACAAAGGTACGCTTGTAAATTTTGAACAATTTTCACGAACGTTAAAAATGCAAACTGACAGACTCACAGACGCTTTTTCTGAGCAACAACTAAAATTAGCTGATATCAGCAGAAAGTTGGAGGATTTAGACCGTCATTGCAAAACCTCAAGAAATGATGCAGACGAAGATTTATTAGCGAATGAGATAACACTCCATCAGGAGCTCCTTAACACAACGTTGGAAATAAATAATAATAATAACACAACGGCTATGAATACGAGGACGCAGGACAAAGCAACATCGCCTATAAGGAATCTAGCTGAGGGTACAACTCCATCTATTCAGCAAAAATTTTCAAACCTCAACGGTGAAACACCAATTTACAAGTTCGGTACTTTTTGGTCCCAAAACGATTGGCAGAATCGTATACAAAAAATAAAAAAAACTAACGATATTCTTCACAATAAGAGCACGTCTTCCAATTTAACGACTTCAGTAAACAAAAGTGCATTCTTTGTGAAAGGGATTCCTTATTCTGCTGACGACGAATGGTTGGGAAAGATTCTCGAAGCGGATTTTCATATAAACGACTACGAAGTGAAATTTTTATCCCAGCGTAAACATATATCCTCAAGACGGTGTAAGGTCTTCATCCCATCAAAATATGCCTGGCTTTTTACTTGCTTGAGTGGAAACAACAGCTCCATCAATTGGAAAGGAGTGACATTCAGCCCCTGGAGAAACATCACCGACAAAACTAGGTATAAGAAAAAACAAAAAATTGTAAGAAAAAATTGTATCCCTAGTCACACCTTTACCCAATTTCCTTCCACCCATAAAACTCGCTCATCACGTACTCAGTCCCAATTTTCAATGACAACTGATAATTCTTCCTTATCTGACTGTTCCAATGCTTTTACTCATAATAATAGTAATGCACTGATACCCCCAGCAGTTAACACGGCATCTTCTCCCTCAAGCAGGTGTACCAACGCTGCTAATAAACACTCCTCCAAGGTTTCCAGTCAGGCCGCCGCAAACTTAGCTCCTTCTACGAGCAATATAAATTATTCTTCTAATGGTAGTAATATGACATCTGAATCTCTTCGAAGATCAGGCAACCCTTTTAGGCATTTTTCCTAACCGATCTCAGAAAAGCCTCAAACTTTTTTACCACAATTGTGGTGGTATGAGAGGCAAACTAAGTAAATTGTACCTTGACGCCAAATCGTGCCATTTTAATTTACTCGCCATCACCGAAACTTGGCTTAATGCCTCTCATAAGAATGAGGAGATTCTTGATAGTAGTTGGACTATTTACAGAAGCGACCGTGATTATTGTTCTACGGGTCAGTCGCGAGGTGGTGGTGTCTTACTTGCTGTTAGCAACACACTTTCAAGTGAGCTTGTAGATACCACTCCAAATGTTTTCTTCCAATGTATAATTGTTCGGATCTCCACTAATAACAACTCAATTTACATCGCTGTTGTCTACATCCCCCCTAGATCTGACGAGTCCATCTACAGCAATTTTTGTGACACAATATCTTCATTAGCAACATCACTTAGCGAAAAAGATAAAATAATAGTTTTGGGTGACTTCAATCGTCCGAATCTTTGCTTTGTTCCGGATGAAAATGACTCTTACCTTCTCCCCGTAAACCTTGTAGACACCAACGATTTCAATCTTGCGAGTGCCTTTTATGGTAATGATTTGCAGCAGGTTTCCCAAACTCCTAACCAAAATGGTAATTGGTTAGATCTTGTTTTCACAAATGCTTATGACGAAGTAGTGGTTAGTCCAACTAGTGACGCAGAGCATCTTTTTTGCAATAGTTTACACCATACAGCACTGTCAGTCGAACTTTCCACTCCAGATTCCACTTGCTTGAAAACTTACAATAACTCAATTGTATTTGACTTCCGTAATGCTGATTATGAAAGCATTAAACATGTTCTTGATACTACTGATTGGTCGACTACTCTTTCAACACAAGATCTCGAGACAGCCATTTCCTCTTTTTACAACAAAATATTTGACGCCGTTGAAAGATATGTTCCAAAGATAAAAAAAAAGAATAAATTGTCTGAGCCATGGCTTGATAGGGACCTTAGGCATATGCGAAATCGTAGGAACAAACTTTATAAGCTTATTAAAGAAAATACCGATGTTATTCCTGCTATTCAGGAAGAATATAATGAAGTTGCTAAGCAATTTTTAGCAAAGTCTCATGAGGCTTATGACACTTACATTAGAACAACCGGCGAAAATATAGTCCGCGACCCGAAAAAATTCTTTGATTTTGTTAATGTGAAGCGAAAAACTACTGGCTATCCATCGTCCATGTTTCTTAATAATATAACGTCTTCCTCTCCCAAAGAGATATGTGACCTATTTGCTGATAGTTTCCAAGAAATTTTCAATGCACCAGACCCATCAAACTCACACCTTTCTTCCGCTGATTCAGCTTCAACAGCTTTTGTGAACCATTTAGAAATTTCCCGTGATGAAATACGTAAAGCTATTTTGGATCTCGACTGCAACAAAGGCCCTGGGCCTGATTTTCTTCCTCCGATCTTCTTGCGCAAGTGTGTAGAGCAGCTTATAGATCCCTTGCATATTTTCTTTAATAGATCACTTTCGTCGGGAATTTTCCCATTCTATTGGAAGCTTTCGTATGTCACACCCATATTCAAAAATGGTGATCGACGCTGTATCCGAAATTATAGGGGCATTGCCATTTTGTCTTCGATTCCGAAACTTTTCGAAAAGGTGGTATACGATAAACTTTCTCCGCTTGTTGATTCCCGTTTGAACGAGCAACAACATGGCTTTAGAAAAGGTCGCTCAACTACCACGAATTTGACAATTCTAATCTCAGACGTTCTATGCAAAATGGAAAAAGGATACCAAATTGACGCAGTCTACACTGACTTCAGTAAGGCGTTTGACAGAGTTGACCATTCTACCTTGATTCTAAAGCTTCAGAAATTTGGTATTGCCGGGTCTTTACTCAGCTGGCTGACCTCCTACCTTCGCGATCGCACACAATGTGTAAAATTTCAAGGATTTTTATCGAAAAACGTTAGTGCTACCTCTGGTGTACCCCAAGGTAGCCATCTTGGCCCACTTCTTTTTAATATATTTATTTCTGACTTATCTGACGTCCTAGCAGGCATACCTCATTTACTCTATGCAGACGATCTCAAACTTTATCAGACTATTGAATCGAAATCGGATGCCCCCTTTCTCCAATCCAAGCTTAATTCACTTGATCAGTGGTGCAATATAAACAAGCTCTCTCTCAATATCAGCAAATGCCAAGTTATTAGTTTTTCCAGGAAATGCACGGCCACACACAATACGTACTTTCTCGGCAATAATATGCTAACCCGAGTTGATAACATTGCTGACCTCGGTGTTATCTTAGATGAAAAACTCCGCTTCACCTTACACTTTGATAAAATGCTTTCTCGTGCGAACAAACAGCTAGGTTTCATCAAAAGACGTGCCAAAGAATTCCGTAGTCTGTGGGTCACAAGATCCTTATACACTTCACTTGTACGTCCTATTCTCGAATACGCTTGCATTAGCTGGAATCCCGCTTTTGAAACCTACAGTGACAGACTCGAGTCAATACAAAAACAATTTCTACTTTTCGCCTTGAGAGAACTGTACAACCCTTATGATTTTAATAGCTTACCCCCTTATGAGTTTCGACTGGGTCATTTAAACCTATCGACACTAGCCTCCAGAAGAATAATGATATCGGCCTGCTTCACATTCGACGTCATTAGAGGCGCTATTAATGTAGAATTCCTGAATAGTAAAATTAATTTAAATATCCCTGTGAGGAACACCAGGTCCAATCGTTTCCTAAAAGAATATTCACATTCGACGACATATGCAGCAAATGAGCCTATAAATAGATGCTGCAGAATATTCAACAGCATAAGTCACTTATATTCCCCTACGATTTCCAAATCATCCTTCAAATCCTCTCTTTTGCATGCCATCCATACCCCTAAACCTTAAGCCATAGCTTATATGTCAATGTTTTTATTTATTGATTGTTATTTATTAATCTTTTTGTTACTTTTTTCATTTGTTTGTTACTTATTTAACTTGTTTGCTTTTACTTTTTACTTCACTTTACTTTTCCATTTATTTTTTATTTTGTTATTTTATATAAGATTTTGTACCTTGTTTGGTGAATTAATAAAATAAATAAGGCGAACAGTAAAGGGCCTAGATGACTGCCTTGTGGAACACCAGACATGGTTTTAATTTCAAATGACAAAGCACCGCGAAATGATACAAGTTGGGTCCGATTCGTCAAGTCAGATTCAACCCAATTCAAAAACAAGTTGGGGAATTGAAAGGAATGAAGCTTAGGTAAAAGTATAGAGTGATCAAGCTTATCAAAGGCTTTTATCAATATTATGTATTAGCATATAATTATCATACATTTTGATTCGGTGATAATACTGCTTTGATTTTTGAGCTGACTGTGTTTTTGTTTGATATTTTCGGTGGAAACAGGTTCGATGAATAATCAATAATGCTCATTGTTTCTTGACAACCTGCAACATCTATGTTAAAATAATGCAAAAAACGGCCTTGATACTTTTGACGATACAAAATACTGTGAGGAAGAAAACAATGATAATGACACTGAAACTTTAGCTAGCTTCAGCAAAATGCTCAGTAGCTGCCAATTCAATACCAGATAGAGGCATATTCAATACCAGAGGAACGTTGCTCTTTGTCCCATAGTAACCAGACCTGGAAAGTGGAAAATGCTACAAATAGAGGTAATTATCAGGCCTAAAAAGTGAAAAAATATAATTTTGTGCTACTTTGTTTCAATTCTAAACTCCCTTCTCCATATGAAAGTGTCTGTAGCGAACTTTTCTGGTTTTGGAGCAAAAACAGAAAATAAGTAACAAATGTGTAAATTTTCCAACTTTGAAATGTTTTCAAATGGTAACCGAAAAAATCTTTATATCTCTGTAACTTCTAAAACGGTCATGGGATTCAAACGAATTTCATAGTGCTGCCAACACTGAGCGGTTTCATTACTTATGTGCTAGCAAATACTGCCATAAAATTTTCATATGATAAGCATCCTGTAACGGAAATAATTAACAAGAGTTTTAAAGTATTACATTTTGAAACTCTTACGAGCGATAGATCCGAAAATATTTTGATCCTTTTATTATACGTATGATATTTCGATCAATAAGTTTACTTTATTTGATTTACCCTGGAAGTAACCCTTCCTGTAAATCTCGTATTGATCTGTTTACGCTTTGGAAACTATAGGAGTAGAAAGATTTTGAAGGATACCGTCTACAAACGTTTCATAGTTTTCGAGATTGAAACACTTGTTACTTATATGCCTTACAATACCTTTATTATACTTTCTTTATATTTATAATGACAGTTTCTGAAAATTTAATTAGACTAGACAGACTGGTTTTTGAAGAAAGTTAAAGGAATTGTATAGATTTTGAAGACATGTTCCGCTAAACGTGCTCCTTACCACAATCAACCTGTATTGAAGGTCATGTACGTCTTTAATCCGGTCACTCCATAAAAAGCCATGGGGTAGATAGATTTACAAGGCTACCAGTCGTAAGACTGTCATAATATATAAATGTGAAACACGTATTACTTATTTTCATTATAGTCAGTCTGACTGACGTCAAAACGAGCGCGTGATTAGTTATTTCTATCCAATAGTCCAGGAATATTTCTAAAGAAAAGTACTGCTTTGTTTTAAACTACATAGCTTATTTTAAACGAAATATCAAGCTATTTGTCCGAAATTGTGTCTTACTGAGTAAGTACATTTTTTTTTACTATTTTATAAAACTCACATGCATCATTCCATTAGTTTCCAAAAATAGAAGTACAAAATATTATAAATAATGTAAATGTTGTTAACTATGCTTTTGAATTTCTGTGTTATAGTATTTACACTCAAGTATTTTCGCAGTGATGAAACAGCTGAAAAGATCAAATTTTTCTAATCTAGTTAATTTCATCTTTAAAAATCACCTAATTACATCTTTAACATTATTATTTCACGTTTGAAAGAGATTGCTCGCTACATTGGATGTTCACTTCGAAATGTTTCCCAGAACTGAGTTCAGTTGCATTTTAAAAAGCTAGTTTCCACTTTAGTATTCGAAATTTACCTTAAAATTATTATTTATAATAAAAATGGAAATGTTAAAATAGATAATTTATGAAATTCTTTTCCATCACATTTCAATCCCCGTAAACAAAGCTGTGGACTGTTCTTCTTCTCAATCAAGAAAGATGCTGATATATTTCTAATTGCAATCAATTTTCAACCTTTTTGTGTGCCTTTCTTGCTTGTTAACTTTAATTTTCTTTTGTAATTTCACAGTTAATTGACTGGGACCAAACATGATAAGGCAATGATGAGACTTTGCAACAAGAACGCTCACAAACTCTCTGAAAATACCCGGTTCGAAATCGAATCTTCAGCATTTTTCATATTCGCATTAGACGTTGGCTAGTGAAGCTTGTATTTTGGAACTTTAAGGCCAATATCCCTTAAAAAAACTCACACAATCATCACATTTTTTGGTTTGATTAAAATAAATGATATTAAAAGAATTGTCCGAAAAAAGCTTGCCTAACCAGATGGTATTCTGTCATTACTTTTCCCCATTCCTGATTGATGGATACTTTTATCATCCAATTAGGAGCACACTGCGCTTCACCTTTCTTTGTCCGAAAAGGTAATTTGGATTGATGTCGTAAAGAATATAAAGCACAATGGCAACCATTACACACGAATGTTGTTCGTATGACGCGTGATATGAATTTGATCAGTAATTGGAAATGGTTGAGATGTCGTAAAAGCGACGTGTGTGATTCAGTTTTATTCGAATATCGTTCTCAAAGATTTCAGAGTTTTTTTTGTGTTTGATTTGATGAAAAAAGTAAAGGATTGGAGGATATCCAGGTATGGTTAGATTATATGAGCCTGAAAAGTTTTCACTAGTAAATAATATGTTTTCGAAGTAGAGATGAAATATGTAACTGTATTAGACTTCTTTTTTTAATAATTTTGATTAAATTACGCACATTATAGAGGCATCCACGCAAATAAAATATTAGGCCTTTATTATATATCTAATATTCCCTTAAGATATTTTTATGAGATGAAAAAAACATACTAGAATAGCCAAATGAAGCACAATTATGGATTTTTATTATAGAGTAATAAATTTTAACGGAAACAATTCGAAGAGTCATAAGGGCTGTCGCAGTCAAACTCTTTTAAACCTTTTTTTTGCTTTTGGAATCTGTGCCTGAATCGTTCTATGCTCTGACTTTAACACCGGGACTCGATTGGCAATTCACCCTGCCATATCCGATGGCAACGACTGTCAATTTATGGTATGCCATCTGATGCGTGGGCAGTTTCATGGCATGCAATAATTCATTCAATAATGCATTCGCAAATGCCTCTGAGCGGGAAGGACGTGCGCTGTATCTGAGCATTAAATGCTCTTAAGGAGTTGTTTGAAGTGCAGAGTGAAGAAATTTTGCTGCTAATGAAAACTTCATGTGTAGGATAAATTACTTTTTGGGTAAGCGGGTTAAGTTTCAGACGAAAATGTAACTATTATATGATTTGCTAGGTTACAAAGGAGAATGCGATAGAAGTTATTTGAAAAATCTGCCAATCATCAACAGGAAGATTAATATATTTACTCTTCACTCAAAATTGAAATTATTTCTCTTTTAAATAAAATAAGTATATAATATCATTATTCTGCTTCAAAATTCAACTTTTTTGCAATTTACCACAATTTAATATTCTGTAGACTATTTTGATTGCTCAACGAGGTCTTAAAATCCCTGAAAATTCAGAATTCCTACATTTTCCTATAAGAAACGGAGCATGACCACAGTTCAACGCCATTTTGAAAATCAAGAACTGTCAAAATATTGCCAGGCAGATGGTCAAGCCAATGACATACCATATTGCCTACCATTTATGGCATGCCATCAAATATGGCATACCATAGGCCGCCTCCACTAGCAATTTCAAGTGGTATACCATGGGAAATTGCTAGCGGAGGCGGCCTTTATTTTAAGCAAAATTTAATTAATTGTATATAATTATATTTATATGTTAAATATAATTTCGAAACCGTTATTCTCGGCCTTGACAAATCAAAACTAATTTTTATTATTTTACATAAACTTCATGTTTTAGCTTAGCCTTAGTGTATGTTAAATTTAATGTGGGATATGGTGTAATGTGTTTGTGGAAAGTTGTGAATTGTATGTGGCCAGATGTGTATTTATGTAAGTGAATCCACAGTTTAATTCTCTATCTTGTTCTATTAGTGCTTCAATTTTTCTTCGCGAACGGAAGAAGTATCGCTAACCCTGAGGGCACTTTAATCAGCAGCTTCTCTCCCTCTCTCTCGCTACATATATATATATATATATATATATATATATATATATATATATATATATATATATATATATATATATATATATATATATATATATATTGTATATTTGTTTGCAGGAATTTTCCAACACCACATAATATCAATATAGTAAAGTATTAAAATATGTTATATTTAATAACACATAGTATTCATTTCATTTGCATGGTTGTGCGCTCAATATGTAAATAAGTGAAACACTTTTGAATATGCATCATTAGTGAGTATATCATTGTGTAGTGAAGAATGTGTTGCACATGGGTTTATAAGCACTTTCATAATCCAAATGTTTTTTGATAGATTTATAAGTGTGACTTTTTATATTTTAATGAAAGATATTTAAAATTCTAGCCACCTGAACATATTTCTATGCCAAGTTTAGGCAAAATTTACTAATAACTATTTTTACCTTGGGATACAAAACTAAAGATTTTAATTTAAGCTGTGAGTAATGAATAGTCGGCCATCCATTTACGAGCATTCGCTTCATCAGGGGCCCTCAATGGCTGAAATTAATAGCAACATAGCTCTAGGTAAAATTTTACATACATAAGACAGCGTTACTCTACCTATCAAAGAGCTAGCTTCCACACCCGTAACGTGAGCCAAATAACTCAAATCTGTTACCCTCCTTTGTACAAAACCAATTTAGAAATTTTGTGCATGCTTTGCAACACTTTGCCAGCACTGTAACTGAAAGCCACCCAGTACTTTTTTTTAGCCCTTCCGTAAATCATGAATGGTGTCTCTGACTGTCTGTCACTCAAAAGCAATTAGTTTTTGAAAAATGGAGAAATTGAAACTATTTTAAGTGTATGTTGCCTCCTTCATATTATAATTTATGAAGTTGGGGTACAAACCGCGCATTAAGGGAAATTTCTCTCAGATACGGTCGAAAATAAGACAAAGTTTGAGAATTTTTCGAGGGATAATGTTTTGGTTTTGATTATTTTATTTGTTGATCATTCTAAAATCGTTTGAATTTTTATTACGATGAAATTCAATGTGGTGGCTCCAAAATGGCGGCTCTCGTCTGCCTCTGCACGCGGGATTTCGTCCGGTTACTTCAAGTCTGCAGCCTCTCGTAGTAAACTGATATCAGTCATAGTTTAAAGTCATTAAAATTTACGGAAATTTCCATGTCTTATACCTAATGAGAATGAATTGGGACAAAAAATAGATCAAATTATGGACATTTAAAAAAAAGTGCAACTTTTAAACCGGTTTTATTTTACTTTGACTTCGCTTAATAATTATGAATTGAAATTTTTATGCTCATTTTAGATACAAGACACATAAAACAGTATATTCTTATGGGCAGACTTAGAATGAAGTGAATCGGATCAATAGATCGACACCTGTGCTTGAAGTTATGATGAAAAATATCGTTTCGACAAAAACGCGTTTAAAGTTTTTTTTAGCAAGTTTGCCTTGGGATAACTTTCTTGTTTGTGCACTTATCACGACGAATACCAATGGTTAAAGGGTTTTGGGGTCGCTCATTGCGAATCTGAAGTCAAATTAACAAAATACAAGATTCCACCTGCTAATTTGCACCATTTTCGTGGTCGTCGATCGTCAATTTGCTCCATTATACTCACATTAGGATCTAAGTCAGCTATTACTGTGCCGTATAGGAATCTTTCCTTGATTTCAAACCGCTCCTGGTTGGCCTGCTGCGGCAGACGTTGCTGTGAGGCGGGCGTTTCGAGCAGCGGGCGATATTCGTCGTTAAGGATATGCAATTTTCTGACGCATCGGTTATTTTTCGCATGTGCTGCCACCTAAAGTGCATTCTAGCACGAACAAGTATGCGATAGTACAGATCGTAATTAGTTCCGGTACATAGAAAGCCATCTGAGGCCACGCGGTGAATAAGCTATAATAAGCGCGTGAGATAGGTGCGTTTGAGACGCTCTATTGCGATAACTATGTTCCAGATCGGAATATCCTTTTGCATACATATTCTATACGTATGTAGCTTTCATTTTTTGTAAAACAAAAAAAAAATCGATTTGTATGAAAAAATCTGAAAGTACCTCCCCTTAAAATAAGACTGATAGACACTGAAGAAGAAATATCGATAGTTGTCAAGAAATTAAAATATATCTAGGTTCTATAGGAAAAATTAGTCTTTAAATTAAAATAAAACTTTATTTATATTCGTCAAAATTTGTTTCTATTATCTCCCTTTACTCTTTGTTTCCTTCAAAAAAAAAAAAAATACCTGAAATCTAATCCTGTTTCATACCTGCATAATGCTTCGATCAAAAACTGATTTACACAATTAATTGACTCACACTACAATGAGTGAGTCGAACTATGTTGACACACCAAATTGAGTCTGTTTTCTCATCTTAGTAGAGATTAGTTATCTGAAAAATTGAAAGTTTAGTTATCTGAAATTTCAAAATGAATTGAAAATCTGATTTTTATTAGATTTCACATATTTATCAATTTATTATTGAAATTCTTACGTACTAGTCAAGATTAAACATACACTTTGTTTTACACTTTTTACAATTCCTAATATACAAGACACACTCTGGTCCCGCATTAGAGCAAGATATCATTATCATGTCGAAAGATGGTCAGATTTATTGTTACTATTTTTGTTACTGGTTATCTTTACATTCCTACCATTTATATATGCATATAATTTCACTGGTCATTTAGATACTTGCCAAAACCCATTTCAATGCAGGATAGTAAAAAGATATGCATTTGAAAATTTCTTAATTCTGATTATGCGGATCACCTTTGAATCGATCGATTTAGGTAGAGCTGCTCTATTGGGCAATTATTTTTCTTGTCTGAATTATTTTGTTTTTTAGTTACAGTTTTGAAATAAATTAAGTAAAGTTAAGTATAACGAGAGAAATTTTTAGATAGAGTTTACATCAGAATGTTATGCGATTCAAGAACACAACATTTTAGTGGGGTAAAAAAATTTAAAAATTACTAACTACAGTTACAAACATGGCTTATGTTTATGTAACACATTATAACATACATTAAAAATACATTAAAGCAAACCACAGAGTTAAAATTTTTAGTTGATTTTGTTCCTGAATGACATGAGCTAGACAAGCATCAAAATATACCTTTCCATGCTTCACTTATATTTTATGTTCAATTTACAAGATAGAGTATAGATTCAAAGTGGTTCGAAAAATGTCATAAGTTTGAGAAAAAGGTTAGTATAGATTAAAGTTTTTCGTTGAAATTTGATAGTTTTTGCTGATTAAGTCGATATGTTTTCACTAAGGCAATTGCATATGAACTAAATAATAAGTCTTAAATTGGTGTTTTCAATCGATCAATTAAATGCCCACTTTATTATGGTCTGTCTGTTTGCATAAATGACTAATCAATTTGATCCAGTAGATCTGATTTTAATCTTTTGTTTTGAGCAATATCTATAGGATTTTTTTTGCGAAAGCACGATTTAGCTCAGGTTAAAAAAGTCGATGTGTTTTGTATATTGATGGACGATTTCACTACCAGAGGTCAAGTGCATTCAGTTTCAAAGGTAGGAGCTGTGTAATAATTGTTTTGCTTTGCTTTATTTTGATATTATATTGTTCTTCTATAGCCTATGCCAGGTTGAAGTCGGTAGAAGCTTTTACGTCTGATTTGATTCAAGTACCCACTGAGAAAAATATAGGGGCTGTATTTTCTTGTTTGATTGATATCAAATAATGATAATAGGAGTAATACGACTGTCGCCTCCACATTATGGGCCATCATGTGGCCCGTTGTGTAGACGAGCCATGGCGAAGCATGGAAATGACAATGGCCGAGGATGGCTTTCGGAGAGGTTGTTCACACACATCAAAGCGGGCCATCATGCGCGACCGACAAATCGGTCTGGCCCATCTAGTGGCCCATTGTGTAGAGTCAACTTTGTATTATGGTTGCCACCATCAACCATTGTAGTGGCCGATGATGGCCGATGACAGCCCATAATGTGGAAGCGACATGAGGTTGAAGCTGTTTATGGCTGTAATGACCAACTCAACTTGTCATCTCTGGGCAACCGGTGCTCTGCCAATTATATTAACCTTAATATTGGTATGTTCTTCCAGATATCATTTACTTGTAAGTTATCTCTCACCCCGTTTTCCTGTTCCAGTCTTGGTTCCTTGCTCAGTCCTACTGATAATTTCTTAGATCTTGGAGTTGTATTTGATACTAAACTAAAATCTGATATCCACATCTTGCGTATCGCATCGTAGGTCTCACGTTTGTGTGGCTTCATTCTTAGACCGTCCAGACCTTTTGCTGATATTTTCCTGTGTGATATTACGCCTGAACATATCCTTCAAGAGGAGGTGTTTGCGAATATTGTTGTCAAATTTGGTGTCTTCATTATCGTTTCCTAATTGATGCTGTTTACTCTGCACAACGCAGATTCACTAGCTCGCTATCTGTTACATATATCTCCAGTATACAGCTTTTTGTTTGTGACCCGGTAGGTTTTACTAGGACCTCATTTACCCTCGACGTACCGTTTGCTCGACTCATACATATTGTTATTATTATTCTGCTTGCCTAGACAACATAATTGCTTGCCTAGGCAACTTAATTGCCCTTCCATCTTCATTATGCACTTTTTAAAAAAAATTAGAATAGACTAGACTTACGGAATGAATTAAGTAAATTACTGAATATCCAATTTCATCGCTGTGTTAAATTATGGTTCTATTTCATTTATCGCCTATTGTATACTTTGATTAATTTTAATTTATAATCTTTTTTTCTCTTTTTTATTCTTCTGTTTTTGAAGTTTTGTACTTTAATTTATTATCATTATTTTCTTGTTTTTTTTTTTATAAGTTCATTCCTTGTCTAGTCTTAAATTGGATTTATATCTGTTGACTTAAAAAATAATAAATAAATAAACAAATAGATAAAAAGTAAAATATAAAATCAGTTTTGCTTTTAATTTTTAAAAAAGTTATAAGAATCGCTGCTGACGCCATTCCTGTTAAGAGATGGAGATGGTAAACAAAACAGTACTGCGATGTGATCACACTTGACGGGCAGAATGCCTTCAAATCGATCAATTGGGACTACACTAAAGAAGCTCTTATCACATATGGAGGTCCCAAGTTACATTTTGAACCTGATATCGAGCTACTAAAGGTTATATTCAATAGCGAATATCAATCCTTGCGGAACACCCACATGGATGTCATAAGGTTCTATTCACCTTACGGCATCCATGTGGGTGTTCCGTAAGGATTTGTAATGGGCCCACTTCTGTCGAATATAATGTACGATAAGGTGCTGACTCTTCCATTACCAGCGGAGTGTACAAATATCGGTTTTGAAAAGGACATAGCAATTGTAACTGGCGAAACAAACCCACCAAGGCTGTTGTCACTGAAATAAAAATATGGATCTGACCGATCAAAAAATGGAAGATGTGCTGATAACTAATCGGAAGAGGGTTGGGATTACAGAAGTATAAGTTAACTTTCGAGTTATTAAATCTACGTTAGCGCTCAAACACTTTGAGGTTGTCTTGGACAACAGACTGAGCTTTAAATATGAACATAAGCTACACAAGTCTAAAAGCAGCAAAAACATAATCATCAGTTGGTAGAATACTACTGGAAATTGCAGGGCCCAAGATGGCCAATCCAAGAATATTGGCTGCATTAGTAAGCTCGATGATCCTCTATGCTTCTTCAGTGTTTGCTGCTGATCTAACATTCAACGTCAACGTGCCGACGACCATAAGCAGTTTTCGGAGGATATCTGCAGATGCTGCCTATATTATAGGCGGAATGATACTCGACGACATTGGTGCGGCTGTAGATGAGTAGATGATCGGTGCATCATAAATCGGAACCACGAAGACGCCATCAAACAAGAGGAGCGAATAGTTTCAGTCTCCAAGATGATGGTGCAGAGCGATTCGATTGTAAAAGAGAAGTGAATGTATCATTTGATCCTGGAAATTATTCCTTGGCTGCAAAGATAGCATCATGATCTAAATTAAGACCTGACCAAGTTCCTTACTCGGCATGACTACTTCCGTCAATACCTGCATAAATATGGGATGACGACACTAGAATGTGACCAAACTGTCATACAACAGAGTAGAATGCGAAACATTTAATTTTTAAGTTTCTTCGTTTTAGGGGACCCATAATTGGCCCATCAGTAAATTTTACTGTGACAGAGTGCAGTATAAATGTCATCCTGTACCATCTCCTTTTGCTGTATTCTATTATGCACAAGTTAATTTATAAAAAAAATTGGAATGAAATATCCTACATTTATGAAATGAAATATCCTACACATACCCTATAATCAAATACCCCGTATCGGATTGATGAATCTGATTACAGCCTCAACAACCTTTTCAACTGAGTTATTGAGACGATTAAGTGCATTGACTGGGTTATTTGCTGCCGAAAATCTTTGAACTTTGAGCATGATGAATTTTCAACTAGCGAACACATCGGCCGAAATATTTTTCCGCTACATGATTATTCAATTAACTTTAGTATTCTTTACCTCCGAAAAAACATCAGTGAAAAAATACTAACATTTTATCAGGCCGAATTGGTTTTAAAAGCAGAGTCGAGTTATCATTTAGTCATTTAGATCATAATCTAGATCATTTAGTTTGGTTCATCTTTCTTTCAAAATTATAATTTTCATAATTTCAATAGCTTACTTAAAGTTTTTCATCTGGCTCAGATAAATAAAATTCCAATTTTTCGAAATTTTTACGCGTTTGTTCTTTTTGCACTGCCGGGGTACAATTACGCTGTTGGAACCAATCAGTAAACTGGTTTTATTTTGCCAGCTAATGTCAAGAGATAGAGAAAGAGATAGAGAAAGTTTTAATTACTAATTATATATAAATGCATATCCCTCATAAAATAAACCTATGATGGGGAGCTAATACATTTTTTGGTCTGTTGCATTAATAATATAGTTTTTTTGAGATGCAATACAAGAAAAATTGCACAAAAAGATGCCATCAAGATAAAATCCATAGTAATTTTTACTATCTAAACATAATTTCTAGTAAATATGCAATTGCCTTGTCTACAGATAGGTATATCCTTGATAATCCATATTCAACTAATACATCTGTGATTTCAATTTGATCAATTGATTACAATTAAAACCATCTAATGCTTACTGCTAAGCCTTAAGGCAATCACTTTTACATATGTTCACACACACAGCTGCCAGCAAGCTTCACTAGTAAATTATTTTCGACGGAGTAAATAAAATGAATAATACCTAATGCATAAGATCATATGTACATAAACCCATACGTAGTTTATATCAGCTATAAATTTTTTAAAACTAAAATTTTAATTGATGATAATTACAATTGTTTTTGTGTTTAGGTTTACTTGTATGTTTAAGGCACATTAGCTTAAAGCAAGAACGTTTTTAGTGGCCCTCAATAAATAGGTAAGTTCAAAAATGCCTTAGTTCAATAAACCGTTGCTGATCAAGTTGTGGATAAAATCTGTTATAGTTGGTTTTGAAGGAAAGATTCGAAGTTTGTTTTGATGGAAATATCCTAAATTTGTTTTGAAGGAAAGATTTCTAGATTTTTGGTAAAATTTTTTATATTCAGTACTAAATTTATTGCGTGTCAGTTTTATTTTCTTGTTTTTATTTTCTTTTTTAGGGGACATCATCCCCATGCAATTCACTTATAGTTTTTAGTTAATGGGCCATGTGTTTTAGTGGCGAAAATTGTTTAAAGAGTAATAGTAAAAATCAACTACAGTGCAAATTCTCGGAGTAAAATGATAAACTGTAGGTTGTGTAGGGTTCCTATTTGAAATTTAAGTATCATAGGGTAAGTCCTATTTATTAAATGCATAAATTGAAACAATCAAAGATACCTTTACATTTAAATCGATATTGTTTTTAGTATATCTGAATGCAGTCTAAATACTGTTTCGATGAATTCGTACATTTAACTGAGCAATAGAAAAGTGAGGTACCTAGATCTAGGACAAATTGCACTAGTTCTGCGAATCTCATGATATTGACATACAGCTTCATTGGCTATTTTACATGATCAGGATTATGAGACACACTTGTGTCTTTTCATGAAATCGCATTAGCTGCGATTGCATTAAAATTACTTACACTACCATTCAAAACTACGGTATACAACATTTTGTAAGATTGAAAGCATTTTATGTTCGTTTCGTTTGAGTGTGTTCAGAAGGTAGTATGGCACTTAAAATCTTTCCTTTAACAAATCTTAGCAGCACATATACGGAAAATATAATACTTAATATTAGAAAAAACGCAAAATGTTTGAACAATTGGAAGGTTGAAGTAAGTCATTTTCACTCTATTTACATAGAGACAATAATTTTATTAGTAAAGCTTAGGACCAATTTATTTTCATACAATTGTAGTTTGGTTTATTTATTTAAGAAAATCAGCTCTCATACAAACATTGTATTTTTCGTTCTAGTTTTTATCTTAGGTTGTATTCAAAATACATGCATACTCTTTTTCCTGATTGTAAATTCATAGCGCTCTCATAGAGTTTGTTTCTTACTAGAATAAGTCTTTAAGAATTATAGTTTTGCAGCTATATTGTTAATTGGTACTTTTCGTATTTTTACATGGTATTGAAGTAATAAAAACACCTATCTATTCACCATAAGTTAGATTTTACATAGTCAGATAATTTAAATCGCCTAGTGTTTCCTATTTGAATCGTAAGTATCATAAGCTAGGTCCTATTTGGTTGTAGGTAAAAATTGACACGATCATAGATACGTTTAGATTTAATTATTTACTTTATTTAAAATAATGACTGCAATGAAAATACTGTTTCGACGTAAAAGTACAATTAACTGAGCGAAAACACGCGTAGAAAAATGAAATTCTTAGACCTAGATTCGTTAGAATATTCGTACTAGTTAGTAGGATACGTGTTTGTTTTATAGTAAAAATTGTTGTGCTTAATTTATTGTTGCTTCATGTGTAGTTAGTTTTTCGTATCATAAGCGCCATCACAGTTGAGCTGATGCACGACTGGATCAATTCTCTAAATTTTATTTTATTCGTAGAATATAATTGAGACTGAAACATTAACAAAAGAGAACACATGTGATCAATATTCAAAGATTAGTTACATTTACACAATCCAAGATTTTACAAACAAAAGTTCTTCGTGAAATTGATCGCATCCTTTTGCAAATAAACAATTTTTACTATACTTCTCGAAATTTTCAGCGTGAAGTATCTTTCTATCAGATTTCCGCAAATTGTGCTGTGGAAACAAGATGAACTGAACTTAAATGAACGTTTCGTAGGCTAATTGTTACAAGAAATCTCCCTCGGCCGGCGGCGAAGGCTGCGATATTGAAAGAGTTGGCAGATTGGTCAAAGGTGGCTTCGGGGCTTTCAAACTTAACCTAATAGGACTACTATTGTTTGATGACGAGTTCTGGTTCTGACTATTTACTGAAGTATTCGTATTTTGGCGCTGAGGCTGCTGTGTATGCACCTTTGATAAGGGCGCATTCTGCTGCGCTGCTTGCAGATCCGAAGGTGGCGCTTCAATTGATATACTACCTACAATGTTATTCGCCTTATTGATGGCGGTCGCTATTGCACTGGCCATGACGGGCACTTTGGACGGGGTCGTAACAGCTATTGACGCTACTTTCGCTGGCGTCGTTGATGGTGTTATATGGCACTCAACTAGTTCGATTGTTTCACTGGGATGACTGCTGTCCTCGGTACACCATTGTTGATTTTCGGAAAAGCGCCGCTGTTGAAGAGAAATATTGACGCATAAGTATATTCATACACTGACACTTTATATAAAAAGTGTAATAATTTTACGTGCACAAGCGGCCGATAACGATTCAGTGCGAAGATTATACGCTAGTAATAATAGTCTGAATAATAGAGTAGTCGTTCACAAGTAATTCAGGAACGAGAATTGACTTATAACAAAATCAAATCATCTCTCATCTTTTAAGTGTTACTTTTACATAAACATAAAATAACGTACGTAACGTAAACGTATTTCACCCTATCAATGCAAGAACAAATGCGAAACATTCTAATCAAATTAACCAAAATAATAGAACGGAAAATCCCATGGAAGCCGCCAGATAGAGACGCAGATAAGAAATTCCGAGTGACCAAGACTCGCACAAAAACAAATTCCTATAGGACGGAAGAAGTCCTTACCTGACAGCAGGGCTCCCACTTTTGATACATTTGTATCATTTTGATACATTTTTATTTAAAACTTATATTTTTGATACAATGATACACCACCTCACTGAATTATAGCAAAATGATACATTTTGTCATCCAGTAAATAAACTCAATGTTTTAAATTTTGCTGCCATGTGCCAACCAAATCTCCTGTCTCTAGTAGTAATAACTGTCAACCTCAATCTACTTTACACTCTGAACTACGGCCGATATCTATTGTGTGATGTACTCTGAAGATTTGAAATGGTCAAGCTATTTAAATAATAACGATATCTATATGGTTCTTTTTTTGGAAGGGGAGCCTCTTTCAACTGGGACCCCAGTGACTCGTGCAACAGCAGAGGCCGCTGCTTACAGAACCATGGGATGAATTCGCAACCCTTTCGTAGGAGGCAACATGCGTACTGGTAGAACGATGAAATCGCCGAACTGAGACGCATCGCTTTGGCATGCAGGCGCAGGGTACAGCGAGCCAGGAATAGGCCGGGAGTGGCTGAGCTATCTGCTGCCCACATTGCGGTAAACAGGGAGCTGACCAAGGCCATCATGAGGAGTAAACGTACCAAATAGCAGGCTCTTTGTGAGGAGGTCAACTCAGACCCCTGAGGAGATGGCTACAATTTGGTCACTCGTATACTTGGCTGCATGCGGCTTAGCAGTCATGGATGCGATATCCATGGAGAATATCGATGGTCCGCTGTTCCCGGTGCATCCGCCAAGGACTGATGATCTCATCATCGTGAACCAGGCGAATGGACGAGGAGCTGAACAGTGCAGTGTTCATGCCAAGAGGCATGCAGCGTCACTTCGCTGAGTAGGCTAATGGCCAACGTCGGTGGACCTAGTGAGACGCAACGGAGGCTTCTGATGGTAACGACCGATTCCATCTTGCTATGTAGAGCCGAAATCTGGGGGGATGCGTTCCGAGCTGAGGAGTTCCGAAAGCGTTATTCAATTAAAAATTTATTAATATATAAAATTTTTATTTCCTTGAAGTTTTTAGAATTGCCGATGGCGAAATACCGATGAAAACAAAGAGCGGAAGCAATTTGTGATATTTGTTTTAGACTTTATATTATTCAATAAGTACAGTAGCTCAAAACTAAGTTTTTTGTATTATTATTTGAAGTTTACCATTATGGATACACTTTTTGAAGAAATTTGATACGACGAAAAATTTGAGAGTGGGAACACTGCCTGACAGTTAGTCTTCGAAATACGAATCGACTGAATTAGACGGCGAAATAATTTTAAATCTAACTGTTGTGATATTAGTGCAATTTTTAAAGCTTGTATTTGATTAATTGTTCTTAGTACATTGAAGTAATTTATTTGTGATGATTGCTTATTGAAGAAATCTGTGTTAAGTACGGACGGGGCAGGAGGACAGGACAGGAATCGACAAAATGTGATTCAAGCAATAACTACAACAATATTATTAACTGCACCACCACCGTCTTCATCTGGAAAGGGAAGAAACTTCTGATGCTGAGCCTACACTCATGCCAAACATTTCGTCAGAACATTCTTCGAGTCATTTGGCAAGACACTCGAAGAGAATTTCAAGGATTACCCCAAAACAGTTTATTTCAGCCATAACCCCTTTTATCCCCGTAAGCTATAAAAATCATTTTGTCCGCTTTGAGAATCTTTTAAGGATATAAAATTTAAGTGCGCAAAAATTTATTTACAAATATTCCACCAGTGTAATTCCTTGTCCCCATCTGTACTTATGCATCTTGTCCGGTATGATACATCTTGTCCATGATATCATATGCAATCGAAATCGGTGTGAATACCATCCGAGCCAGCACCAGACCATCTTTTTTTTACAAATCCCTTTGAATCGATACCTAAAGTCGACAAAATCTCGAGCAACCCCAAGGTCAGGCGAGCATAGAAGGTACACTCATAAAACAGGCGAGTAACGGCAAGCAAACCATCTACACTCTTGGTAAGACATGCCGAGTGTCGGCGAGGAAACCATCCACACTCTCGCATGGAAATGGGTTGTGAAAGGAACCGGAGTGAAAAAAAAAACTTTAGCGCACCTGAACCGCTAGAAATACTAATGTTCGATGAAGAATAGAAGAACCGTGCAGATTTTAGGTGCATATTCTACCACACGTGCTCCAACCTGTTTCAAGTGCAAAACCACTTTGATCTTAACAATGCGTTTAAACTTATAGGGTGGAAAGGATTCCAGGACTACCACTTGCATGAATTTCAAGATTTAGGAAAGCCAAAAACTACAAAACTTTGAAAGCAGCATAACACAAAATAAACAAAAAAATGCTTTGTAACATTTTACCAGCACTGTAACTAAAAGTCTCCCACAATTGCCTCACGTCAAAATCAAATAACTCTATCGATCTCGATTTTGTGCGATGAGTTCGTCGAAAGTTACAGGAATAGAAAGATGTTAGGCATCAAAAAATGACAGATGTTTGGGACCGAAAAATTATAGAAATTTAAACATTGGTAACTAATTTTCATCGTAAATGTTTTCGATATGAATACTTAATGTAAGCATTTGTTGATACGGAAATAGCAAAAAACTCCTCGCGCTGGCAGCCCTTCGCTAGCATCAAAGCCAACAATATATCACACCTGCCTCACATTGATATCAACCTACCCTGCGAATTTTGTTTTGACCCGATGGCTGCATTGGAAGTTATAGGGGTACAAAGAAGTTTAGGGTTAAGAGTGGAAACAGTTTTCAATTTTCGAAAACTTAATATTTGTTGTTTATTGTCACTACAATATCCTTGCCGTTAAAATTTTTACGATAAAATCGCTTTATATGCAAATAAATACAAAACCAACAGTAGCTGGCAACCCTATCATGGTTTTTTAACCAGATTCCTTCTGAATAATGCCTATAATAAGTTCCATTTACCATATGAAATTCGTTTTGGTATCATGAATTTTCAAAACCCAAGACATCAAAATTATCAAAGCTGGCAGCGTCAACCGAATTTCTCAACCAAATTTCTACCAAACACGGCTTAGAGTAACATTCAGCTACTGTGTCAATTTCATGAAAATCCGGTAACTGAATCCGAATTCATAAAGCAAAACGCAGTTTTTTTTCTTTATAATTTTTCAAGATGGCACCACTGGCACAGAGATGCCCGCATTTCAAAATTGCTTCTATCAGACCTGGTCCTACTTAATTCCAATTCATTCTGTGAATTTAAACTATATCTGATATTTGGTTCGTGAGTTCTCATGACCAGAAATTTTTGATGCTAAAAATATAGGTGAATTCGAGTTGGGTTGTCCGATCTGAAATTTCAAAAGTTTTGCTTTGGTTGTATAAACAAAGCATAAGATTTCTATATGAGTTGATTTTGACTGTAAAAAAACAAAAATATTTTAGGATAGTCGGTGTTTGGAAGGTTTTCACTTTCACTACACGAGTCTACAACTTAACAACGTCAATATGTCCTTTAAGTTTCATAATGACTTGATAATCTGGTCAAAAGTTATCGCAACTCAAATTTTTTTAAAATTTTCCCAATCTCATTTTAGGCGCATAGCGCACACATAGGGTTAAACATTTCAAAAATATGATCATACTCACATTTAGAACACGCTTGAAATTCATTCCAAAAACATTGTTTTTTTGCAAAAGTTATTTGTTGACAGAATAATAGCTATATTTAAAATATCACTGAAATGGCCGCCGGTGCCAAAGGGTTAAAGACTATTAATTTTTTGTGAGACATGGCACTATTCTGCATATACATTAATGTATCCTGAAAATTTCAGTTCAATCGGATGGCACGTTCCTGAAATTTTTTCACTGAAATTGTTTGATGGTATATATATATATATATATATATATATATATATATATATATATATATATATATATATATATATATATATATATATATATATATATGTGAATCTTTGACCAAAGTGATTTTCATATTAATGCGTTCCGAACATTAGTAACAATAAAATTCGAATATATGAGAATAGAAACAGTTGAATTTTTGCTCCAATGCGCGACATCAGAAATTCTTGGTGAAAAATTGTAAGACATAAAAGAGGTTCTAGTTGTCAGTATATGCCACAAGAAAAGAGCCACTCTTATTACGAAAGCATTGATAACAGGCAAAAAATCAAACCCCTTGTCCTGATACCATCAAATTCTATTGCGAAAAATCACGAGGCGTCAATCTTACAGATCAGACTAGTAGTCTGCATGAATTCGATAGGAAGTCAGATAAAAAGTAGAATTTGCGAACCGATTGATAATATGACAGCTATGCACGCTTAGGTCATTTGCAATAATATAAAAAAAAATAAAGTACTATTTGAGAATTTCTTGATATCTCTTGCTAAAGATCTGATCGAAGGTGGGTGACAGACAACAGCAGTTTCCAGATCCTCTAAGCAAAGGCGTCTGCTGCAAAAACCAGCTCCACACAACACTCCCTCTCGCCACCTCGGAAATTTCTCATCCAACTTTTCTTTACAAATTACTTTCAATTATATATCTTTAGGTTATTTAAACATATCTTTTGTGAAATACCTCAAAAGTACTGAATACCGGTTCGCAACAGTTAAAGATATTAGCTATTTTATAGATCAGAGCACATTTACATAATTTTATTGCAAAATAGGTTGGAAATAAGCCCTAAATAAGATATTATGCTTCAACGTTTTTACATTGAAATGATAGCTTCCAAATCACGTATTAGTCAACGACACATAAACAACTCGTGAATGTGCAAAGGTGCGGTGCAATTTCAAACCACCGTGCTAAAATTAAAATAATATCACTTATACATACCATGGATTCGTTTGATTTCCCAGGACTCACCTTTCGATCTTCATCACTAATATTCTCAGCACTTCTTGCTTTCCGGCACAGAACGCTTTGCGATCCATGGCGTCGAAGGAATTCTATTGAATCAAATCCACGTCCTTCGGACGAAACAAATATGGCCGAATTTATGCGACTTCGCGTGCATCTATCCGCAATCGTTGTTGACGGTTCGTCTAAATAGTGGAAGTGCTGAAAATAGATTGGCATAAGTCGTTAATTATTTTTGCTATTTTCTTATGATGAAAATTAAAAAATCTTAAGGTAAGATGATTGTGTTGAGGCAGTGAGATTTACATAAATTGTTGGTTGAATTGGATGCAAGATGTATTTGCTAGGCAAATTATTTATTACAATTATAACGATCTAAAAATATGATACTTGTAAGCTGAATCATTTGCAAGCGAATAATTGTGTTAATATTACGGAAAAATAAGGATTTCTAACAGAAAGTACGATATACATATATAATTTTGCAAAACACACAGCCTATCTAAGCCAAAAGTATTTTATTTGTTTTACTCACTTTAAGTATAGAATTCTATTAAAATATTAAATTTTACGAGAACAATAGTGTCTATAGCTTTCCAAATTTCCACGTAGCTTATAAGCGTTTTTATGATTTTTAATATTATCCTCTATTCATCCGCATTAAAGTTATATACGTTTTTATTATTTGCATCGTTGTTAGCGGATGATTAGGCTATAGTCATTTTGCTTCTACTGTCGTTGGAAATGTATGTATGTCCGTAAATGATGAACCATCTTAAAGATCCATAGGATTGCATATAAAGGCTTAAGCAAGCTCTGACGTGTTTTGAAACTTTATTGTCTCATTGATGCATTAAATATTACGGGCTGTAGAGAAGTTTTAAAGCTAACAAAACACTTGCAGATTTCGTTTGATTCACAAATTCAATTTGTATTCAAAAATGTTCTTTGCTACTTCTATCCTTTCTCGTCCTATTTCCCCAGTGGCATAGTTTTATAAAGTGTCAAACTTTACAGTGAAGTCCAGCATGGTGTTGTGATGTATAAAGTAGTTTATTCCCGAGTACTTGAAGAAAGTAGTACACAGTTCTTGCAAGAACGATGCCAGTACTTTGCAATTTGCAGTATTCTCGATAGATGATTTTATAGCAAAAAATTGACTAAAACGCCCTAAAAATTCAGAAAAACGTTCGCCACCGCCAAAGGGTTAAAGATATCTCAATTTGAATTACTTATATACATCTATGTCCTCTATCGGCTCACACATTCCAAGGATTATTAACCTGTTGTTGATATATATATATATATATATATATATATATATATATATATATATATATATATATATATATATATATATATAATCGAGGGTGGGGTGAAAAGTTTCCGGCCTGACCAAGAGATGGCGCCACTAGGTCTACTTTTGCAGCGGCATCCTACAGTACCATTCCTTTCAAGCTTGTATGCACAGTTTCAGCCCAATCGCTACGTTAGTTTGCGTTTGAGAGCACAGTGCGCGAGACGCTTCCGTTTTTGCCTTCTTTGGAGTTGTTTCCCCTTTTCCAACCCACTGTTTTCACTGTTCTTTATTTTGAGGAGTGTAGTAGTGGACCTAAGTCTCATCAGCAGCTACGAATCGCCGCAAAAATTCATTTGGATTACGCCTATACAGCGACAAATTGTCAGTAGAAATTTTTTTTCGAATCAGTTTTTGGTCACGCGTTAGCAAACGCGGCAGCCATCTTGCACACAGTTTTTCCATACTCAAATGGTTGTGCAATATATTTTGCACACGTTCAATTGGCATCCCACAGGTCTCAGCTATCTCATGCACTTTCAACCTGCAGACTTCCAACAATATTTGATGGATTTTCTCAATCATTTCTGAAGTTGTGAGCTCAACGGGCCGTCCTGAGCGAGGTTCGTCAGAGGTGCTCACACGACCCATTTTAAATTAAGAAACCCACTGCTGAGTAGTTGAATATGATGGGGAGACCTAAGTCTCATCAGCAGCTACGAATCGACGCAAAAATTCGTTTGGATTACGCCTAGACAGCGACAAATTGTCGGTAGAAATTTTTTTTCGAATCAGTTTTTGGTCACGCGTTAGCAAACGCGGCAGCCACCTTGCACACAGTTTTTCCATACTCAAATGGTTGTGCAATATATTTTGCACACGTTCAGTTGGCATCCCACAGGTCTCAGCTATCTCATGCACTTTCAACCTGCAGTCTTCCAACAATATTTGATGGATTTTCTCAATCATTTCTGAAGTTGTGACCTCAACGGGCCGTCCTGAGCGAGGTTCGTCAGAGGTGCTCACACGACCCATTTTAAATTCAGAAACCCACTGCTGAGTAGCTGAATATGATGGGGAGGAGTCTTCTGTGTTGAATCCATCTCTTTTTTTATTTGTTTTGGTGTAAAACCTTTCAAATAGAAGTTTTTGATAACAGCACGTTTTTCCAATTTTTCCATTTTCACGAAATCAACGGAAGCGTCTCGCGCACTGTGCTCTCAAACGCAAACTAACGAAGCGATTGGGCTGAAACTGTGCATACAAGCTTGAAAGGAATGGTACTGTAGGACGCCGCTGCAAAAGTAGACCTAGTGGCGCCATCTCTTGGTCAGGCCGGAAACTTTTCACCCCACCCTCGTATATATATATATATATATGTATATATATATATATATATATATATATATATATATATATATATATGTAAATATCAGCAAAAAGATTAAGGGATATAATCCCTGGAGTGCCCGATCCGATGAAGGTGAAATTTTCGGAGGATATAGATACACTCGTATATAAGGAGCAGGTCTATAACTTATTCAAATTATATTTAACACTTTGGCGGCAGCGGGCATTTTAGTCAAGTTTCTGGTACCCCTATATTTCTATGCAGAGAACATTTTCGTTAAAAGTAAGTATAGGAAATGAAAACTAATAATATTTTATGTTTGCTCATGATATAGAATTAGAAATTTTCAGCCCTGTGTGGGCGCTGAGTGCTTAAAAGTAGGCAAAGAATTTTTTTCTAATTTACATTTGTCATAACTTTTGACAGAAACTTTTGATCATTGTGAAATATGCAGAGCGTATATATGCTCACTAAGACTTTTTACACCCATGTGTAAAAAGTCTTAGTGAGTATCAATACGCTCTGCAAATTTCACGATAATCGAATTTTTCTGCCAACATTGTGCGGGCAACTCTATAGGGAATCTCTATAAAAAATCTTTCATATCATCGACCCTCCTGAAAAACTTTTCCTATTTGACAAAAAGTTCAAATTAAAGATAAATTTTAACCTTTGTCCATCATGTCAATTTCATATTTTCAAAATTCTGAGCTTCACAAGAATAGCAGCCCATCACCAAATTACCTCTATTTTCAGCACTCGAAACTTCTGTTCCCGAGATTTGACGACCGGATAATCCGATGAATATGAAATTTACAGGACATGTTGGTATTAATTAGGACTAGGTCTGATAGAAGTGATTTTCAAATAAAGGCAACCCTGTGATTTTGGTGCCATCTTGAAAAATCACTGAGAAAATAAATTGCTTTTTGTAAACAGTACTTGAAACTTACTCTAAGCCACATTTGGAGGAAACTTGGGTAGAGTTGCCAGCTATGGTGATTCATGTCACCTAAATCTTGTAAATTTGCTCCGCAAAATAAAGCCTTTTCCCCTATAACTTCCGATCCAGTCGTGAAATCAAAAAAAAAAATCATGTAGTAAATGTACCTTATTGTAAGCCAAACTCCGTAGGAATTTCGCAGGAAAATCATGAAAGGGCTACTAGCTATGGTAATTTTCATAATTTTTAGCCATTTATTTACTAAGCGATGTTGTCATTAAATTCTCAAATGGCAATTAACAACAAATATTTACTTCTCGAACATTTGAAAAATTTTGAGGGTGGTTCATGCTTCATGTCATAAGCGGAGCCATCATCAGGGCGATACATCATAACGAATGCTCCGTATTTGGTGGTTGGAAACTGGGAAGCTGATAAATAGCTAAAAAAACAAGTTTTGGATTTTGAATCCATGCTACAAAGGTTCAAGTCACGACTCATTAAACTTAAGCACCAAGGTTGCTAACGCCGTATCGGATGCCGGATGCAGACCATGGGGAAATTGTATTCAATACTATTCATGCCAGAATAGAAGCACCGTAGAGAGGGCTATAGGCGTTTGGAAAGGTCGACGGCAATGCTTGAAAGACGAAAGTAAGATGCGATATTCGCAAGAAAAGGCGGCAGTTGCAATCAATGTCTATGCTCCTTTGCATAGCATCTGCGTGCCCTTTAATGTGGAACTGAATGCATCTGATATTTGTTTGCGCACGGAAGAAATTGATATCTGGAGCCAGAAGAATCAATGGGCAGAAATTTTATATATAATCAAAAATGTTTTATTAAATTCAAATGTACCAACATAGAAGTAAACGTAATGAATATAAAAGTTTTCGTTTAGGATATAGCTCGCGGCAGACTGTACTCTGTTTGCGACCTCATCATCGCTCGATACCAGATGGTGAAGAAAGCACCTCGTGCTCTTCCTTTCGCACTTATTGGTCACGTGGAATGAACGGTTGATCCTGGGTAACTTCAGCGGAATCGTCTTCTTTTGGAATGAATGCCGGTTTCAGTCGACCGGTTGAAAAGTTGACGTCTTTGGAATTTATTCGCAAAGTAAAAACACGATCAGACAGCCTTTTGATAACTTCGTACGGACCTGTGTACGGAGGATCGAGTGGCCGTTTTACTGCATCCGTTCGAAGGAGGACATGAGAGCACTTGTAGAGATCACTAAGGATGAACATGCCTCTGTTGCTGTAATAGGCCGCAGGATTAAGCCGCTTCCATTCGCGCATTATTTTATTTGTACGTTTATCAAACTCAACAGGTATGTCGATTTTTAAGATCTCTCCAGTTTGAATATTCATTACGGTGTCGGACGTTCCTGCCATTTGAATGTTTAATTATTTAATTATTTCTTTTTACTTCTGCTATGTAACTCGATTTTCGACTGACTATCTTTAATTTTATATCTGTCGAAAATTCTGACATATGGGCTACTAGATTGGTATTTTTTATGCAATGTTTGTTAAATTACGATATATGACTTAAGTATGTCATTGTTTGCAATCGACCTAAAGGATAAAATTGCAATTAAAACAATTAAAATAACGAAAACAATTCGAGCATTACCTCTTGAATGTCAGTGACAGCTGTTGTTTGGGAACTGGCGACCAAAGATATAGAAGAAATGGATGGGCGGTATACACGTACATGAGCGTACGTGTATGCAATGCCTCCTAGAAGTACGGATCGTAATGCAGTATGATGACGTCACATCAATAGGACAAAATGTCGCGAAAAACACACGTAGTCTTATGGGACGTCCGCGGGAAAATGTTAATTGTACGGGTTGAGTTTAAGTGAGTGAAATTAAAACAAAGTGGTATATGCGGAACAGTGCTAGTGAACAGCTAAAACACAAATTAATGCGGTGCGTGCGGCATAATTGGAAAAATTCGCTACGAAATGTTTATCAGTTGCTGTTAGGTTATGTGAGGTTCCATGTTGATTTACTATCGCGATACAACTGGTCGATGCAAAATGAAAGTGATGACTAAATATTTTTATTACAACGCATCCACGCACAAAAAACTAACGTTTTATTCATATTTTAGTTAAAAAACCGCAAGTGCAGCATTGGTGTATGGCACCAATGCCTCTTAGAAGTACGGGCCGTCAGGCTACGTAATCGTTTTCGCTGTGACGTCATGGCGGTAGGGAATTTGACATTTCCACGAGGCAGTGCCGACACACACCGAGATTTCACTTGCGGTTTTTTAGCTAAAATATGAATAAAACGTTAGTTTTGTGTGCGTGGATGCGTTGTAGTGTTCATATTTAGTTATAACTTGCATTTTGTGTCAATCAATTGTATCGAAAGTGAATCGACACAAGACACCGCATAACCTAAGAACATCTGATAAACATTTCGTGGCGAATTTTTCTAATTATACCGCGCGCACCGCATTAATTTGTGTTTTAGCTGTTCACTAGCACTGTTCACCGGATCTCACTTTGTTTTCACTTTACTCACTTTAACACAACCCGTACAATTAACATTTTCCCGCGGACGTCCCATAAGACTATGTGTGTTTTTCGCGACATTTTGGCCTACTGCTCTGACGTCATCATTCTGCATTACGGCCCGTACTTCTAGGAGACATTGGTGTATTCCAAATAATTGCCGAATGGATCTATTCGAATTGTGGACCATTAACAACTTTCTTATGCCTTAAAAGTGGTTCATGATAAAGTTTGAACATGATTACTTACTTTATTGGGCAAGAAGTAAAATGGCATCGAAAAAATCTAACTGAAACTGGGAAATGAACTGCATGTTAGAGAGTTGTGCAACTACAATCGGCTCTCTTACCATCGGATTTGCGATTTTCGGCTCAAACACAAAATCACAGCACTAAAAATTAAACTAAGAATATGACAAATGTAACACAAAATTCATAGATTAAAAATTACCGCCGCAATTGGTATTCTTTTGCGGATACCGCACTACGCGCGCGATCGATGACAAGCTAGTTTGACAACATGAGTTTCCTTAAATTTTTAAGAGTGGGGAGCGTCAAAGGCATATCAATTAGTTTGGCTGTTGGGAGTCATAAGCATTTTTGAATGATTTTTTCCAAATTAAGATGAATACATGTTCGTGGGTGAAAACGAAAACATAATACGAGAATATAATTGTGAAATATAATTTGAACGCAGAGTGTGGAAGGAAGGAGGGGTGCATTAAGAAATGTATTATTATATGAAAACAATCATAGCGCCTCTACTTGGATACCTTTGCGCCTTAACTTGGATACCTTTGCGTCTCTATGGCCCCGAGCAATACGATGGGTTTTCAAGTTAGAGCTTTAATTCGACCCAAGCCAGTCCCAAGCCCGGTTTTTAAAGAAGCGGTTTTTAAGAGAACACTTGCAAATCGCTCTCTTATGATACTTAAACACAAAATTTAAGAAACTTCGATGATTTTTTGTTTTTCTCAAATATTACGAATTTTTGCGAAAAGACAGTTTTACGCGTGAGCTTAGAGACGGTATTATACATTTAACAGCGCTAGTAATTGTGACTATAAGACAAATATTTAAAGACTAGACATGAATTGTGCAGTGAAGTATTATCCACACAACAGATTTTTGCACCGGGCTTCTTGTTGTGGCAAAATTTGGCTTGCAGCAAGAGTACAAAAACGACTTGCTGCGAATTTTTTAAAATATAGTATAATAGATTCAGGTTCGTCTGTTAGGCGTGTTTTTTTGCTCCGATACAGAGAAAAATAGAGCTATGCCGCAAAAACAACGATCTAGTATAAAACAGCAGGGCTTTCGCTAAGACTGACATAGGTTGCTGTATTTGCTGTAGTAGCAGAAAACAGCTGAAAATAAAGGGAGAAAATAACGAGTATAAACTACCACAATCGATAGAAAATAGAAAAAAAAACTAACAGAAAATTACTTCTTTTAACTTTCTATACATTATGAGGGCTTTTTCTAATTTTCTAGCTACCAAAACATTCAAATTAACCATGAAAAACCCAAAGCCATCTCACAGAAAGAAAAAACAACTTCTCATGAGCTTTTCTTTTTTCCATCAGCACATTCTATACTTCAGCACGTAAACTACCTATGGCGAATACAATTTCTGTACTAGTGAATTCACTGGTGCAGGAGTGTTGTTTCCAATGCGTATATCCTATTCTCTACTGGATAGAGGAGCAAAAAAACATGCCTAATATTTCCGTGTGTATACTTGCTCCAAATCTTTAACCCATATGGCAACCTGCTTTAGAAAGGGCAGTAACTTATATTAGTATTCATTCATCCAGGAACTTTTTAAACAAGAAAACGTGGAAAATCCCTAAATCATATTTCCAAAGATTGATCAAGATCTTAAAACATCACTTTCAACGGTCAAACGAATAATAGCGAGGCTAGCTGTTAAAAGGAAAAAAGATTGGGTAGAAAATATGAAAATATAGACAAAGACTTAGCGAAGAAAAAGGTCAGGAAGTTCGAGACTAAACCCAAAATTTCTGTTCGAGATAAGTCAAAGGTCGGTTGAGTGATGAAACGTTACAGCCTAAGAATATATAAGGTATCGAAAGCTCTAAATCGGTCCGACGAAAAGGAGAAAGTAGCAAAAAAAGGTCTCGAAAATTATACGATTAATATGTGACGAAATTCGATTGTATGATTAGGTGCGTTTTTTATGTATCCGGAGTAGTGCAGGATAGTGGTTTGCATGCGAAACAACAACAACATTCAGAGTACGATCACTTGTCAATTCAGTGGAGTGTGGAACTGTGTGGAACGTATTTCAACAATTCATGTCAGCTGAAACAGTTGGCTGCAGTGATATATTCCTTTAAACTTCCCTGTCATTCTATCAACCAGGAAACATCGGAATATTCTTCGATTACGTTTTAAAAAGAAATTCACATGATTCTATTTTTCTAGGTAGACATTTGTTATTAGCAAGTTTGAATTTTGAATTTTGAACTGACTTATGTTTGACAAACAAACTGCTACTAATCAAGTAGGAATGAAATACTCGTAAGCTCGCATGCAACTCCGGATCATTTTTTCATGCATGCAAGATACCCAATCCACTCTGGATGAACAAAAAAACGCAGCTATTTTAGAAGACGAATCTTATGTCAAAGCGGACTTCAGGCAGATTCTTGGTCAGGGATTTTGCACTGCTTAAGTGAAGATTGCAGTAAATGAAGTATGCAAGTCGAAAAAAATCAGTTAATTTCTCAAGCAGTACATGGCGTGGCAGGCAGTTTATCGATAAGGTCTAAGGAGCGATATTTTTTTATAGCGGAAGGCATAATCATTATTTGCATCGAAAAATATCTGCAAAAGCTGTTTTATTAATAAGCATGAAGCTGAACCTTCGACAATTCATGAAGCTAGGTAAACGCTGGAGTGATATGAAACTAGCCATGTCGCTTTTGTCCCCAAGGAGGTGAACCTACCAAATTGAACTTAGGCCAATAGAACGATACTCGGCTCAAATGAAACAAGTATTGAAGGAAAGCAGTGGGAAAGCTAAAAATATATTTGGCATTAAAGAAAAGGGGGGAAAAGCATACAAAATCATTAATGAGGGTTTTGTGAAAAACTTAATGTCGGGCTTCAATCGAAAACTTTTAAAATTTCGCTCTAAGCAACAGTAACGTTTTTAAATGTAGTTTCTGTATATTTTTAGGAAGTAAGCCATAATTAAAAAAACAACCCAATTTTCCTACACTCAAAAGGCTGCGCTTCAGTAAAAGGGTCAAATTTTCCTGGGGCAGACTTAGTGTATGAAGTTTATGACCGAATATGCGGAAAATTGCACCTTCGTTTGTTAATTCTTCACAAGAAAGTTAAACTACTTTACAAAAATACACTGCACACTTATTTGCTACACTTACAGATGAAACTTTTGTCTTGCTTTCGGACATAAGTGCTGAAATAACTTGTCTTAGATACTACTTATTCTGTAAGATGAGACATTTTGATGACGGGGGCAGATTGAATTAATTATTACAATTATATAAGAACAAAAAATATTAAGTTTTCATGTTTTCAAAATTAAATTGTTTATATTTATTAAAATTTATGGTCTTTTAAAAATTAAAAGTGGGTGCCTGAGCTGTTGCTGCCTCTTTATGGACAAAGCGAGACCAAGCACCAAAAATTGTCTCAATGTTCGTCTCGTCAAATTTCGCTGATGACCCTAAATCATATTTACTGTTTGATATCAATAGCACGTTTTAGTCTCTAGTGTTGGTCCTAATAAAACCATTTTGTATCAATATTATTTAATTGCTATGTTCTAAGTGTAGGCTAAAGCATCCTTTGTCTTTGTTTTACAAACTATAAAAGCAGTATTGTTTATGAAAACCAGTGTACATATTTGTCTATGCATTAATCGATTTCGCGTAGTAGCATGCGTGCGAGGAAAATGCTTGCAGCTTGTCTATTCATTAAGCAAAATTAAATTGATCTACTTGTTAGAAGCTATTGGAAAACTTACTCGAAGTTTCGTGTGAGGTTTGGTTAGACTACCAACTTCGCTTCCTTCATACTGAAATAAGATTAAAATAGTTTATTTTTTTTTAGATCGCCACAGAGAATCAACTGTAGAACAAACCTTTTTCAAACATTTTTCAAACCATGTGCAACTCAGTATACAATATTTAAATACGCACACAGTTATAACTAATGGACAAACATACGCGATTTATATATAAATTTACTATTGTAATTCTTTTCGCTAGTGTGTGCATTTTTTGATGGGTATATAAGGTGTATGTATTTTGAAGCGTGGGCCTATGAACTACGTCTACTATTTTGTGTGTACTTTAAATAATTCAAACGTCAGTTCAATTGAGTTAGCGGCATTTTTCCTAATTTTTACGATGGTAAATATATTTAATTATACCAAAAAGTTAGTAAATTTGAAGTTAATCAATGGCCGAAGAATTTAAAAGTGAACCAAATGAATATGGCCGATGAATTTAACGTGAAAATCGGGGTTCGAAAACATGTATAAATATCGACAAGCTTATGACTTGCTCTTAAATTTTCTTAAAATAAATCAGTAACGTGTATTGAAATATAGTTCCCTCCGTGGAAATATTAAGGCTTACTCTATTAGCTGCAGATTCAGTTTCTGCACAAAATACTCGTTTTATTTTTTCCTAGCGCTTTTTTTTTCTTGTGCACTCAGCATTACAATTCGTGATAATTTCTTGGCAACTATTACTTGTTTGGTTAGTAAGCTAATGAGTTTTCTCTTTAAGGAATTTAGCACATTATGAAGTCTATTCAGCCAGCAGATACATAACAAAAGAACCTGATGTTAACTATGTTTATCGACATCAAGTTGATTTGGAATGTCAAAAGCAGAGATAAGTGTATGGCAGTTAGTGATGAGCACAATGGCTCCTTGACGTGAGTCATCTCCGTAAAACTCACTCATTTTAAAGAGCTGCTCTTTAAGAGCCATTCAAAAGAGCCATTTCAAGCAAATTTTTTCCTGCTTGCAAAAGTATAAACTCAACTGCTGTTTTTGTTGTTTTAATAATAATAATAAACCCTAATAATATAACATTGTTTTAATAAATAGTTTCAAAAACATGGAATTAAAATAAACCTTGAATTAAAAATCAATAAGATTGTTAATGATAATTATATATGAAAATCTTTGTATCTCATAAATTATATTGTAAAAATAACACATATGATGTTCGTTTTGGCGATAAGCGAGATCTCTTTTCAGTTAGCACGTATCCATTTTTTGAAAACACTCGTTCGCAGGGGACTGAAGTAGCCACACTACTCAATCGTTAAGTTCCCGTAAGGTTTCTGATATAAAAAATATGGGTGAATCGGGGAAGGGCTGCCGTTCTTGTCCGATGTGGAATTTCAAAAGTTTTCCTTTGGCTGTTTAAACAAAGCATAAAATATATATATATATATATATATATATATATATATATATATATATATATATATATATATATATATATATATTTATATATATATGAGTTCCTTTTTTCTACTTTTTTTCCGGAGGGTCGATAATTTGAAGGATTTCACTTTGAGTGTTTGCCGCAGCTGCATGGTTGTCAACAAGTTCATGAAAACCTTACGCACGAAAATCTTAAGCCCTCTGTTTTATAATGATTTGATAATGTTGTAAAGAGGTATGGCAATTCAAAGTTGCTCAAATTTCCTCGATCTTATTTTAGGCAGGCAGGGTTAAAAATGTCCAAAACGATTTCATGTCTATATTTAAAGCAAGTTTGAAATACATATATTTTGGATAATTATTTTTTTGATAATAATTTGTTGATAGAATTATAAGGATACTTAAAATATGACCGCTGACGCCAAAGGGTTAAAGATAATTAACATTTGGGGAAATCTACACTAATTTAATGTGTACACAAATGTATCTTTAAAATATCAGCTCACTCAGCCGGTGACTGGGTAGAGCACCAGTGCTCGTCTAATTAAGTGTCACATCATAGGCAAAGCGTACAGACTAGATAGCGTGAAAAGAACGTTAATTGCGATACAATTTACGATATCTTCTCGCTGATCGCGGGGAACAGATAGCAATATTCAACAGAAACAAATAGAGTTATTCAACTCGAAAGGCGGTAAAAGACAGAAAATGACAAACCAAGCAGCACTGCTGCGATAAGATACGTTTGTCATTCCGGCTAGGACCTGGTTGTCTGGGGATATATTTAGCAATGAAATTTTGCCCCTTCACATTGTTCGCAGGGATTGTAATCGATCTGTGAGTAATCTTTCATTAGGAGGTGGTGTTTTAATTGGTATACATAAATCTCTGATCGGAACGCTCTGCGGTGACTTCATCCCTTCCGCCCCGGTTGAATGTGTGATTGTTCGTATTTCTCCTTCACCATCTTCAGTGCTGCTTGTTTCCTCAATCTACATCCCATGTAGTAGCCCCATCCTAGTATATGAACGTTTCTTTGCGTAAATCTCGTCAGTGGGATAAGTGTGGATGATGCTATCTACAAATTTTATTCCTTCTTGTCCAACTTAATTTCCTGCTACACTCCTTCTTTTCGCTGTAAAAGAAGTTCCGGCCCTCCGTGGTTCACCGTTGATGTCACGATTGCTCTTAGAGCCAAAGATGCAACGCGTAGCAAATACAAAAGCTCTGTCTCGCTTGATGATCTTTTGAATTTTAAAAGGTTACGAGCTGCTGCTAAAAGGGCAGCCAACGACGCTATGCGTGCTTACCTTGAGTATGTCGAAACTTCTATTACTTCTGACAATCCTAACCCTTTCTGGTCCTATATTAAATGCCTTAAAGCTTCCTCTGGCATTCCTTCTGCTATGTATCTTCATGATAAGTCTAAGTCCTCAACTCCAGATTCTGTGAGCTCTTTGCTCAATTTTTCTCTTCTTTCACCTCCCATCATTGTAGCTTTTCGCCTTCAACCTTTTTCCCAGTTCCTGATTGTACACTTTCTGTTTTTTTTTTTACTAATCCCTTAGAAGTGGAATTGTTAACGCGGTGTCTAGATGCAAGCACTAGCTTCGGTGCTGACGGCATTCCAAATTTTTTCATCAAATCACTTTCATCTTCCTTGTGTTTAACCTCAGCATTTCAACCGGGACCTTTGCTTCCTTTTGGAAATCCGCCAACATATTTCCCATCCTTAAAGCTGGTGATATTTTTTCCATCTATAATTACCGTCCCATATCCCTTTTACCACGCTTTAGTAAGTTTCTCGAAAGAGTCGTTTGCAATAGAGTGTATCCTTTCGTCCAGCCTTTGCTGGCCAGGGAACAGCATGGATTCATCAAAGGTAAGTCAACGGTTACAAACTTATTGACTTCGACAAACACCGTTGCTTCCGCAATCGACCAGCAAAAGCAAGTAGATGTCCTCTATACTGACTTTGCCAAGGCTTCTCTTCTATCAAAGCTAACTGGGTTTGGTCTCTCTGGTGCCCGTTTTTGTTGGTTCTCTTCCTACGTTTGTGATCGCTCTTTTGTTGTGATTGTTAACTCTTGCTCTTCTATACCTTTTTTTTCCTACCTCAGATTTTCGCAAGGGTCCATTCTTGGCCCTTTATTGTTCCTTTTGTTTATTAACGACCTTCCTTCCCTCTTTAACTCACCCTGCCTTTTGTACGCTGATGATCTTAAAACCTTCAGAGTGATTGAATCCGTTAGTGACTGTACCATATTGCAGAGCGATTTGGATACTTTGGCTAACTGGTGCACTGCTAATTCCCTCACTTTGAATGTTGCGAAGTGTCATCAAATGCCTTTCACCCACAAAATATCTCCTTTACTTTTCTCCTAATGTGTCCTTGGCTCTCCTCTAAATGCTGTTTCTAATATCAAGGACCTTGGCGTGATTTTTGATTCCAAATTGAAGTTCGACTTGCATATTCTTCACGTCACTGCCAAGGCTTCTCGTTTTTCCGGCTTCATAATCAGATCCTCTAAACGTTTTGTTAATCTTTCCACTTCTCTTTATCTGTTTTTTTCCTTTGCCCGTAGTGTTCTTGAATACTGTTGCCAAATTTGGTGTCCACATTACGGATACTTGATCCATGCGGTTGAATCCGTGCAACGCCGATTCACCCGCTCGTTGTTCTATAAGTACAGTATTTCGTATTGTGATTACAGTATGCGCCTCTCCATCCTTCAAATTCCTTCCCTTGAGTCACGTAGAGTCTTCCTCGACGAGTGCCTCGTTGTTAAACTTTTTAAAGGCAGTATATTGGTTGACCCTAGCATTCAACTTTCAGTTAGGGAACCGGGCCGTCGTAATAGAACATTATTTAACTTTAATGTTACATTTGCCCGTACCGACACCTATTTCTTTCCCCCCTTTTGCGTTTGCCTCATCAGCACAATAGCATTAACCTTGGTCCTCTGCCTCAAACGTTATCTGTGTTTAAAAGTACTTCAAAAAATAACGTTCTTTCTTATAATCGAAATATGCCCTAATTTACTCAATTTCTTTGTTTCTTTTTCGGTCGATTAGCTTTTTATTCTTTTTTGTATTATTGTTCCATTCCGAATTTTATTAATTTTCTTGGTTTCCATGCTATTTTCTTTTTCTTACATATTTATATACTTGAATGTATTTTTATTTTTTCTTCTTGTCTAATCTATAATTGGATTTGTTCTGTGGATTTGGACAATAAATAAATAAATAAATAAGTGTGCTTTGCCAAAAATACTCTTCTAATGAATGGCGTTTTATGCAATGTTGCTTTTCTTAACACGTATTAAAATGGTAAGTAGTAAGATAATTATCGCGAAATACTATTCTACCATTTGGCGAGTAAAAAGAACATCGCCGACTCTTTTATGCTATCCACTACAGACGATTTCGTTTGTTAACAGTGAATATTTGCTGCGCTAACTGTTTCTTGATTGGATCATATTCCACCCAACATGTTTTTATCTATTAGCTACTTGGATATACGCATTCTTATTAGATATACATGACAGTATGTTTCTCTCACCTTTGCATATGATTAAGTGTACTTATTTGGTTTGGTCTCTCTTAAGGTGCCAGCTGTACTATACCTTTCTCTCCCATCAGGCAAATATCGCAGATTATCGTTCTTTCCGCGCTATCTAGTCAGTACGCTTTGCCATTTATTTTGCGGCGACTGGACATAAAACCAGACACCAGTAACACCTATTGCCTAGTACTATACTCTTCGCGAAACGAATTCAACGGTCAAATCTCATACAAAAAGAGCTTTTCAATTCGTCAGTAAAGCTCTTTTGTATGGGATTTGACCGTTGAATTCGTTTCGCGAAGAGTATAGTACTAGGCATATCATAGAAAAAAAGCTTGAGTAACTTTTTTTTATCGAAACATGCTTTTTAAAGTATCTTTTCACAAACACAATTATAATTACTTCAAGGTGAACCATTCATAATACTTTTATAAAACGTTTGAAGAATGCGAGTTCTATGAGAAATATTTTTACTGATGTTCAAAGAACATCAGTCCCGATCGCGAGCTGTGTCATCCAGTTAGTTACCCTAAGCTCCGAGCATCCCTGTGAACACCATCCCTCCAGCTCAAACAAGGTCTCCCACGCTGGCGCCAGTCATAAAATCTATAGCAAAGGGTTTTCCTAGCAGGCTTTCTTTAGCTCGTAGGAGCTGCGTGCACTGCTCACCGGAGTCTACCGACCTTTATCATTGTAATCATGTCTGATAGCGTAGATAGCGTACAATTCGTGGTAGTGGCGTTTCCGGAATCGCTTTTCTTAATATACACAACGATTCTCTGCAAAACCTAACTCTCGAACGCAGCTAAGAGGTCAGAGTGCCTTGTACAGCATTATGTTCGGGTGCAATTTTGAAATTTGAAGAGCCTTGACAGACTATAGTAGGAGGCTGTGTTGGATATGAACAACCATCCTCGTATTTCCTCCTCCAATTGGCTCAAGGTGTTTGAAGAATTGCACTACATCCATGCTCCACTATTCTGATGAATTGACTAGCTCGTAGTGTTTTTTTTTTTGGATGACGGGATCATGCATGTACTTCGTCCTTCCATCACTTATGTCCAGCTGCAGTTTTTGTTCCATCAGGATTCCCGTAAAGATAGTTCAGATCTTCCAATAATTCAGCATCATTTGCATACGGCAGTATCTGGCTGGACTAGGTGACGGTAGTCCCTCTCGTTGACATGCCAGATTCTCCGAGTGCTTTTTTTAATGCCAGACTGAAGAGGAGACAGGTCAGACGGAAGTGCAGGCAGCCCAGACCCTCCGCTTGTTGGAGCCCTTGAGGATGTTGAATGCTGCGGACAACAATCTGGTTATTTTTATTTGGCTTGTCACATTAGTCATGGTCAACCCACACGATCGTGTCAGTTTTTGATGCCAAATTCTCTCACGGCTTTATGCAGTTCTGCCCTAACTATGCTGTCATAGGCGATCTTAAAGTCTATGAATCGATGGTACAATGTAATATAACATTTTTCAAACACCAGCAAAGGGTTGCCAGCACCAGACATTTTCCTTTTGTTTTGTACAAATGGAAGCTATATATATATATAACTTTCTATATATATATATATATATATATATATATATATATATATATATATATATATATATATATATATATATATAACTAAAAATATATAACTTTCTATATATATATCTATAACTTTCGATCAAAAAACCAGTTTGAGCCAGTTATGATTATATACTATATTTCCTGATCTGAACGGCAAATTCCCTACATGTCCGAGGCGCTAAACACTGTAGGGCCGGGCCTACACTCTCAGAGTCTTTTTTTTTAGAGTTTTGGATTGTTTTGCCGAAAATGAAAAAAGGAATCTATTGTCATCTCAACGAGTTCTTTAATCGGTTTTTATTTCTAGTTACACTCCACCTTCTCAAAACTGCTCAAAACGCCAGTTTGAAGGACCTACACACATGTAGTATATTTTAACACGTAAGGGCCGGACCTGATCATTCTACAGCACTAGTTTGAAGCGCAAAAGGCAAAGAAAAAAAAATGCGGCGGATATTCAAAGAAAACTGATGCTGTCTTGAAGTAAACGAACAGTTAGCAAATATGACAAAATACAGGAAGCGAGCTTAACGAATGTGGAGCCGAACTAACAAAAACTGACGCAAAGTAACAGAAAAAATTGGCAGATATCTGAAAGTTAGGCATCACTTCTATGCAATTATATATGTTTTTTTTGTTGCTATCTTCGTTTATTAAAAATAATAATTCAATACATTGCTAAAATATTTAATTTAATATGTTCTTGGAACCAATTATTTGCTTATTTTTATAGTTCAATTTTTACAATTATATACTTTTTTTTATAAATATTACTTTTCAGCAGTGAATAAGATGAGCTTAATACTCTGTTTATAAAATAATATAATTCCTATAAACTTATTTTGCTGATAGAAGATTCACGTAAATGAATACTTACCTACACTAGCAAGCAAAAATCTTACCTAAATATCTTCTTGTTGAAAACATGCTCAACAGCATTAGTTTATAGCTTTAAATCATTGTTCAAAAAGCTTAATAATGTTAGCTTCGAAAACCTATCGAACAAACACAAAATGTACTCTGAAGAAAATCTCTGGCTTAACTCTATGGTGCCAATATACCGAAATGGAAAAGATTCATTGATGAGATTTTCTTTGAATTTTATGCTTCTTTGTAACTTTGAATATTCAGAACCTTAGTAGAATAGTACGCCTACAATATGATTTAATTATAGCCTTGTCAACAGAGTAGTGGCTCCAAATTGTTTGCGGTTGTCCACTCAATTTCAAGTCCCAGATACCGAGGCTTCAGTTAACTTAGGAGGGAGTGGGACCCTAAGTTAAATAAGGAGCGGAGAGAATAGTCAAACTCGTCAGTTTTTTCATTAACAACAGTTGATTATGAAATTGTCTCCAATCCCGAAATACTTGGAATGAGTTTGAGTGACACTATATCGTTTAGTTTTTTTTATGGTAATACACTTGAGATGCAAAAATAATATTCTGTCCCAAATGCGCTTGAAATGCAGTGTAGAAGTAATTTCAAATGAAACAGGCGGCAAATTCTGTGTCATGGTTTCCACAAAATGTATGTCCATGCTACTTTTGGATTCCTAAAAAGGTTTAATTTTGGGTTCACAAAAAATGATTTATAGTAGGTTTTTCTTCTAATAGTTTGCACTTGAATATTCAAGAAACATTAAAATATGGCTCTGGGCGATATTGCGAACAATTTTCAGCTATCAAAACCGAAAACATATTATCATCTATAAATTTAGCCAAGCACTTTGTTTTGAGATTTTGCTATTTATCCCTTTTTTTTATGAAAACTCATTTACGTCAGTGTGATTAGGATCAAGACATTTGGTTGAAAAGGGTTGAATATAACAAAAATAAAGTTTTTGCAGATTTCAGTGTCAGGAAAGTTGCGATTTGAGATTTCCACTTCATTTCCACCTGATGAAAACCCCAAATTTATGTCTAACATTCAAAAGCCAAGAAATCGAATAACCTAATGTTAAAACAATCACTTCTGTGCGTGCATTTCTAGATAAACCGAAGCTGCAATCTACATACGCACTTTTCACTACTTACAATTTCGCAACCGCGACGCTGTTTGCGGAGACTGACACAAGAAGCTCAGGCCTCATTCGGAAAACATCCTGGACCATTTCGAGTAGTCTACGTCTAATTTCGATACAATCTACAATTCGAATTCGCATCGGCCAGGAATGAACACATTTCAACACTTCACACATTGTCCTTGATCTGAGGCACCACAGAAGCAAACTATTGGCTATTCGTTACACACTAGCTTCCCTACTGAAAGATATTAAGGCACTTACTTCATCTTCGCAACTCTCATTTATGCTCATTTCTTCGCATAAATCGTCCTGTACCTTCTGCAAAAGCTCAACATAGCCTATAGTGAATTTTTGTTGGCTATTCAGCGATTCGGCATCGTCGAGCTACAATGAAGCTTTATTAATTTCGGCACTGAAAGAGGGTGATAAGAAATATCTAAATTAAGTATGCTATTGTGGTCTATGCGTGCTAGCTTGAATATCAGTATCTATGAATGTGCAACAGTGTCGAAGTGATCGAATGTATCAGCCAGCTTTTACAATGCTGCTGCGAATACCTGTCGAAGCAGCTTCTTTCAACCTTGAACCTATGTACAAATGTGAAATCATTAAAATTGTAGTTCGTGTAATTGAAACCTGGTTAATGCTCCTTAAAATAGAGCAGAATGATATGTATATACAAAATGTGTGGGAAATATATAGATGGATGTGAAGTTGTGCAGTGGCTTCGTTTATTTTCAGAAAGTGCTGATCAGGGGATGCTCACCCATTTACAGCCTTAGCTGAAAAATTGATCTGCTCTATTTCAAGACTTGACTCATGTCTATGGTCTTCGTTTTTTTTGCGATATGAATGAAGCGGTACAAGCGAAGGTGCGTAATCATTTTGATCAGATGAGTGTGAGTAAAAACAGTTGCGTTTTCATTGCAATTTCAAGAAAAGTGCATTAAATGGTGCGTCAATGTGTAAAATACTATGAGTAAATATAACACACACACACACTAAACGATTGAGTCTGAGCTAACTCTTTAATTCGTGGCGGGTGATTAACTAGCTGAACATCACTTACGCTGCTCTCACTATTCCTTTCGACGCTGCTTCTGTATCTGGAGTCACGACTGTCTCTGCTACTTTCACTGCGCTCCCGGCAGGAAAATTGACGATGGTACTGACGACGCCGGCGAGCAGCGCTGATAACCGGCCGGTAGTAGTAATTACTGTCGTAGCTGAACTGCTTTTTTCGCCAAGCCTCGTATTGCCGGTGATGGCTGAAGAGCCTTCTGCGTCGTTGTATCAATTCCCTGGCCTCTTTTTCCGCCAAAACGTCGGCTTCTTCCTCTAGGTCCTGAGACTCAATTGATTGCTGCGTTCGTTCCTGGCATGGCTCCAGACGTTGATGATGGTGGTCCTCTTTAACGCTGTCTTGACCACCATCATCGATCTCTGGTTGCTAGCTATCTACAGTAGCGCCGTGCAGTAATGCGAATTGACAACCACAGTCTTGATCTCGACGCCGAGGGCATTGGAAACAACGATCCAGAAGGCCGCAACTCTCACATGCAGGCAAACACTAAATAGTAGTACAACAAGCTTATCAATTTCGTCAAATAGTTCTTGAAATATTTGATGAATTAAATTGCATACATATCTACAAAATCAAAAGTTATATCTAAGGTTTATCATTCGCAAATTAAGATCAACGGGAAGCATCTAGAAAACGATAAAGCAGAACTATGAAACCGCTGAGTACTTGAAGCAACAGCTCCACACAGCATGTCAAAGTATCTTTTGGACAAGCAAGCACAACAATTCCCGATAAATTTTGCTGATAAAGAGGTAGGCATTCATTTGCCAACGTAAGCCATATAACCTCACCGAGTAACTCAATAATGTGGGGCTAAATTGACGGGTGTGACGAGGAATTTCTCGCCGGGGCCAATAGAGATGATCCGAATAAAACTTTTTCCAATTAGTCTAACAATCAAAAATGCAAAATATGAAGCAAACTCATGAAAAGCTACCCAACATTTAAATACATATGTACGTTCTACTACATTCCTATATACATATCGCATTAATGCGATTATGCATATCTAGCTAAATGTATAGGTAGTTTAAGAATTTTCTGTGTTTGAAAATGTTAATTACCGTTGAGCTTTGTCGACTTGAAAATAAAAATTGGTCGATTTCCGTGAAAGTGACAACTTGTTTCTATAAAGAAAAGAACGTGAATTAGGGTAATGTAGATAAGTATGTAAATGTTTAGTTAAGTAATGTTAAATAAATATCTTTCAAAAGCAAGTGGGATTGCAAAGTTCAAAATCCATAGTTATATTTCCTCTAGCCATAACTACCAATGATAGTATTTTTCAGGCACAAAACTTGCCTAATCCTTGAAAAATAATTAACACCATCTACACTGAAAAAAATCCACATGGCGCCCAGAGCTATATAACATAGCGTATTATTTATGGCCCCATACGTTATTTACATAGTACTCTGATCCATGCAATATGGCTCCCAGCGCCATAATGTCAGAATCTACATAGCGCGTGGTCCTATGTAACATAGCGCAGCATTTATGGTCTCACACGCTATGTACATAGTACCCTGAGCTATGCAGTATGGCTCCCAGCGACATAATTATATGGCGCAGAAATTATGGCCCCACACGCTATATTACACAGTACCATGAGCCATGTAATATGGCTTCAGTTGTCATACGTGAGATAACTCCAATGTGAGGGGACGTATAAATGATACTACAAAGTCGCCAATTTTGCCCCATATCAACTCGCTATCAATAATTGAAATTCGGGCAAAACAACCCGTATGATACAAGTTGCATAGCACGAAGTATGGCATATGTGCAAATATTTAGTGGCGAAAAACTTTGGATTTGGGTTCACATCAATGTTTTCAATGACTTATAGCAATTGATCCTATGCAAATTATGCATAGAAACAATAGTTCGTTGGTCACCTCTAAAGCAGACGCTATGCTTATAGCCCTCCACGCCATGTACTATAGTCATGGACATGGCGTGGAGGACTATAATACATGGCGTGGAGGGCTATAAGCATAGCGTCTGCTCCTATGTACTTTTCGCCATGTACTATGGCGTGTGGCGCTATATTTTATCACAATCCCAAAATTGACTGTGTACATGGCGCCAAAAGTCTATAAACTATGGAGTCTGGCGCTGTGGACAGAAAAATCACTTTAATCTATAATGAATCAAAATAGCACCTTCCGAACCTAAGCAAGATTTCATAAAATCGTTGATAATAGTTTGTAATGAGAGTGCACATATTTATGGGTGTTTTATGTTATTTGAACTGTTTGTAACTCCAAATTTACGATTTCACTGAGCGCATTTCATCAGAACGTTTAAACCAACTTGTGACCTTGAAGTAATTTATATGAGGTTGATTAAAGTTTTTTTTTCACTCCCTTCCATTTGCCTCCAATCTCTATTCCTGTGGTTAAATCTCTGCCTCTCTGACCACGAAAGCTAATACCAACTCTGGTATACTTCGAAGTAGGTATATTAGCCCTCATCCTATCAATATTTTCAGATCAGGTTTTGGCTGGTGTTCCTCATTGACTCTATTGGGATGACTTTAGAGTTAGCCATGTCAACAAGTCAACATCCGCCACCTCCTTTTCAGTTAAAGCCAAATTTTATAGACCATTGATGGTCCGGGAACAAACTTCTTTTTAATATCACTAAGTGCTGCACAAGATCGGTAACCCATCACCGAATTTCTTCCATTTGAACACTCGAAAATTAATCATCCCATTGGAAACTTTCGTATGTCATACCCATCTTCAACAATGGTGATAGACGCTGTATCGGAAATTATAGGGGCATTGCCAGCCTATCTTCAATTCCGAAACTTTTTGAAAAGATTGTCTACGATAAACTTTCCCCACTTGGTGACCCCAGTCTGAACGAGCAACAACATGGTTTTAGAAAAGGTCGCTGAGCTAACACGAATTTGACATTCTTAATGTTACACGTTCTATGCAAAATAGAAAAATCATACCAAATTGACGCAGTCTACACTGACTTTAGTAAAGCTTTTGACAGAGTTGACCAGCCTACTTTAATTCTAAAGCTTCAAAAATTCGGACTACTTGCCGGATCTTTACTTAGCTGGCTGACTTCCTACATTCGCAATCAAACACAATGGGTATAATTTCAATGGCTTTTATCGACAAATATTTCTGCTAACTCTGGTGTATCTCAAGGTAGCCATCTCGGCCCACTTCTTTTTAACATATTTATTTCTGATCTATCTGACGTTCCAGCAAATGCACTGACTTATGCAGACGACCTCAAAGTCTATTACATCATTAAATCTAAATCCAATCCACTCTTTTTCCAATCTAACCTCGATTCACTTGATCATAGGTGCAATGAAAACAAGCTCTCTCTCAACATTGCTAAGTACCAGGATATAGATTTTTCCCGAAAATGCACCGTATCAAATAACACGCGCTTCTTCGGCAATAATTTGTTAGTTCGCGTTGAAAACGTTGTTTACATTGGTTTTATCTTAGAAATTCCGCTTCGCCTTGCATTATGATAAAATACTTTCCCCAGCAAATAAACAGCTAGGCTTCATTAAAAGACGTGCCAAGGAATTTCGTAACCTGTGGGTTACAAGATCCTTATACATCTCACTTGTACGCCCTATTCTCGCATATGCTTCCATTTGCTGGAGTCCGGCTTTTGAAATCCACAGTAACAGACTCGAGTCCATACGAAAGCAATTTTTACTTTTCGCCTGGAGAAAACCATACAGCCCTTACGATTTTAAGGGGGTATTCTGGTCTAGAGGCTCGATTTTGGGGTGATTTTACGGACGCAATAACGGAAAACAATAAATATTTTTAGTATCTTCGTTTTTATCAGTTTTTTATCAGCACTTTAAAAGTATAAAAATGTATTCAAAAAAAAAAAAAAATTGATATGAAATATACAGGCCGGCGTAGTGAAGACTCAAAAAAAAACTTGCCTCATTATTGACATGATTCCAACCTTCCTGGTGGTTTGAATCATAAATTTTTGGTGAATTCTGAAAAAAGAAGGATGTAGAATTAGTCTGACGTAGGTGATTTGAAAAAACTTTTTTTCTCGCAAAATGGCGTCCATGTAAAAGAAAAGTCGTTTTTTGCCTAATTTTTTCAAATTTGGGAATTTTTTATAAATAGTAGAAATGTAAAATTTTCAAAAATCCCTACGACAGACCAATTCTAATAGTGTTAAGAGGGTTTGTCCAAAATTTCACGTAAATCGGTCCATAACAACTAGAGATATCGTATCGAAACCGAACCGTATCGGAAAAAGTAGTTTCGAGAAAAACGCGTTTAAAACTTGGAATCTCGTTTCGGGCAGTCTGAGTCGGTTAAGTGTATGTTCTACTTAGATTTTTTTAATCAGAGATCCCTGTCTCACGCAATGGTCGTTTTTCAACTTCAAAAGTGAGATTTTCTGAAGCTCTTTCAGCCATACGAGCGGTTAATTCGTTGTTGATCGCGTTTGTTGGTTTAGTTGGCGAGTTACAAAAATAACTGTAACTCCAAAAATAATTCAAATTTCCGAATTCTCCTCTTAAAAGCTTTGAAAATATGCAAAACAAATCGATTTGATCAAATTTCTAGACCCGAATACCCTCTTAATACCCTTTTGAGAAAATTTACACGATTCCTCAGTTTTTCTTTGAAGATTAGTGTTTCAAGCGGTTCCTATACGCCGGTTTGGTGTTTTAATTTGCCTTTTACTAATAAGTGATGTCAGCACTTACTCTTCAAAACCAGTGTCTGAATCTGTGTCAGAGCTCAAATTCAATAAAAGGTTTTGTGTTTGCAACGCGCGTCTCATTTAGCGGATGGTAGCACTACGCGTGTGACGCGACCAACGCGTGATACACGTGCCACGACACGTAGCACGCACTATACGCGTTTCAATTTGCGCCTTGCCAAAGTGTTGGTTGTGGTTTAAATTCACCGTCAGTAGTGTAGTCAAGCGGTTTCAAAAGCGAATTAAAGGAAGTTAACGTCATTCATCAAAAATGTGCTAGCACGAGTGTTTGAAAAGTAATGTAAAAAGTTGATATTCAAGAAAAAGTTTACTTAGTAGTGGAAATAAATTTGTTTTACTGAACAACGCATATAATCAAGTACCCATGGAGCCTTGCACTGGAAACATTGCGGTGTTTTTGATTGAGTTGCAGTGATTAATTATGAAAGATTTTTTTTTTAAATGTTTCCCTTTAAACAACTTTAGTTCGGTGAGTGAGTGACGAGAGTAGTTTTCAAATATTATGTTTGCCAAGATAACTGTTCATATTCCCTTTGCTTCCAAAACTTTATCTATTTTTTTATCATTACGTACTCAACATTTCACAATGGGGATACCTAATCTGTTTAAAAGTTTCTGAATCAATGTATGATTGGAAAACTAGAAGAAAGAACTAGCGAAATCTCTTTGAGATGCAAACTCATCAAATTCTACGACAAAAAACTAACGCATTGCTTCAACCTATAAATATTGTAGATTGATGGTATGTAAATTTTCGAAGTTATTTTAGACCTTTTTTAATTTTACAGAATATAATCCCATGAACACTACGCAATTATTCCATTTCATTCAATGTCAATCATTTCATTGTGATCTTAACAATGCGAAAGATAATCATTAAAAGTTCGGGCACGTAAAACAAAGAAAAACGTCAATTTATTAAAAGTTATTCAATTTGCTTTCTGCACACCAAGCTTAAACACCGCCGTTAAGTACATATTCTCTTTATGCAAAAATGAATGGGCAGATAACAGGGATGATGGACGTTGAATAGAAATAATAGCTGAATTGCAAATTAAATGTAAATTTAATCTGTGTTGTAAAGCTTTTTATAGTTTGATGTCGGGAAAATGTGATATACTAAGCGCTGTAAGCTTGAATGCACTGAAATGTGATTTTTCAGACTAACGTCAGATTATACTGAAAAATGTTCCATAAATTTTCCTTGAGTTGATTCATGAATAACGAATTATCACACATCACATAATTGTTTTCTAAATATATCTGCACTTCAATATACCATAGTCTTCAAATTTGTATGGTCTCACTTGGTGCAAAAGACAGAAAACTGATTTCACTACTTTCTTTGCGACTTTAGTATCGGGAGTTGAGTAACAAGATGAATTCCGAAAGTTATGTTGTGAAATAAAAATCAGCTTTAAAGGGAGCATGAACAATACTGTATGCTAATATCGTTGCCTGTTGGTGCATTTCATGCAATCCGGGAGCACAAAAATGTGCCGGATTTGGCGAACACAACCAAAATACTTCCTTTCACCCTGCAAGATCATACACTAAAAGTATCACCACTAGAGTTGGGTCGTATTAGGATTTTCACATAATAGGTATTTCTCATACGAGTACAAAATATAACTGTTTCAAAAATGCGAGCTAGTATTTTTTGAAGTATTCACATATATGCTAACAATACATACAATTTGCAGTGGTGCAATGAAATTGTGTGACATGCCCTCCCCAACCCTCCAGACACAAAGTTCCCAAGCTAGAATGGTGATTGTGTAAGATGATCATCAAAGAATACCGAATCATTGGTTCGTGCAGCTTGTCAGTCAATTTCCAATGGTCGGTTACTGATTTGAGTTCCTTGGCAAGTCTCACCAGTATAGGAGGCCTAGAGATGAGGCGTATATATGGAACAGGCATACGGAACATGTATTTTTTCGAAACAGCCTGTACATAGCACGAAATTCAAAAACACTAGGTACGAGTACTTTTGCGAACTATACATGTAATCAACAATTTACCCAATAAATTTCCTCCATTTGATTCATTTACAGCCCTGAATTTGCTGCAGATTAATCTGCACTACAGTAAGTTAGCCTGAGCCAAACTACTATTGACTATTCACAATAGTAAGTTTGACGTGGTGTTATATAAGGAATCTTGGATTCCTGCCGAATGCCAGATTGCTTGTCTGGGCTCAATATATTTCAATAATTGCCTCCCCACTGCAGTAGCTGAAATAAAAATAGCTACACTGACGAGGAAGAACATTTACGACTATCTTCTTTCTAAATTCAGCTCTAATAGTCTAACCATCATGGCTTTCAAGGGACACAAAGCGAGAAGCATATACTCCTAGCATCCACCTACATGGGACATGTTAGGCCGGCTCGGCCAGAAAAGGTGACAAAACTCACCACTAAGTCGCTCAGAAAGAAAATATCGCTGTTCCTGAGAGCGGATTACGATATGATGATCAATTATAATACACAGGCGGGCCTCGATTTACGTCGCCTCGATTTAAGTCGTTTCGATTTACGTTGTCTTACTTTTTGATTCCCAGTTTCGATTCACGTCGGAAAAATTTCGATTTGCGTCGGCAAAAATTCGATATATATTTTTTGTTCATGTATGTACACGAATAAAATACGAATATAAATATATAAATGATAAATACAATCTGCGAATTTCCTTTATTTTGGAAAAAATTGTTGCCAGAAATAGATACAGATTTCGAAAATGTCGAGCTTGAGCAAAATCGGAAAGAAATAATGGGAATGGATGTCGAGTGTTATTTTTCCGAAAATTATGTGGAAGTATTTTTAACTTCTAATGAACAATCCGTATCTACCGAACAACTTTTCGAATATTTGAGCGATCAGCAGAATCCGAAGAACGCATGTTCTTCACTTTCAGTAGTTGAAGACCAGAGCTGCATATTAACATTAGAAAAATTGTCTAAAGCCTTTAACTTCTTCGATCAAGCGGTATTTGAATCTTGCGATCCAGATAGAGAGAAATTTAGAGTATTTTGCGAGGATGTAAATAAGAGTCTTGGAGCTAACAAAGAACTTAAAGAAAAACAAAAAGAACATCACTTGTTCAGCCGCAAATGTGAAAGTATTTTAAACCGTGCTCTTCAAGACAACAGCAAAATTCTGTGGAATCAGAAATTAATGAAGTAGTTCTTACTGTCATAAAGCCGAAGATATAAATGAAATGAAATAAATTATTTTAAAGGGACATATAGTATAACAAAATTTCAATTATGCGCATACATGCTACATACACATGTACCTATTAAAAATAATTTCTTTTTATTATAATTGTTACTTTAGCATTTTATGTTGAACTGTTATTTGTTAGGCTTTTTTGAAATAATGTTAAATTATACTTATTGTTTTTTTAAATAAATGTTATTGCTTTTCGTTAATAAACAATCGTTCTGCGAGACAAGTTTTTCATTTCTATGGACTACATTTCTGTTGGATTTGATATGCGTCCTTTCGATTTACGTCGCGTTTTCCCGGTCCCGAAAACGACGTAAACCGAGGCTCGCATGTAGTCATAGCAAATGCGATTGATAGAAAAGCGGAAGGTCCTGGAAGGAATATCATTCTTTGATCATGGACACATTAATTTCACTGTTAAACTTGGCTCAAACAACAACTTTCACTCATTTTATAATCGCAGAAACAAGACACTGTTACTAGCTTAGGGTCATCCTCGAAGATTAATTCTGTAATTAATTCTGTATTGTGGCATATACTGACACGAATATAAATACGAAAAGCCAGATGAAGATGTGTGGCAGATTTGAAGCCACTTAGGGAACAGCAAAGCCAAGGAAACTGCTTGTTTAAGACCCTGTCACGCAAAATTGACTATGCAATCCAAACGGAGAATGAGCAAGTAACAGCGCAGAAACCTTGGAGATCCTGGTAGATACTCACTTTTCGGGTTGTTAAGATAATTTGAGCTCCATACCCCTTGCTGTACAAATGTTTAGTCTTCATGCTTCAGAGAGAATAGGCAAAGGCAATAGCAAAGACTAGGCAGAAACAACTCTAAGCCATTGGCACCTTCAAGTCTTTGAAGCCCCCAGGTCTGGATGCTCAGAGGAATGCTCACCATATCCTGATCGAGTGCTTAGTCATGTAGCTGCAGTCTGGAGGGCTGTTGAGGTTGTATTTACACACAGTTTTTATATAATCTGATGACAAATACAATTTAAAATAGGTTGAAAAACAAGGAACTGATAGATAAGGCATGTGCCAATGACACTGAGGCCATAGTCTCGGGTAGGTTCCTGAATAACCTTATCGATTATGCACTGGGCTTGCTTAATGATTGGCAAAAATCATTGGTTTTGACATTTACTCCGATCAAATTAGTTTTAAACTCTTCACAAGGAAATGCAAGAATCCTGTCATGTACCGAAACAGAATATGCTGCGCTGGATGAAATCTTAAGTCCCACACTAAGTACTAGGGTTTTATTCTGGACACCAAGCGCGCTTGAAAGGGGAATTTAGAAGAAAGATTTAAAAAATAAATCTACGCGATTTACACCAGACATATATGGGATTTCAAGCCCCTGAATTTGAGCACACTGGAGTTACGGGGCGATGGCAACGTCAATAATTGCTTGCGGCTGCTTCGTTTGGTGGCCAATAATAAATAAAATCACCTTTGTAGATATGGCAAACAGAGTTGAGTGACTATTGACTAGACTTGTCAACAATTCCTTCGTCTGCGCTAAACATCCTGCTTTATATTCCCCTATTTGGTCACCTTTTTAGAAGCGCTTTTGCAAAAGCTGCCGTCACGCTTAAGAGATCGAAACACTACGAGTCAAGAGCTTCCACAGCAGTATTGGACAAGGGCACGCAAGATACACAGATTACTTGGTCCCCACTCCTTGCTTGAAACGAAAATATCAAGTTACGCTACAAGATGGACAGGAATTAAGTCCCTGAATGAGTCCAGTAGCCTTTCAAATCTATAACTACGAATCTTAAATAACTGTAGGAGTAGCTGTTGCAGTATACTTTGCAGGCCGTGATATAGAAGCATCCTTGAGGCTTCTCAATTGTTGTAGTCTTTTCAAGGCGAAGGTTTTCGCGACACGAAAAGTGACAGAACTAACAAGGATAACAAAAATGTTAGGATCAACAATTTCACCGACAGTTAGCACTTAACATATGTATCACATATATACTCGTAATTCGAAGTGGGCTCTCGACTGTATTTGGCTAGGCTAGGCAACAAGAAAATAGCTAGCAACTTCTGAGTTTCCAGTCATAAGGGCATTGATGGAAATGAGAATGCGGATTCTTTAAGCAATCATGGAGCTGTTATCTTTTTGATGAATTGGCAGACGTTCCGATTCCTTTTCAAATTGTTAAGTGCTTGATCGGCTCCAATATGGTGCTGGTTGTGGTGTACAGACCACGAGCAACTTAGACCTGCAGGATAACCAAAATTATGTGGGGGTCATACAATCTTTCAGTCAATAAATTTCTACTTGTATGATTGCAATTAGCTGGTTGGTGGGATTAATGGTTGGTGAGCTTCACACCCGTCGCAGAGCAGAGACTGCAGGACATGCTTCAATTTGCAAAAAGGTATAGTGCCTTCGATGGCCGCTTGGTCTAAGCATTAAAGCTTCAAGTCTTCTTATCTGGTATCACTGCGAATCAATTTGTCTATGCGTGACGTTGTGTCAAATAGCAAAACCCAACCTAACTATGGTACATTAAAAACTTGGGCATACAGAAAAACTGCTTGGTATAGCATTGAACAATAACCACGCAAAAAAAGTTTCATGTTTTTTGACAAAAATTATAGATATTATAGGATTCATAAGTGGGGTGATCCAGATATGTCCACGCTTTAAAAATAAAAACCTGAATGCTGAAATGCTACCTAAATGCTTGCCAACAAGCACGGATGCATTGGAGTTTTGAACGTAGTTTATCGATTCGTACGAATAGTTTATTGTCTTTTGATCTATACTTTTATGCATTTTCATCTATGCATTTTATGACAAATTATTCCTTAGTAAATATTTTGATTTTTAAAGTGTAGCAAATATTTAAATTTCTTTTTGGTCAGAATATATTGAAAAAAAAAACAATATTCAGTGCTCTGTTTCCTCGAAAAAGTAATGGTACTAAAACTGCACACCGCTTCAAAGCTATTCAAGTACAAACTTTTCTTCACATTGAATTAATAATCGTGGAATCTAACAGCTCCAGGTTAAAAGCCATCAAAAACTGATAAGAAGCATGATATTATGCGAGTCAATAGCCGAATAACGGTTCCGAATTGAGACCTGTTGGTAGTTTCAAATACAGTGCGAACACGACGACGTCAACGATGCCTTCAACGTTAAAGGACAACGTTGGGGGAGTTAATATTACTTCGGTAACTATGCTTAAACACGCATCGTTCTATTTCAATACTCTCGTTATCATCTTCATACAATGCAAGTAAAATCGATTAGATATAAATTTAATTTCTTGCAAGCTGACCGTACTCAAACAGTTTGTCAAAAATTGAATAGCACTTAAGAGATTGTGCACAGCTGTGAGGTTTCCAGGGTCGCTCCATACTTTGAATTTGGGATAATAGTATAACATTCGCTTATGAGATATTAAAACGGGCAACAAGCTACAATGCTTGACTGAGAAGAACATTGAAGGGGACATGTTGCTAGTTATCGGGGAACAAAACTCAAGTTACATGCCAGAGTTTTCAGATGACTGAAAATGGCAATCAGAAAATTTCCTGGGTTCAGCTTTTGTCAGACATTGTGCATTCGTAATTCCTGGTCAAGACATTCAAAGAAAACGTTTTCAAATTGTACTACTGCAAATTTTGAATGTGCCATTAAGAAATTTCAGAGAGCTCCTTTGAGAAGTCATCTGATTGGAGATTTGTTGGTTCAGATAGTGCGCAAAAACAAGGAATTTCGATGGTATTTTAATTGAATTACTTCTAAGTTGCTTAAGGGGACATAGCACCTTCAAATTGAAAAAAAAAATTGTTTTTTTTTCACAGGTTAGTTTTTAATTGAATTAAAAGATATATCTGAATGAAACTCTGTTCATAAAAAAATTGTTAAAAATTTTTTGTGGCCCCCTGTCGTCTGCTACAATTTTTTTGAAAAAAAAACACCAAAAAAACCTGGCGTGCACGATAACTGCCCTCAGAAGAGACTGAGAAAAAAAAACAAAAACGGGGTTTTCATCAAAATCAAAGCAGCCTTAGAATGAACTAAAAACAAAAAAATTTGGTTGAAAAATAACAAAATGGCGGCGTTTTTTCGAAAATCGAGGTTATTTCCCCCAAAAAACGGTTATAACTAAAAAAAACTTAATGCCGATTTTTTCATCCGTAGTTCATTCTGAGCATTAAGATGTGTAGATTAACGTGTTAAAATTTCAGAACGATTGGATAATATTGTTTTTCTTAATCATGCACGCCAACTTGAAAAAGGTTGTTTCGAGAAAATCGCGTTTAAAGTTAGAATTCAATATTTTTTGTAATAAATCTGACCGAAATTTAATCTGCGTTGCCTGGACCATACAATATACCTTCCTCTTGCTCATATTCCTCCTCTTCTAAAGATTTTGGCTCCCTTGGAGCAGTCCTAGCCTCTTTAGATGCCTCAGTCGAGTGTTTTTCCGCCTGATTGATTCTTGCAGCATCTCTATTTTCTGCATGTTCCAGCGCACGTTGGCCAATTGTATTTCCCATGACTTGCATTATTTTCAAGGTAGCCATAAATCCTTCATTATTTGTATTATTTGTATTATTTGCAGCCATATTTATGATATTTTTTCCACAAAAATTATGTTTAGGGGCCAAATTCCAAATACAAGAATTATAGCTTTCGTTATTATTCTGCGTGAAATTGCCCAAGCAGCGCTTTAATAAATCTTCTGAAGATAAGTCTTCATAAATAGGCTTTAAAATTTCTTGTACCTCATCATCTAAAGGTGGAGGTTGCTAGAAATGTTTTAAAGCATTACCACCAGCTGCCTCCGCCTTGCGCCAGTTGCACCAAATCTTTTTTCCAACAGGACAATAAGAGTGTTGAGGGTTCTCATCAGTTGAAATTTTTTGATAATATGCTGCCCAAATTTCCTTGCGCATGTTTTCGAATTAGAATTTCGTCTTTTAGGTAAGCCATAATATGTTGATAAATTTTTCATTAATTTTAGTGTCAGTTGAACATTTTTGGGACTTTTTTTTTGGAGTTTCAACATTTTTTTAGAAGCATCTTTTTCAGCTAATTTGTTTGTTTTTTTTTGCCGAGGCTAACTTTTTTTTGTTACTTTTAAAGGAGTTGGATCACCTATCTTTCTCTACACTTTAGCCTAAGTCGATGTAGCGGTATAGCAAAGTGAACGAAAATCACAGAAAAAATGACCTTGGCGCGTTTCGCTATATATGGTCATAATTTTTTTTTTATAATTTCAATTTTATATTATTAAAATCATGTTTTTAAAGCTTCATTCTAACATATTCAGTCAAAAAACAAAAATCGATTTATTAAAAATTTGAAAGTGCTATGTCCCCTTAATTTTGGAGAGATTTAATGAAAATCATGCAAACATTACTCGACTAGGAATACTTACAATTTGTTTTCAATTTTTTTCATACTTTTTCAATAAAATCAATGGGAGCTTGGACGTTGCGATGCTTGATTTGAGAATCAAGACCAGTTATATTGAAACAGTAGATTCCAATAAATTTCAATAGCTTTATATAATTTGCTTCATGGTACATATTTTAGAAAAGTACGTTGGAAATGCTCCTAAAAAGCAGTATATCCATTTCAATCCAAATAGAACGCCGGCATGAAAATAATACTTGCAGTACTTTCACGAAAGTTGAATCACTCATGATAAATAATTAGGAAAATTCACCGCGATTAAGCGAACTGGAAACTCAAATGGCGTGAAGATGCAAAGCTGTTACAGGATCTGGCAAATCATGCTAATTTGAACAGCGAAGTTGTTCGAGCACAAATATATTTTGTAGTATTACCGGTATTTGTATTATTGCGGATGAACTTATCGTCAAGAAAACGGTTGGTTTGGATTGGAGCAGAGTTTTTGGTAACATTAATTATAATAATTAGCGAAAATAAGTTATTAGTTATAATTTGTAGGAATGTTATTTTATTAGCGCTTAGTAAATCATTAACCACTCACATGAAGCCTCAGCTGGTTAGCGAATGTTGCAAATTGTTAGAGAATAAAATTAAAATACGTACTAAGAATGGAATTTGATACAATATTTGTTATGTGAAAAAATCAAAATAAACGACCACACAAGAACTGCTTGTTCTATGTTAATGATAGGAAATCTAGTGTGTTTGTCAGTAATTTGTCATTGCGTGCATCATTGCGTACTATCTTCTAATCCCTGCAAAAATTTTACCCGCAAGATAACAGTAATCCGACGACAACCTTTGTCAAGTCTTGGAGTTGAAAATTGTATAGAGATTGATTTGCAAATTTACAATCAATGTAAACGAATGAAGAGTGAATATTCTCACGACTCAGTTTACCTTCGATTTAACTCAGCTACCTATGCAGAGCTAGATAAGTTCGAAGGTCGATGCGAGTTCCCTCGTTGAAATATGGATTCGATGTTCTACTGCATTCTGTCTATTCTGTCTATTCGATCTTATGTTAAGTTTCATATAGCTCACACATAACCGATTATAGCTAGATTTCGCGACTTTTTCTACTCCATCGCTAAGAATTTGTCGAAAGTTTTCTGTTTTTTTTTCCAAATCGAATACCTTAGTTTGTAAAACTACGAATTTAACACTAAAATAGACCCGCTTAGCAGATATTGCTAAGTAATATTATCATCATCGGCGCCGGTCTTGGTCTTCTTCAATAAATTTTTCCATCGGTTACGATTGTGAGCCGATGTCATCTAATTAAGCACCCTTAAGCTCCAAGTATCCTGGTCAACGTCATCGATACAGCGCAAGCAAGGTCTCCCAATCTGTCATCTGCCGTAAAATCTGCCGCAAAGGGTTTTTCAAGCAGGTTCCTTTCCACTTATACGAGCTAGGTGCCCTGCCCACCGCAGTCTACCGAGCTTACTTTGGTAATTATATCTATATGTTTGTAATGATAGATAACGTAAAACGCATGGTTGTAGTGTCTCCGAAATTGCCCTTCTTCATGCATGAGGCCAACGATTCTCCGAAAGATTTTCCTCTCGAACGCAGCTAAGAGGTCAGGGTGTTTTTAACTGAGCACCCAAGTCTCGGATCCATACGGTTCGAGGGAAATTTCGGGATTTGAAGAACCTTGACAGACTGTAGTAGGCACTGTTGGATTTGAGAAACCTTTCTTTCTCCATGCTGTTATCGGCTGCTACAATTACCAATACAATAACCCAAGATAGTTGAAGAATTGCTCTACTTCAAATTAATGCCGGCTACCCTGAAGGTTTGACCAACTGTTGGTGTTCTTCCTTCAGATGTAGCCACCATGTACTTTGTCTTTCCTTCATTTATGTGTAGCCCCAGTTTTTGTGCCGCTCACTCGACCTGGATGAAAGATTTTCGTACAGCTAGCTCTGATCTTCCAATTATGTACTATATATCATCTGCATAAGCCAGTGTCTGACAACACTTGGTGATGACAGTTCGTTTCGTTGACATGTTAAAGTCTTGGATGGAGCCCATTGAAGATGTTGAACGGTCTGAGTAGCAATCCGGCTATTTTAACTGGCTTGTTATAACTTACGCAATTGTGTCAGTTTGTTTGCGATGCCGAATTCTCTCATGGCTTTATACAGTTCTAGCCTGGCTATGCTACCATAGGCGGCCTTAAAGTCTATAAATAGATGGTACAGTGGAATGATCTGATCAATTGTTGATGTGCCGTATGGGGATAAACGTTCGTGCTAGATAGAAGAGAGTATGTTCTAGGAGGTACTCAACAATGTTATACCCATATAGTTGCTGCACATTGTTACATCTCCTTTCTTATGTGTGGGGTATATTATACCTTTGCGCTAGTCTCTTCATGCTCCCATACGTTCAATATAATTTCATGAATTGCTTGGTATAATGCAGGCTCTCCATACTCATATACTATATGCTATTTCCCCTATCCGACTGATGGCTCGGCTAACATAGCACAGCATTTATGGTCATGTATGTATACTATGTATATAGTACTCTAAGTAATAAAATATAGCCCTCAACACCATAATATCACATTCTTGATAGCAAATACTCTTATGGAACATAACATAGCATTGATGGTCGCATGAGTTTTGACATGGTATTCTAAGTTATAAAATCTGACAAAAAAAAGTTGGATTCCCGCACATTGTGGGCATTTCTGGTATGTAGTTTCAACTCCTATGTAGTATAACCCCCTCCTATGAAAATTTAGGAACAACATTTCGATAAAGCTAATGAGTTTACATCCACTATAATTGTTTAAATCCCAAAATTGTCTGAAAACGGTGAAAATCTCGTTTTTTCTTTGTGTTTTATCAGAGCTATAATGCAAGGGGTCGTGGGCTAGAGCTATAATGCATGGTATTGAAAGCTAGTGCTTTAATACTTTGCACCAATTTCTATAGATTTCTCGTTATTCACTATAGCGTCCTGAAATCTTGAAATCACCTATGCGTATGCTACCAGCAGTATTTAAATTATGGTCTCTGGTGCTATGTTTTTTCTCAGTGATCATTTTGGGTTTAAAGTTCTTTCACACAATTCTTTCACAACAACAACCAAATATTTTTTGGTCTAGATATCATTGATTCATTTCAAATAATTTTAATTTCAAATCAAAATGTTTCCATTTCAATTGCAAAAGATTTTATTTCATCCAAAAATGTTATATGCTGAATTTGCAAAGATAAATCTAGTGAACCATCGCTCGGAATCAAAAAAACTCTCGCAAATCAGAACCACTAGAAACAGTAGTGTTCGAAGAAAAGTAGAAGAATCGTTAGATTTTGAGTGCATCTTCCATCATACGTGCTGCTTATTACAACCAACCTGTTTTGAAGGCAATGCACTACTTTGATCTTAAGAATACATTGAAACTTGTAAGATGGAATGGTTTTCAGGGTTGCCATTTGTTTGAATTTCAAAAGTCATCATTATCGGATGCTTTGTTTTGTAAAACTTTGAAAACATCATAATTTGCAATGTAAATGATGAACATGCTCAGTGCTAGCATCTTTTTACTAGCATTACAAAAAAAGTTAACCACAAATGTTTCACGTTAACATAATCTTCTCACACAATGATATAATCGAAAGTTACATGAATGGAAAAATTTTTGGGCTTCCATCCGAACAATTTACAGATTTCGGAAAATTCAAAAATTGGTTTCTAGTTTTCATTGTAATTGTTCGCCATATGAATGTTTAATGGTAGCGTCTGTTAGTACGAAAATAACAAAAACGACTGCTGCTGGTAGCCCTCTACTAGCACTAAAACTTAAATTATATCCCATCTGCTTCCCGTTGAAGTCAGCACACCCTGCGAATTCCGTTTCTATCCGATAACTGCATAGGAAGTTTTAGGGGCGCAAAGAAATTTAGAGTTACCACCCGCAAAACTTTTCAAATTCTCAAAATCCTAATATTTGTTCCTTTTTTCAAAAATTTTATGACATCGCGAAATAAAAATACGACAAATATTTTGAAAATTGCTATAGCTGGCAGGCCTATCATGATTGTTCAACCAAATTCCATCCGAATTTGGCCTACAATAAGGTTCATATATCATGTAAATTTCGCTTCGATTTTATGACTGCACTGTGTTATAGGGCAAACAATTTAATTTTGTTGAGCGAATTTTCAATATCCAAGACACAAAAATTATCACAGTTGGCAGCTCCAACCTAATTTCTTCCAAAATTGGCTTAGAGTAAAGACCAGCTACTGTGTGAAATCGGAATTCATAGGGCAAAGAGTAGTTTTTTAAAGTGATTGTTCAAGATGGCACACTGTCACAGTGTTGCTTATTTTTCAAAATTTCCTTTTTCAGGATAAAATCTACTTAAGGTTAATCCGAATTTCAATTGGATCTGATTATTTTTGGGTTATTATCGGAAAATTTTCCAAACCACGGAAAATTTTAGCATTTGCTACTTATTGTTAGTGTAAACGTTTATTACATGAATATTAATTGGTAGCATCTCCTGGTACAAAAATAACAACAATAAAAAATAACGACAATAGTAAATGATAGCAAAATTATGCGAAGGCCGTTTAACGTTAAGGTCAAACCATTCTGCAAATTTCGTTTGGATATCACGACTGATTTGATGGCTATAGGGGTGGAAAGATTTTTAGGGCTAACGTACACTAACATTTCACGATTTTTGAAATTGAAACTTTTAGTGCAAATTTTTACTATTCTTTGTGCCTCTCTCGAGAACTGAGTAGGATAGTAGCATTGAACGCAATAACAATCCTACCCCAGTTGCTTTTATTGTCAATGCTACTTACCCTAACCAATTCTCGGTGGAGACGCAAAAAAAACGCGATTATTATCATTTCAAATTTGAATAGAAGAATTTTTTAGTAAACAAACTGTAAAAAAAATTATCATAGCTAGCAGCTTCATCCTAATTTTGCAAACAAAATTCTACCAACTTATATCATACTAGCTATTATTTGGTCAAATTAAGCTTGCGAAAATGCGCGTGTCTTCGTAAAAAATCAGTTGAAAGTTATATTTTCCAATTCATTATCAATAAGCTGATAAAACTTATTTTCAACGACAATTTGGCATGCCAAAGAAAAACCGAAATCCGAGTCGATAAATGTTCAAAGCAAAACGTTCAGCCCGATGTATATACTGAGCAAACAAATGGAATAAGAAACGAGGTTGTAACTTTAAAGTCAACGCCTCATCAATCAATCATGACACATCTGCAAGGATGTCTTAAATGTGCGTTTTGGTTCAAGTTTTTTTTTTAGAATTATTGATATGTAAATGATGCAGCCGAAAGGGGATAAATTTATCATCTCGAAAGCCTCCATTGTCAAAGACTAACCACGTATATTATGCCTCACAAATTTGGAAGATTGATGTTCTAGATTGAATTAATGTTTGCGTTCAAAGTGTAGAGGGCTGTTTTGGCAAGATGGGATAGCATCTACCTTGAAGGATGGATATATGTCCCTTAGATCAAACAAAATCAAGCCTATTTTTTCTTCAAGCCTGCTTGCGTCTTTAAATCTACGAGTATGTTCGAGTTAGCAACATAGTCGCAATAATTTGTATAGTATAATGTAAGCTTTACTGCGTTTTACGAAAAGTCTACATTTTTTAAAGTCAATATCGCAGTAATCCGTTTCGTGGTGCTTTGAATGCGTTTTGAATACGAATAATAGTGAGCACGAAAACATTTCAACATAATCTAGCCAAATGTGTGAACCTATTTTTCCGTTTACGCGATTCAGATCAGATTAAATATTTTGGTTTTCACTCATACAAACTTCCATTTTTGTAAAGTATTCAAGGTAAGAATCGATTTAAAATACAATTCAACATAAAATTACACACTAATATAAAACTATTTCTTTCAGTTTTCTTTAGAAGTGCTTTTGAGTAAACAGTAAAAAGAGATTTAAAACATAATGCAAAAAAGTTTTGCATCAAATCACTGAAACGATGTTCCCTTGCTGGCATAAGCACTATTACCACACTTTTTTTTCAAAGGAATAATGCTGAGCATAAGAAAGTTCTTTCATCATTCTCAACCCATCTTTCCGTCTGGCCCAGAATTGCCTTACGAAGAGCCGCATGAATTAAGCAACACTGTAGCGTCTTTTTCCTTGATTTATCGATTTGCGAATGACTGAAGGGTAATGGTAGCTTGCAATCGTATTAACCTGTTAGTCCCCAGGGATCCATAAATCGTTTTTCTTCCAACTGGGTCCAGGATATCGGAATGTGTACCAATCAATCGTAAAATCTTTATACACCCCTATGCTTGATTTTGATTTTCCGTTTTATCGGATAGCGTTTTATCGCATATCGTATTGGATAAGTGCAGTAGTATCAAAGGGCGACAGAAACTACGTCGCAAATACGGTATATCTATATATTCTCGTGTGTTACATCTAGCTGTTGAATATACATACAGCTTTTATGCAGTACTAAGCATTTGCAGATTTCCTTTAACGGTCAAAGAAAGTAGCAGCATAAAATAAATGCAACATACAAAACAAAATTGAAGGACCTCGTAATACTAGATGGAGTACAAAACTACTGAGCTTGTCGACTGTGAGATAGTAAAAGTTGCAGCTTATCGTTACCTAAATTAACTTCATGAATGTGCGTAAAATACTAATAAAAGAACACGCCATCCAATTGAGTTGAAATTTCTAGGATACATTGGTGTATGTGTGGAATAGGTTAATTCGCCGCAGGCCTTTCTAGTGATATTTTAAGTATCCTTATAGTTTTATCAACAAATGACTTTCAAGAAAACTAAGTTCAAGAAATGAATTCTGAACGTGTATCAAATAAAGATATAATAGTATTTTGAAATTTTATAGGCCTATGTGTGCGCCAGGTGCCTTAAAAAGATAGAGCGAATTGGAAAAATTTTGAATCACGGTAACTTTTGACAGAGCTATCAGATCATCATGAAATTTACAAGACACATCGATGCTAATAAGTTCTAGACTAACGTAAGTTACAAACGTGCTGGCATCTCTGTGGCTATGACAAGCATTGAAAGTGAAAACCTTCAAATCATCAACCTTCCTGAAAAATTTTCGCTTTTTAGAAAAAAAGCCGCTCATATATACATTTTATGCTTTATCTGCAAAGTGAAACATTTGAAATTGCATATCGGACAAAAACGGTAAGCCTCCCCTATTCACCAATATTTATAATTCGAATCCAATTAATTTCGCAGGATGTGTTGTTTTTAAGTAGGAACAGGTCTAATAGAAGCGATTTTGAAATATGGGCAGCCCTGTGCCAGGGATGCCATCTTGAAAAATCACTAAGAAAAAAAAACTGCTTGCCCTATAAATTCTTATTCAGTCACCAGATTTTAATGAAATTCACACAGTAGCTGGACCTTATTCTAGGCCACGTTTTAAAGAAATTGGGTTGAAAAATTAAGTTGATGCTGCCAGCTATGGTTATTTTGGTGTATTAAATCTTGAAAATTCACCGAACAAAATAAAACTTTTTGCCCTAAAGGTTCCAGTGCAGTCATGAGATCAAACCGAAATTCATATAGTAAATGGACTTTACGCTAAGTAAATTTTGGTAGGAATTAAGTAAAAAAACCATAATATGGTAGCCAGTTGTGGTCTTTTTTGCATTCTTTGTCATTTTTTATTTAAGTAAGCAAAGCTATCATTAAATTTTCAAAAGATAATTTTTGTGTAGTTGTAATAAAAATAAAAAACAAATACATGGATTTTGAAATTTTTTGCGGATGGTAGCCTAAAGCTCTTTATACCCCTATAACTTCCAATGCAGTTATCAGTCAAAATTCTCAGGATGGAATGGCTGAAATGTTAAGTAGTTTTGGTATGCTTTTGGCTTAAATACTAGCTAAGGGTTACCAGCACCAAGTATTTTTGTCTTTCCGTAGGTTCCGATGCAACCATTACATATTCACTTGGAAAACATCTACAATGAAAATTTTCCAAGCTCTAGAAATTTTTAGGATGGAAACTCCAAACATGTTTCTTTCCCTGTAATTTTTGATGAAGCCATAATCTGTGGTGTCATCGTGTCAAGGATCAAGTGTGGTAGAATATGCACCTGAAAATCTGCACGAGCTCTCTAGGTAAGTAGGTAGGTTGAAGTGGCTGCCGATCGACCGAGGTCTGCTGATAGACACACCTGGGTACAAGAGAGGCCCGTTGTGATGCTACAAAAATTTATCACTCTCTCTGCAAATCACTAAAATCAGGAAACCTTCTACTTCTTTTGAAGAACCGCACCATCTCCTTTAAATTGTCTAGGCACAGTTTGAACAGATTTAAGAGAAAGGGTTCACCAAGTGCCGCCAAACTTCTCCTCGCCAAAACCAGCACTGGCATATCAGGTGGAGGATGGATTCCTCCTCATCCTCAGAGCCACAACTGCGACAAAAGTCGTCGAACCCTTCGCCCAATAGTTACACATGTCGTCCTATGAGGCAGTGGCCCGTAAAAACGTCCACAGTGCAACACAAAGCACTTCGAGTTGAGCCTAATAGCTGCCTGATGCGATGCGCATCCACGAATAAGCAGGACTGCCTTGTTATCACACAGGATGATTTATCTGCCCAGGACTTCCTAGTGCCGTCAAGATATTTTTGCCTCATGTCCAATTTGACCGATGTCTCATGTCCAATTTGATGAAGAAGGAGCATGAAACCTCTGATAGCAAGGTACTAAGCCTAGCTAGTTCATCGCGATCACAATTGCCCCTCAAATCAATTGAACAGCTGAATGTTTCTTCATAAGAGATGCACGGCATTCAGCAACAATCATGGACACTGTACAAGGACCAGCAAGGGACTTAATAGACGCTTGGCTTTCTGTGAAAGTACCAATATTGACCCTAAATATTGCATTACAAAGAAGCCAGCCAATTGCCTGAAAAATAGTCACAACCTCTGCCTGAAAGACACTACAGTGATCTGGTACACGGAGGAACAGACTGAGATTCAGCTCATCTGAGTATACATCACTCTCGACACTATTGTTTAGTTTTGAGCAATCGGTGTACACATAGATAAGCCCACTATCGAGGATAACATCATCACGACATTCGTCTCTACCAGAAATGCGAGTTGTGAGCTCCAAATCTAGTATGAAGTACGGAGCGATGTAGTCAACACATGGCCGAACTTTCTCTTATTCCATGCTGAGATACAATTCAGTTTCACAGCAGCAACATTGGGCCTTTCCACACTTGTATTCTTGATGCACTCCTCAAACCGGAAGAATCAAGGGGAATTCTCTACAAAAAGTAGAGAATTCCCCTTGATTCTTCCGTCTCTTGCCCAGAAAACTGGTTTGAGGAGTGCATCAAGAATACAACTGTGGAAAGGCCCATTAGCTGCTGTAAGATCAGTAGATTGGTTGGTAGCCAATGAAGTAACACAAAAAGTGTCTTAGTAGGGGTGGAGCGGAGTGCTCCAGTTACCAGTAATGCCGCAATCCTCCGAACTTTTTCAAGCTGCCCTTTGCAGGTGGCCTTGAAGCAATAAAGTGCATTGAAAGGCTTCCGCGCTCTTTCTGCTATATTGTAGCTCCATAATAGCTTCGAGTTGAGGATGAGCCCTAAGTACTTGACCCTCTGGCTCAAGTGAATGGAGACCACATTCAATTTTGGTAAATCAAAACAAAGAACAAAGAACAACACTAGCTCCGCTTTGCTGGGATTCATATTCAAGCCGCACTCACGGCTCCAACATGAAAGTATGTCAAGAGAGTGTTTTAGCCTCTCTGATAGCGTAGGTAAATACATTCCCGACACTGTTCTCGCTATGTCGTCTGCATAAACAATCACTTTGCAGCCGGCACTGTCCAACCTCATTAAGAGAGTATTCACCGTGATGTTTCAAAGCAGGGGAGAGAGGACTCCGCCCTGAGGTATGCCCGTGCTGACCACTCGTCGTACGCGAGCATCTTCCAAGGAAGAAATGATCACTCTATTTTTGAGAAGCTGCGCGATAAGAGCAATCAGCTGCTCATCCACATGCAGTACCGAGAGTGCTTCAAAAATTGCATCGGACTTTACGTTTTTGAAGGCCCCTTTGATGTCCAAGAAGGCGGCAAGCGTATATTCCTTAAAAGCAAGAGATTTCTCGACTTGCTTAATGAGGACGTGAAGAGCATTTTCAACAGACTTGCCTTTAGTATAAGCGTGCTGTGACTGCGAGATTAACATAGGATCGATTGATCTTTTAATATGGTAATCAATTATCCTTTTCAAAATCTTAAGCAGGACAGAGTTAAGACTTATTGGACGTTAGTTCTTTTTCCTGCTTTAGCGATAAACATCACTCTAGTTTCCCGCCAGCCGGTAGGAACATAGGAGAAGCGCAAATCTCTCTGAGCGATGGTACCTATACTTCCATGGACTGCTGAATATCAGCCGCAAGCCCACCATGAGATCCCAGGGATTTAAACGGCTCAAATGAGTTAATATCCCACCTCAGTTGAGAATTTGATATTCTGAACGACGGCGTTGAGCTGGTGGGTTGCTTCGTTTGGTGCACTAGTCCCAGAGGACAATAACTGCCCGAAGAATGTGCGTCCATAAGAACGTTTATAGTGTATGCGCTCGAACTAGCCCACTTGCCATAAGAGTTCATAATGCACCCCATAGCCTTCGGTGTCATGCTCAAAACCTTACGAAGGTGATTTACCCCGTTGAGACTCCCCATATTTCCACAGAAAGATATCCATGAAGCCCTCTTTGACTTGCGTACGACATATTTAAAAGCCCTCAGCTTCGTTTTACACAGTGACCAGTCATTTAACCTTCTCAGGTGCGCTAGAGTTTTTTTTAACTTTATGCCATAGAAAAGATTAACTGTGATAGCTTAAGCATTTAATTATTTTTTAAGGGCAGTTGCTTCCTCAGTTGCTTGGCAGCAAAAATGGTAACAAAACAGGGAAAAAAGTAACTCAAGTCAGCCTATGCAAGTCAGGCAGCATTTTGAAGTGGCTCAAATCTTTTTCAAGCCAGATTCTTCTATAATTGTGGTATTTACAAAACGCGCGGCCATCTGGAGGAGGTTCACTGCATTTTTTCTTCAATCTAAATAGCGCTTTAAAAATAATTGATCCATTATTTTATTTTATATAGGATTTTTATTTTATATAGGATTTTGATAAGACTCTTCACTCAAGACTCTTGCATAATTTTGGATTTGTAGGCCTTACATAAACATTTGCCCTCCCTAACAGAAAGTTAACATTCACTCATGACAAAACTGAAACAGTGTTTTGGGTCCACTTTAATCCTGGATCTTTCCCTTTGATCATTCCATTGATACGACCATTCCAACAGCGAGAGTTGTTGTTAACGCTGCTATTTGAAATCCACATTCTGACCCTAGCATCTCTCTCGAACCCGACTTTGTAGCTGATGACTAGCCGACACTAAATGTCACCCGAAGGACAACAGGTCGAGTTAAAAAACGCAAAAGGTCGGGCTTCTGTTGTGGTAGCGGCTCCATACAGCTGATTCTAAAAAATTATTTACAGGAATACTAATATCAAAGCTGAACTAACAATTTCGAAAGTTAATGTCAATGTGCTAGCAGAAACACATGACCTACGCTTACTAGGAAAAAACTCATCCCGAAGTGAAAGCATGTGCTATCATTGCTCAAGTCAACGAATGGAAAAAATATGGGTTCGTGTGAAAATAAAATTACCCTTCGAATTGGTGAAAACTGCATTCAATATTCAAGAGAAATCTCTCTAAAAAAATATAAAAGATATAAAAACAGAACCATAAATCACATTGTAGATTTCTCTCGTGTAACATTAAACTTGACGCTCTTTTGGAAGTGCATTTAAATAGATCGTTTTGAAATTATTTAAAAACACGAGAGCGTGAAATTATGTAATTTGTCAGTAGTTCGAGTAATTTTCCAGCCAAGGAATAAAATTTAGTATTTCCAGTTGCCTTACATATTCATGTCTACAATAATAAAATATTAAAAGCCAAACCAAATGCTAGAAACTCTCCGAAAATTTGGCTTCCGGAAGTTTTGTATATTGATTTAAATTTATGTTATATTCCCAGTTCTCAAGAAACAAGACTTAAATATTATAGCGATTCTTTGTTCCCTACCACGATATCTCAGAGCATGGCGTGTTTTTAATTGTAAAGAAAATGACTTCTTTTCAGACTGAGCGAGAGTGCTATGGCCACCATCAAGGTTCAGTCGTTAAATTATAAATACACCGCTGAATTTTAAATGCAAAGTTGAATCCTGAACTACAAACTAGGACAAGTGTTCGTGTTCGCATTGACTCCTTTCATTTGCTTTGCTACTTTCTCGTGTTACATGAGTACTTTTCCAAATATGCACCTTATTTCCCTTTTGCGTATGAATTATTCATGCATATGACGTAGAAAGAAAATCATGAATATTTTGAATAGTCAGAGAATACAAGTAGATACTACAAATAAACCCTATCAACGGTTAAGGGTTTGAGAATGATTTAAGAGTACATTGCTTGTGATATTTCAAACAATGACAGTAAGAATAGATTGTATTGTACAAAGTAACACGGTATTTGCCAATAATGTTTTCATTCAAATGAAATAGACGTCACGTTAAATTTACAAAAAGTGAAGTTTCACAGTGAGCAAATTTGATTCTGCATTCAGAACCAAATTTCGTACATATCAAAGATTGGCCTCACTCAAAATTAAATTTATTCATAAAGTAATATAGACACATCAAAATATGTTTTTCTTATTTTGAATCTTGAATGAACTCCCGTAAAAGATATTAAATTTAATAAGATAGATTTCAAAATTTAAATATGCACTTGCTTTCATTTTAAAAATTCATTGTCTCTAGAAAAAACTTTGAACGGAAAAAGGATTCATTTTTTGCAGTAAAAAGTTATTTTGAATGCAACTCCTAAGTAAACTTTAAGGCAATGTTTAACAAAGTATATAATAGCCCAGTCATATTGGTATAAAAAAAGTCTAGCGCATCAGAACCGCTAGAAAGCTAATTTTCGAAGAAATTATCTTTGAGGGACTTAAAAATGTGTGAAGACGTAATACACATCTTTGTAGTATCATATCAACCATTTCTTACTCAAAGGAACAAATATTATTTTCTGACAGCATTTTTTATAACCCAAATGATGAAAATGTTCAATGCTGGCAACTTTTGTCCAACACATCAGCAATAAATCTACCATAACATGCTCGTGCTTAATCAACCTATCCTTTGAATTTCATTTTCATCCAAGAATATCATCGAAAGTTTCAGCGATTAAATTATGTCTGAGGTTGCCATCCGAAAAATTTCCAAAATTCGGAACATTTAAATATCGGTTGTTTATTTTATTGTAAATGCTTTGCTTATGAATAGAAAATAGAAGCATCTGTTGGTGCGATATCTACAAAATTGTCCGGTGCTAGCAATCATGTGCTAGCACCATAGCTGCTTCACGTTGAGTTAAATCCACCCTGTGAATTTCCTTTCGATTGGATGGCTGCGCTGGAAGTTATAGGAGTGAATTTTTTCAAATTTTTCAAATTTTAGAAACCTAAATATTTGTTGTTAACTGTCATTACAAAATCATTCCCATTTGGAAATTTTATGACAACATCGCTCGACAAAGGAATGTCAATAAATTACGAAATTCATCATAGCTGGCAACGCTTTCATGATTTTTCAACGAAATTCCTACAGAATTAGAAATGCAATCAGATCCACTTATCACATGAATTTCGTTTTGGTTTCGTTATTGCATCGGAAGTTATAGGGAAAAAACCTTTATTTTCCTGAGCAAATTTACAATATTTAGGAGACAAAAATTGTCATAGCTGGCAACCCTATACTAATTTTGCAACCAAATTTCTATGCTAGCTGTTTTAGAGTAAGACTCAAAATCTGGTGGCTAAATCGGAAGCTATAGGCCAAAAACCAGTTTTTTTTCTCGGAGATTGTTCAAAATGGCACCACTGCCACAGTATTGCCCGTATTTCAAAATCACTTCTACCAGACTTGGTCCTAGCTAATTTCAATATGTCCTGTAAATTTCATATTGATCGCATTATCCGGTCGTCAGTTCTCGTGAAGAGAAGTTTTGAGTGCTGAAAATAGAGGTAATTTGATCTTGGGCTGCCGTTCTTGTTTACCGCGGAATTTAAAAAAGTTTATTTTTTGACTTGGTGGACAAAAGTCAAAGTTTATCAATAATCAGAATTTATTTTCAAAAATCAAAAATTTTCCAGGAGGATCGATGATTTGAAGGATTTTTTCAGGAGCCTGCTATAGCTACAGAGTTGCCCGCACAGTCTTGAAAGTCTATATGTGTTAAATTTTGGTCTACATCAATATGCTCTGTAAATTTCACGATGGTATACTGTTTTTCTTAGAAGTTCTGTCAAATCCAAATTTGAAAAAAAATCCTTGCCTACTTTTAGGCACTCAGCGCCTACACAAGGCTCAATTTTCCAATTATTTATCATAGACAAACCTTAAACATATTAAGTTTTCATTCCCAATACTTTTTTTTTAACAAAAATTTACACTTTTCGGAAATATAGGAGTACCCGAAAATTCACCAAAACACCCGCCGCCGCCAAAAGCTTAAAGGTATCTGAATTCTAGCAAATCATGGACCTACCCACTATATACATTTATGTTCTCCGAAAATTTCAGCTCAATCGGATCAGCCACTCCAGAGATTATCTCCCTTAATCATTTTGCTGATATATATATATATATATATATATATATATATATATATATATATATATATATATATATATATATATATATATATATATATATATATATATATATATATATGACAAATTTTCGGCGATTAATTTACATATGCAGTAATATAATATAATTAATTTACATATACAATACGTATTTCATTTAATGAGTTTTTAATTACACAAAATAGGTAAATATTATTAAATAAATATATTAAAAAGATGTAAAATGTTATTAAATACAATGTATTAACTGATAAAAAATACAAATAATTCAAAATTTAAGGTAGTATTCACAGATATTCACGGTTGACCTTGCATTACAGGACGTATGGCTGAGAGCTGCGCGCTCACGGCCCTCTATCGCAAAACCGGTTGAGCGCATGAAAAAATGTTTCAAAAAATGTTTCATCAGAAATGCTAACATCATTGGAGCAATAGAAACCAAGATAATCGCGAAAAACTGTTTTTTCTCACCTTTGACCTTGAATTACTAACGACGCAGACACGAGATTTTATAAGACTTTTGAGATAACTTTCAGAACCCCAAAAAGAAAGTATATACGAAAATTCAGCTTATTATCTCTCATTCCGAGGTTGTTTGCTAATTTGACTGGGCTAATAAGTGACACGTCTATTCATGATTTAATTGCTTGATAAGCTTCATCGAAAGTTTAGTTACCAACCACATAATAGATAATACGAAAGAAGTAATATAATACAAAATTAAATGGTCAACGGAAATTCGAAATTTTAACGTGTTGAAAGCTAACAATAAATTAGATCTTTGGTATGCAGAGCAAAGTGGTCCATTTAGTTCATTTCGAGTTCAGGGCAACGATGAATGAGCGAAACATTCCAACTAGAGATGAGGCATAATATACTGGAACAGGTATTTTTTGGGAGCATCCAGCACCTAGTACGAAATCCAAAAATACTAGTTGTAAGTATTTTTATGAACTACACATATATATTATATTAAGAAAATCGGTGAAAGTATAATCCACGACCCAAAAAAATTCTTTTATTTTGTAAATATGAAGCGGAAAGTCCCCGGTTATCCATTGTCAATGTCCTATAATAATATCACCTCTGCTTCTCCTAAACATATTTGCGATTTATTCGCAGATAATTTCCAGAGAATTTTCAATGTATCAGACCCATCTAACTCAAATGTTTCTCCTTCTAATTAATTCAACACCAATCACTTTTCTCAGCCAAATTAAAATATCACGCCAAGAAATACGTAAAGCTATATTGGAGCTCGATTGCAACAAAGGCCCTGGTCCTGATCTCTTTCCGCCGACCTTCCTGCGTAGGTGTGTAGAGCAGCTAATAACACTCCTGCATATATTCTTTGACAGGTCACTTCCATCCGGTGTTCCGTTGGAATCCTGTTGGAAACTTTCATATGTGACATCAATTTTCAAAAATGGCGATAGACGCTGTGTCGAAAATTACAGGGGCATTGCCATTTTATCTTCCATTCCAAAACTTTTTGAAAAGGTTGCACACAATATGCTTTCCCCACTAGTTGACTGCCGTCTGAATGAGCAAAAGCATGACTTTAGAAAAGGTCGCTCAACTATCACAAACTTGACAATCCTAGTTTCGGACGTTTTGTGTAAAATGCAGAAAGGCTATCAAATTGACGCAGTCTACACTGACTTTAGCAAAGCTTTGACAAAGTTGACCATTCTATATTGATCTTTAAGCTGCACAAATTCGGACTTGCTGGATCTTTACTAAGCTGGCTCAGTTCCTACCTCCACAACCGAATCCAACTCGTTAAATTTCAAGGAATTTTATAAAAAAAATACATTTGCTACCTCTGGTGTCTGGTGTTTGCTACATCTTGGCCCACTTCTGTTTAACATATTCATTTCGGATCTATCTGACGTCTTGTCAAACATACCTCACCTACTTTATGCAGACGACCACTAACTGTACCACACCATTCAAACTAAATCTGATGCACTTTTCCTTCAATCCAAGCTTGATTCTGTTGATCAGTGGTGCAATATAAACAAGCTCTCGCTGAATATTGATAAGTGCCAAATTATAAGTTTTAGCCGTAAATGCACGGTTACGCAGAACACCTACTTTCTCGGCAACAACTTATTAACTCGCGTTGATAGCGTTATCGTTCTCGGTGTTGTGATGGATTTGAAACTTCGTTTCACCTTGCACTACGACAAAATTCTTTCCCGTGCGAATAAGCAGCTCGGCTTTATTAAACGGCGTACCAAGGAGTTTAAAAACTTGTGGGCCACTTGATCATTATACACTGCACTTGTACGCCCTCTTCTTGAATACGCCTTTATTATTTGGAACCCACCCTTCGAAATTCACAATAACAGACTCGAGTCCATTCAAAAACAAGTTTTACTTTTCGCCCTAAAGCGTTATTCAGACATGCGTCCATGCGTCCACGCGTCCATGCGATCTAGCGTGTTTTGCTTACACGAGTCAATTTGATTTTGTTTATATAGGTGGGTCTAAAGCGAAGGAGGTGGAGTACGCTGATTCATGTACAATAGATTTTAAAATGATTTTTTCCGCTTAGTGGCATGTGTGGATAATTCGTTGGTGATCATTTAAATATATGTTTTAGGGATGATTATTTTCTTACATAATGATGTGGATAATATATATTTTGCATCCTTAAGTGCATGACTATTACGAAAAAAATTGAATGCATATGAATATCTTGACACAAACATATATATGTAGGTATATATAGTCATATGGATTAGTATATACAATTTTCTGTTACCAATATATTTGTACGGAGCAAAAAAAAACATCATTATAAACGTGTAAAATCCATCCACTTATCGCCTTAGCCCCGCCTTCAAAAAACTGGATTCGAGTTGACTTGACTCGTGTAATCTAAAAACGCATGGACCGTGGACGCATGGACGCATGTTTGAATAGCGCTTAAGAGATCTGTACAACCCATATGGGCCATTTAGACAAGCGTCCATGCGTCCACGCGTCCAAGCGTTTTTAGATTACACGAGTCAAGTCAACTCGAATCCAGTTTTTTGAAGGCGGGGCTATGGCGATAAGTGGATGGATTTTACACGCTTAAAATGATATTTTTTTTTGCTCCGTACAAATATATTGGTAACAGAAAATTGTATGTATTTATCCATATGACTATATATACCTACATATATATGTTTGTGTCTAGATATTCAGATGCATTCAATTTTTTCTCGTAATAGTCATGCACGTAAGGATGCAAAATATATATTATCCACATCATTATATAAGAAAATAATCATCCACAAAACATATATTTAAATGATTCATCCACACATGCCACTGAGCGAAAGAAATCATTTTAAAATCTATTGTACATGAATCAGCATACTCCACCTCCTTCGCTTTAGACCCGCCTATATAAACAAAATCAAATTTACTCGTGTAAGCAAAACACGCTAGATCGCATGGACGCGTGGACGCATGGACGCTTGTCTAAACGGCCCATTACGATTTCGAAAATTTACCCCCGTATGAGTTTAGGCTGGGTCATTTAAACTTAACTTCACTTGCATCCAGCAGAATGATGATATCGGCCTGCTTCACATTTGACGTAATTAGAGGCGTTATTAGAGTTGAATTTTTTAATAGTTAATTTTGTGATAAATATCCCCTTAAGCAACACCAGGTCCAATCGTTTACTAAAGGAATATCCACATTCCACCATATATGCAGCTAATGAGCCGGTGAATAGATGCTGCAGGGTCTTCAATGGCTTTAAAAACCTTTATTCCCCAACGATCTCCAAACTATCCTTCAAATCTTCCCTTATTCAAGCCATTTGTACACCATAATTTTTAAGCTCTTGTTTAATTATTGTTGTTAATTGTTATTCTTTTAATTCATTGTAATTTTACTTATTGTCTATTAAAAACTTATTTGTTTACTCAATTAGTTATTTATTTATGTGTTATTTATTTGTACCTTACACATTTATTTTTAAAATAGTTTATGCCTTGTTTGGCTAATAAATAAATAAATAATCAACGATTTACCCAAAAAAATTCCACCATTTGATTCATTTCAATCAAACAGCGACGTGATGTTATCCTAATATTAATATTTACTCGTATTTCATACTAGCTAGTGCTTTCATACTCGTATTTCATACTTTCATGCTCACGAGAATTTCGTACTAGTTAGTACTTTCGTACCTAGTATTTTCGTACTAGCTAGTATTTGGTACATGCGAGTATTTAATACTATCGTACTTCTGAGTATTTGATATTTGAGACTAAGTAATACTTGCTGTTATGATATTGTATTTGAGTACTCGTATTTAGACTGAGTTGCTTTGTGTATTTTATTTGGGTGTTTTGGGAATGGTGGGAAAAATTAAAAATTTATGTAATTTTGGATTTTGGGCATTAATGCCATTACCGATTGTTTTAGATTACCTAAGAGAAGATTGGTATCAGAGATCGATCAACAAAAAGCTATAGAGCTGTTAACACTATTAGTTGGTCATATCTTAGTAAATTTTTCGACTTTGGCAATTGGAACGAATACAGGAGCTGTTTATTGCATGCAATAAGATATAAATCAAATAAATAATTGAATTCGATTGTTTTGCCTCAGTTACTGGAGAAAGTGTTCGATATTTATTTCGAGGGTAATCTACCCTCTTCTTCAGTGCCCGGTAGACACTGAAGAAGAGGGTAGATTACCCTCGAAATATCGATATCTGCCAAGAAATCAAAATATATCTAGCTTCAAAAGCGAAAGATTGGCTATAAATTAAAATACTTGATAGTAGGTTTAAAAATAAGATATTCACAAACACTAATGTATTGATTTTTTAGACTTCATTATGCATGAATAAACAAGAGAATACGGTTCAAACTAACTTCGAATTGAATCAGATTATTCTTTTTAACTTTTTTTTTTATTCAAGTAAATACTTTTAAAAAAACTTCCTTGAATACTCAGTATTCAAATAAATGACGTAAATGCTTCCATTTACAAGTGAAAAAGATACTCGTGAACACAAGCATTTACGAAACAATCCAAAACTTCACGCAATCGTATAAGTTTTTTCCTTTTCAAAGAAAATGCTGCTCTTAGCAAAATTTATTCAAATATTCAGTTTGAAATTTCTGAATACGATTTGAAGTGGTACGTTTTTATTGAATTCACAGCAGTATGGAATCGATAAGTAAAGCGCGCTGAGAATCACTTTAGCTTAAAGCGATTCCGATCCTTAAAGGCATTCCATTCAAAAACTTTCTTTTCCAAGAAGATGAAAGTCTATGGAATGAATCAGAACCGTTTTAGAATGCGTTCGGATGTTCAACTTATTTTCAACTTAATTCTTGATGGAATAAGAACAGGGAAAGAAAGTTTTATGTTGTTTGTACCCATTCTTTACAAAGTTTTGACTCATAAGAACCCCTTTTAAATAAACTGATTTGCGCATGATGTCTCTAAATAGATTATAAAAAAATATTAAATTCAGAAAGCTAAAGTCTAGTTGGGTAAACTTTGCTTGGTTACAGATCAAGTCATTCATATCTTGTTGACTTCACGCATAATTAAAATATCTGAATACGGTACGATTTATAGATATATAGCTTGGAGACCACATTGCGTGAAATTGCAAAAGTAACCACTCTCTCTCATTTGCGGCACTATCATATTCATTGGTATGCTCTTTAAGGATTTAAATTGCTGTATCGTAGTCAATAACGCCATTCGAACGTTGCTTTTTCTACCAACGAGCAGCAATGTGGAATGTACGAGTATCTTCTCGTGTTATTTCAAACTGCCAAGGTTTTCGACTCTCCTAATCAAACTTGATTTATATTATTTTCATGAATGGTTTGGTTTTAAAAAAAAACTAAGTGAAACTAAACAACTAATGGTAAATATTTCCACTTCCTGTCTATAGTTATTAGACCGATGTGAAGTTTATCCTTGAGATGCAAAAGTCTGTAGGATTTTCAATTCCCTTTTACTCAATAACTTTCTGGTTGTCGACAGGTTTTTCATTATAATATTTTTCAGTCGAATAAGCTTATCCATTGAATGGGTTTTAAAAGTGTAGAAGTAGACAATACTCTACGTCTGCGAGTTTCCAAGGTAAGCCGCAATCGAAGGATATTTGAATATTTTGGTCTACGAAATTTTTGTAATCCACGTCTTTGACGCCCAACCTCACACTCTCTAACATTACCCAAGGTTTCAGTGAGCCCACCAACATATGTTTGCTCTTTGGCCGAACGAGATGTAGCTCGAACTTTTGAAATGTAAATATAGGGTGTCCAAAAATTTACGCAAGATTTGTTGAATCAAATAGAGAAAAGGTTTTTTCAACTGTATGTTTTTTTTTATTGAAACATAATGTATACAGTATAGGGTTATGTATGGAATAGCATGTTGGGCATATGTCCTCCACGGCTTTGCTGGCACAAACACACTCTTTCGTCGAAATTTTCCATGACCATTTTGAATAAATGTGGATGAATTTCACTGATACAGCGTTGAATCTCCTCCTTCAATGCACGGGTGGATGTGGGCTTGTTGATATAGATCTTTGACTTCAAATAACTCCGTAGGAAGAAATCCAAGGGTATTAAATCAGATGATCTAGGTGGCCAAAACGAGAGAGTATAAGACTTGGAAATGTCTCTTGCAGTAATTGGATCATTTCACGGGCTGTATGGCATGTCGCCCGTCTTGTTGAAACCACTTGTCGTCCACAGCAATATCATCCAATTTAGACAGAAAGTACTGGGTTATCATGTTGTAATATCGAGCACTTGTAACAGTAACTTCTTGACCAGCCTCATTTTCGAAAAAAATATGGCCCAATGACGAATCCAATGGATGTTCTCCGACTTTCACCAACGCTCTCACGCACTGCTTCGATATTAGGTCTGTTCCCGTACTACAAATAATTGCGATTAATTGCAATGAAGCGTACTAAAACGGTACGTTTTAGTACGTTTTAGTACGCTTCATTGCAATTAATTGCAATTAATCGTAGTACGGGAACAGACCTATTATCATTTGAACGGTTCTTTTTTGGTCGGCCAGTGTATTTTGCGTCCCCAATTGATCTACTCTCCCTGAATTTTGCAATCATACTCTTCACAGTTGACGAAGTTATATCAATATTCCGACCATATTTTCTACTAACCCTAAACTGTCAGCTTCCAAACTGTTTTGTTTTTTTTTTTGGTTGCCAACACTTTACCGGGTAAATGGCGGGAAATTCAAATCTTGCGTGAGTTATGGGACACCCTTTATAATAGCTGTGTTTATTGACTTCAAATAAAGAGTAGAGCATCTCAAGGCAAGCGAAAATACAGCAGCTGTCAAAAAAAGTCAAGTAAGTTAGAGCAATTGAGAGGAAAAAATGTCGAGCAAGTTAGAGGCAATTCTCCAAATTGATGGTTTTTCAGGAGTTTAACGTGTCAATTCACTAATAAAAACCTCTACTTCAGTTACAATTTTTGGTTGAAAATCGATCCCGTGACAGTTGACAAACAGCTCTACTCAAAGTTCGAGACAGATCTGGAGAAGTTTTGGTCACGTTTCGTAGCCATGGATGAAACCTGGATCCACCATTTTGATCCGGAAACCAAACATCAGTCGATGATCTGGAAGCGACCCTCTTGGCCGATGCCGAAGAAATTCAAGGTGTGGAGTTCGGCAGGGAAGTTTATGCATCTGTTTTTTGGGACGCTGAAGGAATTATTATGGTGGAATATTTGGAAAAGGGAGCCACTATATCAAGATCTTACTACGCAGACCAAATAAGAAGATTGCGGGAGGTTATTGAGGAAAAAAGACATGTCAAACTCCTACCCGTAGTGCTGTTTCATCAAGACAATGCACCGGCTCACAAGGCTGCAGTTGCGATGGCTGCAATTCAAGAAACAGGATTCGAGCTGCTTGATCATCCAGCCTATTTGTTAGATCTAGCTCCCAGTTATTTCTGTCTCTTTTCTTGGCTGAAGGACCACCTTCGGGGCAAGAAATTTGAAGATGATAGCGAAGTGATGGCTACTGTTGGGACGTTTTGGGAAGTTAAAGATAAAAAAACTTTTCTAAGGGTATCCTGAGTTTGGAAATAAGATGAACTAGTTCGGAGACAATGTTGAAAATAAATATTTTTTTTTAAGTTAAATCACCTTGTTTTATATTGATTATCATTACTTATTCATCAACCCTCGAAATGTTACCTTTTTTTTACAGTAGACAAAGTTGCGCTGAAATACTTTCACTTGGATTTATTTGTCAAATTGGTCACTTTTTTCTCCAGAACGACTAGTCTTTATACGAAGAAAATAAAATCTATTTTAGTAATTCAGTAATTCAGGTAATGCGGCATGATATGATGATGAGCGCCAAGTTTTGGGCCGGTAAAAATCAGTAGATCAAGCGTTAAATCTTAAACAAAATTGATTACGACGTATTTATGTTCTAATAATAAAAATTAATAAATCATGGTTGTTCGTTCAATTCGTTTTTAATTCATCAGTAATTTAAAAAAACCTAACTTTACCATATGTACATATATTTCACTAAAATTATTCAGAGAAGTTTAATTTGCATAAGGGTTAAAGCTGAATGTGTCGCAATATGTCATTGCACATCGTAGCGATTCTCGTACCATTACATATGATGACTGTAGCAAATTATTGTCATATCATTTCCATGCAAAAATGAAAGCCAATGGCAAAAAAGCTTAATCAGCCAGTCCACGACACTGATAAAAAAGTGTCCTCAAAGTCAAGTTTTCATTTCAGTAAAAGTTTATCATTCAAAGTTATACATATATTCCAGGAGAATTGCAACTCTATAGTTAAGATTGAATCTCTCTCTTTCAAACCGCTATTGGCTCATTAGTGTCATGATATCCTTCTAAAGCACATCTGTTTTGAATATACAATGAGCTGAATATGCCACTAACGAAGGCAACATGACAAGCATAAAACTATTCACTTGTACAATGAACGAAACCGTATGTTGTGTGCAAAGGTGCCTCGTTTCCAATGGCTCTCTTGGGTTCAAACATAATTCAATTTTTCTAGTTGGATGGAAACATTAGCAAGAGAGAACAATATCCTAACTAGACACTCCCATTTTAGAAAGACTTGAAAAAAAAACAACACACATGATTTCTCGAGGGAAAAATTCCGCTTTTGAAATCTTTCTCGTGTTTCCTTTTATGGTCTCAAGTGAGGTTGTGTTTTCATTTTGTTGCAACGGAAATGAAAGTCATGAGGATTTGATGTTTCCAAGTGTAACTTTCATTGGATTTCTTTTTGACTCCTCATGAATAGATAATGAGCTCTTTTCCAAGCCGAAAAATTCTCTTGAATGAGCTTTATTTGGTGAAATAGTAAACCGAGTTGAATGAAGTTTGCTTCAGAAGGCTATGTACTCGAAAACTATGTGCTATTGATATAAAAAATATAATTAATTCGGTATACTCGAAAATTGTAGGGAATAATATATTGACAAAGAGTTATGTTATCAATTGCATGCATGCGCTAGTAAGTAGTTTTCGTTTTATTAAATATAATGCAGTATAAATACACTAGCTCATCCGGTGAATTTCATACTGCCTCAGAGTCAATAAATGCTGTTTTAAATTAGTATCTGAAGTAAATTCAATTTTTGATTAAGATCAAAATGAATTAAATTCAATAACTGTACAAAAATCAAAATGAAAAGTATTTCAATCACATTGAAATGAATGTTATTCACGTGGCAACAAGGAATTTGCTTTATTGAAGCAAATCGAAATGATTCGCGCAGCATTGTTGCTCTAGTTTCTGTCAAACTATTTGCTGGATGGGTTGCGCTCGGGTTGATTATCTTCATTAAAGCAACTTTTAATATAAAAAAGCATATCTTCTTGCGCGACAAAGATTGTCCCGTTGTTGACCTGTACGATAAACTTGACGATTTCTCATTGCCAATTGAGCCGTTTAATGTACTGTCTCTCTATGCTCTTGTGTTTCTGTTGCACGAAAACGGGAATCGCTGTAATGCACTCTAGCACCAAAACAGATGTTACATTCTCAACAATGAAGATGTAACGCTTGAAAGCTGTTTGCCAAAAATTCCGTCATTTACCTATGAACACTATTCGCTAAAATAAGAGGAAAGGTACTTTCGAGCATACATCGGCTTGGGTAGTTTTTGCTATATAAAACGAAAAGATGAAAATGTCAGACCACTTCAAATCACCACAGGTAAGTAAAATTTATAGGATACTATTCATTAAGAGTCATGCACGGGCAAACTTGGCCGCCGATTCAAGCAGCAGCACAAATTTCCTCTAGTTACGTGTAATTTAATTATTTAATCTATTCCAACAGGCTAATGCCCAGTTATAAAAACAGAAATACAAGAATGAGCCCAAAAACCTTTTTAAATTAGAAAACATTAACAAATAATTGAAAATATTAAGTATATACTTATTTGAAACTTCAGCAAATTAAAGCAACACAAAAGTTAACATGAAAGAAAGTCCAAAAACGGTCAAATAGTCAAGCATTTTAAGAGGCTTTAAGAAATACATCTTTAATTTGAGACATTAATTGAGAGAACGTTAGCGGAAAAGGACCAAGCTGAAGATCGTTGTGTTTCCTGGGGATACGCACTAGCGGCGAGTTGAAATAAACTTCAGACCACGCGAAGGGAAGAGAATTGACGATATGTAAGGACAGATATAACCAAGATCTGAGAGCATAGGGCAATGGAGCAGCTTGAAAAGCAAGCACTCGTCAAGGATCACTCGTCGGCAATCGAATGAAGAAATTTGGAATAAGCAAAGACGTAAGCGATGTTGAATTTAAACAACAATGAGCGAGTATACCTACGCTGAACGTATTCCAGTCCCTTATTAAGATATTTATGACGGGGAGACTACACTTGACAGAAATACTCTAGGATGCTACGAACAAGTGGAAACACAGATGGAAAGAGGTAGAGATGCTAGTAGCTCCAGTTTCATCTAAGGATGAAACTGGACGATTTTGAAGTCGTCGGCAAACAAGAGGCAGGGAGAACGATTAAAGGAAGGAAGATCATATATATATATATAAAAACAAGCAATAATAATGGCCCGAGATTCGAGCGCTGAGGAACACCAGAAAGTGAACAGAAAAAGGAAGTGATGGAGTAATGCACAGTTACAGCACAAGAACGACCAGACACATAAGATGGAAACTAGAACAAAAGGAGACCAGACACGTCATAAGTTCTAAGCTTTGCAAGAAAAATTCTGTGATCAATAGAATCAAAAGCTGATATATCACATCTACTTGTTTCCGTGGGTCTAAAGCAGAAGCAACCATGTTGGTAAAGGATATAAGATTAGAGGTGGGAGATCTAACTTTTATTGAAACCACGATGCTCACGAGCAAAGAAAAGATGGAGGAGGAGAAGCAGCCTGTTGTAAGCCCCTTACCCCTTCTCACCACTCTTTCAAGAACTTTTTCAGAATAAGGAAGGAGGGCAATGGGACGGTAGTTGGAAACACAGCTTGGGTCGCCAGACTTGTGGATGGGTGAAATATAAGCAGATTTTCAACTGGCGGGGAAGGAGCTGAAGCAGAGGCTGAGGCTAAATATAATAGACAAAAGAACAAATAAGGACGATGAAAGTCACTTGGCCAACAGGTTAGGGATGCCATCAACCTGAGAATATGCTGTTTTTTTTTGAGGCTACATGTGTTATTTATCATTTCATTAGCAAAGACTAGAGTTTACCACAGTATCTTTAAAAATAATTAAAGTCAGACAAACCAAATATTCGTCTGAGAGTTGAATTGGCAATTGGCGCATTGTAATGTTGTGAACTTGAGGGAAAACAGCAAAACCTTAATTTTTTTACAGCTCAAATAGAACAATTGCAGCCTGAAATAAAAAAGTTTAAAAAAATTCCAAATAGGAAAATAGAAAAATCAGGGGCCACAAAATTACTAATTGTCGTAAAATTAAGTTCACAGAATCAGTAAGTACACTCATTACAAGTAAAAATAGCAAGTTTTATTTTAATCAAGCCTTGAGTTTTTGAACTATGGTCGACCAAGAAACTCAATCTTGAAGAAAGTGTGAATTACGAAAATTCAACTACTGCGCTGTAATAAGTTCCTCGCCAGACAAGAAAAGTCGGCTCAAACCATAATGGAAGAGATGGCATCCGATTTACCATGGCCTTAAGGTCTCGAAGAGTCTAGTTGTAGAGTCCAAACAAGATTCTATACAGTAGCGTAAATAAGGCACACCACCACCCAAGCAGTTCAAGATGTCACAGTTTGCTGAAGAATTCATGGCAACCGTTTTCTGGAACTCAGAAGGGATCTTATTGATCGATTTTAAAAAAAAAGACGGCTCTGCAACCAGAAGACACAACGGTTTACTTCTAAAATGGTTGAAAGAAGCCATCAACGAAAAAAGAGGGAAAGTAACCAACGATATCCTCGTTCTGCACGACAACGCGCCTGTTCATAAAATTCATTGTGTGTTGGATGCCTTGCATAAGGTGGGTTTTGACATTTTTGATCGTACACTTTACAGCTCTGACCTGGCTCCTAGCAACTATTATTTTTTTACCGCAATTCAAAATGGAACTTCGTGGAAAGAAGTTTTCAAACAATGAAGAAGTGAAAGTATCGACTTATTTTTCCGGCAAAAGCAGACATTTTTTTTGAAGATATACATACTAAACTAATTGAAAGGCCTGAAAAATGTATAAGAGTAAAAGGCGAATATATTGGAAAAGGTAAATAAATTCGCATTTCTATTTGCACTTCTTACCCCCCATCCCGCGAACCTAATGACTCATTTTCGTATGTAAACTCTCATCAGGAGGTAACATAATGCCAACAGCAAAACTTGACTGCCACAGCAAATAGTGATACGATTTTATTTACACTTTTCGTCAATAATCGCTCTCATAATAGAAAAGGTTCTCATAAAAGTCAATTTATTAGCTTAAAAACAAAAGTATTATCTCCTAGAAAAAAAACTCCAACCTGTCATTCAATGAGCGCAGCAAGACATCAGCAACATTTTTCTTTTAGTCCCTTGTGAAGAATATTTTGGATGACAGACATCTGGGTGTTCCTAGTCATTTTTGTTCAAAAATATTTCTTCATAGTTTCTCTTGAAATCGAGTAATGACACTCAACTGTTCTAGGGGGTTGTGAAAATCGGAGACATATCTTAAGGACTCGAAGAGTCTAGTTGTATCCTTTTATCATTCCTTACGTCCATGTTGATAAATCTTCATACATAGTCAATTGCTATAAACTATACATAAAGCTTCAAGGATAACCGGATTCATGCAATGATATATTTGCTAGTTAGGAAACATCTCTACTGGATACAATTTTTCTATAATCATACATTTTGCTAGCACTCAAATAATCTTCTCAAATATGACCTTGTTGTTAATGTGCGCTTGCCAGGCGTAGTTAAATTTGAGCCATTCTATTTCCCCAACCTTTCAGCTTTTGAAGCTCGTATAGTCTAGTGGATAGACCACTGTCTTCTTGTGTGTGGAGCTCATGGTTCAAGTCCAGGTTCGGACGAAGGGCTGCGCACCGAGCTCTAATTTACCTTTTGATTGTAATCTAGATATATAAAACAAAGTCGGATTAGTTACACCATTTACAACTCAAAAACGGCTGGACCGATTTTTATGATCTTTGATTTATTGTATTTGTCTCTACCCCAAATAACAAAATAGCTGTTCAAACATCGGAAAAAATCATTAAGAAAAATTTGTGATGAAAATTCTTTTCTCATACATTTTGTATAAAAAAAAATTCGATCCATACACAACGCGGTTGAACAAGCTGTGAAGATACGTGCACCGATTTTCCAGTGTTACTTACAATTGAACGAGCCAGAAGGTCTAACCTTTCACCATCAAGCCGTAATGAAATTAGACTTTGGAATATTGTGAATCAATCCACTGCAGATGAATAAGAAATCGCACAAGAAGAGCGCCGCATCAGTACTCAACGGGAAAATTAATCCGTAAACATACTCTCAGTAAGCATTTCGTAAAATGCATTACAGATCCATACCCGGTTCATTTCGTTTTAACTTTGGATGTCCTCGGCTGGCAAGTTGTATGCAAGGGGAACTTTGAGCTTTCAGCTTTATAGCTGCATAAAAATAACTTTTTGGAAAGCCCGACATTGTATTCCTGCTTTCTCGGCATCTATGAGCAATGCTTACTGAAGCTTGGACTGGCGGCCGATCATACCCCTGCATGACCTGGAATGTGTAGGTAATGCTTGCTGTGTGATTGCGATGCTCATTGGAAATCCCAACAACATATTCTCGCATTACACGTTACAAGGTTGAATTTATGCTGCTTGGACCGGCGGCCAAGCTTGTCCCTTAATGAATAATGCTCTGAAATTTTCATCTTTACGTTTTATATAGCAAACATTACCCAAGCCGATGTATGCTCGAAAGTTCTTTTCCCCTTATTTTTGCGAGTAATGTTGGAATAATGATGGACTTTTTGGAAAACAGCTTTCTAGCATTACATCTGCATTGCTGAAAATGGTTGCTTCATGCATTGCACATCATACCCGTTGGGTATGGCTCGACTTTGTGCTCGACAAACACAAGAGCAAAGAGAGACAGGACGTCAAACTGCTCAATCGACAATAAGAAATCGCCGAGCTTATCGTACAGGTCATCAACGTGATAATCTTTGTCGCGCAAGAAGAAATGCTTTTTTAAAACACAAGGTGCTTCAATGAAGGTAATCGACTCGAGTGCAATCCATCCAGCAAATAATTTAACAGAAAGTAGTGCAAGAATGTTGCGTGAATCATTTCGATTCTGAGGCGGTACGAAGTTTGCCGGGTCAGCCACTTGATTGCGAATTTGTGAATGAAGCTCTCTACCAGCTTGAGCCCCTAGGCCCAACAAGGGTTTTTGTGGAATTAATTAACTGTTTTTTAACTACTTTGAAAGTCTCATAGCGCAAGGTTTTCAATTTAAATTTAAACGGCATTAATGTTTAAATTTTGATTGCGGTTATTCTTTTAATTTAATTTACTAATTTTTTTTTCTCTGCTATAAACGACTTATAAATGTTAATTTGTCATGTTGTTATTGTTAAATGTATTGCAATTTCATTTTTCACTTCATTGCAATTTAATTTTTTATGCGTATCTGAATATTAGACATGGACAAACATCAAACATATCGCGGAATATAAATATTTTTCATAGTTTTTATTCTAATACCAATTGGAAATAGAACCTTACTAAGGATTCTTCTAATTGTTATGTTATTAAAACGTCAAACCGTTTTTACAATCAGCCACATGGAAACAGTACTTACACCAATCCGATTGGCTTTTCGATAGTTTCAGTGTACACAGCTTTATATCATAAGCGTTTTACGACTTTTAATCAAATAAAATCCGTATGTAACAGGTAACAGTTTTGCGGAAAAGTTCTAAGAGTATTTAATACAATGACGGTGGTGGCATAAAAGGCGGAAAAGCAAACATGCTTTGAAGATTTTATGTTAGTAGAGCTCACACAAAAAAAAAATTTCGTTTACAGAAAAGACGTGGAGAGTGGATGTTTAATCAGACGTAGTCAATGCGATAACATACAATGTCAATTTGAATTCAGAGTCTACTGGTTGTGAAAAATGTCGCGAAAAATATGAATATTTACCTGATGGGAGTGCTGACCGTTGCACACGCTTCCCGAACAAACTCCAGTTCCTGGCACTTTTAATTGCTCCTGCTTGTAGTCCGGTTGATATGGAAGTAGCATACGAATTTTTCCCCATCGATTGAAGAATAACGCTATCGCACCAGCCCAAACCAGTAAGACTATAACTACAATTCCTACTTCGACACCACGTATCTGAAATTGAATTTGACTCAGAATGTTATTTCTACTGCATCATTGGGTAATTGGAGAATTAAATAATTTTTAAAGGCAAATAAATGTGTTTTCATTTGACGAGATGTGGTCCAGCCACCCAAATTTAAATTAAAATCTTTACTTAAAAATCTTTAGCTTTTTACCTAAGTACAAATAAATAAGCAGATATTTCAAATTTACCGTTGGAAGTTCTCGTGTGGTTGCATTTGAAGGCGCGCCAGTTGTTGTCGTGAACGCACTGTCACTGAATACTCCCAGGCTGTGCCCACTGTGCGGTGCCATTGAATCGCCACTATTTTGGTTTCCTCCTTTTGTTAATTCTGTTATGGAAAATATTTATTAGTGACGAATAAACAGTTATAATCATATTTATTTATGTCTTTTACCTAGAGTCTTAAAACTAACTTGGCGGCTCCTGTATCTGTGACCGCTTACAACTGCTGTGACCGAGAGCTGATACTGTGTATTTGGCAGAAGATGATCGAGGATAACAGCCTCGCTATGGCCAGCCACCTGCTGAACAACCCTGTAACTTGAATTAGTTCAATTACAACTCTTTGCCTCAAACTACTAAGCGGCGTAATCATGGCACAAACAACAGGCGAACATCATCTAGGGTGCATGCAAGGAGCCAGGCGCATGCCGAATATTTGGGAATAGACTAATGGCATTGCTCCGGTGATAATTCGGCAGATTCAGCTAACATGTTCAAGGCCACTCAAGTTAACAGGAAAAAACACTGAGCTAGCATATTTGGAGAAATACATAAATAATTCAATAATCGATACTCACTTCGATAGTAGCCAATGTGACTTATATCGATTTGGTAACTACTTGTAAACGTAGTAGTGGCTGAGATGGGTGGAAAAGGAAGAAGCTCGAGGCGCCCGGTAAATACACAATACGGAGACAATACTTGTATGGAAAGTTACCAAAACGAAAATTTACAAACAGGGCCTAAAGCAAGCAGTCGGAAAAAGGCAAAGAAGACTTTTATATTCCGAGTTAATTAGCATTTTACTTTGAGCGGGTACTAGAATGGATAAGAAGTTTTGTTATTGCGTTCGAATTTTGTTTTCTAACAACCAGGTCGATTATAATAGGAGAATAAAGGGCTATATGCATAGGCGGGCCGTGGTCTAAAATCTGGCAGGGGCCAGGGACTGAAAGGCTCAAAACATGCGATGATTTGGTTTTGATTGTACACGTACTGTTCATAAAACTTATATAATTTACTAATACATTATATTTTTGTTGATTTATTCTTTGTTATTTGCTAATGCATAATGTATTATCAAATAAACTTCTTGTCTGTGAATACGTATGAGCTACTACCACATGCATATAATTTGAATGGTAGGTATGAACTACTCATGAATTATCAATGACCGCTAAGAAAGAACGCTTGTATGAATTAAACGGGAATAGAATGGAAATAATTCAAAATGTACGAATATTTCTTCGTTTAAAAGCTAAATATATTTCAACTTATACTTGAAGAAGAGGATACTTAGTTACAACATATCTTTAAAGAAATTGGAATATATTAAGCTTAGAAGGAAGAAATTGATCTCTTGCTTCAAACATTTGGTTTGCAGAAATATCTTTGTAGCCCTAATTGCGTGTCCGAGGCTAGATGAAACAGCAAAACCTTTGAAACTAGTGCTTTTTGCTGTTTCCGTTTTCGCGATCCTCTGGCAAATGTGAGATCCAGACAGTTCTTTTCTGCGAATGATTTCATTTTTTCCCAAACTACATACAAGTCTTCTCGCTCACTTAGTATGTTTTAACTGTTCCATTCATAAGATTTATCCCATCCCTAAGAGTTGCATTTTTAGTTTGGAAATATCTGCTTAACATGTTCGTTATAAAAAGAACATAGTGAAAGATGAAAAGATTTACTACAAATTTAGGATTACTGATTGAATAAAAGATCCCCAATGAATAAACTGAGTCGTTGTATTTTCCCTCATTTATTTCTTTTTCTAAAGCCTCTTTCATAGTCCCATAGCTATCGATCACATATTTGCAATTGTGAAATCTCGTTGACTAACGAGTCGAGCTTAAATTTCTCATTCCATGCCTTGTGTTTAGACCAACTGCCTCTTCAAGCTGCTTCAACAATTCGTGTTGTGATGGCTTCAAAAAGTGTAGGTAAAGGGATTCGATGGCATTGAAAAAGAATGTACACGTTTCGATTGTGAAAAATGTGTCAATCACAACCTGAATAATTTTATGAGCTAGACAGTGTACAAATGTGGCTGCAAGGCATTTCATCTTAATTTAGATTTGTGCATCATTTTTTTGTCCTGACATGACACTAGCACCATCATAAGACTGCCCAACAACAGGCATTTCGCTAAGTCCGTAGCTGTTTAACAGGCTCAAAATTATATCTATTAAATACGAGGCATTTTTAGCTCCTGCACAGTCTACAAAGCTTGAGAGCCTTTCTTCGACTGTTGGCGCTTTAGCAAATCTGACAACCATGGAGAGTTGTTCCTTTATTAATTTATCTCTTCAATCTTTTATTTCAGCTGTATTGTCCTCGCGAACGATTTCAGCAATTATTTTCAGTTTGTGTTTTGCCACCACAGTAGTTCGCAACTTTGTTTTTAAAATTATTTTCAAAAGTTGAATCTTGCTTTGCGAATAATGCACAAAATTCCAAAAAAAAAATCACGATTATCACTGGCACTACTTTCATCATGTCCTCTGAAAGCACGTCTTTGGCGACTGAGACACGTCGTAAGGTCGATAACCTTTTCCAAATAATTTTGGTTCATCTTGACAATATTCCAAGGCTGTTCAAGCACCATATCATTTACTGTCTTCCAAGTACTATTAGAGTTTTCACATTGTGCATGAATTTTACTATCCGGATAATTTATCCGGATCGTGAAGTTTGGTCGAGCTGAAATTTTGGTGTATTTTGGCGACAATGGAAATTCTATGGAAAATTTCGCATTGTGATAACTTCACACTGAGTCATCAGATCATCACAAAATTTACAAAACTCATCAATGGGCGTAAAAAATAAGTTTCTGTCGTTTTTAGATAATGTCTGGGCAACCTTGTAGCTACCATAAGTACGTAAACACAAATCTTTCACACGGCTGTTAGAATAAAATGCAAATTATTGATGAATTTGATACTAGATTTATACAGTCAAATCTAAACTTGTAAAATTCCCAATCGCACAAAAATCGCACCCAATTATTTATATTTTTAACACCTGGAACTTGCGTTTACGGTATCTTGCAACTGGATGAAAATCATAGAATATACTGGTCTTGAGTAGATACAGGTTTGACAAAATTTCATTGAATATGAAAAGAACCATGTGGCGGCTGTGTCACTATGAAAAAACGCTCGGTGAAATTGAAGTGCTATGCCTTTTAACTTCCGATCCAGTTATCAAATTTTAATGAAATTCAAACGCATTTAATCTGAGTGTAAACCAATTAGGTCATAGATAGCATAAAAGTGGCAGAGATAACATTTTTATTCTCCAAATGACTTCGAAAATTGTATTCTACGTTAATTACCTTATTGCCTACCATTTTAATACTGAGACTATGTTTTGTGAAAAACATAATTGCTTAAAACGCCAGATTATAAAAGTGTTCTTATCTAAATACCTGTATATTGTCTAGTAGGAATGGACAGATAATCTTAATAAAAAAACAATGATTGGCGAGGCGCTTTTCGTTTTTTTCTTAACGTATAACTTGTCCAAATTAAATATTGCCGTCCATATCTCGAAATAAGTCCCATAACATCGTAAATAATACCGCAAGTAACACAGTCTCTATGTTATAAGTAGTGTAAGTTGGTATAGGCTTACACTACTGCACTACACAACTCTTGCTGTAACCACAAAAACCTTAGAGGCGAAAACTTAAGTGTCTGCTGTTGGAAATATTTATTTTTCTGGGAGGGGCCAACATAGGGTCTGGGGGGGTCCCGGTCCCCCCTGGCCCCCCCCCCCCCCCCAAGGCGCGCCTATGGCTATATGGCAAATGCTTTTTCATCAATTTTTTGTCGGAATTTATACTAAAACTAGCATTTTATAATTGAGAAGATAGCTACGATTAAAAAAGAGTTTAAACAATAAACTTTATTTGACATGGTACTACCAGCAATTTATTTAATCAGTTTTAAAAACAATATAAAGGTAGTGTTTACGTTCAGTTGAATAGAAGGTAAATGTTTCTAGCGATGAATTTAGAGTAATTTAATAAAATTTAATAACTAAAGAGGACTTGCAGCTGTCAGAAAAAAATTCTATAAAGCGTGATTGAAATGCAGATTGAAATGCAAATCAACAAATATTATAAATTTTAGTGAAATACCATGAGAAACCACTGCAAGTGTGGATGGGACGAAGAGCTCCACTTCTACAGTGGCTGACGGCCAAAATGATGTGGCCAAGTATCTTATGAAAAATGATCAATATCTGTCAGCTCCTGAATAAAATAAAAAAAAAAGTTATGAGAAATTGCAGATTTAAGGTATATTTATCATTTATGTGAACAAAAAAAATTTATGTAATACTTAGAAGTAATAAAAATCCAGATAAGTACCGATATTGGCCTCACAGCCAAAATGATGTGAAATGGTTTCTCCTAGAAAAAAAAACTTGCATCTAACTCTTAATATCGTATAAAATTAAAAAATATTACTTCCAATATTTCGCGGGATAACCTTTTTGCTTAAGAACCGCATCCAATCTGCGGGGCATCGGTTCCACTAAAGATTTTGTGTACTCTGGCTGAATTTGGTTACACTCTTCCTGCGAAGTTCTTGTAAGGTCCTGTCTCTTGTTAATTGTATGTTTCTTGATGCTTTTCTAAAACTCTGACCACAAATTCTCTATAACATTTAAGTCTAGAGACTGCGGGGGTGTTTGAATAGCATGTGGGCAACTACGAATGAGCCAAGTTTGAACGAGTTGGGAGGAATGCTTAGGATCATTGTCCTGATGAAATCGAAAATTATCCCTTATATTCATTTTTTCTGCACTTTGCAGTAAGTTTCCTTTCAAAATATGCAAATACTGGTGTTTGTCCATGATACCATCGATGAAAGCCAGATTTCCGACCCCTGATTGCGACATACATGTCCATACCATAACATGTCCACCTCCGTGTTTCACAGTGGCCCTTAAATGTTTTGGATTGAGCTCTGTATTTGGTGACCTCCAGACGTATTTTTGCCCGTCAGATCTAAATAAATGAAATTTACTTTCATTAGAGAAAGTGACGGTTTTCCAAAAAGCAGTATCCTTTCTCAGATGCTCACGAGCGTAATCAATCCTGCGCAATCTGTTTTTTGTGACTCATGAAAGGTTTCTTCTGGGCAACTCTACTATTTAAATTGGCATTCCTGAGTATCCTCCTTATAGTTTTGATCTGATCTTGGTTGATCTTTTTGCCGACAGTCCTTTCAGCAAACTCTACCAATTTGGGGGCACTCCATGTAGGATCTATTTTGACTGTCTCACGATACAATGGCAATCCGTTTCACAAAAAAAAAATTCTTGAGCTTTTTTGACTCGATTTCTTACACAATTTCGCACAAAACGTTCTATAATATACTGCACCGTTGAAACACTCCTTTTAACAATTTCATAAAATTTGTTTTTGAGATTTCCCGTCCTTGAAATGGTATATTTATACTGTTCAATAGAAGTGTAACAGCCCATCGCGAATTAAATATCGTATTGTTCTTTACAGAATAATGATTTCGTTAAAAAAAACAAAGTCTGCCTGATAGTAATTATGTCCGCAATGCGATATTCTTTCTTCACCAACGGTTTATTGGAATTAGCGGTACTTTTTCTAGGAAAAACCATTTCACATAATTTTGGCTGTGAGGTCAAAATCAGCTCTTATCTGGATTTTTATTTTTTTATCGTAACGGATTATATTTGTTTCCTATTTTTTCACTTAAATGACATTATATCTGTAATTCCTCATAAGTGTTTTTCTTTATTTCATTCAAAAGCAGCCAGATGTTGATCAATTTTCATAAATTACCTGGGTACATCATTTTGGCTGTCAGCCACTGTAGATGTGCAGAGTTTAATTTAACTGTCTTATGACGCAGCGTATAAGAAAGAGAAACGGCTCCATTCAAAGTGGATTAAAAGAATTGAAAAAAAATTCTGGCAGAAAATTTTGGCGCATAAAGTAAATTCAGATATTTCAACATACAGCAGATTTCAAAAGAAATAATATTAAGTGCTTTTTTCCTTTACAAGTTAGATATATTTTATCTTGATTGACAGATATCTATATCAGCACAAGGTGTTTTTGATATTTTCGTATCAATTAATGCTTACATTTAGTAGTCATGTGGTGAAAATCTACAATGAAGTTAAGTAGCCAAAGTTTAAATTTTCCACATTCTGAAAATTTTTCGAATGGCAACCCTAAACATCTTTCTATCCCTGTAACTATCGATGAAGCCATCGGATAAAAACAAAATTACACACGCTTTAGTAAACAGCGAATTTCAGCCATATTGGAAATGCCATATTGGAAATTTTCTTACATGTAAACGCTCCTACTAAGTGAACTTGGATTGCCAGAAGCCAACAAATTGGAAATTTCCCTATTTGTACGCGCTCCTGCGAAATGAAGTGTTCCTCAGAAGCCGCCATTTTGGAAATTTCCTTGCATGCGAACGTGCATAAAAAATGAACACCAATCATCAGAAGCCACTAGTGGAAATCTTCTTGCATGTACATGCTCACACAATATGAACAGCGGCCGTCAGAAGCCTCCATATCGGAAACTTTCCTGCATGTACATGCTCGGACGACATGAACAGCAGTCGTCAGAAGCCGCCATATTGAAAACTTCCGTGTGCGTACACAGAACTATCATGTACACACAATTACAATGATATTTAGCCAAAGAAATTTAGCACGTCGTGTAAAAAGGCTCTATGTTAGGTTCTTTTACGCTCTATCTAAAGTAAATACTGTAAAATGTAGAAATGTTGCTTTCTCATCATTGCTTTTTCCTGTGAGCTCAGTGTCAAGCTTTATTATTTATTATTTGCGTTTGATCGAGCCTAAAAAGTTCCATTTTCATACAACGAAAAGAATCTTACAAAATTACTAATTTATTTTCAGGAAATTTTGGCCAACTCATTCGGATCACCACAGTATACCCTACCAAATAACTATTCAAAACTAAAAATGCCTTCACTCATATATAGAATAATTGTACACGAAACCGTATATTGATTGATTCCATTACCCAACATTCAGAACCAATCAGCTGCGTCATGCACGAAAGGGTGTTCGAGATGAATTATACATTATCCGTAATAAGACAAAAAGGTCTCGAATAGTAAATTGCCGAGTACTTTGATGCCATGTATTCATTTACCATCGACATAATTTTCGGATCGCCCCAAGGCTAGACCTTATGGGGTGTACGATCTACCACAATGCCGAAGCAATAGTTAACAAGTCCACGTATTTATGAGTTCAAACTATTTACCAGGATGATTCAACAGTGACAGTAATGAGAGATTTGTATTAGCTTGTAATAGCAGAAGTATTAACTGCGTTTCGGGGAAACTGGACTTTTCATAGGTTCGCTTGAATACTAAATTGTCAGATACCAGATTGTACTGATTGTCCCTCAGTGACCTGTAAAATTAGTTCTTGTACCCTTTTGTGGCCATTTACGTAAATAATGTTAGTTTTGTTCATGCATATTGAATGTTTGAAGTTAGCTTGATTTAAATGATTGTGTATAATAACATATCTTGAATGTTTTTGCTTGCTTTGAAAAAGTAGGTAAACGCTGGTCAACAAATTATTTTCGTTAAATTACTCCTGTTTACTGATAGTCCGGGGAAATTTAACATGGTGCTTCGGAAAAATTAGGGGAAAGCTGAATTTTGGTGTGAACCTTGGTACTGGCGTGTTGTCAAAAGTCCCCATCGATCCGAGTGCTGCGTTACTTTTTATACGGGATCAAAGATCACCAAAAGTGACCTTTCCGAAATATTTCAGTAACGGTCACGTCTACAGAAAAACAACGTAGGATGAATTTGTAGCTTAAAAAATTTCCAACAAATAAGATTTTACAACTTTTTCTTGTAACCATAACCGTTTTTGAGATATATTGATCTAAACATTTGCTACTAGCAGCAACCTCTTTCTCAACGGCATGTTGATATTATCCGATTTTGATTACGACTTGGAATGTTTGTGAGTTTGTTTTTCTATGATTAAGAGGTCCATAAAAAAACATGTTAACAAACTTATCTACCAGACTCCAGGGCAGGGGGAAAAGTGTCCTCCGTAAAGTTATCCTCCCTTTCCATAAAATTGTATCGCTGAGCTTTTGTCCCAAATCTTCAGGAATGAGCTCGTTGCCTACTCTTTGCCCACTATTAAACAATATAAAATCACTTTTTATCCTGTCAATTGCCTATTCTTGACATCACAGGACCAGCCCTACACCCACACCCTACCCACCCCTGCAAACGAACCACCCTGAAATAACTGGTTTTTTAGTTTTTTTTCCATACCGTCTTATCTCATGAACGATCAGGCCAAGGTCACGTAATTTCAGGTGCAAATTGGTTTCGAGACGTGTCATTAGAGTTGGGTCGTACTCGCATTTTCACATACTAGGTATTCCTAGTACGAGTACAAAAAAATACCTGTTCCAAATACCTGTTCCAAAAATACTAGCTAGTATTTTTTGAAGTATGTACTCGTACATATATATGACTACATACAAGTACATACGATTTGCAGTGGTGTAACAAAACGGTGTTGTATGCCCTCCCCCACCCACCAGACACAAAGTTCCCAGGCTAGAATGGTGATGGTGCAGATGACCATGAAAGGATACTGAGTTATTAGTCCGTGCAGCTTGTCCGTAACTTTTCAATGGTCGGTCACTTATTTGGAAAGTCTTTCTCCAATCTAGGAGCCATCTAAGGGAAATCAATCGATTTAATTTGATTTTCATTTTAATATTTGCATAAAAAACCTCCTGTATTCTTTCAAATTACCAATGTCGAAACATTTAGTAAGATAGGACCAACTAATCCTGTTCTCATCTATATGACTTTTCATCAAGCGATTTCTGATACCAAACTTTTCCTGGCTAATCTAACACTGTCGGTTTTCCACTTCGCCTCACTGAAGCATGAAGTTTATCGAAAAATTTATGAAGAAATGTTTAAAAAAAAAATTTCGTCTATTAAACATACACCCACTACAGGGCCAACCTCTTCGGTAAGGCTGGATATGGGTCACAACCCCGGTAGGGTTGGAGTGCAGTTGCGAGGAGGACTTCAGCACAGCCGGAGAAGCCAACTGTGGAGCCAAAAAGGATCTGAACAGTTACTTTCAGTTTTTGCGGACGGTTTTCCGGCAGATTTCATTTTGCCGTATCTTAGAAACTAAGCCGCTTTTTCGCGGATTTGTATGGAAATTTCGCCCGAAACAACTCAGGAAGGTCCCTGAATTCATGCTGAACAAAAAAAAAAATTTGGAAAAAATGGACGTTTTTGCCCAAATGTCTCTATCAAAATTTTTTTCGCCCTTAATATATTACTATTATATACCCCGACCACTTTCAATCATCGAAAGCTCCGTCAAGGCAGTTTTTGGCAAACTATGGCCAAAAAACCCCTTACTCCCCTACAAAACCGAAATTTTTGTATCACAGCAACAGGTCTTGGCCCGTTATGTCCAAAACCACTCTAACCTAAAATTGGCCGATTTCAGCTACTTTTGCCCTAAAAACTTTTTGAATAATTGAATAAAATACTTGCCCAATTTGTCCCATCAACATTTTTTTCGCCCTTAAAATATCACTAATATACTCCCCGATCACTTTCAATCATAGAAAGCGCTGTAAAGGCAGTTTTTGACAAATGATGGCCAAAAAACCCCTTCCTCCCTTACAAAACCGAAATTTTTGTATCACAGCAATAGGTCTTGGCCAGTTATGCCCCAAACCACTCTAACCCAAAATTGGCCGATTTTGCCCGATTTTAGCTACTTTTGCCCTAAAACCTTTTTGAATAATTGAATAAAATACTTTCCCAATTTCTCCTATCAAAAATTTTTTCGTCCTTAAAATATCACTAATATACTTCCCGACCACTTTCAATCATCGAAAGCGCTGTAAAGGCAGTTTTTGCCAAACTATGGCCAAAAAACCCCTTTCTCCCTTACAAAACCTAAATTTTTGTATCACAGCAATAGGTCTTGGCCAGTTATGCCCCAAACCACTCTAACCCAAAATTGGCCGATTTTGCCCGATTTCAGCTACTTTTGCCCTAAAACCTTTTTGAATAATTGAATAAAATACTTTCCCAATTTCTCCTATCAAAAATTTTTTCGTCCTTAAAATATCACTAACATACTTCCCGACCACTTTAAAAAAAAACCCTTACTCCCCTACAAAACGTAAATTTTTGTAACACAGCAATAGGTCTTGGCCCGTTATGTCCCAAACAACTCTAACTCAAACTTGGCCGATTTTGTCCGATTTCAGCTACTTTTGCCCTAAAAACCTAAACCTAAAGTCCCAAAATACTCGCAAGCACGAAAATATGCGATACGAAAATACTTGCAAGTTCCAAAATACTCGATACGAGTATATACTCGTATAGTTCCAAAATACTTGCAAGTATTTAAAAATACCTGTTCCAAAAATACCTGTTCCAAAAATACTTGCAAGTATTTAAAAATACCTGTTTCAAAAATACCTGTTCCAAAAATACTTGCAAGTATTTTGGAACGATACGTTATTTTCGTATTCGAATATTTTGGAACGATATGAGTATATACTCGTATCGAGTATTTTCGTACTTGCAAGTATTTTCGTCTCGCGTACGAGATACTCGTGAGTATGAAAGCACTTGCAAGTATGAAATACGAGTTTATATTAATATTAGGATACTATTACGTCTGTTTGATTGAAATGAATTAAATGGACGATATTCATTGTGTAAATTCTTGATTACATGTATAGTCCACAAAAATACTCGTACCTAGTATTTTTGAATTTCGTACTAGGTACTGGCTGTTCCAAAAAAATACCTGTTCCATATACCTGTTCCAGTATATACGCCTCATCTCTACGTGTCATGTCCCTTTGGCGCTATGCAGTCATCACAGGATTGGTAAAAAACTGATTATTCGGGGATAGTCTGCAGCGTGTTGAGCTCCTATAATGTCAAGAATGAGCGTTTACAGAATTATGCCAAGATATTATCTTGCTTTTTCATACAAATAGGGCCATGAAATGTTACAAGACTCATTTTCACCTGCAATGTTGTTGTCTCGTCCTGCTCCTTCGTGGAATATTCCATACATAATGCAGCAATACAGTTTATTTCCGAGAAGAGAGTAGCGAGCAGATGTCCCTACAAGTTTTATGGCAAAGGGGGGCGGGTGGTGGTGGGTACTTTTCGGAGCGCACATTTCCACCTACCCTAGATAAGTTTGTTTACATGTTTTTTTATGCGCCTCTTAAACATAGAAAAATGAACACACAAACATTCGAAGTCGTAATCAAAATCGGATAATATTTCCCTTAATTTTTCCGAAGTTTCGCCTTTTTTATGTCAGATTTCACTGGACTATGATGCATGAAGAAAAATGTGCAAAAAGCCTACTGTGCCCAAAGAAATATTTGAATTGATGCTAGAACATATATTCGTACCAGCTGCTGCTCTATTTTCTTTATTCGAATCTGATTCTGCTTGGAAAAACGTTCTGTTGCTCTCAAATATAATTAAATTATTTATACGAAGCCATACGAATGGCGACAAGTGTTTTTTTCAGGCACAAGTAAATAATTGATGAATCGACTACTTTATTAAATTTTGCTTACTTTTGATGATACGATGTTCACAATAGATGGCAAGGTAATAAACAGATGACTTTTAATCATATGGATTTCTATACTTATTTTAAACTATATCGTTCGAATATTTTTTTAATTTTTGTTCAATTTTGACTTTCTTGGATTTTTGTTGCTGTATTCTTTCTCACTCATTTAATCAAGCATACTTTTCCAAAAATATGTTATTTTCTGTAAAACCAAATTTATTTTTCGAATTTATTTACTATTTCCAGTTTTTGAAACTTTATTTTGGATCGGATCCTGGTCAAAAACAAGTCTTCGATATTGTTTAGTTCTGTCCCAGTTTACAACAAAATGATTGAACACCAGTAACCGTGTTGCTTGGCAAAATGTTTGCAAGCCAAAAAACCCGCAATCAAGACTGGGGGACTGATTGGTCACTGCCAAATTTCTATTGAATATTGATAAGTTGATAAGGGCTGTCCATGTAAAATTTGATGGACACTTTTATCTTTGTGTATTTTTATGTCTATCCACATGGTAACCTTCTTTATAAAGGAGAGACAATATTAGTGTTCATTCACCCAGGAATCCTTTATCCTTTATCGATAGACCGATAGACACTGAAGAAGAGGGCAGATTACCCTCGAAATATCGATATTTGTCACAAAATTCAATATATCTAGCTTCGAAAGGAAAAATCGGTTTTTTTATTAAAATATTTTATTTTTTCTCTAAGGTGTATCCGTCATCGACGTTTGAAATGTTTTTGATGCCATTGTTGAGGTGGCAAACCATATATTTTAATTTAAAGATCAATTTTTTGTCAAAAAAAAACTCAAAAGTTACACGCAGAAAAAGGATGGCAAAAAGAAAGTTAGAAGAACAAGCAGCCGAGGTAGACGGTACGCCGTGCACTTAGCTAAATTTTACTTACTTTGTAGCATTTGCCATTTCGAATTTTTTTCTAAATTCACGGCAAATGACTTCTGATACGTAATGTATCAGAAGTCCTCTACAAAACGACCTTACGGCATCTTGTTTTCGAAAAATCGAAACACAAGCAATGTCGTGTTAAAATTTCATTTTTCACAAACGAATTTACCGTATTAACGGTAAATTGTTTGTGCAAAATTTCGAGACCGGCACTGGGCTGAGTGCTGGCAGCGATAAGCTCGAGAGAGTCTTGGTTACATCGTGGCAGAGGCCAGACGTCGTGGCGACGGACGATCTTGCGTGCTCGGTCGCTGTGAAAAAAATGCCGGTTTGTAAATCGGTAGTAACTATTCCAAATTAATTCGAAATACGCCAGTGTAATCAGTTAACCACTCTATAAAACGTGTTGCTAATAGAAATAAATCTGAGTGCCGGAAAGTGTAGTTGGAAAACTCGCTTAAAAGAATGGTGAAGTGAAGCCTGTCGTTGTCCTCGCCAATGAAACGTTTAAGAACGCGAGTTTTCTTTTATTTTGATTTTTGTTCAAACAATTGTTGAAAAGTGCTCACGATAAGTGGAAACCGTTTTTTTTGTGATACACCGATTAGTGTGTTTCCCCTGATTTTGCACGATCCTGAACAGTTCCAATAAGTTGAAAGACGGGTTGGTAAAATTCGAGACGCCTGGGCTGACTTGGCGTTATTCCGGCTCCCTTACATTGCTGTTACATCGTTGATAATTTCATTCCGATGGTTTTTCTCATCTGCTGCGCGGAGGGGAAGTGAAATTAATTGTGTGCGGTGGATAGTTGGAAATATTCACGTGTGCGCTCCCGACATAATAGTCTATGGTCAAATAGGTACAAATGGGTCGGCGTCTAAGAACGTCGAGTATAAATAAGTTCATTTCATACTGGATATTGCTGCTGGACGTCCGCCTTTTGCGCAAAATCTTTTTGATCGCGAATGCACAATATTCTTATTGTCGGAGCTTCCAATTGGACTTGCGAAACAGTTCGTATCGCTCCCGTTTTCTTGTTGCTACCCGAAAATTTGTTTCCGAATCATTGTTGAGTGCCTGGTGTTGCCTGTGTAAACCTATTGGAAATGTGATCTAGACATACGAAGTGAAAAGAATAGTTGACCTAATGAGGTGAAAAGACGTGAATTCCTAGCGTTTCGCGGGAAACACCCTCGTCAATTCATACGTGCCAAGTGTGACGTGAGAAAAAGATTGAGATTTAAAGTGCGCGATCTGTGTTGGCGGCAGAAGCGGATTTCATCACGCTCTGCCTGCGTTGGCGTGATTTCCTCGGTAGTTCGATAGAGATTCTTTTCCATCAACGAGCGGGTTTAACTCGGGTGACGGTATCCTGTGCCTCCTAATTTCTGCCTATGGTATCCTGTTTATTGACAAAGAAACAGTGAAATTATGTGCTATCAAACCCGTGTCTCGAGCATTGAGTGGCGTGTGAAGTAATCTTCGCCGAAGTTTATCGCTGCGCAGTGCAGTGTAAAAGTCTTTTCCGCATATTTACAGTTGAATTTGCAAGTTGGTTCGCAGCAACTTTGATAATTGTTACAAACACAAGTTACGAAGGCGTGAGATATGCTTCGCAGAAACAGTGTTCGGACAATGCGAACAACGACTGTGGGATAAAGTGTGTCGTGTGTGCTGTCACCCTTGCTTGCACAGCCCCGCAGAGTATTGTGCACGGCCATTCCGAAAGCGAATATTGCGCGACACCTACAACTGCAGAACAAGTCGTGAGTATTGGGTCAATGTCAAGATAACGAACCGCACGTGTGTGCTTCTGGATCATCTGGCAGATTTCTTCACGTTCCGTTTCGGTGCTGAAGTTCGGCGCCACGCGGGCTCCATGTGAATAGCAATCACTAAGGGCAACGAGCGTATGCCCCCCCCCCTAATTTGTTGCTTTCACCTCAAGGAACCAGATCCCGTGGGAATTGTATCAGCAGTTCGAGCTGGTCTCGTAATGCGACGGCCAGAATCTTACGACCGACTTATTTCCGGAGAAGAGTACGATTCAAATGTATGCAGACACCGTAAGAATTTGAAGCGATTCTGTTCAATGTAATAGGATATACGAAAAGAAAAATAATAATGATACTGATTATTTGCTGTGAAAGCCCCTTCGGGGAACTAGAAAATTTTGTCGGGTAGTGGCAATATTAAATTTTTTTGGCTGCGCTACCTGACGGAACATTTCAATTATGAGTGACACTACGGTAGAAGTTAGATGGTAAATTTCATTTCTTGCTACTCATTACATTGAATTATATAATTATTTATTAGTATTTCTTTAATCGAAACTGCTATGGCCTTTTGGTTTACAAAAATCTTGGCGCTGATTCTTAGCGTAATGGTTAAGGCCTAAAGAAAAGATATTTGCATGTTTATATATGATATAGGCATTAGAAGGCAGTAAAAGAGCTGTCCTACACTACCAAAGATAATTAGGCGGAGAAATATGAAAGAAACAAGAGGAAAAATAATTTTTTTTGTATGTTTGTATTCTAAATTCATAAGCTAAAGAAATGATTAGTAAAGGCAAGTTAAGTTCTGTAAAAGACGACGGTAAGATAGTGGCCACTCTCTTCGTTAAGTCTTCTTCTCCTTGCTGTTGGCACTCTAGAAATCTATATTAGCGATAACACGAATTTTGGAGGAAAAAAAAAAAAAAAACAAGAAAACAAAAGGAAAATAGAAGTTGTAAGATCAGAACTTTTGTCATTTCTTAATATTGCCAATAAAATGAAGTTGTATTAAACTTAACCGCTGGCCTTCTTATTGGGCGAAGGCCTGGGAAGTTCCTTTCTTGTTTCAGGGTCCACGCATGGCCTGGCTGGCCTATAATGAAATAGTTTTATTGTGAATTTTTCAGTATTTTCAGCATTCTTAAAAGGGAGGGATGCTGGCCATCTATATAGTTAGTTTCTGGTTGTTGATTAGTTTTTTTTGATTTTTGATAAAAATGGCCAGTATCAGTGGGTGGAGGACCCCAGACCATCGGGGTCAGGGCTCCACTAACATCGGGGGCCCGGGGCTGTCTGCCTCACCCGGGTTCCTTGTAAAGAGAGGTAGCCTTTTTTCCTATTTTTCCTTTTGTAGATTTTTCAAGTTTTGGCTCCGTGTTTTGTCACAAGCACTGGGTCTGCTTAGTCAGCCCATGTTGCAGAGCCTGGGTGGTTTCCTTTACGGAACTATGCCCCCTTTTGGTCCCTGGATATGTTTTCATATCAGTTTGCGGCTACGAAATTCATGACGGATGAATACTACGTAGCATCCCGTTTCTTGAGAGCCAACCATCCCCATTTGTTTAAAGAACCCACCCCAGCCGCAGCGAGCTAGCAAAGCGGCACCCCAGCATCCGTCGGGGTTGGTTAAAGGGTGCTCCGCTAATGCGGACGAGGGGCCTTCACGGCCATTTCTAGGGCACCCTGCTCTCGGGGCAATTCTTTTTTTTGTTTTGCCTCTTGAATGGCATTAGCCATTCCACTTTCGGACCTTAGCACTCTTGGTTCTGGACTTCGGTCTGGTTCTAAGTTGTGCTAAGGCCACTCCCATCTTCAATTATCGCTACAACTTTTTGGATGCAAATTGATTTTTAGACACTTTTACTCATATGGTAATAATGCGGAATGGCTTAAAATGTTCACAACATTTCAATTTACATGAAACTTCATCATAGAAAAAAAAAAAAAACCGTTAAAATCTGAACATCTAGTTTTGTTAAATTTTTTTGCAAACAACCGTCTCCTTAAGTTGCATAAAGTACGCGTTGAATTCATACTATGTAAATTAAGATCGAAAGAAAAAATTAGAAATTCATAAGATATACAAAAAAGTTTAACAATTTTGTTTTGGAAATCAGCATACTATTTGAAAAGCAGGATGCATAGTGCATCTTCATTTTATCCTGAAATGAAAACTATCACCACACAAAAATGATTTCCATATATATTTCTTTGTTTGAATAGTTACTGAGTAACGAGAGAAAAATCACACTGACTTATTAAAGTTGCTGAATCTATATTAGCCTCCGTTTACATTTATCGTCACAGCTTACAGTGAAGGATGAAGCCTGATTTTTTCCCTTCTATCCAGAACATTGTATTAATTTACATCGAATGATATCACGTCGACTGTATTAACCAACATTTCTGAAGAAAAACTAAATCTGTTGACAAAATCTCCAACAACATATTTCCAATATCTAGCCTCAGGCAACAATGCTTCCATTCCTACGAAAGTATATACTCAAACCTAGTTTTCGTTAGTGTCCTGTTGTCTGCCCTGCATGTGGTCAGTTTATTTGATGGTGCTGATCAGATCTCTGTTGGGAAGAAATTACCATCGTTTCCATCCGCACTAAATGGAAATCGTTTCGAGTTCGAATCGGTCCCGGTTAATAATTCCATCAAAGCTATAACCGAAAAGACATCGAAACCTTTTGAAAAGGACGTTGATGAAATGCAGAGGAATTAAATTGGAGTCACCCATTTTAACGTGAGATAATGTCAAGGTAATAAAAGTAAAATGTGAAATATGATATCATTCTGTTTTCATGTACCAATTACGTGGTTGTATTAAGTGCTGATTAAATAGGATAGATTTTACGTAGGTAAATGTAATGTTGTTTACGCAAATATCGGATTTCCAAAAAGAGCGGAATTAGTTTTTAATGCTGTATCGAAATTCGGGGTCAAGAGAAAATTTAAATTCTATTCAATTTTAACGCCAGGAAATAAATTTCTCGTAAAAAATGATAAATAGTTATTGGAATTGTTTTGTGAATAGAAAATTTGAAAGAGGAGGCCCCTTAACATAATAATCCTGAATTGTATTATATAATACGTATTAGACTGGCTTTGATTAAATAACAGATTATTTATTTTGAGTTCAAATTAGTATCGGAATTTAATTTTGATTGATAAAGAAAAAAAAAACGTCATGACAATGAATGATATTTCTTTTCTTTGAAGTTCCTTTTTATCAAAAAATAGTTAGGCATGGATAATTAAAGATGGACTTTTCAAAATTGTTTTACGTGTTAAAGAATTTGGATGATTATGACTAAAATTTTTTGCTCTATATTTTTCAGTGCAACCATAAAATCAAAACAAAATTAATAAAGTAAATGGATTTCACTGTATTGATAAAGTAAATTGACTTTATTGTAGGCCAAATTTGGTAGGAATCTGGTTGAAGCAGTGATATGGTTGCCAGTTATGATAGTTTTTGTAATTCTTTGTTATTTTTTTACTAAGCGATGTTATCATTTAATTTTCAAATGGTAATGATGTTGTAGTGCTTTAAAAGCTTTGCGGGTTGCAACCCTAAATTTTTTTTTCAAACATCTATAACGAAAATAAGTAGCCAATGTTTAAATTTTCTAAGCTCTGGAAATTTTTTGGATGGCAACCCTAAACATCTTTCTGTCCCAGTAAATGTTGATGAAGTCTTCGGATGAAAATAGGGTGATTTGACGTGAAGTAGTTGTAGTAGACTTTTGGTTGTTGGGCTGGGAAATTGTTGCAAACATTGAGTATTTTCATTACTTTTGTTAAAAATGATGATGCAATCAAAGTTTTTTACGATAAACATCCGATAATTTCATAAATTTTGAAGTTCATGCGAGTGTTAATCCTAAAAAACCCTCTTCCCTATAAGTTCCAATGCAGTTTCTGAGGAAATGGTTGGTCTAAAATACGCTCATAGATAAAGGCTTGTGCGCCCATCTTGCGTGGTCATATCTGAAACTTTATTTTTTTTGAAAAACACGCGCATATTGATTTCGGTTGAGGATTAAACGTTTGAGTAGGTCCCGCAAACAAAACCGGATACAAAGAATTGTGTAGTGTAAGCTATGGACCGTGATATGTGATCAGCCTCCATCCCGGCCTAGATGATTGTGAGGCACGAAAGCCGTTAGCAAAATTATTTTCCTTGGCTTCCATTTTTTTGTTTGAAATTAAATTTACAACAGTCTCTCTGTGCAGCGGTTGGCCGGCGTTAGGATCGGGTGAGTTTTGATAAAGCATTACATTCTTTCATATTTATATTTGTTTTTATTACATTTTGTTTTAATAACACACAAAATAATGAGGATTATTTATTTTTATAGACCTGAAATTATAGTTTAATATATAATCTATATATATATATATATATATATATATATATATATATATATATATATATATATATATATATATATATATAGTTATATTGGGATATTTTATTGGTTTTTGAAATTTAGAATGTTCATTTTCTTTTGCGGTTCGTTTTTTCCTTTGTAAATGTTTTTTTTTTCAAAAAAAAAAAAAAATCGTGGGTTGCTAAACGCCAAAAAATAAATTCAGTGGGCTTCCGCTTCCCATTCCAGTAGGTTTTAATTTTGTGTTGGTTCATGTTTATTATGTAGCCCGAAAGCCTTCACCAGATAGGATTTTGCCTGTCCTGTCGGAACTTGTAAGTCTCAAGCGGAACTTGTAAGTCTCCGCAACAGTATTTCTACCGATCGTTCTTGAACGGAGAGATCTGGCAGCTGATGCTATCTGTCAGCCAATTTACTTCCCTTTTAGACTTATGATCATTTACACACCTAGTTTCTCTCTGAATTTATTTTTTCAATGAGCCCTCGAATATCCTTCGTGGCTCGTGACCTCGTAAGGCTTACAGTTCTCGATTGGAGATTCAGTAGCGAATTAATCTATTACCTCGATTAATGTTACTGATAAGGCTTCGTTTTGTTTGCCATTTCGTCATACAAAGCGTGCCAATTGGTTGTTTACTTGTATCGGAGAGGAACGACCAGCACAAAATGTAATGGTTATATAAGGATTAATCTAATAATAAATATTCCTTAGTCATAAGCGTTGCTTTTTGCTAAGGAATTCAAAGTTCAAAGTAACATACCTTATATTATTCCTGAACCAAGCACAGGCCATGTCATTGGGCATAAGGTTTACAATGTACTTCCCTGATTTACAGCTTATTATCAGCATTAAAATAAGGATTATAATAAACATTATATAATGCTTGTGGAACATGCTTTTGTAAGCTTTATTGTCAGGGTAAAGATAAGGATGGTGCAATAGTCTAAATTTTGGTCCCCGTTTTTAAATCATGTGTGTGTGTGTGTGTGTGTGTGTGAGTTGGGGGAGAGGCGCATTGGCACCTCTAAGCACTCAGGCCAAAGGACCCATTGTACTCATTTCCCCCTGCCTACCATAGTTTCCCAGACTTCTTGATAAAGTCTAGGATCACTGATAGGGGAAAAGAGGCTATCGTCTGCATGCGTGCAACATCCCAGCCAAAGCATTGATATCTGAGACGCGCAAACGCTGGGCATTCGCAGAGCAAATGCTCCGCAGAGTCAGCCTCTTCTAGACAGGATGAACAGAGGTCATCCTGGGCAACACCTATTCGGTACATATGTCCTCCTAGGCAGTTGTGTCCAGTCAGAATACCCATCATGGCCCTGCAAACTTTCCTGCTCTTATTGAGCAAGAATCCTGCAGTCACATGGTTGGGTTCTGAAAGGAATACCTTCGTGTGCCTGGTCACACCGGCAGCCGTCCATCTATCTTTGTGAGCATCATCTACCCACTTTCGAATAATGGCACGTGCAGATGCGGTCGGCACACCCAAGGCGGGTTCAGGGCCCCGTAGTGGAAGTCCCGAACCTTGCTTCGCAATGACGTCAGCAATTTCATTCCCCTCATGTAACTACCTATATTATTTGAGAACTAGTGACAAGAATACATGCTATTAAAATCAAATTCTTCGATAGTAAGAATAAATAAAATAATTTAAAAATGTTGACGAATCATTTACACACATTAATAATTTTATGGTAGATATTGTTTCTATTATTCAAAGATATTGATATAATAATAGAATTGTTCTTGAAATATTGCTTTATTAATTGAAAAATTGCGTCAACATTTCGACTTCATTTAAAAAAAAATTCTACATCCAGTTTGTTGCATGATATCACATGATTCTATGGTAGCAAAGTTATTGGTAAGATAATGCTATTATAAATAAATACCTTCTCTGCGCATCGATTAAAGGCGACTGCAATTGGCACGTTTAACAGAAAATATGAATGCGCATCAGCGGCAGCTCAAATCACTTATTACCCATTAACACTTACCCATTACTATAATTTAGTAAGGCTTATATCAGTTTCGTCATAAGGCAATCATAGGGTGTATTTTATTTTTTATTGGGTATAGATTCCTTATTGATACTTTAGCCTTATATGACTTATACATTTTTTTGCTGGGCGTCTACGTAGATATCTTCGATTAAGAAAAACACTGACTTATGATTGGAAGGGAGATTATCCAGTGTGGGGATCCACATAATCTACAGAAAATTTAATATAAAGCCTATGAAGTGCTTGGTTGTTGATTATCCTGAAAATTGTTGCCTTTCTGGGAATGTGTAACGGTCTAGATCTTCTAATTCAAGTTAGCCTGGAGAATTATATACATAAATCAGCATAAATTCAAAGAGTGAACATCTTATTGCATTTTGTATTTTCAATTTGAAAATTAGTCGGTACCCTGCATTAATATTATATAGATCTTGGAAGGAATGACTTTAACTACTTTGGAGGGTTCAATCTTCATTTTTAGGTCTTGTTTTATTTTTGCTGGGCTGAGTCAACATAGCCCACTAATAATAATGTTGATATTCTTTTTTTCGAGCAGTAGATAGGTGTGGTCTTCTTTTTTCGCTGCCTGGTGAGTTTTTATGGTCTAAGGGTGTTTTCTGGTGAAGTTGGATTTCCACGCAACTTTTGTAATAGCATTGCGGATAATGTATAGGCTTTTAAGATCTCTCGTTGATTGAGTATCCTTGGTTGCCTTCTCTAGTTGGTATTGTCAATTTAGTTACTTTTATAACACTTACTGTTATAATAACAAAAGTAAGTTACTTTTACAATAATTTATAACTGTTGTTGTATCTGTTTTGTCCATTTTGTTACTTATTTTTGGTGCTTGAGAGGAGAAACTGGTCTGGCTGTCAAGATTACGGGTGTCAGATTTTTCGGTGTAGTAAATATGGGATATTCTCTCTCGTTATGCCATCCGATTGTATTTTTTGCCTACATTGGTGCACTTTAGCTCTTTTCTGCCAATTATGTGGTACGGAAAAGTACCTGCTCTCTTCTGCGCTTCGTCAACACTTAAGTTGGAGAGTGTTACTCGCTGCTATCAGTCGTTTGACCAGCTCCTGGTTTCATCGGCTTTTTATTTTGCTTCTCCTGTTCTTTCAGCTCCTCTTGCGCCTTCTTTGATTGTGAAAACTCCTAAAATTTCATTGCTTAATAAGCTTTGGATGAAAGTGCGCTTGTCCATGCTTCTTTCTTCCATTGAAACCGGTCCGTCCCCGAATAACAATTTTTCTTATACTCTCCGTTAAGGTCGATACTATTCTTATTTCCTTCGGCAGCCTGTCGGCTTTGGGCTGTTCAAATGGCTTAGCAAGCTGCATCTATAGATCTTTGAAGTAAGATCTTTGTGATATCTGTGTAAGATCTTCATCTGGCCTGGATATTAAAAACAATATCTATATCATAAATAATATCAATAAATTCATATTCTTGACAGGGTGGTTGCCCCAAAAGTTCGGCCTGCTGCAACTCTGTTTTTAAATCCTTTCTTGTCTCACAGTCCAGATCAAACTCGTTAGAAAATGCATCTGAAGTAAGTTCAGTTGCTATCGTTCCAAATATTGCACTTTAGATTTTGTTTTGATCTTGAGTCTGATTTTTGCGGGTAGCCAGCTTTTGGGGCAGGCCGACATTAGAAGTAATCACCCTAGTTCGGAATTCTTTTGTAAATCTTTAAACAAACAAAGGTTTATTGTATTTACTACGGAATTATTAGGGGAAAAACACTCTACCTTAACACTTTGAGGTTTATGATGAAAGCGATGTTTGTTTTCTACTATATTTATTTTCTACTTTGCAATATTTCGTTTTCACACAGGAAAATCAACGAGTAACAATATACCTAAATATTTAAAATTTTCTTGCATAAATTGCTGCAGCACTTCAACTGTTTACTATGGCGAACTGTTGGTAGTTCTACCGATTTGAAATTTCGTTATCAAATACACTCATATTATATATGCAAACAAACAATTGAAAAAAAACAGTATATCGAAACAAGTTATTATACTCTGCAGAGTAGTTTAAAGTTTCTTAAATTTCACTTTAACGCTTAAGCTGATGTTAGACCGCACAATGATTTACCTCGTTTCAGATTAATTTAACGTAATAAAGCTGGGCAATACAAAATCTTAAGCTTTTTAGTATATTAGGTAATATTACAGAAGATTATAATATCAAGTAAAAGACAAGTACTGATTATCTCTCAAGGCTTCGTGTTACCTTTGCCAGCTAAATATAACCTGGAAAATGTCCCCTATAAGCAAAGTGCTAATGAATAATGAATTACTTTCGATCCAATTTTTCTGTCAATAGATTTTGCGACAGGAAGTCAACGGCGCTGAATTAACAATGATATTTCCAGCTAATTGGCTTGAAAACTGATTTATTTCTTAAAACAATAAAAATATTGTCATCAAAGTTGTTAGTTCAGGCAGGTAAGACTCAATTTTAACTCTTCCCAATGCTCTGTATATAAATTAAATAAATGAAAATTCTCACAGCAATTTTATTTCCAGCATCGAAATACGCGTATGACTGCTCCCAACAGTTCACGCGTAATTTCACTGTTATAAACAAATTGCCATCGAAAATACAATGTCTATTTTTATAAAAATTTTACGATAATACAAAGTCTATTGAAATGTTTTGCTCCGAAAATATCTTATCAGGTACACAAATCGAATATAATTTTATTGGCGAGATATAAGAATACAAATAAAGAAATTATATAAAATAAGCAAATCTGTTTGGGAAGGAAATTTACGTGATTTCATGGTTTTCATAGTCGAAACGCAGTTAAAAGCTAGAAATAAATATAGCAAAGAAAGTTAGGTCGTTTGTAGGTGAAATGGAATTTTCGATTTTATTGCAGTCTCTCCTTTGGCTTCGGACATCGGCGGATTAACAGCTTGCAATAATAAACGCTAAGGCAAGAGATATTTTTAATATCTGGAAAGTTCTACGTCAATAAGAAAAGTATTTTGGCGTAGTGCGTTTTTCTTAAGATTTAAATCTGAATAGACGAATGAAAAAATGTTGACTCAACTTACGTCTTATAAAAGGCGTTGAAGTTTTTGTTTTTGTGTAAATATCTAGTGGGAAATATTCCTGTTCAGAGTTTCAGACGAGATAGAAAAATGTTTACGCTCAATTACAGCTGAGTTATATGTCGAAAAGGGTTTAATCATTACAGTACCCTGTTAAAGCCACTTCAGAATAGGGAAGTTCGTTTCTTGCAAGTTACTGAAATACTTCTGCTGAATGTTGCATCGCCTTAATTATAATTAATGGGAGGCAATAAAAAAGGCCGTTAAATCATATCAAAGTCAGCGTCATTTCGACGATTATTGCAAGATTTCTCACTTTAATTCACCTTTACAACAGGATACGTTATTGTCTTGTAAGAATCTGGATGTCGTAAAAAATATATGAGTATTTACATTTTATTCACAATGGGTGCTGCAGTGATTTCGTGGCTGATGGACGCATTGTGTATGAATATGTTACATAAAGCACTGATCCCAGAACACTGGCTTTTCGAATTTTGCATGTATTAGACATTTGGAAGTTTCAAAACTGGTTTAGTGAGCTTGAAAAGTTGGGTTATGTCAACAAAATGAAAGAATACTGTGAAAATTCATCGGATATGTGGATTAAATTTCAAATTAAGGCTTGAAAATAGCTTGAAAAGCCTTGAACGCTTTGAAAATGCCTTGAAATTGGAAGGGGGGCTTCGAACATCTTGGAATGCAGTGACTTGTGCAGCAGTAGAAACCACTGCTAACAGCACCATGGGTTGGATTTGCAGAGCTTGTGAAGCTTCAGGGTCCAAACGGAAACCATTTCATAGGAAAGGCGACGTGCGTACTGGTGGAGTAAAGAAATCACCGAACTGCGACGCATCGCTTTGACGTGCAGGCACAGGGCGTAGCAAGCCAGGAATAGGCCGGGAGTGGCAGAGCTGTCTGCTGCTCACATAACGGCAAAGAAGGAGCTGACCAAAGCCATCACGAGGAGCAAATGTGCCAAATGGCAGGCTCTTTGTTAGGACGTCAATTCAGACCCGTAGGGAGACGGCTACAAATTGGTCACTCGTAGTTTTTGCTACAAGCGGCCTAGCACTATCATGGATGCGATATTCATAGAGCGTATGGTTGGTGCCTTGTTCCCGGTGCATCCGCCGAAGGCTGATGATCGCATCATCGTCAACCAGGCCGATGTTCCTGCCTTTACGGATGAAGAGCTGAACAGTGTAGTGTCCAGGATAAAAACCGAAAGGCTCCGGAGCCTGATGGGGTGCTGGTCAAGGCGCTTAAAGTCAACCGCGTCTATTGTTGGATTTGTACTCGTATAATTCATGTATAGGCGCGGGGGTCTTTCTGTCACGGTCGATAGCTCGACTGATACTCGTAGACAAGGGGAAGAGTGACCTGAACAATCCATCAAAATACCGTCCGCTGTGCATGCAGGACATTGCGGGAAAGCTTCTGGAAGGATTGTTAAAGCTGCGGCTGCTGTCATCAGAGAAATCTGCTGATGATCTTTCTTGCAGACAGCACGGCTGCCGAAAAGGGCATTCAACAATCGATGCTATCTCATAGGTCGATGGGGCTGCAGCAAGAGCGAAAGAGACATGTCATCAGACCGGTCGTCCTGCTGATAAAGCTGGCTGTACAAAACGCTTTTAACTCGGCGACGTAGACGGACATCCTCCGAGCCCTTGAGCAGAGGTTCCGTATCCCTAACTACTTGCTAGCCATGATGCGGGACTACCTCAGAGACCGATGGCTGCTCTACGACACCGACGAAAGAGTCAAAAGGAGGCCTGTCACCTCAGGTGTGACACAGGGGTCGATCATAGAACCTGACCTCTGGAGCATCATGTACGATGATCTGCTGTGTCCGGAAATGCCTGCCGATGTGTTTCTGGTAAGTTACGCTGATAACGTCACAGCTGTAATCACTTCCAGATCTGACGAATTCGCTCAACTCAGACTTAACCAAGTCATGAGGAGAGTGAATCGGTAGATGATTGCGCACGGCCTACACCTGGCAGCCTCTAAAACAGAGATTGTTGTGCTGACAAAGCGGAAGATACCAGCTGTCATACCCATGACAGTTGGCTGCCTCAAGATCCATACCAACAAGTCAGTCAGTTATCTGGGAGTGACCCTGGATACCAAGCTGACGTATTGGGATCATATTCGTGAGGCGTGTGACAGCGCTCGAGTAGTCATCACTTGACTGGCTTTAGGCCAACGTCGAGACGAAACGGAGGCTACTGATGGTATCGACCGATTCCATCTTACTATATGGAGCCGAAATTTGAGGAGATGCACTTCGAACTAAGAATTTCAGGAAGCGCATAGCCAGTGTTCAGCACAGTAGTGCCCTGCAAATTGCCTGTGGCTACCGCACGGTCTCAAAAGAAGCTTTGATGGTGGTACCGGGAGTAATCCCCATTGACCTACTAGCGCGAGAACCCAATGAAGGATACCTCTTTCACTCAGAGCTGGGAAGAACTGAGGCTCTGATGCACGCGTGTAAGCTTACTCTCCAACTTTGGCAACAACGTTGGAGCGAGAGTGATAAAGAACGGCTAAGTTATTGGGTCTTGTTGAGCCTTTGCTTAACCGGACCCACGGAGAGGTAGACTTTTACCTTTGTCGATTCTTGACGGGGGACGGTTACTTCAGGAAATACCTGTACAGACTGGATAAGGCGGTCACACCATACTGCCAGTAATGTGTGACCGCCTGACCACATTCTTCATGTGCAGTCGCTTCGTAAGTTTGAGGCGCACCATTGAGTCCACGATTGGACTGATAACACTTGAATCGATCGTGGGTGTAATGCTCCGAAACGAAACTGGCACGCAGTCTCAACATACGTTTAGAAAAAACTGCGCAGAAAGCGGGAGGAAGGTTGCCTTCGCGACCCATGAGAAGTGGTAGTGTCTGAAGTTCGTGGTTATCCATAGGTGAGTTAGCACGACTGGGTTGAAGCAGTGCTTATGCGGGTCCCAAATCGGAACTTCGTGGATTTTTAATGGTTTTTTTAGTGAGGTAAGCAGATATTTTAAGCCATCTACGCGAGGGACAAAAAGCCTAAAAGCCTTGAAAATAAACTTTGTGAAAGGGATGTTTCGGATTTAAGAAGACAACGCTGTAGACTTTAACTTTCAAAAGCAATAAATTTATTTTGGAGTTTGATCAATTTGAGATTTAGCTTAAAGCTAATATTAATTTATATGTTCTTAATACACCTACCCCTCGATTTAAACGGCAGTTGTTTTACACGATTTCGCTATTGTGCGGTTAAGAAATGGACCTTTACTCCCAATCTAAAAAATATTTTACAAGCACAATCCGCATTTACATGGTTTTTTTTTCATCGCCCTATGCACCACAAGGCGGCAACTGGAACCCAAGTGAGAGAAAGTGTTTGGCAATACATTTCATTCATTCACAAATATGTATATACATACTGACGACTAAATCCATGCAGCGTGACTGAATTTAGTGTAACTGACTTTGACTGACTGACTGAATTTAGCGATGGCATGCCTGAGAGCTACTTTTGGCCTTGAATGGATTTAACTCTTTTCCTTATTTTTGTGTATTGCGACGACAAAAGAATCATGAGTAACGTTTTCTTTCCGGAGCATATCCACCCCATTTTTAAAGACCCACCACAGCCGCGCAGATGTAACAAAGCGGCTTTCAAATATCCGTCGGTATCGGATAAAATGGTGCTCCACTAATGTGGACTAGGGGCCTTCACGTCCATTTTAGAGCACCCTGCTTCAGGAGCAATTAATCTTTTTTTGCTCAACCTCTTGGCAGTCTCTATTCTGCATTTTGGTCCAGTTGAGATGCCTTGCCTGCCAAGCCATATAAAACTTAAAATTTACTACAACCTAATGACTGGGCTTATAATAGACGTACTATTGGTTTCATATATTACTTGAAAATGTAAACAACAATGAAAGTTTATAGATTAGAAGCAATTGTTCTTAAATTTGAAATAAATATTTAAACTAGAACAAGCCAAGTGAAACCGTTTGACTTCCAATTACATTTTAAGCCTTCTAAAATCGTTTTACTTGTAATTTTGGATTACAATTTATACGATCTTATTTGATAAATAAACTAGGAAATGCATCTAAACTTCCACCACAATGCACTTTGTGCAATAGCTGTCGAGATCTTCTCTAAACATTTGGTGGCACAAGTGCATGAACAAGAAATCGTAGATGCTATATCGCTTGTGCTAGTGGTATACTTGATTTCGTGAATCACTATTTCAGATATGCTGCTCCTCGCAGTAATCCAAAGCGTGCTGGAATGTTTCTGAAGCCTCACTCAATTCGAAGTTAGCAGGACAGGAAGTGGAATATGGTTACGAAGTTGTACGGATTCAGCTCGTATATATTGAAGTGCATGTATGTTGGGGTATTTTAGTAGATGATGCGAAGAGTCGATGCAATTAGGGTAAACCCACACAGCACAACGTCAAAGCTTAGATTGCTAGTTGCAAATTATACAAATGACTCTGAGCATCAACAATGGTAAAAACTAGCATTTATTCAGTTGAGATACAAAGTTTACATATTGTGGAATGATGGTCTGGCCAAAAGGCTTCAATATTTCGATTGGAAGGAATAAATATAATTAGTTCACTCCAGTTGAAAATATTTGACTCAATTGGTGGTTCGATTTCAATCCAACGAGATAGAGAAACGGTCAACAAATTTTACCCAAGCATCATTTCTCTTTCATGAAAAAATAGTGGCAACATAATTTATTTATTGTTTCGCAAAAAATCAGTTTTAATCGGCATCACAGCAGCTAACAATTTTAAGGTTGAAATTCAAATGAAAGGAGACTACCCTCAAAATATTAAAAACTAACATAGTGGGCAAATCATGAGATTTTTACATAGTTTGTTTTTTTTCCCTAAAATGAGAAAACTTTTCTAGACAATCAATGATGTGAAGATTAGTTTTAGTGTCTGTGGTAGCTACGTAGTTACTTTCACCTCCACACCACAAATCGCAAGCACTTGTTCATTATAAACTTTACCATTTCTTAAACATTAACTGTCATGGAGTTCAAGCCCAAATCCATCATTTCCCTTCGAGATATGGCAGTAGTTGATAGTGTATCGAAGTCAACGGTCGATCGAATGAGGAAATTTTATAACTTGAGAGCATATAAGGAGCAGAAGGTTCCAGATCGTTTCTCAGATAAGGAGAAAGTAGCAAAAACGAGGGCTCGAAAATCATACGATCAATATGTGACAAAATTCGAATGTGTTATTTTAGATGACAAGACTTCAGACAGATATCTGGTCATGAGTTTTACACTGCCAAAGCAAAAAGTGCAGTAAACAAAATATTTAAGTCAAAGAAAACCGGTAAATTTTTATTCAAATGAACCCAAACACACGATCCAATAATCAGACCCAATTAAGTATTGGTTTTGAGTAGGACCAGGTTTGATTGAAGCGATTTTGAACCAACCTGTGCCAGTGTTTTCATCTTGAATAATCATTAAGAAAAAACTGTTTTTTGCCTTATAAATCCCGATTTAGTTACCAGATTTCAACGAAATTGACTCAGTATCAGGACCTTACTCTAAGGTAGAAACCAAAAACAGAAATTAGGTTGGAGCTGCCAGCTGTGGTGATTTTTGTCTCTTGAATTCGTCCAGCTAAATAAAGCTCTTTGCCCTTTAACTTCCAGTGCAGCTATGTAAATAAAATGAAACTCATATAGTAAATGGACTTTACGATAAATAAAGTTTGGTAGGACTTTAGTTGAAAAAACATGATAGGGCTGCCAGCTATGGTAGTTTTTAAATTTTGCGTCATATCTTTAGTTAGCAATATTATCATTAAATTTTCAAATGGTAATGATTTTGTAGTGACAATAAGTAGCAAATACTGGGATTATGAAAATCTGAAAACTTGTGGGTAGTTACCATGAAGTTATTTATATCCCTATAATTTTCAATGCAGTCATCAGATCGAAACGAAATTCACGGAGTGAGTCGCTCTTAATGTGAAGCAGATTTATTATATTCTACGGCTTCGGTGATAACTAAGGGTTGCCAGCATGAATCATTCTTGCTATTTCCCTACCAATAGATGATATCATCATATACTACCACAAGGAATGTGCAATGGAAATAAATAGCCATTGGTTAAATATTTAAAGTTCTCGAATTTTTTCGGATAGCAGCCCCAAAAATCTTTCTACTTCTGTGACTTACGATGAAATCATCAACGATGATGCCATCGTGTCAAGGAGCATATGTGATAGAATATGCACTGGAAAACTGCATGATTCCTCTACTTTTCAACTTACTTGGTAGTGTTATACATAAAATTTAATGCATTTTGAAAGTCATGAGGTTAAAATAACCCCACCTTGTATGCCGAAGGCTAAGACGGCCAGGAGAAGAGATAATATGTAGTCGCAATTGTCCTCTAGTTTGAATACTATGACCAGCCATGACTAAGAATCATGGTTTAAAAAATGTTTATTCCGATTTTCAACGTTTAAATTCTTTCGAAGTTATCGCACTGCTCTATTTTTTCCTTTTTATTAAATCCAGCACATATTTAACTGTACGTGTCAAACTGAATTTCCATATGACGCGACATTGATGATTAAAGCTGCATATTCTATTCCATTAGTGGCTAAATTCAATGATGTCTGGCGTCTAGCCATAGACATTGCATCATTTTGAACTTACGTCTGTATTCTATACAAATAAAACTAACGCTCGTTGGCTGACATGAACGTAGCATATTCTATTTGCATTGCACACGTGGAGCAGCCACCACTCTTTAATTATTCAGCTCCGATAAATCAGATGATGGAAACGATGGACTTGAAACGACACAAATGCAATCAGCTCTTTACTTGAGCGATCAATAGAAAGTACAATCTATTTCAATGCTAGCTTGAAGAATTGAAACCATGTACAGTGGGGAGCAAAGCAATCCGTGTTCGCAAAGATAAAAACTACTATTATAGAAAGAGAATTATTAATTATATCATAATTTACTAAGCATAGTATTTACAAATATCAGAATAAAAAATTAAATAAATGTAAAAAAAATGTACAAATAAAATTTAAAAAGATTTTAAAACGTAAACTCAATAATTATGGATCTAAATTATTCTACACTCTGCGAAAATAACTTTCCAAGAAAAATTGTTGCATGTTAGTTAGATTTTATTGAAATTTCGTAATCATCAGTTCAGTTTTCAAATCTCTTATCTAAGTTAAATCCAAACCATGGAAACTACAATAGAGGGAAGAAATATTCAAAGAAATGTCAATAAAAACGCAAGACCGTAGCCTGAATTAGCTGAAAGCGCAGTCGACGTGCAGGATAGGAAGATGGAATAAAAGAAAATTGTGCAAACCTTAAGATTGAGACCAGATTTTTGGTTGCAGCCAGACAATGATTCTAGGCATAAAGCGCATATTGTTTGAGAATGGATCCTCTACAATACTCGACACAAGCTAGAAACTTTTCTCTGTTCACCAAACCTCAATTGACAGACAATAATTATTGACACTATTGAAAGAAGAATTAGTCAAATCAGCCCCAAACTGGCAGAAATAATTAAATAAATGGCAGAAAGATTGGATGTAGTTTTGCGTTCGAAAGGATATCTTACGAAGATTCAGCCTGCTAGAGTAGCTGCTAACTATGCACCTCTACTGCCTTTGTTTCGAGGGCGCACTTCAACTCTTCACGTCATGTTGCCTCCAGCTAAATATATGAAAGAAGTAGTGAGGGTGAGTTTAAAATTTAAAAAGCATCCAAAACATTTGATTACCACAAACCGATATCGGAAAATGAAGTGAAGTCTGTATACTTGTATTTATTAGCATCATCATTGATGAATCGTCGAAAGCAATAATTGACCCTGAAAAAATGCTATTCGACTGGTGGTGAAGAGCACATAAAAATTGCAAATGTAATTTTACTTCTGCTATGCTTTGACTATCATTATCATCGGCGCTACAACCGGAATCATGTCCTGGCCTCCACCAACAAATTATTCCATCGGTCCCAATCGCCAGCCAATGATATCCAACTCCGAGCGCCCTGGTCAATGCCATCCCTCCAGCGTAGACAAGGTCTCCCACGCTGTCGTCTACCGCTCACTCGATGTGGATTAAAGACCTACAGCTAGCTCCAATCTTCTTATGTTTATATCATCTGAATCAACAAGTATCTGGGAGGACTTGGTGATGACAGTTCCTCTCGTAGACATAACAGTGTTTCGGATAGGTTTCTCCCATGGCAGGTTGAAGAGAAGACAGGCCAGACCATCCCTTGTCGAACTCCGTTCAAGTTGTTAAACGGTCTGGATAGCAATCCGGCTATTTTAACTTGGCTTCTTACGTTGGTCATGATCAACCTTTACAATCGTGTCAGTTTGTTTGTGATGCCAAGTTCTCTCATGGCTTTATACAGTTGCTATCATAGGCAGCCTTCAAGTCAATAATAGATGGTAAAGTGGAATATTGAGCTCCAGACGGTTTTTCATAGCCTGCCTGAGAGTAAAGATCTTATCAATTGTTGGTTTGCTGGGATGAAGCCACATTGTTATTGTATGATGATGGCTTTAGCGTATGATGCTGTCCTTTCGTGCAAGATAGGGAAGAGTATCTTATAGAAAGTATTCAACAATATTATACAGTACAGTACATCGTTACAGTTCCTTTCTTATATATAGGGCATATTATACCTTTACGCCAGTGTTCTAGCTACTCTTCATACTCTCATACGTGAAATATAATTTCATAAATTGCTTGATGTAATGTGGGCCCTCCATATTTAACCAGATCAGCTGGTATGGTATCGGCTCCAGAGGCTTTGTTAAATTTCAGCCGACTAAGGGTTCTTCGAACCTTTCCTATGCTTGGTGGTGGCATCATAAGGTCTTCTTCTTGCATTGGTGAAGCTTCCAATTCTTAATTGAGCTGACCATTTAGTTATTCTAAAGTGTACTTCCGATCGCTCCAGAATGCCTTCGAGATCGGTGATCAGATTACCCTCTTCGTTTTTACAGTACGTGCAGCGTGGCATGTACTGTGTCATGTTTCGGACTATTTGATAGAACTTCTGCGCCTGGTGCGGTCATTGTTCTCTAGCTCTTTCTATTTCACAGATCTATGTCTTTTTTTCAGGCTGCTTCCTTCTGTCTGTGAAGTCTTTTCTCTGTTTTTCGAAGCTTATTATATTCCTTTTTAAGTGCCCACGTTCTATAAGAATACATACTGCATTGCCCGGCATGCAACATTCTTACGTTCAGTCGCTAGTTTGCATTCATCATCAAACCAGTCGCTCCGATCTTTGAGACTACTGCCTAAGATAGCGTCAGCAGTCCTAATGACAGTATTCTTAAAGCGTGTCCACTTCTCATCTACGCCTTTAAGGGCGATTCCTTACGCAAGACCAAAAGTGTTACTGGTATTTTCATTGAGTAAAGCAGCGGTGTTGGTTTGAGCCTGGTTCGCGGATGCAATGGTTCTATGTGAAGTAATTTGCGCTCGGAGAACCATACCTAAAAGATAGTGGTCCGAGTCTAAGTTGGCACCTCGATACATTCGTACCATATTGAACCGTACAGGCTTGAGTAGGGGTGGCGATCTATCAACACGTGATCTATCTGGCTACGAGTGGCTCCGTCAGATAATATCCAGGTGGCCTTATGGATATCTTTACGCGGAAACTTGGTAATCGCAACGACGAAGTTCTTCGATACTGCTAGTTTTCGGACTCGAAGTCCATTGCCATTAACGTTCTCATGCAAACTATGGGTGCCTGCGTAGACCTACTTTGACGTTAAAGTCTCCAAGGATAATTTTTACATCATGTTTTAGGCAGCCATTGAGGATCTGCTCGACCTGATTATCAACCCTGAAGGTGAAGGGTTTTGATGCAGCACCACAATGAAGTCTGTGAATTAACTAAAACTCACGTCGGCATGCTTGGCAATAACATCAGGAAACTGGTTTGTATGCTTGGCAAAAATATCAAGACCAGCACTAGGTGATTCTTAAAGTTTCAATGCAAGGTTACTTGCACATGACCAACATTTTCGCTCTAATGTTGATCTGCCGGTTCATCATGTTCCTTTGTCGAGCGTCCCAAATTGAATACGCCATCATTAGCAACGAATGAAAATTGCAATTAGATTGTATCGTGTGTCTTCTATATGTAACCGCAGAACCGACAGCGAGACAACATATTCTATAAATATTTCGCACTTAACTTTCATTTATACCATGGGCGGAATGAATGTTAGTAATACCAAACAATAATCGAGGACAAGTTCGAAACGATGAGACAAAACAAATTGAAAAGGATTACGAAAAGTTGCCAACAATAGGAAAAACTTCCGGTTCATGAATTATGGTAATGCAGGAAACATTAAGTCGAAGTAAAAATAGTTACTATTTTCAATGGATAGCATAGCACGAACATCATGGAAAATATCCATTATTTTATTTACTTAAAATAAACACAAGGATATTGCTGTTAGAACTGAAACGTGTATTCAAATTAGTAGTAAATTAGTATGTTGTGTACTTTGTATGAACTTTTGAATCAATTTGGAGATCGATTTCATTGCGCATTAAAGCAATCATAATGTTGAATAAGCCACTTATACTTAGTTTCACAGTATCGCGAATTTATCGTCGGGTTTTTTTTTCGAAACATTTGTTTCTCCATTTCATAAATCGAGCAATATTTTATTTGGTTTTATTCTCACAACTTTTTTTTCACTTAGACAAGAAAACTTTTCAGGACATGTAATTGCTGTGTTCCCAGATAATTTATAGCAAATGCCATTGGCTTGCGAAAATATAAATACTTTACTCCTTGCATGCAAGATGAGTCCAGCTAAGTATTGGAGTTAAGAATAAATCTGTTAACCAGTTAACAAAGCGTTAAAGAACATGTATCAACGTTTGTATTAGTCGAAAAACCAATGTCCAGGAATACAGCACTAATTTTGTTGATTTACATGCATTCACAATCACCGGGGTAAAGTATGCAGGGAATTGAAAAAGTCATTAGCACTTTTCACACTCGCTCCTTTTTTAGCGCAAACACCACTTCAAACAACAAAGATCACTTGACAAACCGCATCACAAATTTACCTGGTCGCAAGCTTAATTGCAGTCCCATATAAGCTCACAACTCTCAACGAGCACTTCAAAGGTTTTTTTTTCACTCGCTTGTCACCGTCCGCGTTACCGACGTAACTGAAACCACAAAGCAATAGTTTCCGTAGCGCGCACGCTACCTAAACAGATGCTCGAAAACAAACTGCACGACCTGAGCTAACATTTATTGAGCTGATTATGTTCGTAAAAGTGGAAGGAAACAGATACCCGAAGCTTTAATCGGCTTAGCGGCTAGGGAACAACTAAATCCGAGCGTAGAGGAAGAGCGCGCCCGATAGAAAACTTTCTGTATAGCTGAAGTACTTCCCTCCAAAACTTGTATGTATGTATGCACTTGTGGTCCTTGCATTGACTTCAAGGGTCATTTAGTGAATGGCCAACGTCTTCTGTACAAGAACGCACATATACGTTTCCTTTGAGGAAGTCAACTTGGTCGGAGTGTTTCGCCTCCAGTCGGTTTTCCGTTCTTTTTACATACGACAATGTGTTTCGTTATGAAGGAATGTAAACGGAGCGGAGGTAGTTATCCGTAGATAGTGTTCAGTACAATTCGAAAAGAAAGCTCGGGATATACGAATAGGTGACAACGAGACCACAAGTGCACTTTTGATATGTAGAATAGACCTAGCCATTCGGTTTTCGCAACAAACACTGAGCACACAACCGGAAGTATTGTGATGGTGTGTTAAGGGAAGGTGAATTCTGACAGCGCTTTGTACAAGAAAGATGAATGAAACAAAGTATGCATTTTGGAAAATCAGTGAGGCTGAAACCGTTTTCAAATTGTGCACAAAGCGACTTACGAACTACTAGTCGGCAAAGTTTCAATTAGTAATGACCTGGTTGAGGTTTAGCTTACAAAGTCCGTGAAATTTGGGAGATTAGCAACAATGTTAGAGACATTTGAACCATATGTGAAATTCAGTCAGATTTTTAATGTCCCCAAAATATCTGCTTACGTCCTGATGAGGGAGGTTTAAATACATATGACTGTCAGATTTTTTTAATTTTTGCAGCTGATACACAATATTTAGAAAATTTTTGAAAGATTACCATTTCTCAGTCACAACTGGTTTATAAATGATTTATTTTGCCGTTTTACATCTATAGATGGAAGAACGGCAAAAATAAGCATCGGAATTTTCGATGGTGACTAAGTTGCAACGTATTCGTTTCGAATATTATTTTGCTACAAAATTTATTGAATTTGCGTCAGTGAATCACAGCCAACATTTTGACTTGAGACTCTTTGGAACTAAGCTCTTTCGATTCTAATATGTTGATTCCTTTAATGACGCGCATAAAAGTGACTCTGATGTATACTAATTTTTTATATGCAATGGTATAAAATATGGTAAATGTCATCATTTTGTATTTGGTTTGTCATCGTTTTGTAATTGTTTGTGTATTTGTGTCCATATATAGAAGAGAAATATCAAAAGGAGAAACCATAGTACTACGAAATTAAATTTCGATGGTACAAAAATGATGAAAATAGTGCTGACACACACTGCGATTTGGCCGCTTCTCGGTTTTGTAATGCACAACTAAACCGACTCCGTTTTCTCTCGGGAAAGGCTTCGGTAGAACCACCGCGTGTGTCATCAGCTTAAGTGAAGAAATCGTTAAATATATCGTAGCGGCGAACATTTAATTGTGTTTCCAGGTACACCTGTATGTTTAGTTTGGAGCTCACTTCTTGTCTATAAATTATTAAAAATCTAATAACCTTTATGAGTAAAATATTATCGTTGGATACAAGTCGAGGGTGTTTAAATTTGTCACAACTAACGTAAAGAAAAATTAATGATTTCCCACTGCAAGTGGTAACATCAGTCAGATATGCACTATGAGCTAATGTCTGATGAGAACTAATTCAGTAAATTTTCACATTCTTGTAGCCCACACTGGGCGCTATCAAGTGATATGCATACTATGGATGATTTTAGTGTTTTTTTTATTTAAACAAATATTACCCTTAAGGGGCGATGTCTGATGAATATGGTGGACGGGGTAGAACATCCCATTTCACTCCTTGTATGTACATATGTCCGAAAAATTTGACTAACATGTTGCCAAGCATTGTCATACTGCAAAATCAACTTATCGAATACATCGCACTTGAATAGCTTATTTCAGACGGATTAGTTTATCTTAGCTACGTCGAAAACTGGTAATTTCAGATGGCTAGAGAAGTATGCATGACTTTTGACTCGGCAATATTGCTTTAGAGTTGATGGACCTGGCTCACCTGACCTAATCCATGCTCGCCTTCGTTTAGGATAAATGTAATGCATACATTTTCATCATCAATGATAGTACAATTTGAATAATTTTCTCTTTGTCGTTGAAGCAACATTTTGCACGTGATTTCTATATCCCTTTCCTTTGACTCATGTGGTATCCTAAGTTTCCTAACTTTCGAACCATTCTCATCGCATGAATGCGATTTTCAACGTTGGATCAATCATTTTTTAAGAGTTTGGCAAAGATCAAAATCCAGGATTTTCTCAAGTTCTTCACATTGGAGCTTTTCTCGGCCATCATCAATATTTTTTTCGTAGGCTTCGAAATCATCGCTTTTGAAATATTGAAGCCAATATTTGCTGTTTGGTGCTGTTTGGTTTCTTCAAAAGATAGTGGTGGAGAAAAGCTTTCAGCAAAGGTTGCTTTTTTTAACGAATTCGGACATTTTCGAAGCGATATGAGCAGTTGCTGTTGAAACTCAAAACAAAAGTCTTCAAATGCGTTTAACAACTAATGCAAAAAAATACAACGCACTGAAAAAAACTCTTGGTTGGTTCAACTATTTTTAATAGTATTGCAACGATTCATTCAAAATCGTTAAACGAACTACGGAAAATAGTTATTTTTACTATAATAATATAGTTAATTTGACGATATAAAAGTAGTTGGCTCTGGTTATACAAAAAATATCGCAACGTTCATGAAATCAACTGTTTTAATTGTTTCATAACCACGAAAAATAGTTGATCAATAGAAAAATATTCATCAATTCACTCAAAGCTTCAACGTTTCGAATTATCAACAGTTTTTATGGTACTTAAACTACTTTGCAATAGTTGATTTCAACAAACGTAATTCAGTGAGCAACGTCTTTGGAATTATTCTACGCAAAGTAGAATGGTTTCAACATTTGAACGTTTTTCATGCTCCGAATGAAATTTTGTTTTGTTTATCAACCACGCGCCATGGTGCATAAAAGTAATCAACAATTTTCTTATGGTTGTTTTAACTATAGCCCTAGTTGATGCAAAAACAACTAAGGAAAACTGTTGATTTTTCATACTCCTCATACTCATACTCCTATTCGATCATAGAAGTTTCATATGCTACATGGCAAAATTGTGTTCGGTTTGCTGTTCGATATAATTCATATTCATGTTATGCTGTGAAGCCTTTATATTACGTTGTATGACGCTTTTTATGCAGTTAATATATGTATGTACATGACACGCATTGCGATGCAGTGCAGCGCCGTAGCAGTGAGCGCACACTGAAAGAAAAAGTTGTGGTTGATTTAACTATTATTTTTAGTAATGCAACAATGCATTCAAATTTGTCGAATGAACTACGGAAAAAGGTTCTTTCTACTCTGCTAAAATAGGAAAATAAGCATCAATTCATTTCACACTACAAAATATTGAATTATCAACAATTTTCATAGTAAGCGAACCACTCTACAATTGTTAAATTCAACAAAGATAATTTCACACCACAGACTATAGTTATTTACTATTTCGTACTATGTATATTGTTGGAATACCATTGTTTGTGGTTGCTTACTTTTTTTGCCCCACGGACGTTGTTTATCAACCACGCGCCATGGTGCATAAAAGTAATCAACAATTTTCTTATAGTTGTTTTAACTATAGAGCCCGTAGTTGACGCAAAAACAACTAAGGAAAATTGTTGATTTTACCAAGGTTTTTCTTTCAGTGCAGAAGATCAGAAAAGATACAAGCAACAATAATAAACCAACTATGAGGAAACGATTAAAACTTACTCCCATACGTAATATTATAAGCACATTTTAATCAATTCATTTTCATTTTATAGATGATAAATTTTCTTGCGAAATAAAGTAATAAATAATATAATAATAGTAGATTAAAAATTTGAAAGGTCCTTCTTCACACTGCCGCTTAATCAGGCGATTTCAATTGGCTGATCGCTTTAGAGCTAAATGATTAACCTGATTAATCATACATTTGACTCGGCTTCTGACAGTCGAAAGCTACCTTAACCCTCCTGATTTAGAATCCAGTATAAATCAGGTATAATTGTGAATTTGGTCCCGGCTGAATTGTTCTCAGTGCGTGCTGAATTCCATCCGAAAAAGGGGGAGTAGATTTGAATGAAATGTCATTCGAATTTCGTTCTAAAATAGTTAAAATTGAACACAAAAAGAAAAAGTGAGTTGTACAAAATGAAAAGAAAATGTTCTTGCATGTTTCAACATTTTCAACAATTTCTACGCAAGAGAAATTGTGCACATAAATTCGAATGACATTTCTCGCTCTGAATTTCCTCGCTCTAAATCACTTCGGCTAGGGTGAAGGCTTCACCTGATTAACTTGACAGCTCCTAAATCTACCTGATTTAGATTGTAGTGTGAACGGCTTATAAATGAATAACTGTGACATACACTCTGTGTCTCATATTTCGGGACAATAAAATGTATTTGTAAAACAAAGTGAGCAGTGTTTCTTTAAATATTATCAAGAACAAGCTTTCGATCGAAGATAGATTTTTTTTACGTTTTCACTGAAATATCGAGTTAACTACGTGTCTATACTACGCTTTAAGGTCTTATTTGATGTTTTTCCTATGTGGGGAAACATACGTACATAGCTTCATTGCTCAAAATAACTTACATTCACTCAAAAAATAACGTCATCAATTTCAAATCGACTTTAAGCTTCTTATACAAATACATGTAAGCAATGTATCCATGTGAATATAATGTTTGTGAATAAATATGAAAATATTCGTATTTTTCCGACAAATAGAAGGTTACGGAGAATAAACCCTGGCTGGACGTACCTTAACTTTCAAGCATAACAAATACAGAGAATGATTACGAATACACCAGGAAATCGATACAAGCACTTCATTCGAAACGTTTGATAGTGGGATCAAGAACATGGCTCGAGAGTTCGTTCAAGTGTTCGATTTCTCATTGTCTTTCACACGTGTATATCAATTTCGTCAAAAACTGAATATGTTCAAACTTTTGATACAATAATCTGCTTGTATTAGATGTGAGCCGTTTAACAACAGCTCGTACTACATGTGTGAAATTCGATACGTAAATGGTTTGTTAAATAAAATATGAAAATTCATAAACAAGTATCTTCGCACTGTTAGCAAGTACGTAGTTAAATTTGATGATTTTACCGATTTTAAACTTGAATTCCATGTCAAGCTGAAAATGGTTTAACAAAACGGTTGATTTTGGAAATTCATTTCTTACTTATGTTTGAAGAACAGTGTTAAAATCACTTTGCCGAAAATTAATATTTCCATATAACATCCATATGTATGTATATTTATAATATACTCGTATATGTATGTATATATGTTTAATAAGGGATTTCTATGAAATCACGACAAAGGAGAATGCCCCTAGTGTTAAGGGGGAAAATACATGTAACTGCTAAAAAAAAATCGATTTTTTTTATTACATCAAAATGTTTGAAATGCTCTTAAAATATACCAAAAAAATTTTTGAAGCGATATTCGTATTAGTTCTCGAGTTATAATCAGTTGAAGGCAGCGCGGCATTCCCCAGGTCGGTGGAGCTTTAAAACTTTAAACGCGTTTTTCTTAAAACACAATTTTTCAAATCGGCGTGGACGATAGCCTAAAAAGTTTTGTATCTATCACTCTGAAATTTCGCACACATCTTTTAAGTGATATTAGTTTCTATATGAACCTATTTGTTTTGAATTTTTTTTGGAAAAAAACAGATTTTCCTAGCAAAAACGATTGAAAAATTTGGCTGAAAATTCAAATAATGGTTATAAAGTGTTTCATTCTGCAAATTTTTATTTTTCATTTGTTTTTTTAGGTTCATCTACGAAACATAACCTTAATAATCACACAAAATTTGTTTTTTATTATTTTCGATTGACACTACAGAGGCTACAAACTACGCCAAATGACAACTCTCGTTGCGACCTTCCCGAAATACTGGACTGAAAATCAGCCATTTTGAAATATTTTAAAATTGTTTCATTTTTTTGTAATAGACGAAAATATAAATAAATCATATGTAAAGTTTGGAAAATGTAGAATAAATTATTCTTTAATAAAAAAAATCTTCAAAATTGACTAAAATTCGCGGGTCTATATGTATTTCTCCCCTTAATGCAACATTTCAGCTTCATTGATCTGAAGGAGGATGTTGTGATATCGCTGAGGAAGTCTTACGGCAGTACACGAATGGCTACAATTTGCCTCCAGGCATGCAGGCGAACGAGTTGCTGACAGCGGGTATGATAAAAATCGGATGGGTTGCTTGTCGACTAAGAGCGCAAATCCAACTGGAACGATGCTTCAAGTGCTTGGAATATGGTCAATTCAATAGAATGTCCAAAAGCGAACATGATCGATCTGAAATGTGTCGACGATGCGGTGAAAATGGCCGTTTTGTAAAAAAGTGAACGAAGGGCCTAAAATGCTTCTTTTGCGCTCATACAAAAGAGCGTGATTCCAAGCACGTCGCTGGTAACAGTCGATGCCCAGTTTCTAGAAGAGATAAACGAAGTCGAATTACTCGCAGACGATGCGTATCACAAAACAGAGGCTAAAGAGAGCGGGTCTGAAACTAGCAGCATCTAAGACGGAAGCGGTTTTAATTAGTAGTCACCATAAAAATGAATCATTTGAAATCGTTGTGTGAGACCAAAAAATTAGGTCCAAGTCTACAATCAAATATCTGAGAATTGTGCTTGATGGTAAGGTCAAATTTAAAGTCCACGTGAAACAGGTTTTCAAAGAGGTCTTAAACATTAGTGCAGCCTTAGCAAGGATGCTTCCTAACATGGGAGGAACAAGTCAGAGCCGCAGATTCCTAATCTTCAAAGATGTAAGTTCCATTTTGCTGTATGACGCGCCAGTGTGTTTCCATACACGCTTTTTTTTACATTAGGTTTGGCTGTGAGTCTTCTGTGTTAATTTTTTATTCTTTAAAATGAATAGGTATTCCAAGTAAATGAACTTGAGTGAAATTTTGCTAGTCTCGCACACCAAAAGTCAGAATTCGGACAACTTTGAGCTAGTATTCAAACAAAAGCAACAATTACTAACTAAAATAGTGGTTACTCCATTTTACTAGAATTTAGGAATGAAATCTCCTTTAAGGATATTTCGTTGCCCCTGGACTTGTCCGAACAATATATTCTAAAAGTTCTGGATAGGTGGTATATTTTATTTAAACAGGTACAAATAGCTGTCATACCAGCATAATTTTCAATTAAGGGTTTATTAGAGCTAATGCCAATCTTATCAAGTAACCAATATGTGCATTACCATATTTGAATAGTTTTTCGCTCTGTTCAAAAACGTTTCTAGTCTTCAAATATTAAAAATTATCAATAATACCTATTTCCATAAAATGTGTTTTCGAAGGCAGAAAACATTAATAATGCTCTATATGCATGCAAAACAAAGCGCACCAAAAATTGAACTCCATAAACAGAAAACTTACGTGTAGAAATTTCATCTATCACCAGAAAAAAATTACGTGAGACGCGTCTTTTGCAATAAACATGCAGACTTCAAATGGTGAGCGCGTTGTAGGCTGGCTGCTGATTGTTTATTTGTTTAACCTTATAGTTCTCTCAAATCGAAAAGTGCATAAACATCAGTCAAAAAAGAAAAAAATGTCAGAATGTGGACCGTGCTTCCTAGAAAATGAACAATAGATTCAGAGTGTCCGGACACTAGCTCTAGGAGACTAGTGCAGTTATCCTATATCTCTTTCTGAATTCTTGATTCAACTTCATAGCACTAAACATTCACACATTGTAGGAAATAAAACACTGAAGGAAACAACGCAATTATTCTTTTGAACGTGCATATCTTGTCAGGTCAACAGTAAAACCCAAATGGTGAAACTCTGCAGGCTATATGAAAAAAACTAGGACGTTCATTCTTTTCACACCAATGAGTCCCGCATGAAATGTGCGCGGGGTGTTACGAAAATAATGGGCTGTATGCAGTGGAGATATGTTTTCGTTTGCTGTACGCAACAAAAAAATGTGTAAAAGTACAAATGTCTACGCTATTTGCATTCTCAAAGGTCGCCATAGCGTGAAAACACGAGGAAGAAATTCGAAGAAAACTTCACAAAATTTGTCGAAGAGCTTTTAATAAGCCATTATTCCATCGTATTTCGACCTTGAACGAAAAGCAAATACTCTAAAATCAATGAACTCTGCCCCCGAAGATAATAATTCTCCTCCTGAAAATCAATAATGAGTCTTTACATATGTTTGCTGAATGTCTTCGTGTTCAACTAAGTGGATATGGAAAGAAAATAGGAAACAGCGAAATACACTACTGGTTCAATGAATATTTTATATTGATTCAGTCTCGTAAACTTTTACTTTAACAATATTAGAAATTCGACTTGAGTTCACGACGCTGTGTCGTTACTTCGATAAAATCAATATTTCCTTTGCCAGTTTAATTTTAGGACAAGATACAAGAGTGGTATGCATCTTTACGGATCACCAGACAAGTAGAATGCTTTTAAATTTTCCGCTGAAGGCTTTCTGATAACGATATTTGGAAGGTTTTTATCAGAAAAAATATTCATCAATGGATTGGATTATTTTCGTTTCGCATTTGAAAATTGTGTACTGGTCAGAATTCTTTCAGTCAATGGTAATGCTGTCATTTATTTTGCACTGTCTGCAAATTAATTTCCATTTTTCCATCTATGTTGTGGAAACTAAAGCAATTGCACTCTTTAAGCACTGATTTTCCATTGAGCCCAGCTGGACGTGCTCTCCTTTCCATATGCATATGGTCAAGTAATGCCATAATGATATATATATATATATATATATATATATATATATATATATATATATATATATATTTATTTATTTATCATCACCGGCACTACAATCAGAGTCTGGTCCTTGACTCCTAACAAATTTTTGCTTCGGTCAATGTCGTCCATCTCCCCTGTCGCTTGCCGTAAAACCTGCCACAAAGGGTTGTTCGAGCAGGCTCTTTTTAGCTCGTATGAGCTAGGTGCGCTGATCACCGAAGTCTACTGAGCTCTATCTATGTACACTCGGCAGAAAAAGTTTGCGTACACACTCAACACATCCAACATATCTATAAAAAACATCGTTTAAAGTAATTTATTTCATAATAATTGTTTTTCTTTTTTTTCATAACTTTATTACAAACATAAAACAAAACAAAAATGATGATTATTGTACTCCATAAAAATATTAAAACTAAAAAGCGAAAACAAATCCTGAATTGCAACAATAAAAAATCTTTTGAAAATAAAACAATTGTTTTTCCTCGTTTATAGCTTGTGGGCTATCCTCGTCTCTTTATTACTTCCCACAACCGTTTTTGCATGGAGTCTACTAGCTTCTTAGTGAATGCTGAGGCTATTGAGCTCCACTCCTGGATCAGGACTTCCTTGAGCATTACCTTCGACGTTATTGTGTATGCTCGAATCCTTTATTCCAAGTGATGCCACAAATGCTCTATTGGATTAAGGTGAGGAGATTGGGGCGGTGTACGAAGCTGATTTTGGGCATTATACAGCAACCAGAGTCTTGCTACCTCCGCAGTGTGCTTAGGGTCGTTGTCTTATTGGAAGTAAAAGTTGTCGCTTAAAACCAAATGTTCTGCACTTTTCTTCAAATTGCGCTTGAGAATATTAAGGTAGTCTATTTTATTCATAATACTTTCAATAAACTCCATTTTTCCTACTCCTCCACTAGCCATACACCCCCATATCATGACACCGCCACCACCGCGCTTTACTGTTGGACAGAGATTTTTTACGTCGAAGGCCTCGCCAATTTTTCTTCATAAAATCTTCCGACCTTTGATTACAAAATACAAAAATACAAATATACAAAATTTACTTTCATCCGAGAAAATAACTTGTTTCCAAAATTCTTTTGGCTTATTTATGTGTTCCTTAGCAAACGCCAGCCGCTTGAGTCTACGGGCAGGTCTACGGGCAACGCGTCCGTGATACCCATATTTCCTAAGAATTTTACGAACACCATAATCAGAAATAGACTTGCGGTACTTTGCTTTGATGTCCTTTGCCATATCAGCTGCAGTTAATCTAGGATTAGCCTTTATCGTTCGGAGGAAACTCCGAGTTTCATGAGGGCTCAACTTTGGAGGACGGCCAGATCTGGGTTTTGAAACCAAAACTCCTGTGTTTTTGAAGTTGTTTACGACTCGCTAGACAGATGAATGACTTTTGCTGACTATTGCACCTGTTTCACGATATGACGTACCTTTTTTCCACAAATCCACGATAAATTTCCTTTCCCCAAATTCAATTTCCTTTCCTTTATTAACGTATTTTTGCAATTACTTTTAACGCAAACCTTAGATAAAAACACGTTAATCAACTTTCCTACACAAACTTTATTGTTATTAATGATTTAACTGCAACTCAGAGACTTTGATTTCCCTTTATACGCTTTGAACGCAGACTTTTTATTCCTAGAATTTCAGCCCTTTTTTCGTTTCCGAATTTTGCCGTTGTTTAAGAGTACAGTAATTCTCAGTTTTGTTTTATGTTCATAATGAAGTAATGAAAAATAGGGGAAAAAATATTTCGGAATAAAATGTTAGAAACGATGTTTTTTATAGATATGTTGGATATGTTCGGTATGCACGCAAACTTTTTCTGCTGAGTGTAGTTATATCTGCTTTCAGGTAGATATCTTACAACTCAAAGTTTTAGCGTTTCCAGAATCGCCCTTCTTCGCATGTGGAAGCAACGTTTCTCCGTAAGACCTTACTCTCGAACGCGGCTAAGAGGTCAGAATGCCTTTTGTTGAGCACCCTCAATCCGATCCAAACGCAAAAGCATTGTCTAGGTCTTGTGAGCTTTGACATACTGTAGCAAGCTTTAACTGCTATAAGCAGCCATCCACGTATTGCTTCCTCCATATTGGTATCAGCTGCTACTATTGACTCAAGGTAGTTGAAGGATTGCACTGCTTCGATTTGAAATTATTGCGATACTTCAAAAGTAATCTTAATGCAGATGCTGCATCCATGTCTTTTGCCTTTTTTTCATTTATGTGCAGCACCAATTTTGGTGCCCCCCACTCCATGAAGATATAGGATTTGGGTACAGCTAGCTCAGATCTTCCAATGATGTCAATATCAACAGCATAAGCCATTATTTCGTTTCAATTGGCGACGATAATCAATATTTATTATTATCAAGCCAGAATTTCAGATTGCTTTCTCCAACGACAAGTAGAAGAAAAGGCAGGCAAAGTCATCTCAATTAAAGACAGAAATCTGGCCATTTTCGCTTAGCTTCTTACGATGGTCATAGTGAACTTACATAATTGTGTCCGTTTATTCAGGATGCCAATATCCAGTTCAACCCTGGCTATGCTGTCGTAAGCAGCCTTTTTGTAACATGAATGATCAAATAGGACAAAACATATTGATGACGTGGCACAAGGTGACTTGACTCAGACACGCGTCAGATCGCACGGCTCTACGGTCGAGCCACAGTTGACGCGTATGAGAAACTAATATTTAGCGATATTGTCAGACTGGCTCGTTTGTAAGATTTTCTCTGGATGGCATAATCCCGGCGAGTTGCAGATTTCAGGAGATATTGATGATTATAGGCCAGAAAGATTTTTTGATTTACAGGAAAATATCTTTAACCCTTTGGTAACAGCGGAAATTTTAGTGAATTTACAGGTAACCCTTCATTTCTGTGAAAAACAAATATTTGCAAAAAACAAGTACAGGAAAGGTATATTAATTATGCTTTGAGCCCAGTTATGCTAATTTTTTTTGGAAATCTACAGCTTCATTGGCAAAGCAAACAGTGTAAAACTTCATAGGGAAATTTGCAAAGCTTCGAATTGCGTTAATTTCGTACTGATTTCGTACTGTTAATTGCGTACACAAATTTCGTAGAGCACAGTGATGAATACAAGAAATATGTACTTGCGATTTTTGATAAATGTTTGGGCAACCCTGTAGTTTCAGCAGGTACGTAGGGAGAAAGCCTTCGAATCAACGAACATACAAAATTTTTTTGATTTTTAGAATAAAATACAAATTTTTGATCAGTCCCATGCTTTGTCTGCAATGCTAAATCAACATTTTCAGAATTTTTATTTGCATAAGAACCATATAACGATTTTTTATAGCCCATATAACACCATATAATGATTTTTTTACCATCCGAACTTTGTTTTCGTGAGAGCTCACCACCCAATAATTAGATCAATATGAAATTTGCAGAATTCATTGGTCTTAAGTAGGACCAGGTTTAATAGAAATGATTTTGAAATGTGGGCAACTCAGTGGTAGTGGGGGTGCCACCTTGATAAGTCGTTGACTTTTTGCTTTATAATACACACGCGTTGCATCATGCCATCCGCGCAGCACGAGGCACAATTCGGGGATGTTAGCACTACGCATGTGACACAACCGGCACGTGCTACAATCGTCATGGCACGCCAACCATTGAGAGAGCACCTCAAAATGGAGGATTTGAAGTTCTCTCGGGGATGTTTGGGGGAGGGGGCATATAGAGAACATTTTCTTGGGGGCAAAACCCTCCAAAAAATTAATGATTATATTCGGAGATGAGATATGAATTTTGAAATAAATAATATGCAGTACCAAATGTTACATCAACTCTAGTTTACTTTAAGTTGGTTGATGAATTCTGGGTCGCAGTTTGAACACAATATACATCCAACATTTCTGACAGGGGTATAGCTCGGCTCAATTTTCTATTACTATGAACTGTACATTGCTTTATACACTTGTAGATAGAACAATACAACTTCAACCTTAGCTTCTCCCTAGACTAGCTGCTAAGTGTGGCACAAGCTTAAGCCACAAGCGCTGCAGCTACTGTTGTATGTTAAGTAGTATTCTTTCTTTGCCTTTTGTTGCCTTTGTTCTTTGCCTTTTGCTGCACAAAATGTGTTTTTAACATGGGTCATTATCATACTAAGAGTCATAAATTCTTCGGAAACTGTCTAGGACAATAATTCCAGTAGAGAAATTTTCGTAATTGACGATATCTGAAAGTCTTGTCAGTTTTATTTTAAATTTGCGCCTAATTGATTTGTCTTCTTATTCTTGCACACTTTTTGGTGGTTTTTCAACTGAAACTATACCATTTTCGGAATTTTTGAGTGTGATGTGGGGGTTTGGCAACACTGAATCAAACTGGTCGTAACTGGCTTCTTTATGCCGTCAGCAGGTTCCGCTGCGAACGTTTATCTTAGTTAAAAAAAATGTTTAATCATCTCACAAAAACAATTTAATCGGACAGAAATCGTTTGGAAATGTGGGCAATCATGTGGCAGGTGTGTTATCTTGAAAAATCACTAAGGAAAATAAAGACTTTTTCCTTTAAGTTCCGATACAGTCGTTAATTTTTAATGAAATTGGCATTATAAACGGATCTTAGTATGAACCATGTTTGGTAAAATGCTGGCTGAAATATTAGGTTGGGCAATTTTTTTCATTCTTTTTACGAAGAGTTGCTGCCATTAAATTTTCAAGTTATAATGAACGTGTAGATAATTATAATGATCTTGTGGTGACATCGCGAAACATTTCAATTTTGATAATTTTCTCGGGCGGTAACTCTAAAATGTTATTTGCTCCTATAACATCCAATCCAGTCATCAGATTTAGACCAGACTCGCAGGGTAGATTGACCTTAACGTGAAGCAGCTCTTGGCGGGAGTGCGAATAAAGGTTTGTCAACACCAGGTATTTTTGTTGGAGAAATAACTGAGATAACGCCGCAGCAAATCTGTATGGCACATGCTTTTTTAGACAAAGGAACAGAAACGCTTCGAAAATCAGTATTCCTAGCGATTCTGATGCGTTAGAGTTTTTTTTAATTATTTTTCGTTAAGGTACTTTACTAAGAATCACATGGTCATACTTCACGAAAATTAAAGTTTCTTTGCTTTGCACTCCTATGCGTATCTGACAATATATGGTCACAGCATACAATCAGACAATAAACTCCTGAAATCCTGCGAATCCACAAAATTACCACCATGAATCTAATATCAACTGTATCGATGATTCTATCGCACTGACCCTCATCATCTACTATGTAAATACGCTTCACATTTCCTAAATGTTGATTGATTTTTTAATGCGTATTTTCAAACTTTCATAGGATCAAATCGCCCTTTCAATACGTCAACACATTCCACTTCATTTCCATATTATTATTAAAACAATTTCCCGTAACAGCTTGTGACAGCTCGAAAATAGAGAAAATCTTGAAACTTTGGAATTGAAACGCCATTTCTAGTAAAACATGTTCTGACAGTTATAGGTATATCCAACTTTAAACTCCGCTAGACTGGATGTGAATCGGTAACAATGAGCGATTTTATAGCTGTTCCCAATTCGGGATTGGGAATATACCGAAATTCGTGAGCTTTCTCTGCATGTTATTGTATTTGTGTGTACACGATAATTCTGTGTACGTACACGTAGATTTTCATTATGGCGGCATCTGACTACTGCTGTTCACTTCGTTCGAGCATGTGCATGGACGCAGCTTTCCGATATGGCGGCTTCTGACCAAAGCTGCTTGCTTCGTGTCAGCACGTCCGTGTAGTCAGATTTCCAATATGGCAGATTCTGATTTATCCTATTCACATCGTGCGAGCATGCTCGTGCAGAAGATTTCCCCAAGCGGCTTCTGCTGATTGGTGCTGATTTCGTAAGGGCGTTTCCCTACAGGGAAATTCTTTACATGGCGACTTCTGAAAAATGCTGTTCATTTCGCAGGAGCGTGTACAAACGGGCACAATTCTAACATGTCGGCTTCTGACGAGTGCAGTTCACTTCATTAGAAGCGTATTCATGTAAGGGAATTCCAATGTGGCGGCTTCTGAAATTCACCGTTTATTTCGTTGAAGCGCGTGGAAACAGGGAAATTTGTTTTATTGATGCTTCGGGCGAGTGCTGTTCACTTAGTTGGTGCGTGTCTGGTGAACAGCGACGTCGCCGCTTTATGCATCAACGTGACATGAACCATTTGCGATGATGGTTATGTGGTGTAGGCATTTGGCGGCACCGCGGCCGTGAATCGGATGTTCTGTGCACATTTTAGCGCTTTCGAGATATTCGATGATTTGTGTTTTGATTTGTATTGTAAATAAATAAATATTTTCGTTTTTTTTAGTTAGCTGTATAACCATACAGCACACAATTTTAGCAGGAGATCAAGAACAGACGTCATTTTTGAATATTGATTTTAGCATACTTCCACAAAAGATAAGTATTTGAAATTTAGCAGAATGATGCAGTAGAGCAGGGGTGGGAAAACGGTCGATCGCGATTCGTAACAAAGGTTAATCTCAATTTGAGATAAAATAAAATAAAAATATTTTCACGCCAATGTAGTTTGTGTAGTTCATTCTTTCGAGCCAAATAGTGACATTTGGTGTTTGAATTTTAAAAATTGAATTGTGTAAATGTCTTTTCAATAATAAAATCGTTCAAAAATTAAAATTCTTGACATCTTATCCGTCAGAAATGATAAGTGTCCCCGCTTTTCTGCATTTTCAAAATTTTTGCTCGAAAGAATGACCAGATAATGGAGACATGTCAAAATTTAGCTTCACGATTAACTCAGTACTAGCCTAAAAAATGAACTGCACCTACTAAATTGGCGTGAAATGATTGGAGACATGTGCCAAAGCTATTTGCATTTTCAAAGCGAATGCATGTTCCAAGCAATTTTTCACGCTTAAAAGTGAGTACAACTTTTGCTTATTTTCAAGCTAAATTTTCGCCGAAATAAATTTCACGTCAAAATTTGCATGAAAATTTAACGTGAAATCGAAAACAGTACTAAGCTTTAGATGGCTTAGCTCAGGAAGATTTTTGCAAAGATTTCTAAATCTTTTGCCTGAAATTATTGCATTTTTGGACACATTGGGAGAAAAACATGAACAATTGGAAGATCCAGTATGGGTAAAGATATTAGCATTTCTTACGGATTTTATGGGCCGTTGCAACTTGCTAAATTTACAATTACAAGGAAAAATCAAACGTTGAGTTCGGTAAATGTTTTTTAAGTAAAATTAAAACCTTTTGCTTCACAATTAAATAGGCAAAATTTTAAAATATTTTCTATATTTTGAAAAACATTAAACTTACTGGTGAATCTAGCTGAAAGCTGAAAGACATTCTTCAGTTCGCGAAAGAGTCCGGGGTTTTCGATGGCCGCTTGGACTGATTTTTTTTCTCCTGCCGCATTTATCTCGTAGCACTATGTACCAATAGGTCCATGTGTGGCCTTGTGCCAACTGGTACAACCTAACCTAACCTACTGGTGCATGTAATATTGAAATGTTTTGTCCTGAACTGGAAAATTTTAAACAAGAACTCGAGAGACGATTTGCAAATCTCAATATCCTTCAACCGATTTTTGAATTTATTTCATTTCCTTTTAGAGAATTCGATAACGAGGGTATTTCTTCGAATTTAGCATTGTGCTTCAGTGCTTACAAGCCTAACTCTACAATGCTTTTTGATGAAATGGAGAGTCACTCATATACATAAAAAATTAAACCAAAATATTTATTAATAAAGTACATTGCACAAAGTAGTAATACAATGTATTTAACATATTAATTTCAATAAAGACCTTAATTTAATTTTTATTTGTTTTTAATTTAACCCATTTTTCGAAGTTGATCGCGCATAAATTAAAAAAATTAATGTCGATCATACCAGTATTAGGTTTGCCCAAGGCTGCAGTAGAGTATGTAATTTTCGAGTATTACTAACGCAAAATTGAGCAAAATTTTGAAAGAAAGTTTATGGGAATCAGGGCAGAGCGAGTGTTTGATTTAATTTCTAATTATATTTATGAGAAATTTTAAATTAATAATTTAAAATAAGGGACATTTCACGTGAAGCGGACAACGAAAAAAAGTCGAGGCTCTGGATTTCGTTCGAACTTCAAGTTGCCACGAAGCAATCACACAAAATAATATCTCTCAGATTTATGATAGATTTTGTCAACAAATTTAATTGTAATAGAGAAAACATTGCGATTATTCCATTATAGATAACGTTTAATTCATTTCAACGTTGAATATTTGTGAATTTGATTAAATTGTCACACCAAAGCTAAGTTGGTGCCATTTTGGAAATAAATGTATGAAAGTTATGTTTTAACAGTTCTGTTTTGATCAGACATAAAAAATATAATAATATTTTGTGCTTCCACCAGACATTTCGTAGACTTACGGGACACATTGATGTGTATTATATATGAGTTTGAGTGGATTTTAGTGATGTGTATGCAAGCCAATCGGTAGGCAATATGGTATGCCATTTGCTTGTATGCTATCAACAGCAGAATTTCTTCACCCTACACTTAAAATAAATCCTTAAGAGCATTCTAGTTATGGCACCGTCAGCACCTAACCCTCAAGTACCGACATCCGGTCTAAATCTCTATCCAATAGTCGAATTGTAAACAAATTCAATACTTTTCATCTGCAACCATCATATCAATTCAATACTCATATAAACAAATTCAATATTGCAACCATCATATCAATTCAATACTTTCCTAAACAAATTCAATACTTTTCATCTGCAACTATCATATCATTTCAATACTCATATAAACAAATCAATCTTCATATAAACATATCTGCTCAAAACAAAAATGTTTATTTCTAAGATCAAAGCGAAATTCGCACAGATCAGGTTACAGAAATCGCATTTAGCAATTTCTGCGACCACAGCAGTTCTAATATCTAATATCCAATCAAGAAGAAAGTAGATTAGAGTGGGTTCAATCAATCAAGAGTGTGTTTCAATCAATCAAGATCAGTTAAAACAAGTTAATCAAATTTAATAAAAGAATTAACACTAGTATATATATTCAACGTTATAAGTAAAGAATTAGTTCTGATAAAGAAATAAAATATGTTAAAGTGATTAAGCAAAAAAACACTGTTTTATTAAACGACCACGATCAAGATAACTATATTTATGGCACCGTCAGCACCTAACTCTCAAGTACCGACATCCGGTCTAAATCTTTATCCAACGGTAGAATGAAGAAATTCAATACTTTTCAAAATAAATCAATCTTCATATAAACAATTCCATCATATCAATTCAATACTCTTCAATCTTCATATAAACAAATCAACCTTCAGATAAACATATATGTTTATCAAAACAAAAATTCTAAGATCAAAGCGAAATAAGCACAGATCAGGTTACACAAATCGCATCTAGCAATTTCTGCAACCACAGCAGTCCTAACACTATAAAATCAAAAAGATCAGATCGAGGGAGATCAGAAAAAGAAGAAGTGTGTATCAAGTGTTTTCTCAAACTGAGCAAAATCAAGTAAAAGTACAAAATAAGTAAACAACAAAGTAAGAATGTTACAAGTGATCTGTGTGAAAAAAGGCCGTGTACTTATTCGATACGATGACAATTTGATTGTATTATTCAAAACACACTACAAGATCAATGGAAGATCCTTTTTATATTCAAAATTATAAATAAAAAGTGAAAATGTTTAAACAGTATTTGTTTTCAATTCGTCCACGACAGTTACCTCTATTCAACGCTCAGATACAACGCACGTGCTTTCCGCTCAGAGGCATTTTCGGAATGATATTGCTTTCCGATGCATACTGTTTGGTGGATGGCCACCAAACTGATCGAAGAAGTGAACAGCGGCCGCTAGAAGCCACGATATTAGAAATTTCCCTTTTGGACACGCCCTATTGAAAACAAATCACAATCTATGTGTTTGTAAACCAGATCGCCGCTCAAATTTCTATGGTTACACGAGATCGGGATTTCAAACCGGTTTTAATCCGATCTTCGTGTAGCCATAGAATTTGATCCGGCACACACACATATAAATGCTGCGTACAAAACCGGTATTCGGAAATCAAGCTCATGAGGAGCTTCCGTGCACGTACACAGTCTGCGCACACATACATGGAAATCGGGCTAAAGCTCACGAATTACGGTATATTCCCAATCCCAAATTGGGAAGTCGTGTAAAAACGCTCAATGTCCATGTCTGAACAAAAGCGCTCCAAGCTTGCTTGCGATTCAAAATAAATTCGGGATGCCGGACGTGGTAAACCGTGGTGAACGCAGCAATGCGTGACGTCTGCACAGTGTTGGCAAGCACCATGATTATGACAGTCGATTCCGTTTGACATGGGAAGCACGTCCGGCCATATTTTTCAGGATCCCAATATTCCCTTGCCCCAAAAACCGTGACTATGCTGAATCGTTTGTAGACTTCTTGTTGTACAATGGTATTTATAAATTGTGTGTGATGAATGGACATGTTTAACGTTGCCTGCACCACATCAAATGGATGTTCGAAAATGTCAACCTTTATTTATTAATTATTTCGATAACACGTCAGCATAGTTATAGACATATGTACATAAGTTGTGAATTAACAAATTATTGTATGACATACTGGGAAGTTCGCATTGTAGATTTATTAAATGGATGCGAAAACTGAAACCAACACCTATTCAAGGTATTAAATTATTCATTCAATGATATGCTTTTTGAGCTCTTTCACATACCAGTTTATCACTAAACCGTATTTATACCCTCAAAGCAAATTTATATCAGCATGAAACCAATCACGTTTTCATTCTGGGCACTAAGGTAGATACCCGAATGATGTTAACCACGTTTGTCAAACAAGAGACATGAAAGCTCGCAAAGTACCTAATAAAAATTCCAAAAACGATGCGCGTCAGTTCGTGCGAGATAGCACCCAAGTATTGAGACAATTATAACAAAAGAACAATGTCAAATTGGGCTTATTTGCTCAACGTTCCTGATTTCATCCTTGAGTTGTGCTAATGGTAGAACTGGCACGCAAGTTTATGCTTGAGTTGTTATTAAGTAACGTAAATCATATACATAAGTTTGGAGAGACCAATAAATGGTGTGGCTAAGGATCCATATAAAACGATATTGATATGTTTGATTGGAGCATGTGCCTAGAATTATTATAATGTGCGGGTTCGTTTTCTCAGTCGCCTACTAGAATATTTTTTGTTCATCATTGCTGGGAGAATTCAATATAAAAAACTAAAAGTATTGAAGAAAATTGCTGTTAAAATCTTGGAAATTATGGAAAAGAAATGCAGACGAGTGAACCTGCAGAGAGTTGCACAAAAAATGTGGTATGTGAGAATAAAAATTGGATAGTGCAAGCAACACAAATGGCAACACAAAAGGTTGGGGCTAAGGTATAAATGTTTGCTTGCACATCATTTGCTCAGATATACATACAACGATCGGTATATGGAGTAGAATAGACAGTCCACAAAAAATGGAACTTTGAAGAACGCCAGCAATAACGTCAATGATAGCGGACTAATTGCGCTACAAGGTAGCAGAACCACTGGAAATCTAAGACGACAGAGTACCCGAAAAAAGTAAAGTTACGTCCTATGATTAAAGCTATATGCTAAGAAAAAATGTAACAGAGAAGGTGCACTCTAGAATTTCAGCTGATTACTGAGTGAATTCTACCAAATAGAAGGGAGCGTCTTTCAAATAAAAATATATTTGAGCGAAAAACAATCTTTGATTAAATACAATTAAGGAGAATATCGAGAGCATTGTAACATCATTTGCACAACAACAAAAATTCAGAAACCCTAACAAAAAAAAAAGAAGTACAAGGATTTCAGCAAGATAAAAACCTATTTGTCTCAGAATACTTGGGGAACGAAGTAAAGAAGATTGAGGAGAGAGAAAACGGTGGACCTATGGATTATGAATGGACAGAAGGTAAAACAAATGGCGCAAACTAAGGCATTATATTTGCAGCAAAATTTATACAGCATGTAACATAAAAAACCTATTAAACTGTGACCGCTGCGAAAAAGCAGATTCACAGAATTTCAACGCCAAGCAAAAACATTGATTTTTGCCCTATAAATTCTGATTCAGTCATCAAATTTTGACGAAAGTCACACAGTAGCTGAGCCTGAGTGTGACAAAAATTTGGCAGAAAATTGGTAGAAAAATTAGGCTCGAACTGCCAGAATTAAAAAAAAAACCTGTGATGCAGCATCTCCTTAAAATGAAAAGTTTACAAGAACAAAAAAACAAACAAATAAACTATAATACTCACGCTTTGACACCTCGTTTGATTCACTGTTCTCTCTATCTATATTTTTACGTTTCCTATTAACGCCAATAGTGACATCTCTCCGTAAGACTAGTATTACATTTACATTTAAAATCGAATTTAATTATGCATACTTATATTTTTATAAAATTTATATTAAAGTATATCGAAATGGATAATATATACAAAATTGAATTAAAAATAATGAGTGGAATAAATACCTTTCGTTTTTTGTTAAATATGGCGCCTTTTTCAAATTGTAAATTAAAACATATGGAAAGGAGAAAGACATGAAAATCCCCAAATATCTCTCAAGCTCCACCCAAATTATAATAGGTCGAAAGTGGAGAAAACGTCGCCATTTTCCATAAGAATAAAATTATGACAAACAATAATTTTGATTCAAATTTAATCATAAGAATTTCATTATCAAGAAGCTCAATAAAAAATGAGAGAAAATTAAATTTAACACCTTTAAAGATAAAAAGATAAAGATTCTATGATGTAATTATGCAGAAATCTGTGATAATCACATACAACTTCCCCACTTACTTTAAAGAATCGAAACCCAATACAAGAGAGAGCAAATTCTACAATCTTTCTATTGCGACTAGGACCATCCGAGCCAAACCTTCACAAGGTATATTGCTCCGTACATGGTAATTGTTGCCTTTTCTTCTGTTCTTCATTCTTTTCCTTTGGAATTTGGTATACGTGTGAACGCATGCTTATTCAGGCTATTTTCACACAATACACAAATTGCAGCTCCATTAGCGTATAATAAACGCGGTTAGAGTTAAGGCGTGCAGTGAAATTAATTAAGACTAAAACACATGTCAAACCATAAATTTAGTAAATTGTGTAATGAGTACTTCAATTGTAAGATGCATTGAAATTACCGTTTTGTATGGTGTGTACGTATGCTAAACAAGTCATCAGCATACCGTATACAATGGATTTCATACTTGTGATCAAAGCGGTACACAGCCCTCGAAACAAGCTGGCTGTAATAAGGCTGAAATAATATATAGTCTGAAATTCTGCACGATTGCTCTACAGTTCATCAAACATTAGTGCTGATTGTCCCAAGTGAGTTTCCTATCTAGGAGGACTCCTAGATATTTTACCTCTTCCTGTAGATATACGACTATGCACCTAATATTTAGGGCTCCTGTTTCGATTTTTCTTTTTCTGGTGAAGACTACTATGTTAGTTTTCTGAGGATTAATGGATAAACCCTCTTCTTTGCACCATTAGGTTGTTTCTTTTAAGGCTTTTTGCATTCTAGATCACAACGAATCTAGGTGTGATCCTTTTATTATTACGATGATGTTGTCCACATAGTTGAGAGCAGTTCCTTACTGTTGAGGGTCGCGAGAAGGTCATCAACAAGTAGGGATCATAGCAGGGAGAAAACCCTCTACCTGTGGACATCCCCTCCAAGTATCCGCCCCAATAATCGCCTCCCCCAGCTCTGCAATCACACCTCGGTTCCTTAGTATTTTATTCGCCCACTTCACTACTTCTTCAGGAGCATCCCTCTCTGGAGAGCAAGGTACAGAGAATCATTTCTAGCATTTTCAAAGTATATTTTCATGTTCATAGGATTTTTATGTGCATAGGACGATTTCCTTGACATCCAATGCCTTTTCTATTATTTGTACCAGCTTATGCATAGCCGATATATGTAGTTGATTTGCTCTTTTGGTAGGCAAATTGAAGTTGGTCAAGTGGCATCTTTACCAAAAAATATGGCATCTTTACATGTATAGATGAAACAGATTATCAATGGCATTTAATATGAAAGATGTGAGGCTAATTGACCGGTATGATTTTGGCAGGTTGCCAATTTTTAGCTATCTTTAGAGATAACCCGCAACAGTCTCCACGAGTTTGGAATACAGCTGAGTTCCAATCTCGCTTGTAGCAGGGCTGAATAGATTCTCTCTGGTCCTGGTGATTCAAAGGATTTGAAGGAGTTTATTTCCCATTCAACCTTTTCATACGTGATGATTTGAGTAATCAGATGTGAGTCAGATGTCCGATCTGGGCCTTTATATTCTTCCTCAGCCTCACCACTGGTCCTAATTTTGCACCTTGGAGAGTGTTCTAAGCAGCACTTCCACTGTGTCACCGAAAATGGTCGTCAGTCCTATACCCTTGGTAGCATTTGGATAGAGCTTTCTACATCCTGGCAGTCTTTGAGATACTAGACTATTGCAGAAGGCGCTCCAAGCCTTTCTCTTGGATTTCCTTAGCTCTTTGTATGTAAGCTTTGGTATGGTACTTACCAAACTGAACTTTGGTATGTACGTATCGAGCTGAGCGGTTGTCTCTCGGAAGTGTTGACCGACGACTGAGTTGGCTCATTAACACAAACTTTTACAAACTTAACACAAACTCACAAACTCGACTAAAGAAAGACAGCGATATATCTATTTCGCGGGTGCCTCTGAGGCGCACGTTATCTTTTTAGTATGTAGTACCGACGTACACTTTCACATATTAAATTTACACATTAGAGGTACAGATCGTTATATAAATCCGACGAGAACCGAGACTTAAAAAAAATATTTCAAGCACGTGTTATACGTTTCCTGATTCTCGGAAATCACCTCAACAACTTAAAAACAAATTCGAAAACAGGCAAGTACCAGCCTTGGAATAGGACGGCTACTACAGCAACAAATGATTAATTTTCTTTTCTAAGGAGCAATAAATTACGTTTAACATTTCACGCGATGCTTTTTTAGTCTATAGTAATTCAACATATATGTATACGTAGGAAAAAAATAAAGCAAACAGTCTATTTCGATCACATTGCTTTAGTCATGTAATTATCTGTTGAAATATACATTAGCATTTCCTGTAGACGGAAAAGTCATTACAATTGTAACTATTTTTCGGCATGTATGAAACGGGGCAGTATGTTCCACTACTTTCTGAACTATGAACCTATTAACAAATTAAACATGTAATACGAGTAGTATTTTTGTAGATTCACCATATAAATTAATGACTTCTACAGAAATGCAACAATAGCTGAAGTTCAACAATATACCGGTACATCGGGAAATACCTGATACTAAGCTATATAGAGGGATATTCCAAGAAGAATATATTTATAGGGTAGAATCGGGTGTTGGATTCTTTTAAAGGTCCTGGTTGTAATAGAAATTGCAAAAGAACTCTTGCTGATACCCAAGACATGTGACACAAACGAAGATATATGTATTTTTATTTACGGTTAAATTGAATACCCATTTATATGGACAGGACATATTTCTAGCAGTTTCTAAGTACGTAGCACACATTTTCCTTAAATCTGGTTGCTATGACGAGTTAGCATCTTGTTTTAGGGATTCGCACCACTTCAAATGCCAAAGATCAAATTTTTTTATTTTATTTTAATTTTATTGTGAGTGTAGCAGCATGAGAAAACATTAAAAAGCTTTAAATGCACGTCGGTTGTCTGTCAAATAGCTATTAAATCCAAAGTATTCAACGAAGCAGGAAAATATGCTTGTTTTAATGATTCAGGTTATGGGAATAACCTCTCTCCAGATTTTTTTTTATCTACTTTAAGGTTTTCTTCTACGATCGCACTTCCTTAAAAATGAACACTTAACCTTCGCACTTCGAAAGTACAAGCGTTTCATTATTCATAATTGACTATAAAACACCTGTTATAGTGGCTCGTCGTACTCATGTCTATTCCTTGTTGCAATTGTTGCATAAATCAATAAAAAAATAAATCAATTGAGTGAAACGAAGAAGTAGCTGCAATATTTTCCACAATTATATTAAAACCATTACGTAAGCATATGATGATGACCACTTACCCTTAATGGGAATCCGTTTAAGACACACATAGAGAGTGGTTGGCAAACCATCTCATAATAAATAAATAACATTTGAATTTGTGAAATTGACTAGTAAAAACTAAATAAATCAAGAGCTTATTGTTTCGTATCTATTTAATTGAATCGAATAAATATTTAAGTCAAATCAATAAATGCGAGAATAGGCGTGTTTTTTTTTGCTCCCGCTATCTATAACAGAACAATGCTGACGCATTGGGAATAACAACAACTCCCCCATTCCATAACAGGAGTTGTTGTTGTTTGCAATGAGTCTGCACTGGTTAGCATTGTTCTGTTATGGATAAGGGGAGCAAAAAAAACGCGCCTAAAATTAAGTTCCAGTAGGTCAAAAGCAATTAAAGAATTGAGCATGGATAACAACTAGTCAGTAGTAAACATACATCAATCAGCTTTGCTTGTACGCAGTCTGAAATTCACAAAAAAGAGAATATCGGTGCTTTTCTGTTGCAACGAAGTGACAGAGGAAAAATTGACAAAAACCCTTTTTCGAATCTTCTAAGCAATTTCAAAGTAGACAATTATGTGAAATATTTTTTTTTTAAATATATTTTGATGGTGCTGCTATTTTATGAATATTCGTATGGATTTTGAAAATATTTGCGAGTTCTTTGTTTATAAAAAGTTTGACACTGCGTTATGACACTGTGTCATTAAAAACTGAAATACTGCAAATGCAAAAGTATTCGGAAAGGCCGTGTCCATTTAAGATGCACTGACGTGGAACCAGCGACTTTTATTCATCTTACTGTCAAAAAGCTCGTGTAACCTAGTAAGTAGAGTACTGATTTGAAGTGTGTGGAGTCCCTGGTTCGAATCTTAGTAACAGCCACGAGCCTGTCCACCTGAGACAAATCATGGACAAAGTGAGACAACAAACCAATCATTTAAAACTTTAAATGGGGTTTTTTCCTAAAGGTTTCCAGGTTTTCCCAGAAACAGCAATGGCTGTTTACACGAACGTTTACACGAATAGTTTTTAATATCAATTATTTGTTTTTGATATCACTTTTTCACAAGACAAACACGAACATTTGACACAAAAGCGCCCCAAACAACGCGACAACCACGAATGCGCAGTTTCAGACACGTGATTCACGTTTTGTCAATTCCGGAGAAAGACCGTCCTTCGGAGAAAAGCTAATCACTCAGAAGTTCTCCGGCTACACACTTCCACCACAAGAGCCAAAACGCGAATCTGAAATGGGTTGCAGTGGGACAACTTTGCTTTACTGTAATTTGCCCTGTTTTGACCTTGAATTTCATTTTGACAAGCAAGTCTAATGTAGCAAATACTTATTGGGCAATGCCAGGCCAACTGCTTGTGAGCCAACATGGGGACACCATTTGCCGGGACGTCATGAAATCTCTTTTTTTGTTTATTTGTTTGTTTATCTTCAGTGTGTTGCCTTTTCGTGTATTTTTTATACGTTTTTGTCAGTTATTCTTGAAGTTATTCTTGTATGATGCAATGATGCAATGGAGTATGAAGTTTTCGAATCCGGCGTTAACTCAAAAATAGAACCTATATGCTTAGTAGGGCAGTATCGGGGACACTTAGTCTAGCTTAGCCACAAATTCAAACCGCGGACAAGTTGCAGTGAAAAGGAAAATATGAGTGTAAGTGACAAAGTATTTTGGAGTGGATTTTGACATCCATTATGATGTCCTTTCGTTTCAGAATTTGTAAACTACGCTAGATTGCGCCAGCATTCCGGTACAATGTATGCTCAACAATTGACTGTGCAGTAACATTTTGTGCAAGCATGCTGGTGTCACGTATGTGGTCTATAAGATTTTTTAGTTTCTGATGCAAGTTGGCAACAATGGGTGAACAAGCACGACCACAGATGGACTTTTTTTTACTATGCAATAATCTATGTCTGTCTCTCGATAATTTCTTTTAGGTACCTAAAAAAAATATATAAAAAAACCTCAAAGTATTTCTACTCCTGTAGCTTTCATTGTCGTTGAGTGATAAAAAGGAAATTTACACGACGGGATGGTTTGAAAAAGGACCATGTCTAATATACCTTAGGTGGTGATGACTTTTTGTGTGAGATATGCTTTCATTGAATTTTCATATGGTAAATATCTGATGTGATTTTTTGGGTTGTGAACAGGGTTCCCACTTTTGATACGTTTGTATCTTTGTGATACATTTTTATTTGAAACTTATATTTTTGATACAATGATACAGCAACTCACTGAATTATAGCAAAATGATACATTTTGTCATCCAGTAGATAAATTCAATTTTTTGGATCTTACTATCATGTGCCAACTAAATATCGTCTCTCTAGCAGTAATAACTGCCAGCTTCATGCTACTTTTGCACTTAGAACTATGAAAGGCATCTAATATGTGATGACCCTGAACATTTAAAACTTTCAAGCTATCTAAATAATATCGAAAAAATGATATAGATAGAAAAAATAGAAAATGAATGTTGAAACGTTTTGGGATAAACCGAGTTTAGCTAAAAACAGTTTAAGTGAATCAGTTTAGGTAAATTAGTTTAGGTGAATGTCATCTCCAGCCTTTCACGTTGATGAATGTTGAAATGTCTGTACCTTATAGTTTAGCTGGGAAGGAGGTTTTTCTGCAATAAACTTGGGTGGAAGTACAAAGAAGAACCGATTATAGTTGAAAAGAATTAAGAGGAATTTTGTTTGACATAATAGTCCAAAACATATCTATTTATTTATCATATTCATCGAGTCATCAGTATTCTGACAGCTTTATGCTTACTGTTTAAGCAGAAGAATCATTTATTAATGTGTGACTCATATATTAATGGTAATATACAGATTAAACCAAAGAGTTAAAGCAATTTGTGATTTTTTTATTTTTTAGGCTCTATATCTATCAATAAGTATAGTAGCTCCAAACAAAGTTTATTATATTATTATTTATATTGTCAATACTTCGACCATAATGCAATTTTTTCAAAATAAAGGGACCTTTTTGATACATTTTGATGAAATTTGATAGGGTGGAAAATTTCGGAGTGGGAACACTGATTGTGAATGCGATAAATTTTATAAATATTGCAGCCATAGAAAATCTACAACAAATTCGACACATCTCCTCTCAAGCTCTTGGTAAATTAGTCTTTCTAGCGGTTCCTATGCACTAGAGTTTTTTCAAGCTGAGTTCGGATGAAAAAACTCCAGGACGAAACTTAATTGCGGCTTTCTCACACGCAAGGATCGAGTTTGCCCGGATTATCAGCGGAATGGTCAGTATCTATGTACATCAAAATTAATGCTATCACATATTTCACAGTATTCACTCCAGTGCACATTGATAAATGGCGTTACGCTGCATCGTCGCAACATATCTGTATAGCAAACAACTTTAGAGAATGTGTTCTGTTAAGCAATTCATCATGTACATAGGAGCGGAGAGATGGGCACTCGGAAAAGTCAATGATTAAACACAATCAGATTCTATGAATATTCAACGACATTTTTCTGTAAAGCTACATATGTTCTGCTTTGGGGCTAACAGTTTTATGAAAATTTCTATTCCTATCACAAATAAAGTATGTTTGTTGGAAAATATATTCATGATTCGGCCATGTTTACATTTCATATTGGATTGATCGAATTTGCATGCCACTCAGGCGGATGAATGTTTTTGTAAGATTTATTGTAAATAACATAAAACGCACGGCTTTAATAAAATTCTTCCGTAATATATTTACGGCAAAATGTGAGCTGTAACTTATAGTATATTTTTGATATATAGATAAAAAAAAACAAAATGAATTTAAACAATGCTCTAGGGTTGAATGCTAAAACTACTAAAAAAAAGCATTTCGGAGTATAATCCAGAGCTTCCAATATATTTAGAAATAGTGCAGCATTGCAACTCAATTTCAGCAGAAAAAAGCATGCCTTACTTATGTCTTTATTGGAAACGTCATAATATATACCACCAGGCAACGCTTTCTGGCAATTACAAGAGCCAGGATATGGCGGCAACGATTGACAATGTTGTTATGCGCAACTCTGATCGTCAAGCAGAGTTGTTTGCATCGACATTTCGATCCCAGTTGAATATCACTCCGCCTTCAGCTCCTAACAGCCAAATGGTAAAAAAGAAGTCAATCACTTTTTAACAATGCCCTGAACAATGGTTACTTTCTGGACTCATGGAAAGTGGCTAAAATTGTTCCTATTCATAAGGGCCTGTGACATCAGGAGTACCACAAAACTCTGTCACTGGACCAATTCTTTATACAGTATTCACTGCTGGTCTTCCTATTCCAGCAAGCCAACGTCAAGTCCAAGTCCTCCAATATGCTGACGAGACGCTCTTATTCGCATCGAGCAGAGACCCGCTCAAAGCAGCGAAGAGCCTGGAATACTACTTGGCAGAACTAAGTCTTCACTTGGACGAATGGGGCATCAAACCAAATAGCAGTAAGACACAACTCTGTGTATTTTACAATCCTTCTAAGTATCGGGGATCTCAAACAATCCGCAACAAGGTAAAAAAAAACTCGCTGTCTCGTTCGGAACCACTAAAATTACTCCAATCTCATCTCTAGAGTACCTCGTTGTTGACTTAAACGAATTCCTGAGGTTTAATCCTTCATCATCACCATCGGGGCACCACAGCCTGAACCGAGCCATAGCCTCCTTAATGCTTCGCCTCCATTCGTCTCGGTAGGTTTAAACCTTATGTGCGGCGTAAAATTAAAGCTGCTAAGTCCGCATTTCAATGCATCAGACTTCTTTTTGCCAAAAAGATGAGCATGATTACCAGAGCTAAGTCCATTTGCTATCAGACTCTGATCCGGTCTATCCTGACTTATGCTTCCCCATCCTGGATTACCTGTTCTAAAACTGCCATGGCAGAAGCGGAGGTATTCGAAAGCAGAATCCTCCGCTACTGTACTGGTAGGTTCTAAAACCCGGTGACTAAAAGTTGGCCGAAGAATCTTCTCCTGTATGAGGAGTCGGGAGTGGATCCACTTAGGGACCGGTTTTAGTATTAACGACAAGATTCTACGGACTGACAGACGGACCTAAGAACGGACTGATACGGTCACTTGGGCGTAGAGGTGGCTCTAATGAGCCATTTATGCTCCCTATGCTAACATAATCCCAGCCACCGTTCAAGGCTGGGTATGATAATTAGCGTGTAAGATTAAAAGAAAATTCAAAAAATTAACATAAATAATATAAAAATATTAAGAGCCAGCAGGCCAAAATATTATAGCCGCAAGTTAGTAATTTTTGTATTAAAAATAGTGCTTAACTTAGATTAATAATGCACAAAAAAATAACTAAAACTAAAATCTTTTCTAATCTAATCTACCGTCAGGCATTGAGCATGAAACAAAGTCAACAATACACTTATTTATTTATTTTTGTAAGTGGACTGGGCCTGATGTCGGCTTGGTCCAACAGTCGGCCGCTCAGAGCTTTTTGGTCTCATAACATGAATCAGACTCGTAAAAACGAAATCTAAAGTGCGATGTTTGTAACAATATCCACTGTACTTACTTTAGATGCCTTTTTACCGTTTGAGCCGTGTTGTGAGACAAGAAAGAGCTTTAGGAGCAAGGTGACCGACCTTTGGAACAATCGCGGTGACCATACATATTTGAATTCAATTTCGAAGAACACTCGCTTTTTCAAAATACTTCGATTCATTTCCTTTTGTCATTATATTAAGTCTGGGGAAGGAGTCATATTAATTGTGTGATGATGTAGTTTTTACTTTTGTAAGAAATTACAGACGGAAAAGTGTGTTATAGTGCTCATTTAGATAAATAACGACACTACAAAAAGAAATGTCTAACACAAATAATTTTTTTTTTCTGTAACTCTGAAATGTTGTACAATTTTGAAAAAAATATTCATACTAGTTCATAATAGTTCATCAGTAGTTAAAAAACTAGTTCATACAGCCTTTTTTATCCCAATATAGCTCGTTTTATCCCTTTTTCCTGCCCACAATTCGGACTGAGATGTACTAAATGCACACTTTTCATTTTTGCAAAAACTATTCGATAACAAGGACTTTAAAACTATAGTTTTAACGCACCAGGTACTTTCACGTGTATTAGCCACAGCGAGGACTTACTGGAAATTCAACTCCTTATGATTACCAATCAAATTATGTACAATCTATTTAGACTATCTATTCCAGTATGCTAAATTAGAATCAGTATTTAGTTTCGCCTCAGGAAGTTTACAGTTACTTTTGGTTTCTTGGAAATGAAATATTACAATTATTCAGCTCTCAGTAAAACACACAAATAAAACACTTGAATCATAGCTTCTAAACATCATTGCAAATTCGTCGAAATACTGATTACTGTTTAGTCCAGTGAAATTCGGCATAAAAAAGGCGAAAATTCGGAAAAATTAAGGGAAAGCTTGCAAAAGGGGGGGGGACTCTTTGGAGCACACTTTTCCACCTATCCTGGAGTGTGGTCGATAAGTTTGTTTACATATTGTTTTTATGCGTTTCTTCAACATAGAAAAACAAACTCACAAATATTCCAAAATGTAATCAAAATTGGATAATATCAACATGCCGTCGAGAAAGTCGATACTGTTTATGTTTAGATCAATATATCTCAAAAACCGTTATGGTTACAAAAAATTTTAAAGGAAATTTTTTGAGTTACAAATTCATCATACATTGTTTTTCTGAAGACGTGACCGTTCCTGAGATATTAATGAAAGATCATTTTTGGTGACCTTTGACCCCGTACAAAAATTAACGCAGCACTCGGATCGATGAGAACTTTTGACATTTTGTTTAGCACGCCAGTACCAAGGTTTACACGAAAATCCAGCTTTCCCCTAATTTTTCCGAAGCACCATGTTAAATTTCCCAGGATTAGTTTCTCAATAATAATTTGAAACTTTTACCATCAAAACTGTATTTTCCCTTAAAGTTAAACCATTGCATTCTGCACATAACGAGTATTAGCAATGCTATGCTCTGCCGTACACATATGTTATGTATGTACATACTGATTCAAACAATAAAAGTAGAGCATGTAGACACAGCATATGTGGAATAGCAATTTGGACTGCATTGCTCGCCATTCTCCAGTCACACTCATACATGGAGGAACTGTTAGCAAAAACACCGTCCAAGGACAATTGAAATCTACACAGCCAGAATATTGCGGCTGGCCTAAACATTAAGGACAATGACGGCTATGAGCGGAAATGACCGCCCAGCAGGAAACGAATTTGGATTTTCTTACAAGCTCATATTCCGCCTACCATCTAGACTAGAGTATAACACTGTCAGAATCGATGTATTGTCTATGACAAAGGAAAGGTTCCGTTCATGGCCATCCAAGCTGTTAGCCTCGGTCTTGATAACGAATTCGAAACGAAAAGCATTTCATTTCAATGCGTTTACGGGACAGTGTACGGGGAGAAACTGAAATATTTCATTAGAATGTTCATACTTGAAATGTAATAGTGTCACTGAAGTACCTTGACTTGTGTCATAAATATAGTAGAAAAATGTTGTTTCACACAGTTGAGTATAGGCTTTTCATATTATGTTGTACCACTATGTTGTACCTGAATGTAGACCACAGGTTCAAAGGTTCATAGATACATTGCATTCATTTACTGTATTAAGCTACAGGTGCAAGGCGAATGCATTTACCTTACCAGTGGAGGTGACAAGGTTTTAAGAATAAATTGCAATTTTTACTAATGTTAGGAGAACATGATTATTAAAATCACTTTGGCCAAAAATTCATATTTCTATACATATATATATACATATATATATATATATATATATATATATATATATATATATATATATATATATATATATATATATATATATATATATATATATATATATATATATATATATATATATATATGTATATATATATATATATGTATATATATATATAAATATATATATATAAATATATACATAAATATATATATATATATATATATATATATATATATATACATATATCATCAAAAAATTTGAGTGAAAAAATCTCAGGAACTCATCAAAAGTAATAATCTTTAACCCTTTGGTGCCGGCGGCCATTTTAGTGATATTTGAAATATACGTATTATTCTGTCAAAGAATAGCTTTTGCAAAAAAAAGTTTAAGGAATGAATTTTGAGTGTGTTTTAAATATGAATATGATAATATGCTTAAAAAATTTAACCCTATGTGTGCGCTATGCGCCTCAAATGAGATTTAGAAAATTTGAAAATGTTCCAATTGTGATAACTTTTGTGAACGTGCTGGCAACCCTGCAGGTACGGCATGCATTGAAAGTGAAAACCTTCAAACCATAGACTCTCCTGAAAAATTTTCGCCTTTTACAATGAAAACTAACTTATGTAGAAATTGTATGCTTTGCTTATACAGCCAAAGGAAAACTTTTGAAATTCCACATCGGGCAAGAACGGTAACCCTCCTCCAATGTACCTATATTTTTTAGCATCAAAAGCTTCTGTTCCCGAGAACTCACGACCCAATTATCAGATACAGTTGAAATGCACAGAATGTATTGGTATTAAGTAGAACCAAGTCAGATAGAAGCGATTTGGAAATGTGGGCAACTCTGTGCCAGTGGTGCCATCTTGAACAATTATAAAGAAAAAAATTGGTTTTTGTCCTATGAATTTCGATTCAGTTACCAGATTTTTATGGAATTCGCACAGGAGCTGCACCTTACTCTAGACCATGTTTGGTAGAAATGCTATGGTGATTCTGGTGTCTTGGGTTTTGAAAATTCACTCAGGAAAATAAAGCTTTTTGCCCTATAACTTCCAGTGCAGCCATGAAATCAAAACGAATTTCATATGATAAATGGAACTTATTATAGACAATATTCAGAAAGAATCTGATTATAAAACCGTGATAGGGTTGCCAGCTATTGTTGGTTTTGCATTTATTTGCAATATCTTTATTAAGCGATTTTATCGTAAAATTTTCAAATGGTAATCATCTTATAGTGACAATAAACAACAAATATTAATTAAGTTTTCGATTGTTTGAAAACTTTTGCGGATGGTAGCCCTAAATTTCTTTGTACTCCTATAGCTTCCAATGCATTCTTTGGATCAAAACGAAATTCGCAGGGTAGGTTGATTTCAATGTGATTTTACTGTGATATATTTTTGGTTTTGATGCTAGTGAAGAGTTGTCAGCGCAAGGGGTTCTTACTGTTTTTGTATCAATAAATGCTTACATTAGGTATTCATATCGCGAACACTTACAATGAAAATAAGTTACCAATGTTTAAATTTTATAAGTTCTTGAAATTTTTCGGTCCCAGACATCTTTTATTTTTTGATGCCAAACATCTTTCTATCTAGAAATTCATACAAGTGGTAGCCCTGAATCCTTTCCACTCTATGAGTTTAAATGCATTGTTAAGATCAAAGTGGTTTTGCCCTCGAAACAGGTTGGAGTACGTGTGATAGAATAGACACTCAAAATCTGCACGATTCTTCCATTTTTCATCGAACATTAGTATTTCTAGCGGTACAGGTGCGCTAGAGTCAAAGCATTAGCTCTTTTTTTTCTGATTTTCGAACATAGAGAGAGAAAAATGGTTCAGTTCTACTCAGTTCACCTTTGTTCTGGATTCTGAGCTAAAATGTCAGTTATACAAGTGGCTGTTAGAACCAGATGAAATAAGTTTCAGATCTATTAGGAACACTCTAGGAATAAGTCACAAAAGCATTATATGGCATTCAAAATCTCAAAAAAAAATTATGGGTATTACATGCATATTCGGTTTATAAGAAACGGGTGACATTAATATTGTGTAGCTAGCTGCAAGAACATGGTTCGAATCCAGTCACGATCGTTCAAGCAGAATCACATGGTATGCTTTCAATTAACCTAAATATATCTAAACGACATAATTGAATCAATTTAGGACGAAAGCGAGCCATACAATAATTTGCTAATAAATTCGGTTTACGAAATATTTACTATGCAATGATCTACTCTACCTTGCAATATGGGATAATGGCCTGGGGATCGGCTACAAACCTTTAATTATCATACATAAATTATTAATTAAAATCCTTCTAGAAAAAACTAGGAACTTATTCTACAGATTACGTATATTCGGACCTAAATACCTTAAGTTTAGAAGATATTTTTAAAAAAGTGGCAATTATTCAAATTTTTAAAGATGATAAGAATGGCATCCTATCGATTAATAGCAACCCTACTCGCGGAGGCTCACAAGAGTTTCTATTAGTACCTCAAAGGAAAACATCAATCGGACAACGTCACTATAGTTGTATTGGCATTACTTTTTTCAACAATCTACTATTTTCGATACGCAGAAGCACTAACCTAAACATCTTCAAGCGCAGTGTAAACAATTCACTCTAATGTAAATGTTAAGGGGGTATTCTGTAAATGCTAAGGGGATATTCGAAATTTGATCAAATCGATTTTTTTTGTTTGCATGTTTTCAAAGTTTAGACCTTTAAGAATAAGCATGTAAAAGGATTTTCGAAAATTCGAATTATTTTTGGAGTTACAGCTATTTTTGTGACACGCCAACTAACTGCCCGAAACGAGACTCCAAGTTTTAAACACGTTTTTCTCGGAACTACTTTTCTCGATACGGTTGACATGATATCTCTAGTTGTAATGGACCGATTTACGTGAAATTTTGCACAAACCCTCTTAACACTATAAGTTTTGGTCTGACGTAGGAATTTTTGAAATTGATTTGTCTATTTATTAAAAATTACCAAAGTTGAAAAAATGAGGCAAAAAAAAAACCATTTTTTTTTTTACATGGATGCCATTTTGTGAAAAAAAAAGTTTTTTTCAAATCACCTACGTCAAATGAATTTTACATTCTTCTGTTTACAGAATTCACCAAAAATTTATGTTTCAGACCAACAGGAAGGTTGGAATCATGTCGGCTATGAGACAAGTTTTTTTTTGTGAGCCTTCACTTCGCCGGCCTATATCTACATCAATTTTAATTTCTTTTATTTTTTGAATACATTTTTGTACTTTCAAAATGTTAATAAAAGACGTAAAAAATATATATATCTAAAATGTTTATGGTTTTTTTTATTGCGTCCGTAAAATCACCTCGAAATCAAGCCTCTAGACCAGAATACTGCCTTAAAGTGGCTATTCAACACTAGTTAAAAGTTCTAAGTTCTGTCACAAGTTCTAAGAACTTTCTGGAGAATATATAAGCAAACTGTATCTATTAAAATTGAAATAAAAAGTAATAACAAAAAATAAGTCACTTTACACTCTAAGGCTGTGGTTACGAATCAAGCGAGTAGACGGTTGTGGCGAGTGAGAGTGTACAAGAAGGTTTTTTAATGTACGCGAAGTAATGATAGTGGCTATCATACACGCGCTTGTTGAAACTTGTGTTTCATAGCCACTATCATTATTTCGCGTACATTTAAACTCGCCACAACTCACTCGCCACAACCGTTTACTCGCTTGATTCGTAACCACAGCCTTACACATTAATTCAAGTAGTAGTAACTTCAAGCCTCAAGTGCAAAACGAGTTGATCTGGAACAAAGAACGGATTGTTCTTTGCTTTTTTGTGTAAGCAGCTGACACAGATCCTGTTTGGCTTAGAACTCCTGTTCTAAGAGTCTGCGTTCGACAATCCAGTTTCAGGCATTTTACATGGAACTAATATTAAACTTAAGGATATGTAAGATATCCACACCGTGGTAAACCAAATCGTTGAATTTACCACATCATATCCTTAAGTTTGGCGACATGCGATTAGCTTTCCCCGGATCAGGTTTCGCCACGCTAAATGGAACATAAATCATTAGGTTCACACCGGAACGGTTTCAATACGCGAAAATCGGGGGAGAGTTAGCCGTATAAGAAAATCCTAATCGTGTGTTGATTACCTAACTAACAGTTGAGTTTTCAAAGAAGCCTTTACTTTCTTAACTCTCAAAAAAAAAAAAACTGAGCACTTTGTTGGTGTGATAGCTTTTTGGGTACAAGTATTGGAATTTTAGTTTACTACTGCTTATTAAGTTTTGCCGTAGGTTTTCCCGTGTCATGAAGATAAGTTTGAAGAAACACGTTAATCGCTATGTGACGTTGGTTACAAAAATGTCAATTCTGTATACTGCGATAAATATACATACAGTGTACCAATAATGTCTTCGTACAGCAGCTATTTGAAACTCAAATGATAAAAATCAATAAATTGTTGCAATAAATTTGACAAAGTTTTGATGCAGATTTATTCATTAAATAATTTTATTTTATTTGGAGACAAAAACTAATCCATTTGAATTATTCATTACAAAGATATTAACTAAAAATAAAACATAGTCGACGATTTGCCTCCAATGAAGTCTTCGTACACTTACGAAACAGTTTATGAAAAATCTTAAAAACTACAGATATATTTTTTGTTAATATTTAGTTGGGTAGCCTTTGTTTTTAATCACGGCTTTAAGGCGGTGTGGCATCGATTCTACAAGTTTTTTGCATAGCTTGGCTCAATTTTCGCCCATTCCTGCTGAAGAGCCTGTTTCAACTTAGGTTTCGATTTCGAGCTAATATGATGAGTCCTGATACTTTTTTCCAGCATGTTCCACATGTGCGAAATGGGATTGAGGTCAGGACTTTGCGGTGGTGTTTTAAGCAAATGTGGAGTTTTGTACTCCAAGATAAAGTTTTGTACTCCAAGATAATAGCTGCTGTACGAAGACATTATTGGTACACTGTATGCATGTTGACAGATATAAGATGGTTTAGATGAAATATTTACTATTCCAAAAGTTAAAGCCACAGTTCGTAAGCATTTATATTTTCAAAATCTTAACAGATCATCATCATCATCGGGGCACTACAGCCCGAATCGAGCCTTAGCCTCCTTAATACGTCGCCTCCATTCGTCTCGGTTCAGTGACCGCGTCCTCCAGTTTGGTGTTCCCAGAAGTGACCTGCTGTCGGCTTCGATCGAACCCTCCCAGCGCTTGCGTGGCTTACCGACTGGCCTGGCTCCGCTCGCTCGCCCCTTGAGAGACCGTTTGGGGATTCGATTGTCGCTCATTCGTTCGACGTGGCCAGCCCATTGTAATTTTTGGCATACAGCTCGTTGTTGTATCGGATTCGCCATCTATCTTCTTCCCGTATTGGACCGAGGATCCTTCGCAGTACCCTTCTCTCGAACGTGTTCAAGGCTTTTTCAGACGCCTGGGTCATTGTCCAGGTTTCGCTTCCGTAGCATAGCACAGGTCTAATAATAGTTTTATAAATCCGAAGCTTCGTATTCCTGTGTACGCATCGAGATTTCAAAGTGGAAAGCACCGAAAAGAATGTCTTATTGGCTAATTGAATCCGTCGTTTGATTTCGTCAAGCTCATTCCCATCCTTCGAGAGGTTCGTCCCTAGGTACACGAAGTTATCTACATTTTCAAGGTTATAGTCCCCTATCGTTATGTTTTGTCTTATTGGCGTCCTTTTCCTTGATTGAGTCATAACTTTTGTTTTTTGTTCGTTAATTTGCAGACCAACTTCCTTGGCGGTTTCGTCTAGAGCTACAAATTCTTCCTTGGCGTCATTGAACGAACGTGACATAATGTTGATGTCATCAGCGTAAGCTACTAGCTGTGTCGACTGATGACATACTCAAGCGCTAAGCACTAAGCACTTTTCTGATGACATACTCAAGCGCTAAGTTAAAGAGTACAGGAGCTAATCTATCCCCTTGTTTTAGCCCTGTATTCGTTGAAAACGAGTTGGTCATATTATTCTGAATCAGCACTTGCGACGTGGAGTCGGTCATAGTCATTTTCACCAGGCGCACCAACTTTGCTGCGATTCTGAACTGCAGCATGATGTTATTAACCCAGTTCGGCTGATGCTGTCGTACGCTTGTTTGAAGTCGACGAATATTTGATGGACATCAATGTTGAATTCCCAGCATTTTTCCAAAATTTGTTTGACCGTAGATATTTGGTCAGTTGTCGATCTTCCACGTCTGAAACCACCTTGATATTCACCGAGAATTTTCTCAGCGTGATGGGAAATCCTTAACTCTAAAATTTTTGTCAAGAGCTTGTACGACGTACAAAGTAGTGATATGCCTCTGTAGTTTTCGCATAGCAGTTTATCTCTTTTCTTGTGAATGGGACATATAACGCTTTTTCGCCACTCATCCGGCATCGTTTCTTGTTGCCATATGTCTGTCACCAATCCATGGATAGCCCTTAAAACGGAAATCCCGCCTGTCTTCAGGAGCTCCGCGGGGATCCCATCGATGCCCGGTGCTTTGTTGGGTTTCAAGCGGTCCATGGCCTGTCGGACTTGATTTAGTGTAGGAGGGTGAGATGAGGCACTGTCAGGATATGTACCATTTAGTGATGACGATTCCTCGGGTGCGGGGACATTTCCGTTCAGTAATTGCTGGAAATAGGACGCCCATCTTTCCTTCACCTGTTCTGAGCCACTTATGATGCTTCCATCGGCAGCCCTACATAGGCTAGTTCGTGGTTTAAAGACTTGTTTTAAGTGCCTCACTACTTTGTACGCTTGTCGGGTGTTGTTAGCCATAAAGTTGTCATTCATGTTATTCAGCATGCTGTCAAAATGCTTTCGTTTCTTACGTCTAATTATTCTATTAGCTACTCTCCGAAGATCGTCGTATTTTTCTTTCTTGGCTCTAGTCGGTCGTTCAATGTGGATTTTGTAGGCCGCATTCTTTTCGTCCAACGCGGCTTGACATTCCTCGTCGAACCATTCATTTCTGCGTTGCCCGGCTGTGTATCCCACTACTTTTTCGGCTGCTGCATTCACTGCGCTTTTGATGGTAGTCCAAACTTCGTTGATAGATGTGGTGTTAGGCGTGGAAGCTAATTCCATTTCTAGAGCAGATCTATACTCGATATACTCTATACAATGAAGGCCACTCCAAATTCGTGACTTCCCGATGACTTTCCGCTTTTGAAGATTGTGTACGATCTCATCTCCATAATCTCAGCACCAAATAGTTTCGTTTCCTGGACAGCGAGAATGTTTATTTTGTAGTGAGTGACCTGTTCCAGGAGGGCTTTGATGGCCCCCGGTCTGTACAGGGTTCGCACGTTCCAGGTTCCAATAGAGTAGTCCATATTTCGTTTGCGTGGTCGTTTCCGTTGATCCAATCCAAGTATCCGAGGCGAAGTATCAGGTTCCTGAATAAGTCAAGTTTTACGGGAACGGGTTATTGGCCCATTGCCCAACCCCAAGCCTGGAGGGCCAGTCTGGTTAATGTTCCCGATTTAAGGCGCGGGAAACTCGCCCTCACCCTCCTTCGTTGGCAACATTCATGATCTGAAATGTCATGAAGGCTCCCGGCAGCCACCCGATGTGAAATTGTAAAATCACATTTTCGGGGAGGTCGAAGGTAGGATTCAGTAGCAGAGCTGTAGATGTTGTTTCCAGCAGGCATTTCTCGGGATTTCAATTGCTTCGTCGGTAACCAGCATCCGATGACGCCCCCGTGGCCTATGCTACCATTTGACCGATCATAGACATTTTTTTTTGTTGGATACTATAAAGCTTAGACTAATTACCGTACATTTTTAATTGCGGTTTATGTTAAAATCGAAATTTTACCTATGAGAGACGCCAAAAGCCCGTAAATAAGCGTTGGCTGCGGCACTGGCATTGGCATTTCACACGAAACTCAATTTAAGCCTATACATCTAAAAATACCAGCACCCTACTCATACTTCAAACGTCAATAACAATTTGATTTGCTCAGAGATTAACCATTTCAATTCAATGTCTACCATATTCGACAAAAAAAAATATTTTGAGGGCTGCAATTTTCAACTGAAGCCTTTGAAACTGATTTTATTGATGTAAGAGTATAAATATATATGTATATGTACAAATATGCGATTGAGTACAATTGATAGCACTCTCACTTTTCAACTTAAATTTGATACCTTACTGGTTTTTCAAATATCATTTTCTTATTTACAGTCGAAGTCAAAGCCATGCACAAAAGAATTCCGCACGGTGGTAATCTGTTCATGCCAAGTTCAATCTCAGAGCAGAATTCATAGGAACTTTTAATTTGTTGAGAGAGCTAAAAGGGTTTCAATTCTACGTAATTACACGTAAATCAAATGAAAACATGCTTCAGGCACTGAACAGGCAGACTTTATCCGAAACGAAAGCAAGCAATAGTTCATTTCACAAGCTGGAATCAATTGCAGACGCTCCGTGTATCGATCTACTTATAAATTCGGAAGAAATTACCTGTCGTTAGTGGGCTTGAAAGTCACTATGTACTTTTCAATTGGTTTCCGTAAGAAGTTGGAAGCGATTTGCCACGAAATACGAACTGACTGCGGATTAATAAACGTGACCGTGATGTTTTCAGGAGCAGTGGGAATTGTACCTGAAAAGAAATGAAATTTAAAGAATTTCGTTTAACAAAAATGTTTTGAAAAGAGTAATTATATATTTAATTTCAAATTTGATTACTTTTGGGAGCAATAATTCTTATTTATATACAGTGACTCACAGCTTATTCCGACCAGCACGTATAAAATACTTTAAGTGCCTATCAAAACTAAACTCAAGAAGATATCAAGATTATTTAAACGCAGTTAACTAGACTAATGTTTAAACTAATCAGATTTGCCTTTATTTATATTCCCACATTTTTTAAATATTTTATTAAATTTTATTAAATTAAAACAAATAAAAATGGAAAAAGCAATCAAAAACAATGCCGCAGCTTATTTCGATCAAATTCTTTGCTGCTGTGCAATGAACTGTTATGCTGCAATGCAACTGTTATTTCTCTTTCTGTGTGCTGATTATTATATTTGTAACGTGATCAAGATCAGCCTTGCTGGTTTTAAATTTTGAGAAATGGGACCACGTACGACAATTCAACAGCGAGAACTTGTTCTCAGTCACTTCAAAACTGGCTATTCACGCAGAAAAATTGGTGAGGTGGTTGGACTGAGTGGCGGAACAGTGCAGGGCATCATAAACAGATTCATTCACGAAAATAGGACGCACGATAAGGGTAGAAAGACCCCCAACAAGATTTTCAACACAATTGATGAGCGCCATATTGTCCGAAAAATACGGGAGAGTCCGAGATTATCGGCTCGAAAAATCGCCAGTGAAGTGGAAGATGAGTTGGGTAAGTCATGCCACCCGGAAACTATGCGCTGTTTTCTGCGACAATATGATTTTAACGGAAGAATAGCACTCAAGAAGCCGTTCATTAACGCCAAGAATAAAATGTGTCGTTTGAAATTTGCCGAGAAACATTTGAACAATGGTTCTGGATTTTGGAATACGGTTATATTCGCCGACGAATCTAAGTTTAATATTCTTGGCTCTGACGGTGCCCCACATGTTTGGAGTAAGCCAAATACAGGGCTGCAAGCAAAAAATTTAAAAGCCACAGTCAAACACGGAGGTGTTAGCGTCATCGTTTGGGCCTGTATGTCTGCGACGGCAGTTGGCAATCTACAATTCATTGAGACAACAATGGATAAGTCGCAATATCTTCAAATTTTGAAATCAAACTTACTTGAAAATGCGCAAAACCTGGGCATTCGCGATGACTTCTAATTCTACCAAGATAATGACCTGAAACATAAATCGGGTATTGTACAAACATGGCTGATTTGGAATTGTCCGCATATTATACAACCAGGGGCACAGTCACCCGACTTAAACGTCATTGAAAATTTGTGGGCCATTTTGGACACAAATATCCGAAAATGAAAAATTTCGAGTAAAAATGACCTCAAAACTGCATTACTCGAGGAATGGGCCAAAATTACCCCACACATTGCACAAAAACCGGTCGATTCCATGCCTAAGATACTAGCAATGGTCGTTGATCAGAAGGAGGGTCATACTAAATATTGAATTTGTTATTTTGTGCCTTCAAATTTAATTGAAATAATCAATTTATGGACTGGTCGAAATAAGCTGTGGCATTGTTTTAAGTTACTTTTTTCATTTTTGATTGTTGAGAAATAATAAAAATATGTATAAATAAAAATAAAGCAAACAAATGATAATTATGAACATTACACTAACAATCTGCTTTTAAATTATTTTAATTTCTATTTTAGTTTAGGTTTTATTTTTTTTCTACATGATGGTCGGAATAAGCTATGAGCCACTGTATGTACATACAAGGGTTGATCAATAAGTAATGGTAATGAATATAAACCAAGGTGATTAAACTTAAAAGATATATTGATTTTTCAACATAGTCTCCTAACAAGTTAATACATTGAGTCCATCTTTTTCCAAACCCAGGATATCCTTACAAAAAAAATTATTTATCTCAACTCTCCCAAAATGCCTCAATAGCGGGCATCACTTCGCTATCATCTTCAAATTTCTTGCCCCGAAGGTTTTCCTTGAGCCGAGGAAAGATGTAAAAGTCACTGGATGATGCGTTGTCTTAGTAAAACAGAACTCCACCTCGCAGTTTACCGCGTCATTTTTCCTCAATAGCCACCCGCAATCTTCTTATTTGGTCTGCGCAGTAAGAGCTGGTCAAAGTGGCCCTCTTTTCCAAATATTTCACCATAATAATTCCTTCGGTGTCCCGAAAAACGGATACATAGCATTCCCTACCGAGCTCAACACTTTGAATTTCTTGGGCGCTGGTGAAGACGGTCGCTTGTAGATCATCGATCGCTGTTTGGTTTTTGGATAAAAATGGTGGTGGTCTCGTCAAAAAAATTCTCCTGATCCGCCTGAAGCTTTTCGAGATTCAACTGGAAATAGCCGATTACCATTACTTTTGGATCAATCCTCGTATGTGTAAGGTAGAATGTGATGCCATGGCGTATGGAGCTATATTTTATAGCTCAGGATACTATGTACATATCGTATGCAACCACAAATACTGCTCTATGTTACATAGGACTACGCGCTATGTTGTTTTTTCCAGAGTAGTTTGACTGACGAAAAACTCATTGAATCTATGATGCAGTCCTTAAACAAAGCACTATTAGCAACATAACAAGAGGTCAAGAGATTGTCGTTCAGAACAAAGATTAAATCGTTATAGCAAATATTATCGCTTAAGACCCAGCAAACCAAATTAAGTATAAAGCGCCCAAAATTTTACCCAAATTTTCCCCAAATATGTCCTCATGCTGATTGTGGCTATTTTTGTTAATGACGTAAGACTTTTATGACGATCTTTTTTAAAATAATAGATTTAAGAATCGTTTAGTTTCCGCAGCAAAACCAAGTAGTAGACCGATATCATGTTTATGCTGCAAGAATGGTGAGAATCGCCATCTGACATCGCATGCGTATTAGACCATCAGAGCAAAAGAACTTCCAGACATGAATAGAATCAGACACTCAGAACAAAGAGATTTAAGGAAATGAAACAAGCGTATTCAAATATAAAATTTAGTGAAGCGATTTCACAACAATACAAAGATAAATTCTATAAGTATAATTACTACCTCAGATTTTCCCTTTGGTTTCTCCGCTACCTAAGTTCTATGAGCGTTTGGTTGTTGCTTGTCAAATTCACGTACACATGGCCTACTATCTTTATTTTTCTGTTCACGGGGGAGAAGACTGTCAAATTTTCCCATGTTCCCATAGTTCTCCTTCACTACTACTAACGATCAGATTCAGGCGAATTGCTTCAATTCTCACTGCTGTTTTCATATCATTATATCTCTCTCTTCTGAGGTCAGACAGCAATTCATCACTCTTACCTTGACATTTGCGAAGCAAACTGTTAAATATCGTGAAGTTGCATTTGAAATGATATCTACATATGTGGGATAGCTTTTCATATGCTGTCCCCGGAATTGAAAAAAAAACAATGATAAAATACACCGCATACGACAATTCCCTGTAAGCAACGCCACTGCGTCAACTTTAACTTGCCCCAAGGAGCATTAAAGAAATTGAGTATCTTCTTCTGGACACCATCATCATGAAAGTGAATTTATATTCGTATATTTATATGCATACATATGTACGTGGATTTTTATTTGTATATTTACAAATTAGCGCTGTCACTTTTGATAAGCGAGCTCTAGTATCCATCTTCTGGACGAAAGCCCACGCAGTAATAATGAATTAATTCTGAAATAGGAAAGTCATTTGAATATTTATCCGTTCCTGACATTTACTCTGAGAATCTATGCGTATTGCTAATGGATATTTACTATGTTACCATTTTCATACAATTTACCTAATTGTATGAAAATTGTGACCTAAATGAAATAAAGACCACGAACATTCTCTACAAACTACTATTTTGAAATTTTGACGTTGATTATACCTCTTGGGACTCTCAAACTACAATTACGATCCATTCCAACATATTTCTGCGAAATGAAATAGTGACCACAGATAATGAGCTGAATATGAAACAAGTTCAAGTCCAACAATGAAAATCCCGAGCATGGAAATGTCATTCAGAGCACTTCCCGGGCAACAATCAATCATTCAAAACGACTTTTTGACTTTTGACATCAATCTCTAAGGTGTCACCTCATACAACGTTTTTGTCTTGCTCGTTCAGCCGTCGTTAGATGCAATCTCACACTGGGCGCTTTTTAAGTGATTTCATCACCAAAGGTTTCGTTGGAGTTATTGCCGCAAGACATGAAATTTTCCATAATGATGACGCGGGCACTTACTCGCTGCCTCATACACTTCTATCGATTGGACAGAAGTAAAAACATTTTCAAGGCCTCGTAGTATTTACTATTCCAGCTGACGTCGAAGGTCACAGCCAACGCCGTTGGCTTTACCTCGCCATTAGGCAGCAAAGCAAGCAAGGACTCCGATCAACTCGCAGATAAAAAACATGGCGGAAGCACTTTTGGCAGCCTGACAAGATGCCATGCCGTCTGTCTGCAGCCAATCTTGATAAAAATGCAAGGCGTGGAGAAAAAACACGCTCACAATTTCATCAACAAGTTAGATTAGTAGCGGATAGCGCGGAAATTTCCGATTTGTGACAATTTGTTTCAAGTAATTGCTAATCATTGTATTAAGTGCTGCCAGCTCAGAACAATACACTTTTTGTTCATAGTAAGGGAAGTTACAGCGATGAATCAAACCTCGTTTTCTTCGTTTTGGAGACCAAATAAACAGTTGTGATTTGTGTGATACATTTTAAACACATAATAATATCTAACAGTTCATTCGAGAAAACTCACAATACATCTTTTCTTTTTTCTAAATTAGGTGAACGAGAGAAAATCAGCTTACACTCTGTTTTCCGTCTTTTCAGAAAGAACAATTCCCATTCAAACTTTTATTTGAATTTACGACTTACTCTTCCATATTAACGTATCCAGTTACTTTTAAGTTATCTTATTCTTGCGAAATACAATCTATATACTCTATATAACTATGCATGGCTTCAAGCACTAAGTAAAGTTTTCATCAGCAATTAACATATTTAGGTTATAACGAAAACTCATTCAGGAAGAAACTGTCTGTTCACATCTGAGATAGTTTTAGGTACTTGTTTTCCTTTCAGCAACTACTGAAAACTAATTCAGTTGAAAGAAAATGAAAATAAGTTCATCTTCATACTTTGTTAGCTGTTAAAAAACTTAAGTACATTTTACTACTTCATTTCCAAGAAGTCACACGTATTTTCAAATATCACAGCACATTTTAAATCCATTAACTTTGGTAGCGTTTTCGTTACTAGCTGTTTTTGAGAACCCTTGAAATTTGTAGGAACCTGAATTGCCAAAGTGGTGCTTAAAATTTAGGGCCGGACACTCGCAAAAAGTATACTCTACGGTTTTCTTTTCAAACTCACATCTCTTGGTTAGGTTGCTGGATGTGGTAAAATGGAATAAAGCAATGCCTTGCAAGCTGGTTTGACCTCGCTCTCATGCAGTACGATTGTAAAATCTTTAAAACTATCACATCGGTGGACGATATTAAAATCTTGCAAGCGAATCTGAATTCAATACATTATTTTTAATAAGAGCAGCAGAAATTATAACTACCGATACAGTATGAATAATATACCATTAGCATCTGTTGACTGTCTGAAAGATTTAGGGGTAATTTTCGATAGTTCTCTTAGTTTTATTCCTCATGTTAAGCAAATTGTCAACCAGGCTCATAGAATGTTAGGCTTCATTATAAGAAACACTTCGAATTTTCATAATTTAAACACAATTAAAACGCTTTATTTTTTTCTCGTTCGAAGTAAACTTGATTATGTTTCAGTCTTATGGAGTCCACTTTATAATGTTCATTCAGACTCAATTGAGAAAATTCAGCATAAGTTTTTACGCTACGTGGGCTACAAACTTCATATTGATGCACCTAATTTTAATTACCCTGAGCTTTTGTCACTTCTACATATAACCTCTCTGAAAACTTGAGTAGAAAAATTGATGCCCCTGTGCTGATTGCAGATATATCCCTGAGAATTCCTACTAGAACAACTAGATGCAATATCATTTTTAACCCACGCAGTTATAGAGCAAATTATAGCTTACACCCTCCTTTAGAATAGATGAATCGTACTGTTAATATTTTCTGGAATCATGTTGAATCATTCGACATTAGTGCTAAGACAATTAATTCATTGAATTTGCTACTTAAAGCGATCATCTTGTGTGTCAGAAAATAAAAATCGATTTTTTTTTGTTTTTTCATAAATAACATCTAAAACATGTATAGGAGACCTGGGCAAAAGAATTTTTCGCAATTTGAAGCCGTTGAAAAGTTACAGCCGTAAGCCGTAGGAGGTATACAGTGTTACCGTAGGAGGTTTACGTAAACCGTAGGAAGTATATGCTTACTTTCGCATCGAATATTTTGGAGCCCAGCTCCTTACCAGGCTCATTTGTGTAACTAAATTGTACTAATTGTACACAGTACTTATTGTCACAAACTCAATAATCTGGACTTTCGCTCCGAAGCATCTTCATTCTGGTGCAAAAGTCGTCGAAATTGAAACATTTCTTGCTGTGCTAATCTTCAACGAAGGATTCGAACCTATCTTCCACGTGATGGCAGTCATGGGAGTAAATATTGGCCTAAATGCCCAAGCGTTCGTTCATCAACGAAATGATTCTCGCATCGACCGCTCAGAGAGATGCTTGAGCGATTTCGCCAAACAAGCCCGGATATCCAACAGAGAAAATAGAACGGCCTTGCATGACTTCTTTGAAGAAGAGGAAGGTATACTCTATGGTCCAGGCAAAGCAGATTGATGGTCAAACCATTTTTTTATTATTAATTATATACAACTTTCAAGCGCGTTTTTCTCAAAACACGATTATTTTTTATGCAGCATTTTTAGTACAAATTCATGCAACATTTTTAGTACATATATAACTAAAAGTTGACGAAAAATAATTAAGATTGTTTCAAGCTATACAAACCCAAAAAAAAACACTAAACTAAAGCATAAAAAAATATTTTTTTTAACTTTAACTTAATTTTACTTCCATGTAGAGTCTCAAGTCTGAGAATCAAAACTGCGTTAAGTTTTTTTTATTTCAGATAAGCAGAACGGCCGGAATCATGGCAGCAGAGGAGCACCTCTTTTTATATGCAGTGGCGGAAAAAAGTATTAAAATATAAATCTAAAATATGACATTTTTGTTCCTTGTCTTACTCAAAACAACTTAATATGTTTAACTTAATTTATTATTAAGCTCACACTGATATTAAATAAACAATTAAACCTACAAAACAAAATGTATATCTAAAGCAAAAACAAATTAACATGAAATTCATGAAACAATTGAGTGGAAAAAAGTATTCGCGAAAAGTTTAATATGGGAATTGTATTTCATTTAGTATTTAGTGTGAAAACCCTTGGCCTTAATAATAGCATTCAGACGATTAGGCATCGAATGAACCAACTTTTTGTGTAATCAGTGTAAGTGTTTTTCCATTCCACCTGTAAAATTTCTTTAAGTTGTGTCCTGTTTGTGATACTATGCTGTCGAATCCTTTTTTCCAGATCATCCGAGAGGTGCTCGATGGGGTTGTGGTCCGGGGATTGCGGTAACGTATTAAGCATATGCAGAACATTATACGCGATCCATTGACGCACACAATAAGCCGTGTGCATAGGATCGTTATTCTGTTGAAGGTAATAAAGGTAAAAAATGAAAGCAATTGCTGCTGATATTCAAGATATCTTTCAGAATATTTAAATAAACGTTCTTGTCCATGATGCCGTTGATAAATACAAGTTTTCCAACCCCCGATGATTCCATACACCCCCACACTAAAACTCCACCGCCCCCTGGTTTAACAGTCTGCTTTAGGTTTTTTATTTGCAGTTCTGTGCATGCTTTTCTCCATACTAAGAGCCTGCCATCGGAATTAAACAAGTTGAGTTTACTTTCATCTGAAAACAGTGCTGTATCCCGGAATGTTAAATCTTTCATGTCATGTCCTTTGGAAAAAGTTAGTCACTTCTTTTGGTTTATTTTTGAGATTAACGGTTTTTTTCGTGGTACTCTCGCATTATAACCAGCACTTTTCAGTACTTTGCGCACTCTGCGGGCATTCACTATCTTACCATAAGTTTTGCTGATGTTAGTTACGATTTCAGAAGAAGTTGTTGTTGGATTTCTTGAAGCATCACTAACAATTTTCCGACATTCGCGTTGAGTTAATACTGGAGGACGGCCACAGCGATGTTTACTTTTGAAATCATCCGTTGATCCATGTCGTTTGCAAACACTCTGCACTGTGGATTCACTTCTATTCAGAGCATTTGATATGTCAACAAACCTTTTTCCTTCCTTCCTCAAGTTTATAACAATTCTCCTTTCCTCTGGAAAAGTTTCCGAACCTCTACGGCCCATTTTTGAAATAAATAGTTTTATCACTACTAAACCTTTCCAAACTCCACGCGAACTTTTCACTGCGCTATCTTTATTGGCGTTTTTAATATCCGCCGGCTTCATGTTGACATTTTTAGAATGTGATTCCCTGAAAAATATAATTCGAACTCGTCATGCTATGATTTCGTTGCATACATACAGCCAACCGCGAATACTTTTTTCCAGGTATAGTTAGGACTAAACAGATTCTTCTTTCTTCTGTAGCTCATGCGAAAAATATTCTCAAATATTGTTGTTACATATCAAAAGACATAGTAAAAACGAATAATTTAAGCAAATCATTTAACTTATTTCGCTAATATATTGCCAAAAAATTGGATTAATTTTTTCTATTCGCCATCCGCGAATACTTTTTTCTGCCACTCTATGTGTTCCTGTTGGGCGGTGTATCTCCTACTATTTTGTATATGATGACTTCAAACAATGCACGTAATTTGCTTAAATGTTAATAAAAATGATATACAATTAATAATTTATTTTATTTTAATGGTTTGTCAAAAAAACATTCCCCAAAAAAGCATTAAAAACGGCCTTCACACTAAACGACCGCCTTAAGTTGTACAATAGAATTTTTTGAATTATTTTCTTATATTTTAGTGTAATTGTTATTAATTTGCATTTTTTTCTTGTTTTTTAACTTTAAGTTTAAATAGATTTCTACATTGAATTATAATGGACTTTAAGTCCGTAAGTTTTCAAATAAATAAATTTATTTGGTTTTCCTAGGATATATTGAATGTTTTGGTAATTAGAAAATTAGAAAAGGCTTTCATAATATGTAGAAAGTTAAAAGAGGCAATTTTTTGTGAGTTGTTTTCATATTTTCTATCGATTGTGGTAGTTTTTAAGCATCACTATCACAAATTTCGTTCTATTTGTGGTCTACTGTCGGGTGCTTGCTAGTACTAGTTAGTAAAAATGGAACCCGTTAAATGGTTTGAGCATAACTATGAGCTCTACCAAACTTTGAATATTCGTTGGGGATATACAAGCTACTGTGTTTTTTCATGCTGAATCTTGGCAATACAACTCTAGTTTTTGCTTTTCATGTGCCCAGAAAACAAAAAAAAACAGAGCTTTGATGGCCAATAAATTTTCGGAGATAAGAATCAAAATCGAGTTGTGAAAACAGTCGTACATAAGTGTTTTGATTTTACTTCAATTTCTGTTTAACATTCAGTAGCTGGTGCTACTTTGGCTTCAACTTTACTCCGTTCATTGCACTAAACAAATTGTGGTTATAGATATTGAATACACTTTCCATTCACCTAAAGATAATTCTATTATATTACATATATTCTATACTGCAATATTCTATACTACTATTCTAAAAAAACGAAAGTATACAAGTATAATCGCGCATTCATTGCAAATTTCTGGCCGATGCAATCCATCAATAATAGCCTTAAATAAAAATAAATATTGTAATTTATAGTTAGTTCACATACATTTTAAGTTGACATCGATTCCATAAACCAAAGAACGTTCTGAACATCATTCTGTAAAACGCTGTTTTCAAGAAGACTGTCTTTTGGTTTTCTTTTGATTTGAATGCTTTAATGCTTTCTGTTGAACAAATATTATTATAAATATTTTTTTTTTACTCCTCTTCTTCGCGTATTTCTTAACAGACATCAATCATATCAGTACATTCTTCAAATTAAATTTCACCTCATATATGCGTGGTAAATTCGTGTAAAGTTTACCTGAATATTTCAACACGCGAAATGTTGGTTAAAAGCTGATTTTGTTGGTCGGAGTGGTTAAACTATTAATATTTGCTTCCCTACTCTCAGTCGCGTAACCACTGTAATAAAATGAGCAACACATTAAAACACGCCTCTGTCAGAATTCGTTTAGTCGAGTATGATTTTATTCCTCAAGCGCGTCGCTGTTATATTATTTATAAATAATAAACCATCTACGATACCCACCCACTTCTGCTTTATTTTGTTTTTGAAGCTACGAAGTCCCAGAGAGTCATAAAATTCAAATTTATTCCACTCAAATAAAACTGAAAATGGTGATGAAAACGAAACTGAGAAAATTGGTAGCAACTCACCAGCAAGACTAACATGTACAGCAAGTAGGGCAGCAAATATGAACATTTTTAATTTGATCCTGAGGAAAATCTCCTATTTTCCTTTCCGCGGTTCTCTTCTCTCGCCCAATGCTCGTTTATTCCGACTTGTTTCCTAGTGCTATGTTTTAACAGTGTGACCGGAATATTCACGGTGCTGCCTGGTGGATTGTGAAAGTTCACAGAAACAATTTTCGCCGTTCGTCTGTGGATAGACAGAACACTATGAAGACGAGCGTTTCAGAAAATTCGCAACTGCATGGTGGCGTCCTCCTTTTTATCCTGCATGTGACATATTTGATAGTTGTAGGTTTTCCAAAGGCCATCATAAACTTGCTTTTCTGGTACATTGCCGAAGCGTTGCTTTGTGTTGGCGCACATCTGAAAGCGAAAAGATCATATTAGTTGCTGTGCGACCGAATGATTTTAAGGTTCAAATTATGGTTGGGTTGGATTTAATTTAACTCCTAATTCTATCGCTTGTGGAAAATGAAGTGTTTTCCAACTTTTTCGTGACTTTTTTCTTATCGGATTATTGCAGGACATTTATATTTATCAATAATTTATCTATAATTTGACCAGTAAACTTGTAAAAAAAAGTCGAGTGGGTGTAAATATATAGCTTAAGATATTTATTACAAGGATGCCATGTTCATTGTTGCTGATTTTAGAAAAAATGATATTTTGAATATTCTCTTCTGAAATAGTAAAAGTAAGCTTCTTTACTCATAGGTAGAAGGGCTATCCATTTCATACTTGAGAAAGTAAACTTGAAAAAAAACTCGCAAAATATTCAGAAAGTGATGTAATTTTTATTTTATTGTAAAGATTGATCCTTGCCATTATATGTGAAATACAATATTGTTTAAATGTCCTCCATTGGATTTCTTACAGGACTCAATCCTTTTGAGGTAATTTTCAATGGCTTTTCGGCATATATCGGGCAATATCTCGCTCATGACTTCACGAATATTGGGTTTCAGTTCGTCCAGAGTTTGGGAATCGTTCGCACAAACACGATTTTTCGCGTGCTCTCACGAAAAGAAATCCACATGCGTTAAATCGCAGGATCTTGCAGGCCGATTCACATCAACCAATTGCAAAATTAGTCATTTTTTTACACATTTTTCACATTACATATTTTAACGCGTTGTTTAACTGTTAAACGATTCGTATTCTAAAATAGCAAACTTTCAACTAATTAAGCAACTAAGCTTTTAATTAAACAACAAACTTTCAACTAATTAAACAGCGTGGTTGAGGTATATCTTTGACAGAAGTCGGTAAGCATGGTTTTACTTTTTTCATGCACAAAATGGATACCTTAAATTTTTCGGATAATTTTTTATCACGCCCGCGCGCACAATTTTACCCAAAACGCCTAACTTTCCCCTAACCGAAAACTGGCGTTGAAAAGGAAAAGTTCCGCTTCAAAAGAATTTAGAGGTTTTTTTCTGCTGGCAATTTCTTGCAATGCGGTCCCGGGTGTCAATTAGTATCACAGCTGATTAATTTGACATACTTTATGTGAGAGGCTTTTTAGACGACTCAATTCAAAACGAAAAATTCTTTTCCATCGTATTGTAAAACTGATCTTACCGTTAACATGGATCAACTCAATGTTCGGATCGGTGTGCTTTGGCACTCGTATTCGTCAACAATTTTGTGAGCACTTTGAGAATTTATTGAATTTTTTTACTTTGATCGCATCCAGCAGCACAAATGAGTAGAACTATTGCAAAATTTGTCGCAATATATTCAAACAAAATATCATTCATCCGGGACTTAAACGTAAGTGAGGATGAGCTAAAGGCAAGCGTTAAAAAGTTGATGGTACACGAATCAACGAGTTTAACCCATCCCGCCTTCTCTTAAATTGATTTGAACTATGTAACAGGCATATGAGACGAATAAAAATAGATAGAAAAAACTCTAGCGCACCTGAACCGCTAGAAACACTAATGTTCGAAGAACAGTAGAAGAATCGTGCAGGTTTTGAGTGCATATTCCACCACATGTGCTGCTTATTACGGCCAAACTGTTTCAAATGCCACGTTTTACTTTGGTCTCAAGAATGCATTATAGCTCATATGGTGGAAGGTTTCAGATATTACCACTGGCATGAATTTCAACGTTTATGAGAGCAAAACACGGGTTAATTATATTCGTTATCAGTTGCTTATTTCACATAATTTTGAAAGCAGCATCTCATATAACATCAACGAAGAAAATGCTCAGTGCCCGAAGCACTGTAACTGAAGTTGGTGTTTGGGGCTGCGATCCGAAAAATTTGCAGAACTTTGGGAATTGAAACATTGGTTATTTATTTTCATTGTAAATGTTTCCGGTATGAATACTAACTGTAAGCATTTATTGATACAAAAGTAGCACAACCGACTCGTGCTGGCAACCTTCTGCCAGTATCAAAGCCAAGAATATATCACATCTGCTTCACGTTGTTATATTACATTCGAAGTTATAGGAGTATAAAGAAATTTAGGGTTACCTGTAGCAAATTTTTTCAAATAATCGAAAACTTAATATTTGCTGTTTATTGTCACTACAGTATCATTAGCATTTGAATATTCTACGATAAAACCGCTTAATAAAGATATTGCCATTAAACACAAAATCAACAATAGCTGGCAACCCTATCATGGCTTTTAAACCAAATTTGGCCTGAATAATGTTTATGATAGGTTCCATTAATTGTGTGAAATTCGTATTCATTTCATGACTGCACTGGAAGTTATAGGGCAAAAAGTTTTATTTTCCTGAGCGAATTTTCAAAACCAAAGACACAAAAATTACCATAGCTGGCAGCACCAATCAAATTTTTCAACCAAATTTATACCAAACAGAGATAACAGTAAGGTTCAGCTGCTGTGTCAATTTCATGAAAATCTGGTAACTAATTCACATTTCATAGGGCAAAAAGCAGTTTTTTTTCTTTGTAATTTTTCAAGATGGCACCACTGGCACAGAGTTGCCCACAATTCAAAATCGCTTCTATCAGTTCTGGTCCTACTTAAGTCCAATACATACTGTAAATTTCAGCTGTATGTGATTATTGGTTCGTGAGTTCCCGTGAACAGAAGTTTTTGATGCTAAAAATATAGGATAACTGGGAGAGGGTTACCGTTCTTGTCCGACATTAAATTTTCAAAGTTTTACTTTGAACGTGTAGATAAAACATAAGATTTGTATACAGATTGGTTTTATTGTAAGAAACGGACATTTTTTTGAATATTCGATGGTTTGAATGTTTTCACTTCCAAATTTCTATCAAACATGGTTTGAGGTAAGGTCCAGCTACTGTGTGAATTTCGTCAAAATCGAACGATTCAATCAGAATTTATAGGGCTAAAAGCAGTTATCTTTTTTAGTGATTTTTCAAAATGGCACCACTGGCACAGAATCGCCTGCATTTCAAAATCACCTCTATCAGACCTGGTCCTATTTAAGACCAATACATTCCGCAAATTTCAATAATTTCTGCTCATCGGATCGTGAATTTCCGTGAACAGAAGTTTTTGATGCTAAAAATATAGGTAAATTGGGCAAGGGTTACCAGGCGTGCCCGTTATACCATATCAAATTTTTTTTATTGTCTATGTAAACAAAGCACAAGATTTACATATGAGTGGCTTATTTTTGAAGAAGCGGCATTTTTTCAAGAGAGACGATGATTTGGAGGTTTTCACTTTCAGTGCCTGCCCTCGCTACAGGGTTAACAGCACGCTCATCAAAAGCTGTACAAATCTGCAACTAAATAATACAAATATGTCCTGAAAATTTCGTAATGATTGAATAGCTTTGTCAAAAGTTCTCGCAATTTAAAAATTTTCAAATTTTCCCGTTCTCTTTTTAGGCACCCAGCGCACACATGGGGTTAAAAAATTCCAAAACATTATCCGATTCACACGTAAAACACGTTCGAAATTTATTTCGTCAACTTTATTTTTGCGAAAATTATTTGTGTACGAAATAATAGGTATATTAAAAATATCACTTAAATGGCCGCCGGAGCCAAAAGGTTAACAATAACTGACATTTAGTGAGACTTGGACCTATTCTGCATATACACCAATGTATCCTGAAAGTTTCAGCTCAATCGGATGGCGCGTTCCCGAGATTATCTCACTGAAATTTTTTGATGATATATATATATATATATATATATATATATATATATATATATATATATATATATATATATATATATATATATATATATATATATATATATATATATATATATATATATATATATATATATATATATATATATATATATATATATATATTTATATATATATATAAATAAACATTAGTAAAAAGGAAACATCAATCTTAACTATTCCTCATGTTTTGCAGGTTTTTACCCAAAATCTGTCTTTTTACTTCTATGGTTTGCGGCAAGCCTAGGTTAGTGATGGTCGATTTCGAGATGTTTGTCTCGATTGTTTCGATTGTTCGAGCATCTCAAAACATCTTGATGGTTTATAATTGTACTCGATTGTTGACCCGATGATGAGTAAAACATCACTCAAAATCAACCAAGATTATTTTTCAAACTCTGATTTTTATGTACTTGTTAAGTTTAAGAGCTGGCCCGATGGAAGTTATTTGAAAATGTAGGCAACCTTGTGTCTGTAGTGCCATTTTAAAATATACTCAATAAAAAGATAACTAGAGCATTTTCGCACTTATATCAATAACTGAGTATAAGTAAAATATCTTAAAATTTTGTAAAAAGCACAGCAACTGATTTTATTCGAAAGATAACTTTTTCCATTGGAAGCTAGATATTTTTTTGACAGATATTGAAATTTCGAAGGCTATCTGCCCTTTTCGTCAGGGTGAATTGCTCTGACCAAGTTTTATCTTATATGTCCTGATTTTGTCATTTAACCAATCAGTAAAACAAATACAAAAAAAATCCCTTTGAATTTCTTGTGTTCTGCTCTTTAGATATCAAAACATTTACTCATTATCAAACAGCATTGTGTGGATCTTAGCTACAGTACTGGGCATGGCAATAACTTTGACACCTGCCTTCACCTTTAGCTACACCCACAGCAACACATTCTCTTTCTGCTATAAACCGATTTTCGACGATCGAGTACAGCAATCGAATCCAGCAATTGAACACAGCAGTTGAACACAATAATCGAACACAGCTATAAGTCACAGCAATCGAAAGGACCAATCGAGTAGAATAATCGAGCATATCGATTGTTCACTCGATTGTTTCGTAGCATTGGTTGCGATTATATCGATTGTTCTCTCGAATGTTTCGTGGCATCGATTGCGATTATCTCGATTGTTAGAAATCTCGAAATCATCCATCACGAGTCTAGGTTAGACCGATTGCCTACTTGTATAATAGTTTTGGTGTCAGTGCTGTTGAGTGCAAAGTGTTAGTGGATGTGGTTTCTACGATTAGTTGCATCGTCCAGTGAACCGATATTAGCCATCGTATTAAATAAAAATATGATTTAATATGCTCATGAATTCTATACTAAGTCTCATGAAGCGTATGACAGGTATATTAAAACTAACGACCCCAATTTTTTTTTTTGATTTGGTTAATATGAAGCGGAAAACAACTGGTTACCCCTCTTCTATCTTCACTGAAAATTCTATGTTGTCTTCCTCTTCTCAAGTGATCTGCAACTTTTTCGTTGACCATTTTCAAGAAGTTTTCGGCCCAGTTAGCATCCCAACATTGTATCGATTCCCGGATGCGACTTAAACAATTTTTGCTGAGGATATGACCATATCGAGGAATGAAATATTGACTGCCATTATGGAGCTTGACAGCAACAAGGGCTCTGGACCTGACCTCCTCCCTCCTACTTTTCTGATTAAGTGCGTTAAACAACTGATATCGCCCTTTCATATTATATTCAGTAATTCTCACTCCTCTGAACTATTTTCATCGTTTTGGAAATCTTCTTATATTTTTGCCAAACAATTTGAAAAAATCATTTACTGCAAACTCTCTCCTCTGGTCGACCCCCGACTGAACGAGCAACAGCATGGATTTAGGAATGGTCGTTCTACTATCACTAATGTTATGGTGCTTGTTTCTTCTGTATTATGCAAAATGCAAAAATGTGATCAAATTAATGAAGTCCATACAGACTTTAGCAAAGCATTCGAATGAGCTGATCACTCTATTTTGATCCCCAAGCTGCAGCAGTTCGGAATTGAAGGATTTTTACCAAAGTGGGTCGGCTCTTACCTGCACAATTGTCTTCAATTTATGAAATTTCAAGGTCTTATTTCTATAAAAAAAAGTCCACGTTAAATCCGGTGTACTACTATGAAGTCATCTTGGCCCTCTTCTTTTGAATATTTTTATATCAGACCTATCGGAGGTTTTATCTGACATTACTTATTGACTATACGCGGACGACCTCAAAATTTACCATATCATCAGGTCACCATCTGACGCTTGCTTTTTCAGTCAAAACTGAGCTCTTTAGACCTATGGCGCTCCGCTAACAAGCTTCCTCTTAACTAAGTGCCACGCAATTAGCTTCTCTCGCAAAATTGCACGCGTTCATTGTACGTGAAACCTCAGCAACACAGCACTCGGTAGGATTGGATGAAAAGCGCGGCTTCAATCTGCATTACGATAGAGTCTCAGAACAGAAAACAGGCGCATACATATACGAAATTTAGTGAAGCGATTTTACTCCAAAGATAAAATCTATAAATAGAACAAATCTAGAGAATTTCTACGTCAGATATTCCCCTTGGTTTTCCCGATACCTTAGTTCTACGAGCTTTTAGTTGTTACTTGTCAAATTTACGTACACATGGTCTGCTATCTTCCTCTATCCATCTCTTTCTCTATCTCACTCTATCTTTCTGTTCGCCGAGTAGATGAATGTCAAATTCCCTCACTACTACTAGCGTTCAGATTCAGGCAAATTGCTTCAATTCTCACTGCCATTTTCATTTCCTTACATATCTTTCTTCTGAAGATAGATTGCTTTCCCGAGCAAATAAAACAATGAACCAAAGATTTTAAAAATCTCTGGGCTACTAAATACTTATATATTTCACTCATGCGGCCTTTTCTTGAATGTACGTGCACTATCTGGAACCCGACTTTTGAAATTCACAGCCAAAGATTTGAGTTTGTTCAAAAGCAGTAAAAGCTGAGAGATTTGTTCAACCCTTATGATTTCAGCAATCTACCACGAATATCGCCTTAAATGTATTAACTTGTTACCCCTTGTATCGAGAAGATTAATTTTATCTGCCTGGTTCAGCTTCGATGTCATCAGAGACGTGGTTAATGTTGTCTACTTGAAAGAAAAGTTTGTACTCAATCAGCCCTTGAGATTCACAAGATTCTGACGATTGCTTATTGAATACCAACACAACATATGCAACAAACGAGCCAAAAAATAATTGCTGCAAGCTTTTCAATAGTATGAGCCAGAACTTATCCCCTACGATATATAAAGCAACTTTTAAAAATAACATCAAGGTTCTCTCATCCTATTTATCCTATTTCCCCCAGCATACGAATATACATGTATTTACATTTATCGTCCCTCATCCAAGCCATTTTTACCACTTAATTTGTAAATATTTTGTAAATTTGGTCTTTAATTGTTATTCATTTATTTGTATTTCATTAATTTATTATTTTAGTTGCTATCTTTTTTTAACTAATTTATATATGGGGCATTTCACGTGAAGCGGACAACGAAAAAAAATCAAGGCGCTGGATTTCGTTCATATTGTGCATAATGGTACTTCTAGAAGATATGAATGTGGATGCACAAGTTTTTGTTTCTATGAGGTTTAGTTGCCGAGCTATGGGCTTCTGAATAATTGACAAAATTGATAAAAGGTTTTTTTGAAAGCGGATTCTGAGATTCAAAACAAAATCTAAAAAACATTAAACATAATGATTGGTATAGAAAATTAGCTGTTCTTTTTAATTTTGAAATTAGATTTGAAAAACAAATTTTTTTTCCTGTGTGAAACCGGAAATAGACACTTTAACTCGTAATTTGAATAATTTGGACCAGGTTAATTTTGTTTATTTTTATAACAAAACAAAGCTTAAAGTATACTTATTTTATCATAAAAGTTTTAGAATGGGATGGCCAGTAGTTTAGGAGGTAGGGGAATTTCAATACATACAAGTCGCATGGAGCCTGGTACCGAGAGCTTGCTTAGGACAGCTAGTTGGCTCGAAAACAAAAATTGATTCGAAATGTGATTGGTAACGCTATCTCTTATTTGAAAAATGTTTTATTTTCCCATAAAAACCCAATTAAAATATATGACGCATATATAATATATTTGACACCAAGCCAATTTAAATTTTCCGTTATTTTTCGAGTTACTGTTCAACGCTTGCAATGACTATTACTTTCGTTGATAAGTTAAACAGTCTTTATTATGTGTATTATGTCTCCGTTCGGCTATCGCTGTTTCAATCCATTCGATTTGAAGTTTCATCGGAAGGCTAATGACCTAAGAAAAATTCCAAGAATATTAGCAGAAAATAAATTATGTCGAATCTGCAGGGAAAAACTGATCGTAGAAACACCTCTAGTTATTAAAAAAAAGAACTAGTTTAAGAAACGAGAGTAAAATTGTAAAAATTGTGAAATAAATTCATTTGTCCATATACAAGTACCTATTTTTTCACTATGTAAATCAGCATTAGCAATTTTTAATATTTTATCTTCTATATATAAGTGATACAAATGATATATAATAGTTTTACTACAAATATTTTGCTTTCACACTCACTACCTATCATAATCAAGCTCCCGGTACCATGCTCCATGCGACTTTTATGTATTGAAATTCACCTACCTCCTAAACTACTGGCCATCCCATTCTAAAACTTTTATGATAAAATAAGTATACTTTAAGCTTTGTTTTGTTATAAAAATAAACGAAATTAACCTGGTCCAAATTATTCAAATTACGAGTTAAAGTGTCTATTTCCGGTTTCACATAGGAAAAAAAATTTATTTTTCAAATCTAATCTCAAAATTAAAAAGAACAGCTAATTTTCTATACCAATCATTATGTTTAATGTTTTTTAGATTTTGTTTTGAATCTCAGAATCCGCTTTCAAAAAAACCTTTTATCAATTTTGTCAATTATTCAGAAGCCCATAGCTCGGCAACTAAACCTCATCGAAACAAAAACTTGTGCATCCACATTCATATCTTCTAGAAGTACCATTATGCACAATATGAACGAAATCCAGAACCTCGATTTTTTTTCGTTGTCCGCTTCACGTGAAATGCCCCATATGTGTTATTTATTAGTTTTTTATTCACATGTATTTTTTTTTATTATTTTAGTTTATTTCGTGTATTTATACATGGACAAAGTTTATATTTTGCTTGGTGAAATGAATAACTAAATAAATAAATGGGTGGTCAAGTTCAACATAATTTCATAAACTTTTAAGGTTTTGCACTTTATTCACTAAAAAGAGCAAATTGTGAAATTATGTTAAACTTGAACATCTATTTAATTATTTGGTTTACAAAAATTAATAAAAATATTCATAATAAATTATTAAAAAAAAAAATCACATTTTCCAAAACTGCAACATATGATGCAGACATTTTCATGTAAATATTTTGTTCGTCATGAAATCAAATCAGACGAACAACAAATCCTTTTAAATGTCCTTTACAATTAATGCTGAATAGTCCTCTGGGACCGGTAAATTTAATTTGCATAAAAAAGCCGTCATTTTGTGTTGACCTATTAAGACATAATTTAAGGCGTCGATTATTACTCTTGTCACCTTTAGTCAAGCCCTTGCCAAACCTAATTATAAAGTTTAAAAGAATCATCACCATAATGCTCCAGCTACAAACATATACATATATATATTTTCATTTTTTCTGAATTCCCCTTGCTTTGACTCAACGCTCAACTAACATTTCAAATTAGCTCTGTCTCTTAGCTAAATTTAATTATGCCCGTTCCGTATCATAATGGAACAGTCTTAAACAGCATGAATCTTTCAGCAAGTTTCATTATGCTCATTATAGCCATCACCGTGAATTAAATAAATTAGATGAGAGCCTAAAGATACGTAGGAAAATGCCAAAAAGTGCCAGAGCAACGTTCTTTAAACAATTCAGAGTTTTTGTTTTTAAATTAATGAGACAGTGAAAATCATGATCCGATTTGCGGTTTCGTTAATTGGCTTGGGCGCTTAATTGAACTGTTTCAACTGAAGTTTAGATATTGTTTAGTTTATCATTGTTTGAAAAAATATATGTTATTGACCTAGATTAATGTCTAGGTGAAAAATTTTCCTCCTCTATGCTGGAAAGTATAATTAAAATACATACGCATTTTTGTCTGTATTGATGGAAATTAAAAGTAATTACTACTATGTATGGAACAGTTACGGAGGAAATTATAATTTGATGGCAACAGTAATCAGTTTATCTATGCAAAATATGTGATTGTTTCACAAAATCAAAATGTATCTATTTCAAACATGTCAATTATTAACATTTAAGTATATTCATTGCATAATAAATCCATTTACGTTTTGCTTCAGGTATGTACATATACATATATAAATAGAATATGAATTTAGAAGGATAAGCAATATATACAAACATATCTGCGTCTGATCGAAATTGCTGAAAATCATTTAGATTTACATAACCTACTTCCATTCCATTTTCATGGCTTAAATTCACATTGAGTTGCACGTGATTATAAAGACCTAAATATGAAGTTCAGAAGTTTACGTAAACACAGCTTCATGCATTCAGATGACGGTCAATCAGTTAGTTGTATAGCCAACAAATGAAAATTTATTTTTCAAATAGAGAAAATTGACGATTGCATTTTATGAACTAGAGCTGTATTCCTATGTACCTACGATTGTAAATGTTTAATGTCGCACAATGCACATTAATCAATGACTGCAACGGAAAACACAATATAATCGATTGGATATTGGCTCATGAGCCCTAGAAATAGGTTTAAAACTCAAAGTACAAAACTCTAGCGCATAGGAAAAAGTCGCAAACACAAGAAAAACTGATTTTCAAAGAAAAGCAGATGAATTACAGTGGCTCAATAAAGAAGTCGGACACATACCTACTTACATTTCAAAAGAGAATAAACAGCCCAAGAATGCATTTCAGACAAAAACTAAATATATATTTTTAACTGCATATCATTTATTTATGAAAAATAAAAACATTGAAAACATAACTCAATTTCATGATTTTATAAAAATTAAAAAGTAAACATGTGTATAAAATTCTTGCCAAAAAAGAACTCGGACACTTAATTCTTTATAAAGTTTAAAATATTATTAAAGGTTCCTAATATTTGGTTGGCAATGCATTATTTTTCCTTATGGCTGTTAGTCTTGCTGGCATGGACTCTACAAGTTTTTTGCAAAGGGAAGGATCAATTTTGGCCCATTCGGTTTGAAGTGCTGACTCCAATTGTTGCTTGTTCCTAATAGTATGATTTTTTAACTGGTTCTTCAAATAAGCCCATAAATGTTCGATAACATTTATATCGAGGGATTGCGGAGGTGTTTCCAACACATGCGAACAATTCTACAGCAGCCATAATCAAACATTGAGCGCTTTGTGCTTTGGATCGTTATCCTGGTAATATTGGAAGTTATCTTTTATTCCCAATTTGTTAGCACTCTGCACCAAATTTTCTTTTAGAATGTTCAAATATTTTGTTTGGTCCATAATTCCGTTGATTACACAAAGATTACCTGGGCCAGCTGCGGACATGCAGTCCCAGACCATCACGGAGCCACCTCCATGTTTCACAGTAGAATGTAGATTGCGCTCTTGGAGCTCTTGGTTAGGTTTTCGCCACACATAACATTGTCCATCGGACCGAAATATATTAAATTTACTTTCATCTGCGAATAACACAGTAGACCAAAACAAAAAGTCTTGTTTTTGTAGCTGTTCACGAATTTGAGTCTGTTTTTTCGATTGCACTTGCTCACAAACGGTTTTTTACGGGCTACTCTCAAGTGTAAATTTCTTCTTCTCAAAACTAGCGCTATAGTTTCGGGGTTTACATTTTTCTTAAGATATTCCGATACTTGTTTGGCTAGTTTAGGAGCACTTAATTTCGGGTTTTTATAATTTTTTTGTGCAATCCATCGTTCATCTGACTTTGAAAGTACTCTAGGTTTACCACTTTTTTGATTATTTTGCACTGATTTTGAAGATTTAAAACGTTTAATAATGTCATGAACTGTAGAGTGTGCCCTATTTCTCTTCTTTATAATATTTTATAACAAGTTGGCTTATTTCTAAAGAACTTTGGACACGTTGCCTTCCCATTTTCAATTTTAAGCTCAGAATTTCACACAAATAACAAATTCAGGCCTTTAACTTGATTCAGTTGAATGCGCAAAGCTGTCAAGTACATAAAATCCGGGAATTCCCGTTTTAAACCCACAAGCAAAAAGAGTACTGCCACCTGTCCGAGTTCTTTTTTGGCATGCATTTTACGCACATTTTTGCTTTTTAATTTTTATAAAATCATGAAATTGAGTTAAGTTTTCAATGTTTTTATTTTTCATAAATAAATGATACGCAGTTAAATAAAATATATTTAGTTTTTGTCTGAAGTGCATTCTTGGGCAGTTTATTCACTTTTGAAATATAAGTAGGTATGTGTCCAACTTCTTTATTGAGCCACTGTATGTAGATTTGGAATGCGTGTTCTACCCAACGTCCTTTTTATTACAAGCAATCTGTAGCGAAGATAGTGTAATACCGAAACCAGACTCTCGCCGAGACAGGACAAGAATAGCCCATCGCGGAAGAGTGTTGATGGTTTTCTCGTCGACGCTTGTCATGTCTTGCCAAGAGAGTGTGTGGTTTTCTTGCGCTCACCTTCATGTTTTGTGGGCGTGCCCTTTTTGCTCGACTTACCTCAAAGGTTTGGCGAGATTCGGAAAAAGATCGAAAAAAGGTCGGATAAAGGTCGAAAAAAACCTCTAGTAAATATCATAGGAGTCAGGATGATATTTACAAACTGATTTGGTTCGCATACGAGATCATGGACAAGGTGCATCACACCGGAAAAGATTGAATTATTTGGAAACCTTTGAAACTACGTTTACCTTTGAAATATTTGGAAACAAATTCCTGAACAGAGCAAATGCTACCTACCTACACCATATGCATATTTGCGCCCTTAAACCTCACACCCTTAAAATCTTTTCAAAACGAACAACACGATTTTTATGGAGTACTGAGATACAAGAAGGGTCTGTGGCTTAAAATAAACGGCTTTGAGTAAATACTTTGTGTATCCTTGAATTGTTTAATATTATAAAAATACTTTGAGCTGGCACCAAAACTTTTAGCAAAACTACTTCACTTCAAGATCAACACATCCAGGAATTAACTTTTTTTTTGTTAAGAGTGCATCAGAAGTTACATGGATAGAGACATTTTTAGGGTTGGCATCCGCGAAATTTGTAAAGTTGGAAAACTTAAATAGTAGTTACTTATTTTCATGATAGATGTTGATCACATGAACATTTTAAAGTAGCATATGCTCGTACGAAAATGAATAACATGTAAGATGCTGGTAGCCCTTTGCTAGTATCACAGCCATAAATATACATAATCATCCTGTGAATGTCGTTTCTATCCTATGGCTGTGCTGGAAGCTTTAGGGAGGAGAAATTTTAACGGCTACCGCCCGAAAAAAAAACTTCCAAATTTCGTAAAATGAAACATGTGTTGTTTACAAGATTTACTTGCTTACAAGATTGTTCACAGTTCATACCAATATAATAGACTCTCTATTTTTGTCTTATGATTACCTTCATTGACGATATGTATCCTGAGAAAAGTACACAGTTGTGCCACAAGTTCTGTCCCTTGTTTAAATGGGCTAAATTAAAATGCAACGTTAGCGTAAACAAAAATTTATATTTTTATTTGTTCTCGATAGACGAAGGAACAAAAAAATACAGAAATCTATTCGAAGTGGCCTCCATTTGCTTTTACACACTTCTTCAAACGGTCGGGCCACTCGTCGGTGGCTGAACGCACGACTTCTAACGGAATTGAGGCTGCTGATTTTGTCAAACTGGCCTTTAAAGCCTCAATATTGCGATGACGCTTACTGCAGGCTTTCTGCTCTAGCCAATCCCAACAGCGATAGCCAAGCGGGTTCAAATCGATGCTTCCAGAGGGCCAATCCTCAGCGGCTATGAAGTTGGGCAGATTGTCCACATACCAATTCTGGTTTATCTTTGCTTTGTGAGCTGGCGCCAAGTCTAGCTGGAACGTCCAGTCTTCCCCATGAAACATGGTATCGTTGAGTGGTTTGACTACCTTCTCTAAGACATCGCTTTGCTGCCTTTGTTTTAACACATTGTTCACGAAAATGCCGCTGAGTGACTCTGTCGTACGAAACACCCCACCAAACCATGACTGAAGCAGGATGATGACCTCTTTGGACCCTTGCAATTTTTTCAGCATTTTCTCAAGAACTGTGGGCGTAAATCCTGTCGTTTTGCTGGCTGAATTTTTCTTCTATGGTGAAAATTTTTTCATCACTGAAGAGAATATTCTTGTGTCCTCCTTGCGCGTACCGTTGAAGTAACGTCTTTGATCTTGTGGCTCGTATCTTCTTCAAAGCCAGTGTTAACAGCTGTCCCGTTGATCTTCGGTAAGCTTCAAGTTTTAGGTCCTCTTTGATGATGCGGGACATCGTTCTTTTTGGGATATTCATCTCCCGTGCCATGATTTTCTGCTTTCGGAGAGGGTTTCACCGAATTGTCGCAGACATGGCTTTCACAGCTACTGGTGTCCTCGTAGTGCGTGGCCTGCTATTTCTAGATCTGTCATCAACAGAGGAGGTCTTGTTAAACCGTTGAATGCACCGATAAACAGCCTTTTGAGAAATTTTCAATGGTTTGAGCAAGTTGAAAATCTCCACCGGTGGCTTGTTGCGCTTGTGCTGCGCGATCACAGCGATGCGATTCTCTTTGACGCTTGACTTCATGTTGCCTCTTCGAGTAAACGATACAAACTGAGGCTAATTTTGCAGTATAGGGTCCACTCTATATTTTGAAAAAACAAAGCCGTTTTCGGCCGTCAGTCGTGTGGGCTGTGCGGACTCATTCGACTTAGGGACAGAACTTATGGCACGACTGTGTATATAGAAAAAACTCTGGTATTCTTATGCTTGAGCAATGTTATTCATTTTTTTGTACAGCTTTAAGTTTTCTTTGAAATTTATGGTGTTATTTGAACTCTACTACTAACGGATTGTAGAAAACTATAGCCTGTCATATTGGATCTATTTTCAATTGATCGGTTCTTGTCTGGAAAGCATCTTTCAATGGGTAATGTGTGCTATATAAAGCGGTATGATAAAAATTTCAGAGCCTCTAAAGTCAAACTGGTAAGTAAAATACTTAGAATAGCACTATCTATACATTACGAGTCATGCAGAGACAAGCTTGCCCGATATTCCATGCAACAGTGCTCATTTCCTTTTAAATAACGTGTAATTTTAGAATACATTGTTGGTATTTTCAAAAGGCTCAACTTTATAAAGCTATAAATATTAAAGCTATTTTTTATAAAGTTGTATACCTTACCAGCCTAGAAACGAAATGAATAAATGAACAGGGCACTTTTCATTAGAGGAGATCATCCATCTTTTCGCAACTGTTTGATACATGCTGTGTGGTCAACTATCTGTAACTCTTTGATACACGATGCATGGTAAGCTGTGTTTTTTTTTGTGCATTTAACAGCTCATTTATCTTTGCATTTTCTCTATTTCTGTTTGCAGCTTCAAACGATTTAGCATAAAATTTCTTTTTTGCTTCCCTGAATATTCGATTAGGCTGGTTTTTTTCAAATATTGGTAGTTTTATCTCTTCGTCACACAGTTTGGATCTGTTTTGTGTGTTTTATATTTCATTTGTGCTTGCACACATCAACAACTCTGTTTAAGATCCACGATTATTGTCGTATTTTTGATGTTGATTTAGCTTTCTGTAAAAATATATATAAAGATTTCTTTGCTCAGATGCGTAACTCAATTTCCTTTATGTTGGCACAATTCTTATACGATTATGTGTATTTATGTTGATTACGATATATAACTGCGTTCACTGGCTACAGAATAAAAACCAGAAACTTGCTAAAACCTTAAATCAGTTTATCTGGTATCCACTCATTCGTAATCATTTCCAAAAGATACGCTAACATCGTGGTTAAATTAACAATACAATTTCCACAACTTTCGGTAAAATCTCATTGTTTTCGTTTTTTCATAAGTTTGGAACAAAAACACAATTCCAATGTAGCACTTTTGCATTCATTATTTTCCTTCTCCAGCCAAGATAAACAACTTTATATCTGGTTTAAAAAGTTACTTTATATTGCTCTACTTTTGTATTGTGTGCACGAAAATGTACCCATTTGAAGGAAATACGAACGCGATTTGCCCTAAGCTTTATCCCAGCACTGATAATTTGAAAAACAACCAGAGAACACAGTAAAAATAGAAGTCGAATGGAAAAGCACAGTACTCCATGGCATTGTAGGAATAATATGCTCACTTTGAAAATAAGTTACCTGAGAAGCCTTGGAGCAAGAATCACAATGGATTTCAATTATGTTTGCATTTCAACTAAAGACGCTTTCCGATTTATACAACACACAGCTAACGGACGTCGTAAGTACCATGTTAATGATGACAAAGGAGATAAAGGCCGGGTATGTACATGCTGTGCGGATCAGAGCTTGTTCGCATACTTCCATTCTTCTTCTGGGTAATATTCCCTTAACATAAAATCTGGTAACATATGTAGATATGACTTCATTTTGATGATTGATTAAAGTAAATATTTAACGAATTTCACAGCTTTTGGAAGGATTTAACGTGGCGGCTTGCGTAAAACGACTTAAAGTTCATCTACGGCTCCGAGAGAAACTGCCACGACTCAACAGGTGTTTTCTTTTACAAACGTAGGTTTGAAATCAGAGAAGAATTCAGGCCCGAATCGGTAGTCAGAAATTACCTACTTGAGCTCACAATGATTTCAAATAATTTCCATCCAGACTTTTTTGAAAATCTCCTCTGAGTTAGGAAGGAAAGAGATTGAACGGAAAATGCTAGCGTCTTTACTTTTACCTTTCTTATGAATCGGAACAAAATTGGCTACATTCTAAGAGCCCGAAAGTAATCATCGTTCAAGGTATTGTATTATAAAACGGTGAGAATTCTGAGCACAAAAAGTGGTTGATGTTTAACATTGAAGTTAGACATATCCAGAAGATTCATTGCCCTTTAAATTGCGCATAGTGGAACTGGTTAGTTGCGTTTCGCGGAAAATCAGGAGGATTTTTGGAAGAAAATGTTACCAGTGGAAGAAAATGTTCCCAGAAAATGTTACCAGTATTGATGCCCCACGTAGGCCGAGGATGATAGACGATTTGGTCTTGTAGGTCGTTGAGTTTCGAACACTGTTTTAAATAAATTCCGAAACCTTCATAATGGTCTTATAGGAAGGCACACAGGATGTCTGGTCTGTCAATCGAAAAATTTTTGATTTTGGAAATTAGATTCCTTGAGAGTGAAGCTCAGTGATAAACTTTGGAAAGTCCACCTTATAGGTAGTTTTTTAGGAGCTTTAGGGGTTGTCGTGGGTGCGGTAAGTACGTGGAAGATTTTACTATCTTATCTGCAATGGAAGATACTATTATTTGTTCTTTTGTCCATGACCTCTTTTTCGTACAACGCCGTGAAACTAAGTTGGTCTTGGTTGTGGGTATCAGTTTCACCTGATCGTGATGCAGTTATGTTTGCTGGTTTGGATGTGATGAACGGCTCATAGATGGCAGGCTGAGATGGACTTACGACCAGTGCTGCCTTTGTCAGAAGCTTTGCTGCGTTGCTTTTCACGCCTTAATGTTGGTTGACTGCCATGAATGATGTCATTTGCCGACGTAGATGGCTTATTTCTTTTCACAGTGCTCAATCCTCATATTCGAGCACTGCAACTTTCTCTACGCAGTTTTCTCCATGATCGTACCTTATGTATTCGATATATCTGCTGTATTCATTTTTTTCTTTTTCTATCTAGTGACCCAGAAATAAATTTTAAATAGTAAACTGTCTATTGTCAGGATTCGTTCTCAGGTCTTCCTTTCATTTTACTTTCATCACTACTTCCATCCATCTGTTCTTATCACTTGTGCATACCATTTTCCAATACTATTGTCAGGTGTGGTCTCCCGACCCTGTCTATTTTAATTATGCCGTAGAGCGCGTGAGATTTACACGATTTAACAAATCATTATTATTTAAGTTCTACCTACCTTATTGTGAGTATAGTGATCGTTTGTCCTTACTCCAGGGTCCCTCTTTAAAGTCTCGTCAAGTGTCTTGATAAGTGTCTGTTTTTCAGGCTCCTCCACTGTTCTATGTTATCTGACCTTGGCTCGGAGCTTTTGTTTCGCGTGACTAATCGCGCAGATAGATCTTTGTCAGTGCTGACGTGTAACCTCAGAAGACACAATGAACTATAGTTTGGTCCTTTACCACTGACCTCCTTTCGTTTTTGACGGAATATCGTAGCCATAATTCTTGCAACTTCTCTTAAGTTTTAATTTTTTTATAGCTTTTCTTTTCATTAAGCTTGTTTACATTCAGTAGCTCAGTATCAGTAGCTCAGTAACGCACTTCGGTATCAATGGTGTTGGCGCTGCCGCTTTGCAATGCCAACACCATTTGGCTTGGCGATATGCTACGGCGCGGCGCAAAGATATGAGTTCACCTCAGAGTCAAGTTCTTGCCAAAGCATATTCATTCAAATTTTTGTATGAGAGTTTTTCTCGAACGGAAAATCAGTAGCATCCAGCTTATATTTTCTGTTCCGATCGGTTTGACTCAAGCCACTTGAGTTTTACAGGCTGCATGTGTACTTCAAGCAAGAACCGCTAAGTAAACATTATGAAAAGCGATGCGATCGTGGTATCATAGCGTCATGGTATCAGCGAAATGCTGCCAGCGCCGTATGTGAGTCCAAGAAACGCAATGAGTATCACACATAGGCGAATGAGATCATGCTATCATAGCGCAATGGTATCAGCGCAGTGCGCTGATACCACTGCTGGCGCCGGTATCAGTGTATCAGCGCCTCAAAATTTGCTGCGTTACCCATGTCTAGTGTGGAGAATATACCTTAAAATTAAGATATCTTTAACGCTTTGGTAGCAGGGGGTATTTTACTGCATTTTCAGGTACTCCTATATTTCTATGTAGAGTACATTTTTGTTAAAAAAAAAAGTATTGGAAATTAAAACTTTTTATGATTTATGCTTGTATATAATAAAAAAAAGTTGGAAATTATGAACTCTATGTGAATGCTGAGTGCCTTAAAGTAAGCAACATTTTTTTCCAATTTTCAATTACCATATCTTTTGACAGAAACATTAAATCATAGTAAAATTTCCGGAGAGTATTGATTTTGACTAAACTTTTTTACTTTTTTTACTTTTTGAACTGTGCGGATACTCCTGTCGCTACGGGAAGGAAGTGAAAAACAATCCTTCAAATCATCAACTTTCCTGATAGCTTTTTGATTTTTGAAAAGAAATTCATTTTATTGATAAATTTTGACCTTTGTCCACTATGACAAATTGAAATTTTTAGAAATTCACAAGAACGGCATGACATCTCTAGGTTTAAAGTGCATTTTTGTTGGCAGTTTCATATGAAAAGCCAATCGTTTTTGACTATTCGTTCCAGGGTTTGGTCTAACTGTGCATTCATTCGAATTGTGATATTATCGAAAAGTTTCTCCAATCCTCTCTGTCTTCTCTTGAGGTGAGACAACAAGCTGTTTGTCGATATTTAATGCTAGAATAGTCTGGTACCGTTTACGTAAAGATTTTGTTAGATTCCAGAATGGTTTTTTTTTTTGAAGAAAAACAAGAAGATTTTTATTTTATTTTAGTTGTACATTCTTTACCTAGCTTAAAGTATAATACGCAATGATAACTTCAAGTCTAGTGGCTATACTAATTTGGCCTGCTGGCTCTTATGGTTTTTTTTTTATATAAATACTTTTTCCTTAAACAGTTTTTATCTTACACATTAATAATACTACCCAGCTTGTACAAGTACTGGGGTTACTTGAATAATACTTGACTTAAAATAGGGCATCCATGAGCTGCCGTTGATACGCTGACTTCGCGGGGCGGATAAATGGCTCATTGGAGCCACCTGTACACCCTATTGACCGTCAGTTTGTCCGTAGAATCTTGTCGTTAATTCTACAGCCTGGTCCCTAAGTGGCTTCAGCCCCGACTGCAGATAGAGGAGAAGGTTCTTCGGCCACTTTTTAGTTACCGGGTTGTAGAAACTACCAGTGCAGAAGCGGAGGATTCTTCTTTCGCATATCTCCGCTTCGGCCATGACAGTCTTTGAACAGGTAATCCAGGAAGGGGATGCATAAGTCAGGATAGGCCAGATCAGGGTCTGATAGCAAATGGATTTAGCTTTGGTGGTCATACCCATCTTTTTGGCGAAAAGATGTCTGATGCGTTGAAATGCGAATTTGGCAGCTTTGATTTTACGCCGCACGTAAGGATTACATGTTAGAAATTCATGAAAATCAACACCGAGGTACTTTAGAGATGAGCTAGGAGTAATCTTAGAAGTTTCGAACGAGACAGCGTGTATTTTGGTCTTGTTGCGAATAGTTTGCGATCCCCGATACTTAGAAGGATTGCGAAATACGCTAAGCTGTATGTTACTACTATTTGGTTTGATGCCCCATTCGTCAAAGTAAAGACTTAATTCTGCCAAGTAGTATTCCAGGCTCTTCGCTGCTTTGAGCGGATCTTGGCTCGACGCGAATAAGAGCGTGTCATCGGCATATTGAAGAATTTGGACTTGAGGTTGGCCCACTGGAATGGGAAGGCAGCGGTGAATATGGTATAAAGAATTGGTCCAGTGACAGAACCTTGTGGCACTCCTGATGTCACAGGTCCTTTGGGAGCATCTGCTCCATTAACGCTGACATAGCATTGCCTGTTGGTAAGAAAGCTCGGTGCGAGTCTTATCACCTCTTCCGATCAACTTAAACAGAAGACCTTCGTGCCATACGGAATCGAAAGCCTGCTCGATATCTGAAGCACAAACTACTGTTGAAATGTTTCGCTCATTCAAGTGAGACACGATTTGATCGTGCAGGTATGAGATGGCGTGTTGCGTCCCGTGCTTGCGCCTCAAGCCAAATTGGTTATCAGGAATCACGTGCATGCGCTCGCAATGTTCTTTTATCTTTTCCAGCCAAATTCTCTCAAACCTCTTCCCCAGATTAGGGAGCAGAGAAATTGGGCGGAAATTGCTGGCCGCTTTACTTTTGCCCTTCTTATCTATGGGAATAATCTTGGCTACTTTCCATGAGTCGGGAAAGTAACCATTGTTCAGAGCATTATTCCAGAATGGTTTGAATGCCTTGTTTAAGTACTTGATTTTGTTATTCCATTCTTTATTACGCCAGTCGAAAAGCTTTTGCCGAATTTCTATGTTGAGATCATGAAATATCTTTTTGTTTTGAGGATTTCTGTTCTGCACGACATTGGTATTACAGCACGGTTGAGACGTAACAAATTGGAGTAAATATTCACTCTTTGCTGGAGTTTTGATGTTGATAACTGATATGGGAGCTATTTTCCAAGCCTGGATACTTTTTTTCATCTTATTCAAATGCCGATATATGGTCCCATGCGAAGACTTTATCCTCTCTGCAATCATATCCATGGTTATAGTTAGTTCTGCCTCCACCAGGTTTTTTAACGTCGTGTCATTAAATTCAGTGGGACGTCCTGAGTGAGGTCAATCTTGTGCTGTAATGCTCTTACACTAATAGCGCTTTCACAATTTACATCGAATTTTATACGACCGTTAATTTTATACGACCTACTTAACGTTTATATCCTCAGTTTTCCTACTTTGATTTTTGATTCAAGTACGCGTAGTACATCATTTCAACTAGTTTCTTTACGTTAACAAAGAGACAAAATCCCAACTTTGTATTCGTGAATATAATTTCGATTTCTTTCAACTTCAGAAAACTATTAAAATTGCATATGTATGAAACAGAAAATATTTTTTTCAAGATCAAATTTCACTCATTACGGGAATCAATAAACCATTCATAAAGTCTACAAAATTTCCAACAATTATTCACAATTGAGTTACGCAGAGGTCTTATTGAAATCCACCTCTCAAAATGTGTGTGCATTGTTCTTGATAACATTCGATAATTTCCTGCTTTTTCATAAATGTTACCAGAAAGCTACCACATTAAATTCCTATGTTCCAGGATGACTATGTGCCTAAACAAATGAGTGTGACCTTTTGATAAAAAAAACTTAATAATATATGATGATTTTCTGACATTTACTTCAATGTCACTAAAATACCAATCAACGAAACATACCTAAATATTTATGCGATTGCCGCAACAAGTTTGGCCTTCAGTTGAGTTGCTCATGTCAATATTCAATCAAACAGCGAGTAAACTATTCTGTTGATCCTTTCCTCTCATACGAATGTGCTGATAAAATGTTTTCGTGATTATATAGAGTTAATCCAAATCGGTAACGCTACTTACTAGCCCTTTAACAAAACATTTCAAATATTGCCGCTATTAGCATACAATACGGGCCTGAATGTGAACAAGTTTATTCATACACCGACAAATCCGTCTCGCACGCGAGCCCATAACATGTCGTTACACAGCGTATTTCGTCTGTTGTCAAAATCAAATCGATTCTCACACTCTATTTGATTTAATGAATTTCTTCCTTCCCGCATGGTTAGAGGTGAGCAGGAAATGATGACAAAAAAATAGAAATTAAAGAAACTCATAGCGTCAGCCTTGCGTACGCTATTTTATTTCCGATTGGGTATGATATCAAGTCCTTTCATCTACCGTTAAAAACCTATCGACCGTCCACCAAAGAAAATACCAATTCCATTCGAAGCCATTTTACCTTTTCATCACCATTCCTGAACTAACATTTTCTATTGAATCTCAGCGCACCGGCGATCATAAAAACTATTCATTCGAAGTAAGCTGTCCCCAGAATACAATTTGCCAAGAAAAGTCCATTTGAAAAAGGTCATAGATTGTTACGAGAAACGTTTTCTCTTCGTCTGCGTTCTTGTCTTTTCCCCACGGATGTTTGTTCTACAGCATACCGTTACAAAATACAAGGAAAGTCGTGGAAAACGAGAAAACGGCAAGAGAAAATGCCACGACGGTATATCACTAGATACAATCTAGCTGATTGGAGCGAAAAGTCAGAGTAAAAATGCGATGTTCTTGACTTTGCGATCCGAGAAATATTGCGAGACAGGATGTGCTCACGAATGAGAGTCGGGTTCCCTTGGAAGAGCCCAGAATATGTAGACATAATTTGATAGCTAATGAACTCGTTCAATCCTTGACTTCTCCGGGCTAGGAATTTCGCTCGCTTCATTAAGTTGTTAGTCGCACAAAGTTCAACATGGTCCTTGGCTCATACACATGAATCGGGAGCCGTTTGCACTCGCGATAGGAAAGGATGCTTGAGCGAAAGTAATGAAAGGCCGATTGACTTGATGATATGATGGAGTTAGGGCTTTGACTCAATGGTTTCAACTTAATTGTAGGGTGGAGCTTACAATGCACAGTCTGTTTACTTTATTCAAGAGGAATTGATTCCGAGATCCATTAAGTTCAAAATGCTTCTGTGAATGATGATCGATAACTTTTATATTGAGTGAAACCGTCTTGAATGTGCTGGAATGCAGTGTGACGTAAGAGCTCTTTCATGATTTGCCTAAGAAATGGGTAATCGTTATTTTTTGGTGGCCAACAAATTCTTAATAATTAATAAAGTTTTAGTGTAACTAAAATCTGCATTCTTATCCGAAGTAAATAAGTCCTTTCCTCTATACCGTTCACCATAGTAATTAAAACCTATTAATACAAACCAATATTTAATAAGTCCACTCGTAAATCTACAGAACCTTCTTGGTTAACCCAACGAGTTTTGAGGGCAATCCAACTGAAAAATGTTGTTGGGAAAAAATTTCGAAGATCGAATTCTGCCTCTGATCTTGCCGCATTTCGGTCCTTGCGATCCTCCGCTAAAATCGAAATGCAGCAGGCAATGCACGATTATTTCGCTAGTCTGGAGTCTTATATTTCTTCTTCCAATACTAAACCTTTTTGGTCTTACATTCGGTCCTTGAAGAAAAATTCATCCATCCCTAACCAAGTAACCTTCAATGGATCTACCTTCTCGTCTCCACAATATGTATGTGAATTTTCCGCTAACTTCTCTTCTTCCTCCTTTAAAAGTTCTACCTCTCTTTTACATCCCCTGGTTGTTCCTTCCCTTCCTCCTTCTCTTTCTCTTATCCATACTAATCCGATCGAAGTTGAGAATTTATTGCTCAGCCTAGATCGAAATTTCGCTGGTGGTTCTGATTCTTCCTTATTGTGCGTCCCCCTCTCTATCCTTTTCGATGTGAGTCTATCATCCGGTATTTCTCTTTCTGACTGGAAAGTTTCTAATATTTACCCAATTTTCAAAACTGGCGCTGTTTCCTGCGTCTCCAATTATCGTCCTATTTCCCTTCTCTCTTGTTTTAGTAAAATCATTGAAAAAATTGTCTTCTCTAGAATGTATCCCATGATTCATCCTATTCTAGCTCCAGAACAGCATGGGTTCGTGAGGGGTAAGTCTACTTTGACTAACCTTATCTTGTTTTCAAACACAGTTGTTCTTGCCTTAGATCGTCAGGAACAAGTGGACGTAGTGTACGCAGGCTTTTCTAAAGCTTTTGATACTGTCGACCGTAGAATATTACTCAGTAAAGTTTCACAGTTTGTTTGTTTCGGGCCAATCCTTTCTTGGTTTTCGTCCTACCTCAGTAACCATGAGTGCAAAGTTACTATTAACAACCTCTCCTCTTCTCCTTTTCATCCCTCTTCTGGTGTTCCACAAGGGTCTATCTTTGGTCTTTTACTTTTTGTAATTTTTATTAATGGCCTTCCTTCCATTATTGATTCCATTTGTCTACTATATGCTGACGATCTGAGATTGTTCCAAGTCATCAGGTCAGCTGATGACTGTATTATTCTCCAGAATGATCTGTGTGCTCTTCTTAATTGGTACAACCGCAGTTCCTTGTCCTTAAATGTTAGCAAATATAAACATATGACCTTTTCCCTCAAATCATTTCCTATTCAGTTTCCACTAACTATCTGTCGTCCGTTAATCAATTTAGAGACTTGGGTGTGACTTTTGACCCTAAATTAAAATGTAATTTCCATGTTGCTGAAGTCACCGCTAAAGCCTCCCGAGTCTCTGGATTGGTACTTCACTCTGCTTCTTAATTCGTTGACATACGTACATGTGTTCGTCTTTTTTTAATGTTAGTTCGTTGTGTCCTCGAATATGCTTGTCAAGTGTGGTCTCCACGTTTCCTATACCTTTCTGAGGCCATCGAGTGCGCGCAGCGTAGGTTCACACGCTCTTTATTTTTTAAATATAATATCCCTTACTCCTCATATGTTTCCCGTTTGTCCTTTCTTCAAATTCCTTCCTTGGAGCCACGCCGGCTGTTGCTTGACGAGTGCTTCCTATTCAAATCGCAGCGAGGTACTATATCTGGCTTCACCGATTCATTCCGACCTCGCAGCTCGTTACGGGGCAATAGGTCTCAAGAAGTCTTCACTGTTCCGTTCGCGCGTATAAATTTGTACTACTCTTCTCCTTTCGTCAGAATCCCTAGACGTCATAATGAATTGGGGATTGGAACTCTGCCGCAATCGTTCTATACCTTTAAAAGATATTAAAAAGTATTTGTTCTAGACCTGAGCGTTGGGTCATTAGATTATTGAATTATATTTTTCTTTTTGTAAACATTAATCTTAATTTTTGATTTTTGATCGTTTTCTTATTTCATTGCAATAATTGGAATATGTATTCTATTGTGATGAATATTGAAATAAATAAATAAATATCTTTTTACTTAAAACTATGAAATTAGACTGTGGTTTTTATATTAGATTTTAAAATTTTATTCAATAAATAAATACAAAGCTATATGCTAGATATGACTCACCGCAGACATTGCGAGCATGACGCGAATTCAATGATTTTGGACTGCTAATTAGATTAGTGCTGTCGTTTTATTGCAATTGCGATATTGATGCAATTTATCGCAACGGTTCATTTTAGTGCTATCTATTGCAGTTTTGCGAATTCGCTGCTCGTTTGATCTAGCCAGCACAAATAATAAATTAGTTCCATTGCTAGTTTTATATGCGACTGATAGCCGCGATGTCTCTCTGCGATGTGCAAATGTATCATTTTTGTAGTCTGGTGACTATCAGCGACGATAAATCGAATACCTTTGCGAAATCAGTCCCCTCACTCCTGTGAGTTCTTTAAAAAAAACTTTTTTGGCCTTAGTACTTTATTTAATGTACTCTCTTCTATTTAGAAACTCACTGATATCTCCCTCTTCAAAGATGGGAAGAATCTATCCTTGAAGAGGGAGATACGTCTTGAATTTTATATTATCGACATATATCTATTTAAGTTTGTTTCAGCAAGGGCGGTTTCTATTAAAGCGTCTGGGCAGCATGGATTCACGAGTTGTAAGTTAGCTGCACGCAATTCAATATGGTTCATTGAGACTGTTGCTTTCGCTGTCGACTTGCAAGGCTGCTGGATGTAATATATACAGACTTTGCCAAGGCTTTCAGTTTAATGAACTGTAAACTTTTCTTCTAAACAGCCACGGCCGAATCTTCCTCTGGAGCCAACGGAGCAGTTGCTCCGGGCGCAGATGAGAAGGGGCGCAAATATTTCCATCATCTCTAGCTAGCAAATATTCAAAGTCCATTCTATTCAATTGACATTTACCTTATCCCCTTTCTCCAATCCAAGCTTGATTCACTTGATCAGTGGTGCAATATAAACAAGCTCTCTCTCAACATTAATAAATGCCAAGTTATTAGTTTTTTTCCGGAAATGCACGGTCACACACAATACGTACTTCCTCGGCAATAATATGCTAACTCGAGTTGATAACATTGCCGACCTCGATGTTATCTTAGATTAAAGACTCCGCTTCACCTTACACTATGATAGAATACTTTCTCGTGCGAACAAACAGCTAGGTTTCATCAAAAGACGTGCCAAAAAATTTCGTAGCCTGTGGATCACAAGATCTTTATACACTTCACTTGTACGTCCTATTCTCGAATACGCTTGCATTTGCTGGAATCCTGTTTTTGAAACCCACAGTGACAGACTCGAGTCAATACAAAAACAATTTTTACTTTTCGCCTTAAGAGAACTGTACAACCCTTAGGATTTTAACAGCCTACCCCCTTATGAGTTTCGACTGGGTTATTTAAACCTATCGACACTAGCCTCCACAAGAATGGTGATACCGGTCTGCTTCACATTCGACGTCATTGGAGGCGCTATTAATGTAGAATTCCTGAATAGCAAAATTTTGATAAATATCCCTGTGAGGAACACCAAGTCCACTCGTTTCCTAAAAGAATATTCACATCCGACCACATATGCAGCTAATGAGCCAATAAATAGATGCTGCAGAATATTCAACAGCATTGGCAATTAATATTCCACTACGATTTCCAAATCGTCCTTCAAATCCTCTCTTTTTCATGCCATCCGTACCCCTAAGCCTTAAGCTATGGCTTATATGTCAATGTTTTATTTATTGATTGTTATTTATTAATCTATTAGTTACTTTTTTTTCTAATTTGTTACTTATTTAATTTGTTTGTTTTTACTTTTTACTTTAGTTTACTTATCCATTTTATTTTTAATTTGATATTTTTTATGTGATTTTGTACCTTGTTTGGTGAATAAATAATATAAAAAAAAAATCATTATCCACTCTCAATCGCTTTAACACACAATATTTACACATTCTACGGAGAGAAATTTTTAGTTTTCTGAGAAGTCTTTATTTTATCTAGTTGAAATCACAGCGCAGCAAAGTTTTTAACTAAGCAATCACTACTTAATTCGAAAACAAGACCATTTGCTATGGATAGAGTTACCAAATTTACTTATCATTCTTGCGTCATCGTAAACCTCAAATAATTCTTCAAATTTTTTAATTTGAAAAACATCGTTCTCCCGCTATAACTTTTAAGAGTAAAGTTAACACTATTTTCAAAGATCTTCAATTGCCATGTTACATTTTTAGTAATTAGCACTTCCAAGCACTTGGGAGTAGATAAAGAAGTGGGCCAAGATGGCTACCTTGGGGTACGCCAGAAGTAGCACTAACGTTTTTCGATAAAAATCTTTGAAATTTTACACATTGTGTTCGATCGTGAAGACAGGAGGTCAGCCGGCTGAGTAAAGACCTGGCAATACCGAATTTCTGAAGCTTTAGAATTAAGATAGAATGGTCAACTCTGTCAAACGCCTTACTGAAGTCAGTGTAGACTGCGTCAATTTGGTATCCTTTTCTATTTTGCATAGAACGTCAGAGATTCGGATTGTCAAGTTCGTGGTAGTTGAGCGACCTTTTCTAAAGCAATGTTGTTGCTCGTTCAAACGGGAATCAACAAGCGGAGAAAGTTTATCGTATACCACCTTTTCGAAAAGTTTCGGCATCGAAGACAAAATGGTAATGCCCCTATAATTTCTGATACAGCGTCGATCACCATTCTTGAATATAGGTGTGACATACGAAAGCTTCCAACAGAATGGGAAAATTTCCGACGAAAGTGATTTGTTAAAGAAAATATGCAAGGGAACTATAACTACAGCGAAGTAATACTCTTGCTATTGCCGCATAAAAATCTGAGTTATCCATATAAATAATAGAGTTTTTCATACAAATCTGAGATTTATAAATTTTCAAAACAACAGCACTGATGTGAATCCCTTCACCACTTAACCCTTCTATCGAATCGGAATATATCGTTCTTTCCGCGCTTTTAGTATATACGCTCTGTCAAACTCGTGCATGACCTTCGATATAGGTTGGTTGTAGTAGAGTAGAACATGCATTCAAAATATACACGTTGAAAGGCAGTGTTTCTAGTTTCAGTGTTTCTTCTTTAAATTTTGTTTTTCTAGGTTTCGCCTAGACTCATTATATTAACGTGCATTCTATCGGAACACATTCTCGTACATTTGACTTCAAATATGCAAGCAACTATCAAATTAAAATCTTCCCAAATCAGTTTCGCAGCCTTCATAAGATTCTACAAAACACGATAATTAACGCTCAAGGTAAACACAGAAATAATCCGCAATCAATTTGTATCTGCTGATTGATAAACAAAACAGCGATGACGGTATAACTGATATATTGCGAACACATCGTTTCTACTTAATATTAAAGACTTGTTTACATATCTAATGCATGTTTGTTGCTGCTGCTGCTGATTGAAATGCCAATAAACAAATGCGAGCGTAGGACTCAGCAGATTTTAACGAAAGTTAATTAAGCAGGATGAAACATAGAAAACGAGAAGACGAACAATATGCAATGTGCTTTGATATTGTCGATAGCAAACCAAACAGTTCTTAAAATAACTGTAGGCGAGCAGCTCCTTTTGTTTTGGTATTTACCATAGCCTGTTTGAATTGATTTAGGTGTTTTGCAGCCGCATATCCACTTAGCTCCAAACCATTAATTACGAATAATATTTTGGCTTAGCTCTATGAATATAATAATGAGTATATTTTTCTCGTGGCTGAGGTGATACGATTTTATTTTTAGCGAGATTAGTTTTATCCAGTAGAGATTATTTGCTAATGAATGATTGAGTGGAACTTTAATAACAGGTTTTTTATAGGTTTGAATTTATTTGATTATAATAATTCTTCACATTACAGTACACTGAAATGCTGAAAAATTGATTATAATAAAATATAAAGTTATTCCAATGTCGACTAGTACAATTAATTGGAAAGATTAGACATCAAATCGTTTAAATCAATAACTTTTACTAGCCAATGGAAATAAAATTTTAAGCAGAATCATTTTGAATTCTATTGCCCCAAACCAACACTAAATTGTTCTGATAATGAGCTTTTGTATCTGATAATGAGCTTTTGTAAATTGAATCGTACAGTTATTTCTTTTTTACTTTATACGCATTAAAAAATCCTTAAACTTCCTCTCGAATTATTTCCGGTGCATAAACCTATCAACGGTATTCACCTTCATTCCTTATAATCAAGTGTATATATGTAGGTGTAGGCAATCTATGCTTAGCATATTTTGTCACAAAATAAGCGAGCTTTTTAAATGAAATTCCCACAACATTTCGGTGCATACCATTTATATCGACCGTTAGGAGCTACATCAGCACCGTCGGTTGTTTAATGTATGCAATCGCAAATAGCATGTAAGGTAAATGAAGAATAATGTATGTTATTCGTACCAAGAACTTCTCTTTATACACATTGTAGGCTAGTATAATTCGATCATAGCCAATTTACATATGACGGTGAATTCAAGAGCAGCGGAAGGTACAAATTCGTAAAAATGTAGTTGGTGCTATGAAACACAGCAAAAGTTGTTGGTAAGAAGTGGCATACCTATCGGAGAGCCATGGAAGCGAAAAAATGTAATTTTTTTCTTGCGTAAGCGATTAGTCTGCTCTGCATTTCAATTTCAAATTTCAGTCGCACCTGGCAACATATATATGTATATATATTATATATGTATAAGATACATATAGCAACAAAAACTTCACACTCTTAGACGCATACTAAGCAAGCATTATATATTGTGAAAACAAGGACGAGATAACTGAGCACGATTAAGTAAGAGAATTAGAGCTTCCCACACTGGGCGCGGAATCAATTATATTTTTAATATATTAAATGTGACTCAGCAAACTTTATTTTTTATCTAGAGATTGCAAAAAATTCAAACTTGAACATGTATATGTCCCATATACTTAACTAGAAGAACACGAAACTCAGATCGAAGGAAAATAAAAAGCTTGGAAAATAAAATTGATAAGTCCAAATCAATGTATTCCCCAACAATAATAACACGAATCAACCTGCTATGAAACTTTAAGGCAATCCGCACACGGGTCGTTGAGCTATCGTCGTAGATGAGATATTTCTACGCTTGGTCGTCACAACCCAGTTAAATCAATGGGTGACCGCTAACGGAGCGTTACCCAATCTTGAAGGCACTCCGCACACGGGTCGTTAGCCATGCGATACGTGAGAGATGCGTTTGACACTTGTGAAGCTCGCGAGAAAACGAGTGCCGTAATCCTCGTATCATGCCCGCACACGGGTTGTCAAGAAAACGTCAATATACGTCGTAAAATCATACAATCGGGGCATTTTCCCACCTCCCCCACGAATTGTACGTTGCAGTCATTCATCGCGCTTGCAAAAACGACTACTCATTCGACTTGAGGCCTGCAATGCACAATGCTTGAGACGCACTCAACGTGAACCAACTACGCTTCTCACTCTTCACGATAGGCTAAGGCAATCCGCACACGGGTCGTTGAGCTAACGTAGTAGATGCGATATTTCTACGCTTGGTCGTCACAACCTATGTAAATCAATAGGTGACCGCTGACGGAGCGTTAGCCTATCGTGAAGAGCGAGAAGCGTAGTGGGTTCACGTTGAGTGCGTCTCAAGCGTTGTGCATTGCAGGCCTCAAGTCGAATGTCTAGTCGTTTTTGTAAGCGCGATGGATGACGGCAACGTACAATTCGTGGGGGAGGTGGAAATATGCCCCGAATTGTATGATTTTACAACGCATACTGACGTTTTCTTGGCGACCCGTGTGCGGACATGATACGAGGATGACGGCACTCGTTTTCTCGCGAGCTTCACAAGTGTCAAACGCAACTCTCACGTCTCGCATGGCTAACGAACCGTGTGCGGAGTGCCTAACACTCCGTTAGCGGTCACCCATTGATTTACATAGGTTGTGACGACCAAGCGTAGAAATATCGCATCTACGACGATAGCTTAACGACCCGTGTGCGGATTGCCGAAGAGGGCACTCCGCACACGGGTCGTTAGCCATGCAATACGTGAGAGATGCGTTTGACACTTGTCAAGCTCGCGAGAAAACGAGTGTCGTCATCCTCGTATCATGTCCGCACACGGGTCGTCAAGAAAACGTCAGTATGCGTTGTAAAATCATACAATTCGGGGCATATTTCCACCTCCCCCACGAATTGTACGTTGCCGTCATCCATCGCGCTTGCAAAAACGACTACTCATTCGACTTGAGGCCTGCAATGCACAACGCTTGAGACGCACTCAACGTGGACCGACTACGCTTCTCACTCTTCACGATAGGTTAACGCTCCGTTAGCGGTCACCCATTGATTTACATAGGTTGTGACGAGCAAGCGTAGAAATATTGCATTTACGACGATAGCTCAACGACCCGTGTGCGGATTGCCTAAGAAGCGTAGTCGTTTCATTTGGAGTGCGTTTCAAGCATTGTGCATTGCAGGCCTCAAGCCGAATGACTTATCATTTTTGCAAGTGCGATGGATGACGACAACGTACAGTTCGTGGGGGAGGTGGGAAAATACCCGAATTTTATGATTTTACGAAGCATACTAACGTTTTCTTGACGACCTTTATGCGGACATGAAACGAGGATAACGACAATCGTTTTTTCACAAGCTTAATAAGTGTCAAACGCATCTCTCACGCATCGCATGGCTAACGACTCGTGTGCAGAGTGCCTCAAAAAAACGAAAATATGTTCCAATTTCTTATTTATAGGAAATTGTTCAATATAGAGCGGAAATAGCCTGCTTTACATCATCTCACGACATTGATGAGTTTCTCATAACGGAAACTCAACTTATGTAAAAAATTATAAACTCAACATCTCAGGCTACATTTTCTGCAGAACTAAGGTAAAAAACATCTACTCCATCATCCCTTGGTAGAAACAATTCAGCGAAGTTTACGTCCAAGCGACATCCATTTGTCTACGAAAAGAGAGTTATGAAATTGTAATTTTGTCCATCTACTGTCCACTGGGGCACAACATTTCAAAAGCAATGTTCGAAAGATTCTTCTCATTGCTGGGAACCAAATTCATCATGGGTGACGACTTTAACGCAAAAAGCACGTATTGGGGATCTCGACTCTTAGCACTTAGAAGCAAAGCACTCTTCGATACACTACAAATTTATGGTTCGAAGCTTAGCTCAACCGGCCAACCAAAATATTGGCCGTCAGACAGCAACAAAATTTCGAACCTCATAGACTTCGCAGTCTCGAATGAACTCCTCAAAATCAGAAGCAATTTTTGAGTTGCCCTCAGATCACTCTCCTATCATCATTACTCTGAACATGTCACCCCACTTCGATTGCTGTAAGCGTAGATATTCAGACAAAGCCAAGTGGAATGCATTGAGATGACACCTCAACAGCTCAATATTTCTTAGGACATCACTCACATCACCGGAACATGTAAATTCTGTAGTCATTCTTTTCATTGAGCATGTCTGGCAGGCATTCCACACCCCTACATTTGAACTTGAATTTCAGCCTTCAGCTTGATAAACAACATACTCTTCATCAATTAGAATCCCCATACAGAAGAAAAAACTGGCACGACGAAATTGCCAGCTGCACCGGTCTCTTCGAACTAAAACACGACTCAAAAAAGCTCCTAGTCAGCTCAGGTTCTCTCTCAGGCTACAAAAAATGTGACCAAAAGTTTCACTCATTTTTGGAGAACCTCATTCTCACTAAGAATTTCGACTATTCGCTATGGAAAGTGGTCAAAAACATAAACAAACCTACCACCAAGGAGGCCCACTAAGAACTGCCAGCGACCAATGGGCCCAAAGTGGTGCAGAGAAACCCACCACCTTCGCAGTTAACCTAGAAACGGTTTTTACACTTTTAACCTCGGCAACATGCGACTTTTTATCTAATATCGATGGTCGGGACTCACAACTAATCAAGACTTTGGCTAAGGAAGTGCACAATATCATTATCTTGGAAATATGCGCAAAAAATCTCCGGAAGTTGAACTCATCACCAATGCTATGCTCAAACAGTTGCCACTGATCGTATTCTCTGGGCTTTCTAATTTCTTCAATGCTATCTTTCGATTCGGTTATTTTCCTGAAGCTTGGAAAACAACCGACATCATAGTGATTTCCAAGTCTGGTACGGACTCTTCTCAAGTGAAATCATACAGATCTATTAATCTTTTGTTTTTCGAGAAATTTCTGTTGAAAAAGCTTTTACCAATACTAGAAAATGCAAAAAATAACATTTAATAGGTTCATCAAACCGTGTCAGACATTAGAATAGCATTCGAAGACAAGACATATTGCTCAGCAGTCTTTTTAGACTGCATTAGCTTTCGAGAAAATCTGGCATGAAGGGTTGATCTTCAACATCAAATCAATGCTTCCGAAAAGCTTCTATGAAATACTCTCCTCCTACCTAACTGACCGCACATTGCAGGTGAGGCCCAAAAACTATTTTACTGCTAAACATCGTGTGCATGCTGGTGTACCTCAATGAAATGTTTAGAGACCGGTACATTACACAATCTTCACATCTAATCTCCCAATAAGCGACAAAACAAGTACAGCTAGCTTTGCGGACGACGTTGCCACTCTATGTACTGGTTCAGATTCAGCTTTGCCATCCCAAACAATGCAAGCCCACACTTCAATTATTGAAAAATGACAATGAGGAATCAGAATGAATGAAACCAAATGTATCCACGTTACTTTCACATTGCTGAAACTGACATGTTCGCAAATATATCTAAACAATGTACCTATACCTCAAAGTAACGAAGTGAAGTATCTCAAAATAAGTCGAGGCAGGAGGTTAATCTGAAAACGGCAACTTCATTTGGATGCTCAATAGCATGCCCAAACTTTCTCTCGACTCTAAAGTACTCAAAGTGCTTGTCTATAAGTCTGTTTGAAAACCAATCTGGATCTAAAGCTTACAAATCTGAGGACCAGCTCGCCCATCAAACATGAACATCATCCAGAGTACCCAATCGAGAATACTTCAATCTATTATCGGAACCCCGTGCTGCTTCCGCAACACCAATCTCCACAAAAACCTGCGGATTGGGACGATTACAGAGGAAATTAAGAACCGTAGTGGGAAAAATATTGCAACCCTTGCTGATCACTCCAACAAGCTGGCACCAAGTTACTAACCCATCGTAAATTTCAGCGGTTCGGAAGATGTAGCCCGCTAGAACTTCCATCTCTTACGTAGAAAAAAACAACTTTCGTAGCCACTTTTTTATCTTTCTTTCCTTTTTCTTTTTTATTTCGAACTATATTACATTATGACCATTGTAATTCTAGAATACTGATCATAACTTTGATCTTAGCTCTCTGACTTTAAGTCAATAACGTAGCTTGCGTTCAAAATGTACAACTGTGAGGGGTGTGCATCACTTGTCATAGCATTTAAGAGTTTAAAACTAACTAAAGCTTTTTATACGAAAGTAGCATTTTGATTATTAAAAAAATGAAACTTTGACTCAATAATATTCTCCTATCCTTCAAGTAAACGAAGTCAATTTGCTCGAAAACAAGGACTAAATTATATAAATGTTTCCTCGCGCAAAGCCATACTTGTTTTCTTGGTATGTTGTAGTGTGTCCCGAAATTGACCTTATGAAAAATTCACATAACGAACGATTCATTCACTAACTTACGCTCCAGCAATTTATAATGTTGGATTGTGAAACAAAAACAATGTGTAGAGAGCACTCAAATGGTCCAGAACTGCAAAAAACAAAAGACTTTTACGTCTTTACTAATTTTCGAACGATTTTCAAACTTTTGACTAGCAAGTAATTATCTTTAACCCTTTAGTGACAAAGGGCGTTTTATAAGTTTCTAGTTATTCCTAAATTTTTGTGGGCACAAGATATTTGGAAAAGATAAGAACAGAAAATGAAAATCAGTCATGAATTCAATTTGATTACGATAATCTTTTGGAAATGTTCATGCGTGCGGTGAGTGCCTAAAAGTATGCAAAGAAAATTTCAATTCCCACAGAGTAATTAGATCACTACTAGATTATATAACTATAACTAGATTATATAACACATTAATGGGCATTTGAAATATGCCTTTTTGGGTTTGGCTAATGAACGGGTAACCTTGTATCTACAGCAGGCACGTAAACAGAAAATCTTCAAATGGGAAAATGCGTCTTCTAAAATGTTGCTCTTATAGTAGGTAAGTAATAAAGATAGAGTTTTCTGTATCAAATTGTTACTGGTCATGAGAAGTAGATATCTTTGGAGAATCCCAAACCCAAAAAATCGTGGCTTTCACCAGGCAAAACATCCACATCGACGGCACTGGCAATCGCATCGCAAACAAAACAATGATCTGCCTTTGGTGAGAGCAGTGAGGTATCGTGTACTCTGAGTATCGCTATCGAAAACAATCAATTTCAACCATACACGAGACACAAACGAATGATTTTGCACGCATTGCCATCGTCCACAACACCATCGAAACCACCAAACCCGCCATATTGATCAGACCTTGCTTCTTCTGATTATTACTTGTTCCAGTCGCTGGTCTACGACTCGGCTGGGCCACACTTGTCCAATTTCAAAAAAATGCAAAACATTTAATCATCCATACCAGCCATACTTTTTACCATACTTTGAATAAACTATTTTTCGTACTACCTATAAAATTTTATAACTGCGCAGCTAATATATGATTGAATGAAAGAATAATATTTAATGAATTTTAAATTGTACATACATAACTTAAAATAAGGAGAATTTAACATAAAAATTCTTATACGTAGCGGCAATACTATTTTGGTCTGCAGGCTCTTCTTGGGTGGTAATTGTTTATATTTTTTTATCGTTGACTTATTTATTTTTGTCTTACATTTATATAATATATAATATAATTTTAATATTACCTAGGTTGTACATGATCTGGGGTTGATTTAGCTATATAATACTTAAATACTATTTTAAATACTAGTTCTGACTCATGACTAAATAAAATTAGCTTTGCTTAATTATACCTAAACTTAACCTAGGTCTTACCACCCGATTCGAGGCCAACATAATCAAACAGCATATCCATGAGTCGCTGTTGTCTTGCTGTCTCCGGAGGACGAATAAATGGCTCGTTACATCAGTATGTTTTCATGTGCATCTGCCCCGTCATTTCCACAACCCGGTCTTTACGTGGCTCCAATCCTATCTCCTGGTATAACAAAGAGTTCCTCGACCACTTTTTAGCTATCAGTTTATAGAATCTGACAGTGCAAAAGCTCCCGTTCGAAAATATCCGCCTCTGTCATAGCAGATTTCAAACAAGTAATCCAGGATGGGTATGCGTTTGTCAGGATGGGCCGAATTAGTGCCTTATAGCAAAGGGAATTAACCTTTGCTGTCATGCTCATCTTTTTGGTAAAAGTTTGTCTGATGCGCTGAAATGGGGACTTGGCAGCTTTAATTCTACGTCGAACTTAGGGACTAAATTTCCAAGGTACTCCCAGGTCACGCAATGTAGGACTAGGAGTAATTCTAGAAGTTCCGAACAAGACAGCGACTTGTTTGGCCTTGTTGCGGATAGTTTGTGATCCCCGATACCAGGAAAGGGGCTCTTGAAAACATTCAACTGTGTTTTGCTACTATTAAGCTTGATGCCCCATTCATCAAAATAAAATCTAAGGATGAACAAGTAAACTTCAAGGCTCTTCGCAGTTTTGAATGGGTCTTGACTCGAGACGAATAAGAGTGTATCATCAGCATATTGCAGGACTTTAACATGACGAAGGGCAACTGGAAAAGAAGGGTAAGCAGTGAAAACGGTGTATAAAATAGGTCCAGTGGTAGAAACTTGCGACACTCCTGATGTCGCAGGTCCTCGAAATGAATTTGCTCCATTGACGCTTACATAAAATCGCACTACTTTTAGAAGTCCCAGCTTGATCAGCTTGTAAAAAAGACCTTCGTGCTAGACGGCATCGAAGGCCTTTGCGATATCCAGAGCACAAACAACCGTTGCACTGTTTTGCTAAGTCAGGTGTGACACAATTTGATAGTGCAAGTACGAGGTAGCGTGCTGGGTCCCATGCTTGCACCTAAAACAAAATTAATAGTCAGGTATAATCTTAGCGAGTGGAAATCATTTCCAGCTAACTCTTCTCAAAGAGCATAGCAGCCAATATATACATCAGCTTTCATTACCATTGCCGATGCAAAACTGGCACAGCAATGTTTTAATACCAAGCATAAATCATATGATTCCGTCCAGGCTATTCTTTTGAGGGCACGTCTTTCATAAATCTTTCTAATTTTGCATCATTGAAACATCTCAAACAATCGTTTGCAATTTATCTGGTATCATTTGCAAATCCACAGCAACCGTAGTTTATTTGTGTTGCTTATTCTATCACCTGTGCTGCTCTTTCCATTATTATTTTATTCAATCTACGATGTTAACAAAAGCATTGTAGTTTTCATGAAAATTATGTACGTTCACGATATAACAACGGATACATAACTTAATACAGTCTAAATATTGCATAAATTTTATTTTTGTCATACCATTTTGCAAACCCTATTTTGTTGCAGGCATAAATATTCATTTGCTAGAATTCAGCACAATGAAATTATTCAGGCCTGGTTAAGTGAGTATCATTCATCAAATTCAAACCCAACAATGTCCAATAACCCAACGGAAATTCGCTCAAGCGAAACCATGATAACAATATAAATAGCATTGTTTTCCTTTCCGCTGTTAAAGGAAACCCAAATTCTAAAGTTCAAAACGTGTTACCTGTCATTCAATCTTTTTTTTTACTTTCTGCACATTTCTAACCCGAAAATCGCTGTCTGTCAAGCAAATGGCAGTGTAAATATCTGCAAAGCCCGCAGTCTTCAAAAGTGATTTCCTTCGTAACTGATTCAATTTATATCTGCCATGAAATAAAATTTGGCGGGAACCACTTCACAATGCGTCGTTGTAGGTTAGCGCTATCATTATTACATGCCTGCAATATTCTTGCCGCACATCCTGCTCTGTTATCGAATGTTTATTCCTGCAGATGAGTCACAGCGCAAAATGGGGATTTTGATATATGTACACGATGCGAAAAAACGAACGTTTACTTTTAATAAACTTACTTATTCTTCGCATCACATTGTAAACATATTTTATGTAACCACATGAAAACAGCATGCATGCCCCTAACCACATGTGTAAAAGATAATTACTGAAGACCATAAATACACACGGCTTTCAAATTCAACGTAGTAATTCTTTTATAAATTTGCAAAGTCACTTTGACGTTGAAAATCTTTAAGCTGCCAACTAGATGAAAAAGTAAATGATGCTTGCGAATCTGCGACGAACTGCAATTTAATCAAGTATTACAATCTATTGTCATGCATCTAGGTCAGACTACGATCAATATCTTTCCTGTTGCTTCATTGTGAGAAGGACGTAGAGCGATGAAACGGAGAACAAATAATCCCAGAAAATATTTACTGCTTTAAACAGATTTACAAGGAACTGAAAATATCTTCAGGACTACCGAGGACTGCGTCGTCAAAGAACGACGTAGTGGGCGTTCGGAAACACATCTCGGGAACGGCAAAGCATTTTCTACTTTGTCGTATCGGTCCATAATTAAACTAGATTTCCTCTCAAGTGTTTTGTCCGCACTCGAGAGGAAACCTCTTTCATTACGGACCTAATGCTACACTTCCGACTCAATTGAACGCCAAGAAGGAGTGCCGATGCCGAAGCCTTCAAGAAATTCTCATGAAATTGCGATAGCATCAAGGGACGCAATGCAGTGCTGAGAAGAAGAAGTGCATTTTTTGCGATTTTTTTTTTCAAGAGCACTTTCTTGCGATTGTTGAGAGTGTTAATCGTAGTTTAATCGTAGCTATCTATGGAATTTTAAATTTTATTGGTTTGAGGTTTACATTGATTGCTTTACAATTGTTTTACTCGATGTGCTAGTTTTACACGTCACTAAGTTCACACAAAAATTTTGAAATTGGCCGCATTTACTTCAATGATGAATGAGATCAAGCTTCAAGTAATCATCAAATCTATTTATTTACGATATCTTCTTCTCCAGCGATGAGTAGAATATAAAATTTTTACTGCAATGGGTTACATTTCAAGGAGCAACGTTGTGACAACTGAGAAAAGATGATATGAAAAGTATGCATGTAGAATAAAGTAATTTTTAGTGAATAATCTGACGCAAGCAGACGCATGATAAGATATTTTTGTTGATTTTGGTTGTCTCATGAAGCGTATAACAGATGCATTAAAACAACTGGCGAGAATATAATCCGCGACCCAATTTTTTTTTATTTTGTTAATATGAAGCGGAAAAACAACCGGTTACAACTCTTCTATGTTCACTGAAAATTCAATGATGTCTTCTTCTAATTAATTATTTTCCAACTGATTTCCTAAAATAAACATTATTACAATTTTCGCAATTTTCTCATTACGGAGTCCAATCGCCATTATTATTTATAATTGCTTCGCATCTTCTACGACATCTTTGGCTCAATTTTCGAACATAAATCAAATATGTTTCAAGGCACGTATAAGCTGCCATGTACTGGATATTCTTTTCCCTTTTAGTTTAAGCTTCATCAGCGACTACATATTTTCAATGTGATGGCCAATCCAAAATTTGTATCCCGTTTTCATTCTTCCAAAAGGTGCAGAGGCCACTTCGATGTTTGGGACAATTATCCTCTTATAGAATCCAATGATCGTTTTGAATCCCATATTATTTCTCTGCAGACTTCTTTAGTCCTTTTTATATAAACCATCCAAGTTTTTGGTGAAAGTAATTAGCTCTCCGAATCCCTTTTCTGAGAAGCAGCCATAAACATGCACGTTTGCTGTACGCAGCAAAATTTTTCCTCTAATTTTTGTCCAAGCTTTTTGCCAGTAGTTATAGAAAACAACAGATGATTCGTTGGTTAATATTACTTTGTTTCAATCACATTCCAAATTCTTCTTTGCCCAGCTCAGCCTTTTTCTATTTCAGTAAGGATTTAGGGTTCGTGTTTTGGATTTTTATGCTAGATTCTTGGAGTCTCTGTCTATTTGTATTAATTGAGACTCAACCACCTTTTCTTAGAAGTTTTTCTCTGGCCTGCCTCAGACTAAGCCTTGGGTTTTTTCAAAACATCTCACAAATCACTTTATCCACCTTTGTCGAAGTACCTTTAGTACGGCCTGTCTCTGGCTCATCATCTACATTCCCACATTCTTTATACTTCTTTATTCACTTCTTCACAAACAAAACACTTGTTTTTGTCATCTTTTGTCTCTTTTATACTCATTTTAGGACCTTTGGGATGAGTAAATAAAACTACAATTTCAAAACGCTTCTTGTACGCGGCACACATGTTTTAAATATGTTTTCTCCACGAAACCTCAAACTATAATAACAAAATTAATGAAGTCCGAAATTGTTAAAAGTGTATTAAAAGTAATTTACTGTTACACGTATGTGTGCAAACACGAAGGAAAAAATAACATGAGTCACGTTTTTGTGGGGCACACTGTTTATCTATGCATGATTGAAAATGGCAAAAAATTTGCACATGTAACCTCGCGGCATTTCGTTTCGCTCGAGTATAGTACTAGGCTTTAAATGAAAACACTCCTAGCAAGCACATCTACTCACAAATGTTTGAAATTCGTCTAGCATACCAGCATTTTACCTGTGCAGTGAGGTTCAATTAAATATGAAATTTGAGCTAAATTTTAACACCTGGAAAAATTGCAATCATAGAAACATACGACTCGCTACGGACGTAAGTACGCTGAATAAACGGAACACTAAAATAGCACACAGCATTGCATGCTGGTTTCAGCCACCATCACGTCGTTGCATTTTATTTCATACACGAGTGAGCGCAACACCGTTGCAGCGCTTAGCGACGTCTAATCGTATTAAATGCACTTTTGATTTGAAGTGCAAACTGTTTCACACGTGGCTCTTATTTTCATATGTAGCAATAAAAAACGCCATGTGCAGACAGACAGTATCGTTTGATATGATAGCATATGTAGAAAAAAGTTAGACTACGAAGTGAAGGTCGAACTGTGATATGTATGTATGTACATGCAAAGCTTATTTGTATGGAAATATTTTCGAAGCACTTTTATAAATCGAGTGAATAATTTCAGTTCGAAGACTTCATTCTTATTCCTTGATGGTGTTTGAAAACTTTTCCGTTTGCTAAGTGGTAGTCATTTTTCTTTCCTTCATATTTCTTTGCATATAATATATGCGGTGGCTATTTTAGTGTATTTTCAAGTCTATTTTATTTTTTCTATAGAGTCTTTTGGAAGAAAGCTGTCGGAAGAAAGTTGCATGAGGAGATTCACTCTGTATGATTCCGTCAGATATCGTGTAGTGCTAGCCAGTGGCGGCGCATGGTTTTGAGACTTAAGGAAGCACAACCAAATTATATAGCCATATTATGTAAGCAATACATGCGAATTTGTTGAAATACCGTGTAAAATATCAATAAGGTATTTCAATGCTGACCATATTTGTATTAAAAGTTCATAATTGATTGCCAACAGGTTGTTTTAGTGATTTTCCTACTCACTAAGATCAACAACCTCAGAAAAGTTCAAATTATGTATAGTATTTGAAGGCAAAAAACAAAACACTTAATTTTTTTTTAAAATTATGGACAAAATTAAGTTTAAAACATATTATAGGTTAAATATCTGGTCTACAGTTTTTAATGGTTGAGGACTTAATGCATCTTTTAGCAAATTAAATTATATAGATGTACATCGATCTGAAAAAAATTATGAAATAATTTGGATTGTTTTTTAATTTCAGTCTTATACATATTCTATTCTCCACATCACAATAGCTTGTACATACACTATGCAAACAAAGCATTAAATGCACCAAATCAGTAGGAGAACAATTTGTAAGAAGATGAGCAGAAGAGAATCTACAAATCTACAGAAAATGATGGGAAAACAGAAACACAACAGAGACGCCGATGACTTTCCAGTGTTTTAATTTTATTCATTCACCTGTGATGAATTCCTCACTTAATATTTATATATAAAACAATACAAACAGCGGTCTTGACACATGAACTATTTTTATTATTTTTAACAAAAAGACAAACTTGTGTCACGACCTAAAAAGTGATGACTAGATTTTATCGGTCGCACAACCTACTTTGTCGTGAACTTGAGAGTTCCCCACACACCAAGATTCGAGGGTCGTTGGGTGTGTGGATGGGCAAGGGTTTTCTGAATTTCTCTATCTACCAAGACGCTGTGAATTGAACAGCGTCCGCAATGCATTTTGTGTACATTCATTGCAGAATTTTGATGGGCATTATGTAGGTAAAGCGTCTAAGCAGATCTATGCGAAAATAACGAGTTTGAACATTGAAGCAAGATCACTTCAGTGTTCTGTGAAGTATATCTTAATGCGCTGCAATGAACGGTATGTTTTGAATTGGATTGTACCCAGTGGTTGAGGTTTTGAGTTAAACGCTTGAGTGTTTGTTGCGTCGCTGTAAATTTACCTTAAAAAATGATTGATTTTTAAAAATTGATTGTAAAATAATTATTCTTTGTGCAAAGTGGTTTAGCAAGGGAAGTACTGCTTCCTTTGACTTTTTAATTCATTTGTGACTGAATATTAAAAAAAAGTCGAACATTCAAATTCAAATAAATTCAAGTACTACCAAACATATTTAGATCATAAGCTTTCAGAAAAATACACTGCCAAAAATTCTTCCATGTAAATTTCAAAATTTATCTAACATTACATGCTCATAAAATATTCAGCTTCACTTTTTAATAGCACGGGGCGAATGAAATACCACTATGGAGCAACAGTGCAAAAATGTAATATGCATATTTTATTTGAGAAGCTTTATAACTTCTTAGGTAGGACTTCAATGCCAGGTATGTATTCAATTTTTCATGTCTTCGGCCAGAAATTTTCTTGTATTTTTTCGTGTTTCAATCATACAAAACAGTTCATAATAGGAACACATGGAAAAAAACATCGAGGGTCCCAAATAGCAACAAGTAGTAATGGATTTTACTTGAAATTCACCAAATACATTCTACTAACAAGCACAGCATGAATACAAACCACGGGTAAATGTGGACGAATACCATTCGCTTGTATTTTCAAAGGCCATCCATCGTTAAATATCTGTTGACCAATCAGTACCAAAACCGTTGTCCCTAAATTATGCATCCACCTTTATGGCTTTCAAACGAAAGGTGTACCATTCAATTTAACCTCAGATTTTATTAATACAAAAAATTGCTATACAAGTAAAAGCCCAACATAACTCACTTCAAAAACAACTAACCGAAACAGCCGGATAGCTTGGGGATTACGCGACGTAACCATAGCAAGCAGCAAACGCACACCCGCTAGCTTCAACGAATTGCGGTGTCGGGAAAATTGCAAATGATCACTCATCTCCTCTATTCATCTCGATAATAGCAGCAAACAGGAAAAACGACTACGGAAGTCAGCTATAATATCAATCTGAAAGCCAAACAGCTTACATTTTACATAGTATGAATTGCGCAGAATTTATAATGCGGCATTAAAACGATTCGAATCAAATCTCGACCTTTGAATATCTGCCAGGACGTCATTTTTTTTTTTTTTGCAAAGTCAGGCAGCTCCTGAATCACTGCTCGGTGTCGGTCATGAAAATAAATTGAATCTCATCCACCCGACCGTGATATAGACTCGCTATTTTATGAATATAATGAATTGATTTTCTTTCTTACATACTATGGCTTCGGGAAAGCCCAAATGGAATTCATCATCAAACACATTTGTGTCGGTGCTAAGCAGAAGTTATGGCTAGAATATTCGGGAAGCAATAGAAGCTTGTCCTAGATAATGTTCGCATTTAATCATTTCGAATGAAGTGTTAATGTATTGACTAGGGTGCAAATATTTTTTTTTGGAACTGACATTAACAAGTGAAAAAATAAATTGGTCACTGAACAAACATTTGGTTGCAAAAATATTTTTCTTAGCCGACATGTTTGGTTACAAATATTTATACGCCCAAATATCATTTTGCAAACAAACTGAATCCTCCTCTATAAATTAGAAATTATATTTAAACTGGTAAGCACTTCAAGAAAAAATAAGTTTCTCTGCCGACTTACAAAGAGTATTGCCAAGAAAAACAAGTAAAAGCTCGAAAGCACATAATTGAAAAATTCGCACTGCAGAATCCCACTATAAACGCGATTATCTAAAAAAATAAACCAACTAAAAAAAATTGCTTGCGGTTTCTTGTAAAGACCATTTCCTTCATCTGCTATTAATTACTTGCCGTCCTTTCTGGAAGCATAATGATAAAAGTTCACAACAGACTTTCATATTCTTAATCTGCACATCATTTGATGTTGTCTTACTTAAATTAAACGACTTTAAGTATTAAGAGTTTTCGGAAATTCTCTGAGACGCATTAGCGTGATAAGAAGCAAAAGTGTCTTCGGAATCGCAATTAAAACATAAAACCTTGAAAAGTATCTACTTTATGGCACCAGTCACCTTCACGGATTTTATGAAATAAAAAATACAAAGTAATAACAATATTACTGTAGTATTTCTTTACGTATTATGTGCAAGTTACAATCTGAAAAATGAATGCCCTATTGAAGCGCTAGAAAAGAAAAGTTGACCTTGTTTCATATTTAGACCTGCTCCTTTTTCAGACTTATATCCGATGACTGCATCGAAAGTTATAGAGGTAGACAACCTTTGAGCGTTATCGTCCCCAAAAGTTTCAAGATTTAGGAAAAATATATAATTTCATTATAGGAAACTTGTCATACGAAAATTTAATAGTAGGACAGCTCAACACCAAAAGAGGCTAAGAGTTGCCGGCAGCACAACCAAAATCTATCACAACTGCCTCATGTAAAGATCAATCAACCTCGTGAATTCAGATTCGCTCCGATTGTTTTATCGAAAGTGGTGAGACTAGATAGTTTTTTAGGGTTCTCTCAAAATTGAGCGAATTTGAACACGAACTATTTATTTCGATTACACAATTTTTACTAAATGAATATTTGATAGCAGTTTTGTTAATACAAAAATGAAAAAACTGCCAATGCTGGCAACCGTTTCTAAATCTATAAAAATATTAAAATTCTGCATCACGTTAAGTTAGTAATCTGGTCTAGAAATTTGATCAAATCGATTTTTTCCGTTTGCATATTTTCAAAGTTTAGACCTTCAAGAATAAGATTTTAAAAGGATTTTTGGAAATTCGAATTATTTTTGGAGTTACAGTTATTTTTGTAACACGCCAACTAAACCAACAAACGCGATCAATAACGAATTAATCGCTCCGAACTACGAGCTTCTCAAGCTTCTAAAGAAGTTCGAACTGCTCGTATGGCTGAAAGAGCTCTCGAAAATCTCGCTTTTGAAGTTGAAGACTGAACATTGCATTAGACGGGGATCTCTGATTAAAAAAATCCAAGTATAACGTATCATTAAACGACTCAGACTGCCCGAAACGAGACCCCAAGTTTTAAACACGTTTTTCTCGAAACTACTTTTTTCGATACGGTTGGCATGATATATCTAGTTGTAATGAACCGATTTCGGCGAAATTTTGCACAAACTCTCTTAGCACTATTAGAATTGGTCTGACGCAGGGATTTTGGAAAAAAATTCTACTATTTATAAAAAATTCCCAAAATTGAAAAAATGAGGCAAAAAAAAACTTCTTTTTACATGGACGCCATTTTGCGAAAAAAAAAAGTTTTGTCAAATCGCCTACGTCAGACGAATTTCACATTCTTCTTTTTACAGAATTCACCAAAAATTTATGTTTCAGACCACCAGGAAGGTTGGAATCATGTCAACCATGAGATAAGTTTTTTTTTTAGTCTTCATTTCGCCGGCCTGTATCTACATCAATTTTTTTTTTTTTGAATACATTTGTTTACTTTTTATATGTTAGTAAAAAACTGATTAAAAAATAAATACTAAAAATGTTTATGGTTTTATTTTATTGCGTCAAAGTCACTTCAAAATCGAGCCTCTAGACCAGAATACTCCCTTAAGACCAACCTATCCTGTAAATTTTGATCAGAACGAAATTCGAAATTAAAGAAATTTAAATTTTTTATTATTTCCGATTATAGGATGATTTTCAAAAAAAAAAGGTAAAAAATGCATATTCTTCTTCAAATTCTTTCAAGTTAAGTTCGCTAAAACCTTACCTATTCCATTCAGAACATGATCTACGGATGAAAACTAATTACCAACTAATTACAAGCAGATCCTTCTAAATCTCTACTCGTCTACAGCAAGGTACAACTCGGCACTTTTTCTCTTCATCTTTGAGTTCAACCAGTGTTGTGATATCGTAGGAATTTTCCCTTTTGATGGGAGTTTTCGCCCTCTGAAACTTCGAAAAGGAAAAAAGGGACAAAGTGCTGCCCGTAGAACAAAATCGTTGAAGAAATGGTTTAAATGAAATACTTTCGTAAAATTTCCACCAAATTTATTTCAGAAAGAATTTGAACAATCCAGGCAAAATTGACATTTCTTCATGTATTCTTACATTTCAACTAAAACCTGGGATGAAATGAACAAGAATCGCTTCTCAAGACATCCGATTAGCGATTTTCAACAAAAAGTTTAAGCCAAAACGGCCAAAAGCAAAATATGGTTACGAAATAATGCAGAATAATCACGTGAAGGCATTTTTCAGCTTTGTAGAGCATAGTTTAAGCTAATTCAATACATTTAATGCACCGTTTCAGTCAAACAACTACTGATTCACAAATTGTATGCTGAGTGCAGTAAAATTTTAAGAAGAATTGCTTAAATTTTGTGAAACCTGGTTTTATTGACTTACTGGAAGATATCAAATTGAATGAAGAGCATTTAGTTTCAGAAGTGGATACTTATTTGGGATCAAAATCTGAACATACATAGCGTCTTTTGAAGAAGCGGAAAATTAGACATCAAAAAAATAGGAAAAGATTTTTACGTTACGACATTTAAAGAGCTTAAAGAGAGATTACCATTTAATGATGTTATCTTTAAAGATATTTAGTTTTTAAGCCCCCAAATAGCTCTTGATAGTTTAAAACGAAAGAATTCGCTGCAGTTCAAAAATTTGCCAAAAAAAATTGACTTTGAAGAATCTATTGTAAATATCGAATGGAGAGATCTAGCAGTAACTTTTTCAAGTTATGAAAAGCAGAGATTATTGCAGCTAACGGTAGAGGAGTTTTCGAAAGAAATAGAAAAAGCAACCTATTTTGAGGAAGCATGTATGTTTCCTCATTTAACTAAGATTTCAAAGTATGCTCTAGATTTGCCACATTCAAATGCTAAGTCGGAAACAATATTCTCCATTGTAACCGACGTCGAAACTTTAAAGCGAAACAGAATAAGCGAAGATTCACTGAACGCAGTTTATTGCATTCGCTCCAATTTCCAGTCTAGACCTGTTACCTGCATTGATTTCGAGCGTTCTGACAAACGTTTCAATTTGCACAATGCACAAAATTTATTTGATTAGTTTAAAAAGGAACGCATTTTATATTGCGTTATAATGATATGATTTTTTCATGAAATGAATGTTTGTTTTTTTTTCTTCGCTGCAATAAATCAAATATACATGTGTATAGAATATATGAAACTGCTGTTTTTTTTTTCTTCTTTTTGGCATTTGCGCGATATTGATAAATAAATATAAAACTGTGGTGAATAGCTCACATATTATCCGTGGGAAAAACCGTGGGAATTTGCCACCTGGTCTGTGGGGAAAAGCGAACATTTGCGAGGGAATTTCGGCCACGGAAGCCTCACAACACTGAGTTCAACTCATCACCAATATAACTAAATGCCGAATTAGTTGACCACTTGATCTTCTATACTGGCGAGAAAACAAACAGTGTCATTCAAAACAAGCTCCAGATCATTTGTGGTAAAATCAAGTCGTTCACCAGTGCGTCGAAGATGGAGATGAAAATTAATCCATAGAAATGTCTCCTTAAGACCTACGTCATACGACATATTTCTCATCAGGTTTGAGCGCGATCAAATCGCCAGACCATCTACAGTATAGACGGAAAACGAATGGATACGGCAACAATTCTTCTCTAACTATACTTCCTATCCTATAGCAAGACTCACCGGCTTCAATCCACCCAAAGCGTTTGTATACTTTGTCCATACCCAGTAAGACAATGCTTACCCAAAAGCAAGTGACTTCCAGCATTCGAATAAACAATTGAAATATGCAGCAGGACGATAGAAAATCTAGAACAATGCAACGAAATTCAAACTGCGAATGTACCTTAACTAAGATAAAAGCCAAAGGAGCGCGTTTCGGACCTCTTCGATTAGTAGCACTAGCAATTTAGTATACAAAGATAGTAATGAGTTTGGTAGAATTAGTCTTACCTAGCTTAAATCATTAATTCGATTATGCAAGGAGTCCTGTACATTTCCGCAGGCTCATTTTGAGACCAAATCAGTCTGAAGTATTTATTGCAGATAGATTTTAGTTAAGTCGGGATAAGTGAAGCCAGGATTAGGATGTAACATTACCCAATGTCGGAGTTTTTAATTCCTTTCCTTTCACAACTATTTAAGTTATTTTAAGATAAGTCTTTAACATAAACTCATAAGAGACGGAAATCGAAATAGTTTGACTAGTTTGGATAGGTGCAGAATATTATGATCACGTGAACTTTTGCTGTGTTCGCGGACTCGCGGCTCGAAAATAACGGTGTTTCAATACATGTGAACTATAATTTCAGTCATTCTTTACAAAACGATGGTAGCTTGGTATTTCGAACTGCGAAGGCAAAGCCAGTTGAAGGTGACTGCAATCATAAAGCGTTTTGCCTTTCTGTAAACTTGTCCATATTGCTTCTGCTGGAGTTTTGTTTCCTCGTCTTAGTGCCGTCATTGTTAAATGCAGTGCCGTTATTGGTATACATATGCTATCATCGCCATAAGAAGACAAAAGTACGCTGTCCGCAGTTTGGTGTCCGCTGTCTATTGTTTGGAGTCCACTGTCCGCTGTCCACTGTTCGGTGTCAGCTGTCCACAGTCCACTATCCACAGTATACTGTGCGCATTCCAGTCTGCTGTCCGCAGTGCGGTGTCCACTGCCCACAGTCCACAATCCGCAGGTCACAGTCCACTGTCCGCAGACCGCTGCTCGCAGTCCAAAGTCCGCTGCCCGGAGTCCACTGTTCGCTGTCGGCTGTCCGCACCGCAGTCCGCAGTCCAGGGCTGCACAGACACAGGCTTTTTCGTTTCAGAAAAACATATTTTTGAAAATAAAGTGCAAAACAGAATTAACTATAAACCACGCACTTAAAACTGTTTTTGATTGCAATCTGATTGCAATTTTGGATATCTCACCATTCTAGCTTGTCTCGTAATAAGGTTCGAATTTCTTTTAACCACGTCAATGTCTTACTGAAAAAGCTAATGCTGAGAGCATTTGAAGCATTTAAAATTTTCAAATTCTTCTATTCAAATTTAATTAACTTGCTTAGCTTACTTAATTTGAATGAGTTATCTTTTGATGCGAATATATTGGTTGTGGAGACTTGTGGATCGTATGTGAAATGAAAGTTTTTTTGGTTCGTGTATCCAAACAGTAGAAAACCAAATAATTTTAAAAACAAAATAAATAATATTAAAAACCAATATGAAGAAGGAAGTTTGAAATAAATATTTTTGAGTGAACTTTATTAGCAAACAAGGTTAATATTGCGAAACCAAAGTAAAAAGGTAAAAATGAATGATCTTTTGCCTAGATAAAACAACTTTACTGGCTAAATTTGAAAGATATAGCAAGGAATCCATGAACTAAGTACAGTCAACTGACCAACTTACTTAGCGTAGTTAGCAAAAGATCTTAGAAACCAAAAAAAAATGGATTATTGATCAAAAATTGAAGCCTTTGAGAAGCATTTACAAATGACATTCCCTTAAATTCAGAATTATTCAGATGAATTTTCCTTTCATTAGCTGCGTTTTATTTTCATCCAGAGTGTAGTAGGTATCCTGCATGTATAAAAAAACGATCCAGAGTAGCACGCGAGTTTATTTCTATTAGACAGTTGTCATTTCAAAATGTGAACTGATATATAACCAACGCCGTTTTCAAATGTATGACTACTTATCCTGGTTGCCAAGGTGACATGGAAATTTTTGAAAATTCTAACTATTCCAGTTGACATGACTTTTCGAAATACGTTCCTCAGAGAGCACGAGTACGAACTCCACTGAATTCACAAGTGTTCGTACTCTGGATGTTGTTGTTGTTTCGCGTGGAAATCGATATCCTGCACTACCCTGGATGTAAAATAAAACGCACTTAATATCTGATCGGTGTTCGTTAGCTGCTCGTAAGATTCGGTTATATTTTCTTTCAAAGTTTCAAAAATGGAGCTCGTTTTTAGAGTAGAACTAATAAAAAGACTACGTGCTCTAGCATAAATCGACATAACTTGCTGGTTTATTATTTCCATTGCTACTGCATTGAGCCTGTTTTCCCAACCAATTCAAAAAAAACTCACGAATATCCTATCACCTAATTTGAATTTTCAAATTTCAGCAATTTCCCGATCTGAGAATTATTTTTGAACAAGTGTACAAAAACTCTTACTAGTCAGCTTATTCAATTTTTAAATTCAAAGCATGAGTATTTTCAAACAAACAGGGTTTGGGGTATTTTAATTAAATATGTAGAAACCAGACTATAAACCACAGCATGTTAAAGGCTCGTATGTAAAGGAAGTACTAAATTTTCTGGCATTTATTCTGAATAACTCTTGACGGCGACAAACAGGCAACGCAAACATACCACCCAACCACCCAAGGAAATTGCTCGACATTTTGCTAGATTATTGCTGGAGCGTTCGTGTCAGCATTTCAGATTGCTCACCTTCTGGAAATACGTGTCGTCGTTTGAAGGATAACGCACTTCTTCTGTGACTGTACCGAATACAATATAAAGCTGTTGTATGAGTTGGTACGTATACGAGTATATTTGACCAAATGCTAGTTAGAGCTCGTATGCATATCTACAGCGATGTAAAGACTCGTATGACATTTCAGCTAATACAAGCGTAATTATCTCACAGCTTGATGAAGATTAGTGATAGCACGTTATTCTGTCTCATAAGTTATAGCTTGGAACTCATTAAATGGGAATAATAAAAATGCATTACCAAAGTAAATTCGTAGAGCTGAAGACTTTAAGACAATCACTATCAAGTTTCTAGTCTTTTGATGGGTGGCACCACTAAATCTTGATGGTTTTGAATTCCATTCGGTTGTGGACTCGATGGCTAAATGTAATCGAGAGAATAGATGAAAACATATCACCATTGTAACAATCTAAACAACCGAATTAAACATTTCGTAAACTACCATTCGGTCAGGCAAATCACCGACAATCGACTCAGCCATAAAGCATGATCCGTTGGCAAAGCTAACGTAGATACATACGTTCAAATATTTTGAAGCCAGTACGTAGAATTTCCGTAGGATCTGCGATGTTCAAAGAAAATCAGTAAATAAGTTGCCCAAAATTTATGCATATAAAAATATGTAATTATAATTTATATAGATATTATATTATTATTTTACAAATTATAATATTATTCAGCAAAAAGATTCAGTGAAATTATCCCCGATGTGCGCAATTCGATCACTGAAGATATCTTTAACTCTTTGGTGGCGGTGGGTATTTAAGTATTTTTTGAATGAAAAAACTAATTTTAGAAGTAACAAGTGTGCACAGTGAAAACTGAAGGTGTCTTTTGCTTGGCAATGATAGGATTTTGGAATTTCTTAAAGCTATGTGAGCGCAGAGTACCTTAAGGTAGACAAAGTTTTTTTTCCAAATTTATATTCAAAATAACTTGTGACATGTCATTACAAAATTCGCAGAACGTATTGACGTTTATGTTTTTGATAAATACAACGACAACCCTGTTGCTACAGCAAGCATGTGATAAAAATCCTTCGAATCATCGAGTCTTCTGAACAATTTTCGCTCTTCAAAAAATAAAACCAATGATTTATAAATTTAATGCTTTATCTACCCTTTCGAATTGAAATTTTCGAAATTCCACGTCACACAAGAACGGTAACCCTTTCACAAATCACCTACATATGTATATTGGAGCAATTTTCAAAATTTCGATCATCAGATTAAACTGAATGTTTAGAGGGTGTAATTGTTTTGATTAAGAGCAGATCTGGTAGAAGATATTTAAAAAGTTACGACCTTATGGCTGTGGTGTCGTTTTCAAAATCCTCAATAAACACAAAGTACTCATCAGATTAAAACAAAATTAAAATTGTAGGTTAATATAAATGTAAGCCAAATATGACAAAAAGTTGATTGCGACAATAAGATAAGATGGTCAACTACAATTATTTTGATAATTTTTGCATTTATACCAATAAATTTTCAAGTTGCAATAATGCTCGGATGAGCATATCAAAATACCTTCAAATTTCGCAAAAATTGAAGTTTTTGTGTGCTTCAGCAACAAAAAGTTTTCACTCTTTTTCATAACTTCCGATGCAGTTATTGGATTGAAACCAAATTCACGGAATAAGTTGGCCTAAATGTGAAGCAAATTTAAGGTAATAACTGGCAAGTATACTGTAGTAAGGCTTGCCAGCAAATGCCATTTTTATTACTTCAAAAACTTCATAAACACGTTTACCAAATCAATCATTTTCATGCCTACAACTTCCGATCCAGTTATCTAACATGCAGGAACTTATTTTATTCACTAGATTTAAAAGCTAGATATGTTTCAATTTTTTGACAGATTTCGAGCATAATCTGCCCTCCTCCTCAATGAATATAATGCATCAGATATGATAACGAAGGAGCATATGAGGCAAAAAATATAGTGGTCATATTTGGGGTCAATTGCTTTTTTTCTCCCAAACAACGCCTAGAAATAAATTTATAAATACTTCGGCTCATACGTAAGGATGAAACCTGAGGATCGAGGATCGAGCCTTATTTAGTTTGTGGGCGAAATATCACCACACATCATTTTTTACAAGCACTTCACTTGCAAAAAAGTTACTTACAAAGATAACTACTTTGGTTGAAGCTTTACGTGAGGGATTTTCGATATATATCGATATTTAAGAAATATCGATATTTGACTTCCGATATATCGAATCAACCCAATATAATCGAATCCTCAGATATCGATTATTATAATATCGATATATTATCCGATACAAGAATATCGTATTGTGCTTGCAAACGAGTTGGTCAACAATTTTTCGTTTTTCGTGTCGCGACGCGAGCTAACCGCTGGTCGAGCAAGAGAAGAGAACGAAAAGAAGCAAACCAGTCTGTTTGCTTTTGTATTGTTTTCTAATTAATTGGTCTAATTAATTGGATCGTGTCCACTGCGCTGCCCATCCTCGTAAATTGACAAAACTTAGGTTTTACAGATTGTGAAGGCTTCTCGGTGATTGGGCGGTTTCGGTTTAGTCAGGTAATTGAAAGTACTTAAAATAATTAATTTAAATTAATTAACTTTAAAACTTGGTCGTTAGAAGTGACAACCAAAAGCTCGTAGAACTTAGGTAGCGGAGAAACCAAAGGGAATATCTGAATTACTAAATCTCTCGATTTGTTCTATTTATAGATTTTATCTTTGCATCCGCGATTCAAGGAACTTCATTTTGAAGACCAACTGGCTTGTTCGAATGCCATACTTAAAATCAAAGAGCTCATGAAAAAAGATCAGCAAGATGAATTATGTGTAGCTGCGGGATCAGACTCGGATGGCTCATACAAAACTCAGCCCGATTTTAGTCTCTAGAGCGATCATCATCATTTAGTTCAACGAAATTGGAAAACAAACAAAACTGATGAAAGCGTCTTAGACGAATTATCTCTTTACTTGAGGGCTCCAGTTAGCAGATTAAATGAAAGCTCTTTGGCATTAATTTTCTACAGACAGCGATTTTGAAGCCGATATGGCCAACTCTTCATTGTGGGTGGGGGTTAGGAAACGTTAAGTTCAGAAATGAATACATTCATTATCAGTTTAAGAATAAATATAATTTTTCACATGTTAAGATATTGCAAGACTGTAGATATGACCTTATCCTTGTCCCAAAATATTTGAAATTTTCCTTTACAATGTTTTGTTATATCGTAAAATCTATTTACTTTCTTTATTCCCCTTTAACTTATAATTTGAGATGAGCCAGTCCATCATAAAATAAATATCTAAAATAAATATCAAAATTTGACCGCTGCGAAGAGAAGTCAAAGCAATGATAGATGACGTGGACAAATATTTCCCTTTCAAACCAGAGTTCAAAGCAAATTTCAAATTTAACTAATATTGTACTATTTTTCATATATTGTATTTGGATGAATATTGCTAAGGAATAAAGAATTTATCTCAAGGATATTTTCTGCTTTTTTATCCAGTAAGTAAACTACATATTATGCCTACATTTGTACTTTTCGAAAATTTTCCAGAAATTTCATAATTTATGTGCTCATTCTTTGGAATAATGACATAATTTATCTGAACGAGCATTTAGATTTTATTGTGGCAGATATTCACGAGAAAAATATACATAGAAACAATATCAACCCCTTATATTTAGTGAGTAATACTACCTAACCAAACCAACCAAAGTCCCAACGCAATAAAGAAAATAAATTATCCAATGTATATATTACTTTCGATTCGATTTCGATATATCGAAAAATCGATATTTACATTTCGATATATCGCAAACTATCGATATAGAATTTCGATATATCAGATCGGAAAAAATATCGATACATATTTTAAAAGAAACATCTCTACTTTACGTGCAAATTGAAAAGAATTACCTGAAATTGCGAGAGCTAAGAAAGATAAAATAACACGCGTTTCTGCGAAACTTTATAAATCTAAAAAAATTACTCTAACCATTTATAAAAGTAAACGTAATAAAAATGTTCTACTGTTAAGTTCAAAGCATAAAAATACAATATGTAATTGAAAAAAAAAAATATTTTTCAGAAACAGTAACATTATATAATAGCATCAAGCATGGCGTGGACATACTTGACCAAATTACCCAAAGCGTTAATGTAGGCTCTCGCAGATGGCTTCTACAAGTTCTCTATAAAATTTTATTATCATTTATCTTTCAGTGTTTGGATTCTTAATCAAGTGAATATTTTAAGAAAAGATTTGATTTTCCTATTTTCCTAAAAGGAAAACAAATATGGAAAAGGTATCGAGGACACTTCTATTCCATTGACAAAAATTCATAGAATTCAAGAATTGTCAGAATCATGTAACAGAAATAGATGTAAGAACCTTTGTACTAAATGTAACAGAAGCGTTTGCGGAAAATGTATTTCAAAAATAGAATTTTTATGTAAAGAAAAAATATTTTCAAATAATTTTTTTAGTAATAAATCTTTCATTTGGGTTGATTTGGGACACTTTCCATTGCAAAAAACATAACTCAAATTGGCTCACTTCAGTAAAAATATATTAAACATTCTTAAATCTAAGAAGCTCCGGAGTGTTCAAACATTTTAATGCATACAACAAGAATATTTCAACAAATTAAACACCTTAAAAAAAGAAACAGAATAAAACAAAGTTGTGGGCCCAATTATGAAAATGTGTTTTTATTTCTATCAAATGATGATGAAATGAAAGCTTCCTTCATTTTATAATATACCGTTTTCGAACAAAAGCATGTAAATAGCATGAAGAATTAAGTAGCTTAATACTTTCATTTATATATCATTTTCTAAAAAGAAATATTTGCCACCGTTTATACATATATATCTCTATCTGACCCAAATTCAGAAGATGTTAAAATCACATTGTGAAGTCAAAGTGTCACACCGTTATATTTAATTATTCCCCTTTGACTATTCTTCACAGCCAGAAAAAAAATTTCTTAAAAGCGCAACCATTTTCTGGCTCGTTTCTATTATAGCAAAGGTAGGCATCACAGAAAAAATCGAAGCTTTTCTTGAAATGCTTTTACCTCCGGATACATTATTTCAAAACATGGTAAAATTAAACCTTACGAATCAACTCCCTGCATCCAACTGAGCGACCCTTTGAAAAATAAATGAAAACATTCAAGGAGTTCTGTTCAAATTGGTTATGGGAAACTTGGCCAGATGCGAGCGATAATTTTCCAAGAATAAATTAATATTGGTGAAAGGTCCGAAAAAAGGGAAATCGAATTCGAAGAAATAAGAAAAATGAAAAATTTAATAAGGGAATAATCTATAATATTGCCCTTTATTTTCAATTTGTAACTCTACATCTAATAACCTATAATGGAATTGAAATTGATGACAATCGAGGGTAAAACATGGCTTTGGCCTTGAATGGTTTTAATGTACGCTTTTAGTTTTTAATTGATGAATCGGATCAGTGAATTTTTGTATGCAGCCGTCATGATTTCCTTATCAGGATTTTTCCATGAAAATGAATCAAGTGCGTATACCCTTTCACTATATTATGTATCACTTTTTATGTTATGTTGTTATACAATCATAGTCAACCTGTAAGTGTGAACTATTACTTATGTCCCCCTTAACGTCAGTCATAATATTGTTCATGGAAAAGATACAAATGGTGCTATTATTCAGCTTGAACTTTAAATGGTCAGACTATTTTTTTTTACAAATAATGCAAGAAGTTCAGCAAATGTTGACAGCTAATAAGAATGAATTTATCACCTCCTTTTTGGATGCAAATGTGGCCTAACTCTATCTATAATAACTTCTGTAATTACTACTGTTAACATCATGGTAAATTACTAGGATTGAAATGTTTCTGCAAATAAATTGGTAGGATGAATACGTACATATTTCACATGACATTTTTAATTATTACTAACCAACCATCTAAATTGTATTTTTTTCTGAGCAGCTAATATTTGGGCAAAGTGAATTATCCAACCATTTCAGACAAAATTTGGATAATTTCCGACTCTAAAACCAACAAACTGACTCCAAAACGAAAGACTGGTCAAAATGGTATTTTACAGCACTTTGAGCACATACAGAAAAACAAACGGTAAACTCCTCATTAGTAGAGTAGTTCCAGCCATGGGCAGTGTAAGATACGAAAGTTTCATCGTAAAAAACTGAAAATTGTGTTTCATTACTTCGCGGATTATTTCGGGAAGTTTGTTTGTTACAAACAAAACATGTTTTCTTTTACTGAATTCAACGAATTCTTCATTCCTTATTTAATGGTTGCTGCGTTATTTCGTTTTGTTTTTTTTTTTTTTTTTATATTTCATCTGGGGTACGAATACGAACTTTGTATACTACATAATTAGTTCGAGCTTAATTATACTAAGAAAGCTATACGATGTTTCTTTATTTAGTTTGCTTGTTAAGAAACAAGTTATTTTTAAAAAAAGTAAATTTTTACTCATGAATGAATACATATGCTCGATTTGCATAATGCGAAGCTTCACTCATGCAAATATGTACATTATGTACATAAAATTGCGTTAGATATAATTTTGGGTTTATCGTAATCCATTTCAAGTTTCACAGTGCTTCTGATTATACAATAAATCATTTTCTTCGGCAAAATGTATTTGGACTGTAAACCCTGATGACAGGATTAATTCCAGCGCGATAAATCTGAGTTGACACTATGAGACTCTCCTAATCATTTTACTTCGCTCCAATAAAATTCGGAGCTGATTATAAATCAGTTACTAGGTAATTCGTGGATATTCAGCTTTTTCCGCGAAATGAACCAAAGCAAAGACATGATTATAATAAATTGATAGCTATAATGAACAATAAATGGTAGGAGTGAACAATTTTAATGTATTTATTTCATTGCAGAACTAATTGTTTATTCATAAATTTGCGCCTGGATTTTATGTGTTCGTTTTCTGCGTTGTTATAATTTCGCATTAATAGAGCATACGAGTACGTCATACAAAAGTGAGATATGCAAACTTTATCATATCATACAAGCCATGTAGTGATTAGGTTGGAGATAAATCCTAAATAATTTTACCGGGAAAAGTTATCAAGGCATTATATAACAGTCGCTTTATCATCATTGATGCGACAACCAGTAGTACGTTCTAAGCTTCCTGGGATGCAGAGTTCCAGACATTAAAGGAATAAAACATGAACGAGATGGGGTGTTTTTGGCACCGTGAATCTGGTTTCGCATATTACTCATGGTCAGGTTTATCAGTTGGATCAATTTATTTTTTATAACTCTTTGACACCGCCGGCATACTCACAAAATTTCGGCTCAGAATCAATTGTTTTGACATCAGTATGCTAGCTTGCAACGCAGCAACCTTGGTCTAAGAAAGCAGTTTTCTGGGAGCTATATTTTTAGTCAACCGTCTTCGTAGACGGTCAGCTTAGAGACAGATAAAACCAGAAGATTTAGATTGAATATGGTGAAGAAGACGGAAGGTTGCTGAAAAAGGAAAGACTACGATAACTGGTAAATGGCGACTTATTTGAGTGGAGAAGTTTTCATGCAATATTCATGTTTTTTTTTATTAATAACCCCTATTTATTTTAGAGGAATGAATGCTCGTTCGAAGGGGAGCATTCTGCCAATGTTTTCAATTTGAAAGGCCAAAGAATCGTATATTGTAAGGAGGATATGATTATGTAGGATACTATTGAAATGGTAAGCATAGGTATAACTAGGTGTAGTGTAGTTGGAAAAAATGAGGGAACGAGGGGTAAATATAGTATAGCTTATAAGCTTTCCCATAAGATTAGCCCATAAACATAGCCTCTAAGCTTAGCTCATAAGGTTTCAAGCTTATTGACGATGTAACTATTACTTCACGTATTGAATCGCTTGAGCATCGACGTAATGTTAGTTCCCATTCTCTTCTTTATTGCTATTACTATAATCTTTGTTCAAATTATTCAAAATTAAATGTGATCGCTTGTGGAACACATCCTACGCGCAACACCCGAGCTTCTCGACACTCCCACTTTCATACCTTTCGATCAGTGCCAGTCGTAACGCTAAATTTACCGATTCTTTCTCATCTAGGCCAATACGACTGTGGAATAGCCTACCATCTACTGTTTTCCCCACCGACTATAAACCACAGTTATTTAAACGAAACGTGCACGGCTATCTCCTACAAACTCCACACTTCTTTTTTCCCTTTTCTTAGCTTTCCTTCCGCCAAGGCTGCTCTATAGTAAAACATGGCATCCCCTGAGCCTTGGCATCATCACAGAAAAAAGCACATAGAGGAAAAGCAATGAAGAGCAAACAATGATTTTGGCTTTGAAAATTTTACATGAAAAAAGGAATTACCACTACCACATGCCGCAGTAACTGGCAGAGTGTGAGTTTGGAAATAAGAATTAAGGCATGCATTTTTGCAGTATTTGGTTGGCAGGGCCACATGTCGCTATAGCAGGCACTTGAAAAAATTGTTGCATTGCATTGCATTCTTAAGAACAAAGCAGCGCATGGCCTTCGATACAGGTTGACTGTACAAATAAAAGAGAGCACGTGTAGCAGAATATACATACGCTTGAGTTTTCTGTTTTGTGTTTGAGCATATGCAGTTATATTTGTGCAGCAACTAGCAAATGTTGAAAAGATTGGTTGAACCTTGTCGAAGAAAACTAACGAGTCACTACTAGTAAAAAATGAATTTAAAACAAATACGCAGGTTGCTCCAAAAGTAATGATAATCAATATCAACCAAGATGATTCAACTTCAAAAAAAATATTTATTTTTCAATATAGTCTACTAACCAGTAAACACATTTAGGCCTATTTTTTTAAGAAAATGTTTTTTTTTTGTACTCTCCCAAAACGCCCCAACAGCGGCCATTAATTACCTCGCTATCATCTTCAAATTTCTTGCCCGGAAAGTGTTCCTTGAGCCGAGGAAAGAGGTAGAAGTCACTGGGAGTTAGATTTTACGAATAGGGTGGATGTTCAAGCAGCTCGAATCCGGTTTTTAATTTTTCTAACTTTCGTCGAAAATTAGTATTAAACTCACTTCGCCGAAAATTCATCATATATATATATATATATATATATATATATATATATATATATATATATAAATATATATGTGTATATATATACATATAAATATATATGTATATACATATATATATATATAAATATATATATATATATATATATATATATATATATATATATATATATATATATATATATATATATATATATATATATATATATATATATATATATATATATATATATTTATATATATACATATCAGCAAAATGATTAAGGGAGATAAGCTCTGGAGTGGCCGATCCGATTAAGCTGAAATTTTCGGAGGACATAGATTTATATAGTGGGAGTGGGAATTCAGATATCTTAAACCTTTTGGCGGCGGCAGTCGTTTTGGTGAACTTTCAGGTACTCCTATATTTCGAAGCAGTGTAAATTTTCGTTAAAAAAAAGTATTGGGAATGAAAACTTATTATGTTTTAAGTTTGTCTATGATAAAGAATTGGAGATTTTGAGTCTTGTGTAGGCGCGGAGTGCCTAAAACTATGCAAGGATTTTTTTCAAATTTCGACTTATCATAACTTCTAAGAAAAACAGTATATCATCGTGAAATTTACAGAGCGTATTGATTTAGACTAAGATTTATCACACATGGACTTTCAAGACTGTGCGGCCAACTCTGTAGCTACAGCAGGCTCCTGAAAAAAAATCCTTCAAATCATCGACCCTCCTGAAAAATTTTTGATTTTTGAAAATGAATTCAAATTATTAATAAATTTGGACTTTTGTCCACCAAGTCAAATAAAAATTTTCAAAATTCCACGGTAAACAAGAACGGCAGCCCATGATCAAATTGCCTCTATTTTCAGCACTCAAAACTTCTGTTCACGAGAACTGACGATCGGATAATGCGATCAATACCAAATTTACAGGACATGTTGGAATTAGCTAGGACCGAGTCTGATAGAAGTGATTTTGAAATACGGGCATTACTGTGGCAGTGGTGCCATTTTGAAAAATCACCGAGAAAAAAAATTGTTTTTGGCCTATAGCTTCCGATTGGCCTATAGCTTCCGAAGTGGAAATAGCCCATTATCACTACTTTTGGATCAACTCTCGTATTTTAATTTCATTCTAGTCTTATCTGTAAAATTCACTGTGTGTAAATGAGTGTGGCACTAAGTCTCAGCGAAAGATTTTCACTAAAACCACTATGTAAGTACAATATAACTTTCATAGCTTTAAGGTAAATGCGAAGCAATAACATGACAAACACAAGAGTTTGGTTCGTCGTGCGTATTTAATGCATTGTTTTGGTTTCCTTTGTAACTCAAATCATGGTCGTCTGATTACAAACAAACACTTCTAAATGGATAATCGATATTATTTGTGTGTAAAATTTATCCCATTTGCCATTGTTTATGATAGTGCTAATCAAAACGAGATAAGCAGAAGAAACTCGGAAATAAAGCTTTTTCTAATCATTTTGCCCATCCCAAAGTCCGTCGTAAATCAATTGGCGAAGAAGCATTATTCGGCCTTTGTTGCGAAATGAACCACAATGGAGCTTTGATTACTCGTGGACACATTTAGTATTTTATGGGGTGCAATGTGCTGTATTCAAGGAATGCTAGGAGACGAAAAAATACATTTTTCTGCTCACAGGGACTAAGAGTTACGCCTGGAGGGGTTGGCATTTAATAGCCATTTTTACAATGCATGCTGCCAGCTTACGCCTGATACTTTTTCTTTATAGAATGAAAAGAACGGAAACTAAAGCCATAAATTATTAGCGATATGCACAATATGGTACAAGCTGGGTAGAATTAAATCACATTACTCATGATTAGATTAAAATCCGTTGGATTGAAACATATGGCTTAGTATGAGAACGTATAGAAAACATGAGTTGCATTTCTTGTCCGGGTAATAGATGTGAAATTGTGATAAATTCTTGCACAATTTCGAATAAATTTGCAGTTCCATTAGTGTTTTACTATATTTATCAGCGCCATCTTAACTTATATTTTTTCCACACAAACAACGTACAATTTAACACTACGAGTGAGAAGCTAATATTGATTAAAATCCAGCGGCTTTAAGCACCCAAAAAACGGAGACGAACTGTTTTTTTGAAAAAGCAACTGTTTTTTAAAATTGTTTAAAAAACAGTTTGTTAACGACAAAAAAATTTTATGTTTTGCGACAAAATAAATATTTGAAATGTATGTAGTTCAATTCAGAAACATCGTTCATAGTTTGAATAATCTTCAATTAATTCAATACAATGAATTTTTACGTATTATGTTTTTCTTGTATGTATTTTATGTATTATGCCTTGCACCATCGTATCGTAAACATTCATTGCTAGTACCAAGCGCTTCCAAACTGAATTGATACTTGTATTGTCCCAATTTTCCAATATATTATCTATCTACTTGATCAACCGTATAATCATTCATCAATCAGTACACATGGTCGTAAAGAATTAACATACATGGTCGTATGCCATCGAGAGCTGGTTCTGGTAAGCAGCATGTAAAACAACAGCAACTGTTGTTGTTTTCAATGCTACTTACCCTAAGGCTGCGGTCACTTCTCGAGCTTGTAGGAGTGTAGGCTCGTTGCGATTGTTGAAGCTAGTAAGCGTTTACGCTTTCTATGGTCAGATCTCACGCTTGTTCCATTTCTAATAGGTACTAAGCATTTACCCTTCGCCATTACGCTTCGTAATTTTTTTATGCATTACTTTCAACTATGGCTCCTTCGAGTGGAGCAATCTTTTGTGAGGAAAGTAGTTATTTAAGAGGATCACCATATAGAAGTTTGGCCTTTAGCTACAGGATACCACATAATACAATTTCTGGTATTGTTCCAAATGTGTGCAATGCAATGTGGGCTAAATTTGTACGTAGGCATTTGCCTCGTCTATGTGAATCAGACATGCGGAAGAGTTTTATAAACGCTGGAGATTTCCAAATTGTGCGGACTGCGTTGATGGAAAACATATTCGAATTAAATGTCCACCACACTCTGGAAGCTTATATTTTAATTACATGGGATATTATTCCATTGTATTGCAGGCGGCTGCAAATGCACATTATAAGTTCATACCAATAGAAGTTGGAGCCTATGGGAGGCAAAGCGATGGAGGTATATTTTCATCGTCTGCACTTTGTCATATGCTAGAAAATGACGAATTAAGAATTCCTGCTCCCACACCTTTACCTGGCACAGATGTCGATGCACCTTTTGTTTTATTGGGGGATGAAGCCTATCCACTTCGAAGCTACTTGCTGCGGCCTTTTGCCTATAACACCAATATCAGTATTCTCGCGAGTGAGCTTGTAAATCAAATAAATTTGATCTACCAGCTCACACGCTTGAGCAAGCGTATACGCCTAAACGTGTTTTTGATTTACAATCGTAAACGCGCGAACAAGCTTTCACTCTTACAAGCGCGAGACGTGACCGCAGCCTAACCAGATGCAAAAATACGCACCTAATAAGTCTGACAACCTCGTATTATATAGAGTTATTAATTTCATGTTTTGCGTCTAAACATCTATTTCCCGCAGCTATTACCAAACAGTTCGTTTCAACAAACGAAAAACGGTTCGTTTTAGAAAAAAACAAAAACGATTCGTTTTAGAATAAGGAAAAACGATTCGTTGCAGAAAAACAAAAAACGATTCGTTTTATGAAAAACAGTTCGTTTTTTAAAAACGGTTCGTTTTAGAAAACCGATTGGTTGTAGAAAAACTATTCGTTGTAGAAAAGCGATTTGTTTTAGAAAAACGATTGGTTTTAGAAAAACTATTCGTTTTAGAAAAATTGTTCGTTTTAGAAAAACGGTTCGTTTTGGAAAAAATGATCGTTTTAGAAAAACTGTTTGTCGTTATTTGGAAAAACTTTTCATTCGTTTTTTGCAGCTAAACGTTTTTTGCAAACTGTTTGGCATTTTTGAGCCCATCACTAGAAATATTAAAGGTAAAGCTGGTTATATGTGCCTTGTATATAATATGAGCCCCCCACGTATTACGCCGACTAGCGGCAACAACGGAAATCTATGTTGACATTTCTTAAATTTGGCTCTGTAGTGGTTTTATTCGATTCGAATGTGGCTAATGTACATACATTCTGTCAACAATGAGTTTACACATAGGAAAAAATTCAATTTTTGATCTTTCTAAGTATAAAATACTACTTTTTATTTATGTAAATGAGTTTGTTTTCTTAATGATAGTTATTTACATGATTTCCAACCGATATATACAAAAAAGTACAACTTCAATGCAAAAAAACAACGAAAAGAACAACGAAAACAATTATTACAAATCTTAAAGTGTCAAGAAACTCTTTACACAAATTATTATTGTTTTTAATATTTACATATTTTACAGGGTAATTAATATTTGGTATATTTAATATTTGGTATGGCCACCTTTGGCATTTTTCCGATCCGATCAACCGATTTTTCATTGGATGAATCAACTTTTGCAGGTCATATGTGGTTGGTATATTTTGCCATTCTTCGAGAATCGCAGTTTTTAAGGCAGTTCGGTTTTTGGGTTGCCTTTTAGCGACTAGTTTCTTTAAGTAGGCCCATAAATTCTCGATGGAATTTAAGTCAGGACTCTGTGCTGGCATATCCATCACTTTTTCACAGTTGTATAAGAGCCACATTCGCACCATGTGCGCCTTATGTTTGGGATCGTTGTCCTGGTAAAACTTAAAATTTGGTTTGTTGTTATGCATAAACCCGAATTTCTGCGCACTGCTTGTCAAATATGTTTTAAGGATATGCAAATATTGTTGGGCGTCTATGGTTGACTTGATGAATGCCAAGTCTCCTACTCCTCTGCTTGAGACGCACCCCCAGATCATAACGGATAACTTACCAAATTTTACAGTCGGAATGATATTTCGATTTTCAAACGATGTTAAAAGCTTGTGCCACACTCTAGTCGGTCCATCATTGTAGTACAAAATCATTTTTGTCTCATCGCAGAATATGATGTCTTCCCAAAAGTCAACGGGTTGGGAAAGGTACATCATAGCGAAGGAAAAACGCTTTTCTATGTTTAGTGCAGAAAGCAGTGGTTTCTTTCGTGCAGCTTTTGATGAGAGCTTATTTCGTAGGATGACCTGTCGTACTGTTTCATGGGAAACAGCAGCATCACAGTCTTTCTTGAGTTCCCTAGCAAGTGTTCTGGTCGAAATTCAGGTTTTTTTACCAAGTTTCCTTATCATAAGGCGCTCTATACGTTTAGATATTTTTGGTTTTGGGTCACCTCCATACTTTGGCTCCAATCTATCTACATTTTCAGCACGATTTATAACGTTATAGACTGTCTTTCATGCTACACAGAACATTTCCGACAGTTTCTGCGCACTTGTACCTAATTGGTTATTATAGTATATCATCTGAACCAACTCAAAGGATAATATTTTGCCTGGCATTTTAAAACACAATATCTCCCTTAATTATGCATACTAGCAAAAATTAATCACCAACTAATGATCAAATTCATAGAACCGAACAATACAGACCAAAGACTACGGTAAATTTACCGTATCGTTGCAGTAATGCAAAAAAAAAAACAGTTGTGTAAAGAGTTTCTTGACACTTCACGAATTGTAATAATTGTTTTCGTTGTTCTTTTCGTTCTTTTTTCGCATTTAAGTTGTACTTTTTTTGTATATATCGGTTGAAAATAATGTAGATAACTATAATTAAGAAAAAATATTCATTTACATGAATAAAAAGTAATATTTTATAATTAGAAAGGTCAAAAATTGCATTTTTTTCTTTGTGTAAACTCATTCTTGACAGACTGTATGTGATAGTTGATTGTTGTTTTTCGCCGTGAAGAAGAGTTTGCAAGGTATGTGTTTGCTTTCATAATTGCTTTTTTTTTACGTACAGAGCTATTTTCCAATAAATGGGTGCTATTTAGCAAGATTCACCGACTACGAAACCATTATTTGCGTTTCATTTTTATCAAGGAAAGAGCACTGAAGTCTGTAATATGGACTCCTTGTCTGAGTGGTATATGAACTCCCAAATTTTAAGGGCTCATATTAAATACATTACAGATGCCAAGAAAAGATCTTAAGAAAAAAAACTGTAAAAATCGAAAGGTGCGAAGCAAAAGTAGTATGGCAAATGATATTTCGGCCATCAGAAAAATTAAATGGGCCTTAAAAGAGCATCACAGAAATTTAATTTATTTAATGTACCACACGCTACTCTTCAGAGACTCTCTCGGTTAGATGCATCGCCGACAAAAGCAGCAGCCACTAACGATTATTGAGAACAAACTTGAAAAGGAATTAGTGTAGTATCTGATTGTTATGGAAAGTAATTTCCACGGCTTTTCCAGACAAGGTGTTCGTCAAATATCTTACGAATCGCCATAATGACGTATTGTCTTTGCTGAAGTTAACAGCTAGAAATTTCTCCAATGCTTTCTTTGATTTTCTGGAAGCTGAACTCACGAAACACAAATATCCTGCAGACAGAGTATTTAACGTAGATGAGACAGGAATCTCTGTTGTGCAATCGAAAATTTCAAGTGCTGTTAAGCTTAAAGGAAAAGGACAAATTGGAGCACTAAGCTTATGTCAAAGAGGCTCCTTAGTGTCTGTAGGGTGCTGTATGAGTACTGGGGGGATATTTGCTCCACGACTATTGACCTTTCCTCGTAAAAATATGAGCGATACATTCATGAAAGGTGCACCAACGGGGTCCATTGGTCGCTACAATACTTCCGGATGCATTCAGTCTAATTTATTTACAGATTGGCTGAAACATTTTATTGAAAAAACTAAACCAACTAAGAAAGACCCAGTGCTTTTAATTCCAGATGGTCACAACTCGTATACAAAAAATATTGTAGTTATTCATCTGGCCCGGTAGAATCATATGGCAATACTGTGCTTATCTCTGCACACGTCGCACAAGCTGCGCCTTCTCGACAAAACCTTCATTAGTGCTTTAAAATTCCACTCCAATGAAGCCGTTCGACAGTGGATGCTTCACAATGAAAGACCTGTTGGCCCATATGATATTTGGGAAAGCGTATTTAATGTGCCACATCGGAACAACAGCAGCCAATGGATTTAAGGTTACAGGAATCTTTCCATGTAACAAAAATATTTTTTTCAGATGTAGACTTTACCCCATCAATAGACGATCACCTTTTTTTCTATGATGCGATTAGCATGCGATTTGAACAAGGTTCGAACATCATTTGCACTCAAGAAAATTTTGACGCAATACTTACTGAACCAGGTCCATCCAACATCAAAGACTCAAGCTTTAAGATTCGTCGCAATCAATCAAGTGCAAAAGATTTATCTGAAGCAGGATACCCTGGTGTATGCAAAGCAAATTCCATAGAAAATACACAGGAAGGAACATTTGTCTGATATTTAGCCTGAAAATGATCAAGACGGGACCTAAACTTTGCAAAGCTGCCTTAATACCATCCTCACCAAACAAAAAACTGTTAACAGAAAAACAAAAAAAAAAAACAAGAAAGCAAAAGAAGACTTAAAGATGTAGAAGGATGACAAAAAGCATGACAAATGCTTCTTTCAATAAGTCGATGGTTATGGCATGTCGCGCCATCCTGTTGAAACCAGAGGTCTCTTGCATTACGGCGAGTCAATTTCGGAACGAGAAAGTCATTGATCATGGCTCTATAGCGGTCACCATTGACTGTAATGTTATCCACAGCAGCATTTTTCAAGACATATGGATGGACCAATGATTCCATCGGCCCATAAAGCACACCAAACAGTGACTTTCTCCGAATGTAACGGTGTTTGGATAACTGCCTGTGGCTGCTCATCACTCCAAATGCGGCATTTTTGTTTATTGACGTAGCCATTCAACCAAAAATGAGTCTCATCGCTAAACAAAATTTTCTTATGAAATTCGAGATCTGCAGCAATTTGTTTTTGGGCCCATACACCGAATCTACGCCATGGCCAGTTGTCGTTCGGCTTCAATGGCTGCACAAGTTGGATTTGGTAAGCCCGCAAACCAAGATCCTTCCGTAAAATCATCCATCATGTGGATGGGCACAGGTTTAATTGTTGAGCACGATGTCGAATGGACTCACTTGGATCTTCATCGATACTACGCTCTACAGCTGCTATGGTTTCTTCATTACGCCCTGTACGACGTCTGGATGGATGCGTATTATCAGTGAGAGTAAACGTGGTGTGGAAACGATCCATGGTAAATTGAATTAATTGTTCTGATGGACGATTATGTCGGCCATAAAATTGACGGAACAGAACCGTTTTTTTTTTCGAAATAAATCCGCACCATTGGCAGACGCTGCTCAGGCGTCAACCTATTCATGATAAAATGGCAAAGTAAACTAACCATAAAACGCATGGCAGCTGTTACACCATACGTAGCATTATAAAGTGTTGCCAACTTAAAGTTCTATGCCTCTAAAAAAAACACCCTGTATTAGCTAGCAATTTTGTTTATAAATTGACATTTAACTGGACAAAATGCAATCAAACCAAGTCAATAGCTTAGTGCACTGTACTATGCTGCGAAAAAGATGATAAAATGTATGTCATAATAGATTTATTATAAAAAAAAACTAAATGGGGGCTCACAATATCACCTTTATTTCTACAAGAAGAACATTTCTAGTAACACATTTTACATTTTTTTAACTTTAATGTCTGCTCCACACTGTGGGCCACCATTTGGCCCATTGTGTAGGCTTGCAGTGGCCGAGGATAGATTTCGAAGCGATTTTTCACACAGATCAAACCAAAAAATCATTACTGGCCCAGTGTGTTGAAGCAACTTTGTGATGGTGGTCATCATTGCGACCATTGTAGTGGCCGATGATAGCCCACAGTGAAGATGCAGCATAAGAATATTCATCGAATTCATTGCTTTGAGGTTAAGATTCTCACATGAATAACTCGCCTTACAATTGACATGATACGAACACTGACCACACAAAAAACAGTAAATGTTTAAGCACCAATTCTATTGAACTTCTTAAAAAATTATGACATTCACATGACGATATTGTGCATTGAACCATATCTTTTAACGCAATTTAATTTTGTATTGAGCTTAATCTATTCATCAAACTTATTGTTCGCCGTTAGTTAAATTTTTAAGTAAACTGAATCGAATTGGTAAACAGGGCCGGATTTAAGTATGGGCATTTATGGGCAACGCCCAGGGCGGCAGATATTTGGGAAGAGTGGAAGTACGGCAAATTTTCGAAAAGTTTCCTTTTATCTAAGACTTTCAAGTTTTATTGCAAAAATATAGTTCTAATCTTACAAAATCAGCAAAAGCTGAATCAATAGATTCCTTATACTTTATAAGTACGATTTCACAGCGTGATTTTTCTGAAAGAATTCCTTAAATGAACTCCGGACAGCTTACTTTATACATCGTGCAGTAAAAATTCAAACAGCTATTTGGTGTGAATATATTCCTATATTCCTAGCCAGATTAGCGAGACCTCTACCGCGCATCGTGATGTAGCACACGTCTCACTCTCGCCAAATCGCTCCCATGTCAACCCACATTTTGCTAATAAAAAAGTTAAGCGAGTATTTATCTAAGTATAAGTATTTATCTAGTAAAAAAAAACTTTCGCTATCTGAAAAAAAAACCAACAAAAAATTTTGCTAGTTTCTGATAATCCTGTTTGTATTGTTATTTTATTTTGTATGGCTCGTTTCTTATAACCGAATTTCGATTGATTTTGTATGGTTAGTTTTTAGCTATCGTATTAGTATAATAAAATAAAAAAAAAAACAACTACGGAAAAACTATTGAATTCGTTGTTGTTGGATTTTATTCGAAAAATGTGGAACTGAAATCAGACGGGCGGGGTGGAGATGGAGGAGGTGGGCCAATTTCACTACTGCCCAGGAGCGGCAAGAAGGTCAAATCCGGCCCTGCTGGCAAAATAATTAAATAATAATAATAATAGCTTTATTGATGGATTTGGTGATTTAGTGCTATACAATATCTTAAGTTTAGAGTTTAGACAGAGTCTTTACATCTAAGTTGTGATAACTAACATATACTATAAGATTGTATACATACGGAAGCTTAGTAGTGTATTTTAGGGAAAAATAGCTTAAAATCTAATGTAGCCGTAAAACCAACTTAAATGTAACTTAAGATAAACTTAAAACTAAATTAATCACGGTAATTGGAGTATTAAGGTTACCGGACTATCTGTAGACAAGTGATGCAACCAAAGGATTGTTAGAGTTTTGGCAACTATCAGAAAATTTCCTGTGGAGAAGTTCAGGGGATTCCAAGACGGTTTTTAATTTATGTGCAGACGGTGAGTGGAGAAGAAAAACGGAAGGTTAAAAATGATTTTCAGACATTTGTTCTGCAAAATTTGCAACTTACGTTTATGCGCTAGAGCACAGTTGTTCCAAACGGGACAGCCATATAGAAGTATAGGTTACAGGGTCGATTTATAAATGAGTAATTTGTTGGCTACTGAAAGCTTCGATTTTCTATTTATAAGGGGGTAGGTTGACAGGATGCTTTTCAGGATCTTCGATTTTATTGATTATGTATGTTGCATAAACGTGAGTCTATAGTCAAGGTGAACCCCTAAATACTTAATATCTTTTGTCCATGATACATGAGAGCCAAGAATTTGTATATGTGGATTCGGTAAGTGTCTCGTGGCCCGTTTTTTGGTAAAAAATATCGCTTGAGTTTTCCCAACATTTATTTGGATCTTCCATTTGCTGCAAAAATCATTGATTAAACGCAATTGTTGTTGGAGATTATTGACAATACGATCAGGGTTATTATCACTAGAGAATAGTGCAGTGTCGTCAGCATACATTGCAATGTTGCAATCCTGGAATTGAGACATGTCTGACATGTAAATATTATACAAAGTCGGACTGAGAACCGAGCCTTGCGGAACTCCCGCGGGATATTATGTTTTTTGGAAAGGCACTGTGCTTTAACAGCAAACGATCTGGAAGACAGAAAAGAACGTATAACTGTACATAAGTAGATGGGAAAGGATAAACGAATTAACTTATAAATGAGGCCATCATGCCAGACAGTGTCAAGCGCATTTTCAATATCTAAAGCTATCAGACCGGTAGAATTTTTCAAAGAAAATTGTTGCTTAATATGATGGACGACTCTAGTTAGCTGATGAGTTGTAGTGAGCCTTGGTCTAAAACCAAATTGAAAGTCCGGGATAATTGAACATTCTTCCAGTTTACTTCGTATGCGAGACAGAATAAGGCTCCTTTCACATTATCCGGTTCCGACCGTACGGCAAAAAACCGTACGTCGATATTTTTCTAGTGGTGTGAAGAAGAGTATAGCCTCTTTCACATTTCACGGTTACGGCAAAATGCCGTGGCCGTACCGTGTAGCAGCCGTACACTGCCACTGCAATCCACGGTGCCCGAACGGCGACCGGACACTCAGTGGTGCACGCGACCAAGTGCATGCTTTCACATTAGACGGTTTCAAACCGTACGGTCAACCAATCTCGAGCCAATTTAGTTGCAGTTGAGCAAAGTGTAAAATGTAAAGTGACAAAAGAATAATGACAGATATAGATGCAGAAGTTTTGATTACACTTGTGGAGGCCAGACCTGAGCTGTGGGATAAATTTCTGGACACCTACAAAGACAGAAATGCAACGAAAGATGCCTGGCATGAAGTCTGCATAGAAATGCACCCATATTTTGGTGCTCTTAATGCCATAGATAAAAATGCGTTTGGTAAGTAAATTAAATGTTACCTTCTTTTCTTACATAGGTTTGCACTTATTTCCTTGAAAGATAGAATTAATGTAGAAATACCCTTTTCCATGTTTAATTTACAGTTTATTTTGTACAGTTTGTATTTTTGGCATTCGCCATGGCACACTTCCGGCATTAGAAACGAAATAATTACAAAGTACATTTCTAATATTGTTTGCAGTCAGTCCTCCTCTTATGGTTGCGTCTTGTGGTAACTCTTCCAAACCTGTGATCGACATTGTATCTACATCGCTATATCCGTCTCTTTGAAGCACATAATTATGTAATACAATACAAGCATTTACAATAATGACAGCATAGTCTGGTTGCACATGAATTATAATATTTATAAAAAAAAAAATATTTGAGCATTAAACAGCACACCATTTAATCACAAATTGAGCTTGTGACGAAAAAAAACCGCGCATAAACCGTATAGTGTGAACATGTTGCTCATTCGAATTTTCACCGTACGGTTTTTTGCCGTACGGTCGGAACCGTATAATGTGAAAGCAGCCTAACGCGTTCAAATAGCTTGCTTACTGACGACACCAAACTAATTGGTCGATAGCTGCTAGGGAGTTTTGGGTTTTTCCCTGACTTTAGAATTGGGATGACAATTGCGTTTTTCCATACGACGGGGAAGTATTCTACCTTAAGACAGCAGTTGAAAATGTAAGAGAGAGCAACGATTGCCTTTCTTGGAATATTTTTCAAAAGAATATCTGAAATACCATCATCTCCCGTAGAAGACTTCATTTTAAGTTTTTTAAGTAGAGCTCTCAACTCTATCGGAGAGCAAAGGCAGCAAGGCTTAAAATCAGAGGAGTAGTCTGAAAGCTTTGAGGATTCACGTTGCACAACGTCGTTGGTTTCAGGGTCATTAATACGGAGAGTAAGTGTGTGGTACTTGTAGAAGTTAGCTGCCAAGGAATTTACTTTTTCATTTGCAGAAGTAACAGTAGAGCCATCAGCAAGTTCTAAAGGTTGAATGAATTTAGATTTGCTATTTAACGCTTTTCGAATTTTCCATAATTTTTTAGAGCCGGTTTTCTGAACTGATAGAGTGTCGTTCCAGCGTTTGTTGCGTATTTTCAGAAACACTAATCGAATTTGCATATTTAATTCGTTCAGGAAGGCTTTAAGGTGAGGATTGCGAGATCTTTGCCTTTTTCTGCGAATGTTGTTGCGGTGTTTTATTAACGCAGCGGTGGAGTGGTCGATTTCGAATGGTACAGGTTTTCGAGTCAGTACGGGAGTGGCCCGGTCCCGAGCTCTGAGGATATTATTTGTGAAATCTAAGACAAGTTTATCGATTAGACGGGGATTCGTAATTTCGGAGAGATCAGTATCACGAAGGTCAAAGTTGTCGTTAAGAAATTCACGGTATTTGACCCAGTAGGTTTTACCATAAGAGAAAAACTGATGCTTCTCTACATTGATGTATTTATCGATAATAAAAGATACAGGCAAATGAATAGACGAAAGCTCATTCAATACTGTAGGTTGCTGTAGGGGAACTCTGCCGTTACTGATTATTAAATCTAAAGTAGACGGGTTACCTCGCGGAGGATAACAGGTAGGACTATCAGAGGTGTTGATAAAGAAGTTTCTGTCCGTCATTAGTTCAAATAAAATTGTTCCAGCCTTATTGGCTTTCGAACAATTCCAATGCCGATGTCGAGAGTTCAGGTCGCCGCATATTAAAAAATTATTTTGAATGTTCGTCAATAATTTCGAATCATCTTTAAAAAGTTTTAATTTTTGGGCATTCAAATTCGTGCCACTGAAATAGACAGCGATAATTGTTAAGTCAAGTTGTGGGACGGTTATTGCTACATGCTCTATGACTTTAGTGGCTAGGTTTGGGAGTCTACGGTAGTTGATGTCTTTATTGATAAGAATGGCGACTCCTCCTCCAGTTGCATCAATCCTGTCGTTTCTAATAATATTATAGTTAGCATTAGATAATTTATCGCCTTGTTTAAGCCAAGTTTCGGTAAGTATAACTAAGTCAACTTTATTCTGAATGACGAAACGAAAGGTTTCCAGGTGTTTGTTACGGATACTTTGTGCATTCCAGAGTAAGCATTTTATGTTTTCTCTATTTGTACACAAATTTGGCTGCGAGGTCAACAATCACATTGAATTGATCGTTCCGAGACTTACACAGAGCAAGTTTTGAAATTAGTTCTTGCGCGAGATTAATAAGCTCAGTTGCTGAGAAAAGTTCGTTGGGAGAAGGTGACAAGTTTCGATTACTAGGTGGTAAATTTAACTATTAGAACACGAAAATTTATATGCAGCCATAGAAGAATTTTTTGAAATATTCCGGGAATGACATTCAACAATCAACATTTGATGCAAACATCGAAATTTAAAGCATCCAGCAATAAAACTACTTTTCGTTTCGCAGCCAACATTAGCAACACCTTTCATGCCAATCAATTAACTCGAATTCATTGACTTTCATCGATCAGCAAACAGCAACGTAGCATGGCGATGTATTTTTAGTTTCCATCCGAATTCGCTTTCATTTTCCCAATAAACATTAAATACAAGCATTTATAATTCGCTATGGAATGGCATAGGAATTAATGAATTTCTTTGAAATATCCAATATAAAAACTGGCTAGATTGTTGATTAAATGTTTACCACATTACGACCCCATTTTGACTAGCCGCTTTTTTGCATCTATTTCAGTACATTAAAGTAGAGTATAATTTAAGCGAAATAAGGCATACTGGTGCAAATGAAAATTGTTTCTTTGAAAATTTATTGGCACTACAAAAACTTTAACCATTTCTCTCTATGAAGCGGCCATAAATTGCACAGACACATGCCTGAAGGAAAGGTCAAAACGCTTTCATTTCACGGATAATCACTAAAGTTTTAATTACCAAGGAAACCGAAAATTTCAGCCACAACTGTCTATACACTATGTCATCCTAGGATCTAGGTTTCGGTGTAGGGCAGTAATGTGACATGGAACGGCAACTAGTTTGAATATGGGTAACTATCGGCCGAATTGTTTCGATATTGATCCGTTGAATAAATAATCAACTTGAATGCGGGCAAAGATTGCGGCTAACGGACTCGGCGTAGTATCCGTGTAAGCATAGATAACCACAGTGCTGTGAGTTTTTATGGCGCAGGGTTCGGCGGAAGGAAGCCTTACCTTAGTTGTGTTGTCGTGACCGACAATTACTTCAATCCATTATCCGGCATCGAGCCACCAGCATGCAATAAACCTATCGATGCGTTTTTATGATCCAGTATAAAATCACATATCCACTAGTGAAAACTTAACGGTATCCACTCAAGGGACACATCAATCCCCCACTGACGAACGTAAATCACACCGAGCACTTTTGCTATCTTAATATTTTACGGGCCACTGATATGCTTGTCGACTTTGAAACGAAGACATCAAAACAGAATGGGAAATCCTTTGCTTTTACCGGAGCAGGAGCAAAGACCAGCGAACACCACGACCCAACATCATTCAATTTTCCGTGCCCTATCCTCCCACCGGAGGCAAGGTAACGATGGCACAGAACTCATCACTGGAAAAATTTCAATTCGATTTTATCACACTTTTCACTTCACTTATTTTGTACTTTTCTTATTTACTGAAACACACTTCACTTGAGGTCTTCCCCAAATATTGATTTATGTTAGTAGGACATATTCCGGCCCAGGTGTAATCACAGACAGAAAAAAACATGAACCTTCGTGTACTTCGGCCACAGATAAGACGGCAAAACGAGCAAGGACTGTCGTAAAGTCGAGGACACAATTACTCTAACAGGACACTATTTCGAATCGTGAGTAACGCAACAAAAGGCAAACATTTGGCGGCTGAGCTAACGACACCGTCGCGGCGACCGGTACCGGAAAAGCAACGCCATCTAGTTCCAGGCGCCTTTATAGTGCAGTTTCGCGTGACAACACTGTTCCCGTGCTTTTACATACGTGCGGTGGACAAAGCGGTCAGACATTGACTGAAGACATCCAGACGTATAAAGGGAAAGCTTTGAATTTTCCGACACTCGTTGCCATTCACTTGTCTCGACACGACACTTTCCATAGCTTTTCCTCACTCCCGTGTTATCAGCTGATATTACGCACCTGATACCTCTTCTTGGCTCCAACTTTCCAATTCGAGACTCGAAGCCATCCAGCCAGCCGGAACTCGCTACACTCTACGCTTCATACCAGATCACAGAAAATAACGGGCAGGAAGCTTTCTCTGGACCAAAAGCCGGGAAACCAGAATCCATTCGCATTGTTATTTTTGGCAACAGCCTTCGGAGAACTTCCAGCCAGTCTTATTGTTATTCACTGGATGGCAGATGTTTAGCGGAACAATTCGTTGGATCAATAATTGCAGGAAAAAGCATTCAATCTGAGATTCTTCCTGGCTGTCCGACAAGTGCGTGCGGGGGCTAAGAAAACGTCTGCAATCGAATTGCGTTCATTTCTTATTCGTTTGTTCGTCCGTCTGCCAATCAACCCAAGCAGATGCCTGCATGCCAGGTATTTTCGATTTCGCATTTTATGGTTTTATTTATAGGTGCGATTGTTTATGTTTTCGCTGGAACAAATGTACTTTTGCCGGAAAAGAAAACGAATTGTTTGGAGCTCGGCGGATGTGTCGAAATTCTTTCAAACGATTCTATCGAACGGGACAGGTAGTTAAAAATTCCAATCCAAATAAATTCGTTTACATGTAAGCATTTCAGGTCTTAACAACGTCTGTTATTTATTGTATTGGAAAAATATAAATCTTATCCTAAACCACCTATTTAATTTAGTTGAACGAGCAATGTGGACGGAGTCGAATCATATGATGAAATTTATATTTTTTTTATCGCCGAACAACTTTCCACGACTATTTAATGGTACTACGGAATACTATTTGAAGCATGTCGAAGAGGAAATTTGAATTTTAAATCGATTTGTGGATGTATGAATGCAAAAAGCATTTTGTAATTTTATTTATTTATTTATTTATTAATTTATATCCATTTTAACAAGAGCGAGCCCAATTAGAAAAACAGAATGAGAAAAGCAAGAGAAAATCCATTGAATAACTTATAAAAATTGCATTAAGAAAGTTCAATATCAAAAAAAGGTGAATACGATACCAATACAATACAAAACAAAGTAAAATATAATTAAGGTAACAAAAAATGAAATAATGACAGAAGAAGAAGTGAAAGACAAAAATGTAAACAAGCTTAGTAAAAAGTTAAAGAAGAAAATCAAAAATTAAGGCTTTAATATGACGTCTAAAACTAGAAAAGGTAAAAGGCCAAGCTGAAGTTCATTGTGTCTCCTGGGGATACACAAGAATGGCGAATTGAAATGAACGTCGGTTCGCGCAAACGGAATTAACAGGCCGCCTCCACTAGCAATTTCCCATGGCATAACATTTTAAATTGCTAGTGGAGGCTACCTATGGTATGCCATATTATATGGTCTGCCATAAATGGTAGGCAATATGGTATGCCATTTGCTTGGCAATCTGCCTGGCAATATTTTGACAGTTCTTGATTTCAAAATGGCGCTGAACCGTGGGAATGCTTTATTTCTTATTCTAGGGATTCTGAATTCAAGGGATTTTTAGAACTCGTTGAACAATGAAAATAGTCGACAGGATATGAAATGGTGGGAAATTGCAAAAAAATCTAATTTTTAAAAAAATTATATATATTTATTTTATTTAAAAAAGAAATAATTTCAATTTTGAACGATGAGTAAATATATGAGACTCCTTATTGATGATTGGCGGAATTTTCAAATGAATTTTATCGCATTCCCCTTCGTACCCCAGCAAATCATATGATAGTTACATTTTCGCCTGAAATTTCACCCGCTTATCCAAAAAGTAATTTATCCTATACGTGAAGTTTTCATAAGTAGCAGAATTTCTTCGCTCTGCACTTCAAATAACTCCTTAAGAGCATCTGACACTCAAATACAGCGCACGTCCTTCCCGCTCAGAGGCATTTTCGAAATGAAATTGCATGCCATGAAATTGCCCACGCACAGATGGCATACCATAAATTTGACAGTCGTTGCCATCGGAAATGGTAGAGTAAATTGCCAATCGTGGCCCGGTGTAAGAACACCGACGAAGATCTATCTGAACGACTGATTAGTCACGCGAAACAAAAGCTTCGAGCATAGGTCAGATAGCAGCCTAAAAAGCAAACACTCATCAAGGAACACTCGACATGACTTTAAAAAGGGAATTCGAAGTAAGGACATAATATCACTATACTCACAATAAGGTATATGAAACTTAAATAATAATGAGCGTGTAAATCTACGCTGGACGCGCTATACGGCATCGTTTAAACAGTCAAGGTGGGGAGACTAGACCTGACAACAGTATTCAAGGATGCTACTCACAAGTGACAAGAACAGATGGACGGAAGTAGTGACGTGAGTAAAACGAGAGGAAGACCTGAGGACGAAGCCGGGCATACGAGCGGCCTCGGCAGCTATGTATGCGATGTGTTTATCATATTTAAGTTTAGAGTCGAAGAGCACACCAAGGTCCCTAAAATTGTAGACAGTCCCAAGTGATGATCCGGATAAGGAGGAGGAAAAAATTAGACGAGACATTTTACAAGTATAAGACATTTGGCAACATTTAGATAAGTTCAGAGTAAAAAAGTTCCTTGAGCACCACTCACTTAAAGCACAAAGATCATGCTGCAACTGGTGACTCACTCTGAACATTTTAAAGTCATTAGCAAATAGAAAACAGGGAGAACGGATAACGGAAAGAAGATCGTTTATAAATACCAGGAACAACAGAGGACCCAGTATTGAGCCTTGAGGAACCCCAGAAAGAGTGCAGTAGGGAGAAGAAGAACGTGAATTCACAGATACAACACAGCTACGACCAGAAACATAGGATGAGAACCAGGACAAGAGTGCTGGTTTGGATACAGGAGATGGGTGGCGGAGGAAAATGAGGTAGTTCATAATACGTGACCGGATTATTTTTGGAAAAGAAAGAAGAAAAGTAAACTGGAAAGAGATGACAAATCTCATTGGCCTTGGCAGCAGTGGCACTATTAAGAAACGTAGAATCGGGGAAATGATGAAAATTTTCAAGGAGCCTGTTTGATGGCAGTTTTGGCCGCTGTGCGAAGCTTTGAAAATTCAAGGTAGTCAATCCAACAACCCCAAGCACGGGACTTAGTACGAGCTGCATCTTTTGCCCTGAGGGCAGACGCCACATCATCATTTCATTTGCGGATACGACAACGGAGTGAAACGGAAGATGAGGCTGGAGAAGAAATTATAAAATCGGAGCGTGAGCTCATCAACAGTTAGTCAGCGGCAAAAGTAGTACCAGTTTGTTGAGTTGACTTCAATCGCCCTCTTAACAAAGTCCGCTTTATGGTAATTAAAACGTAAGGGCCTAGGAGGAGTTTAGAAAGTCTATAGAAAGTGGAGGATGGTGCACGTCAGGTGAGACGTAGGACATGTCCTCAGTGAAAATGAAAAACATGAAAGTTTCATAAAATTTCACTGCAAACTCTAATATAAGCGTCAATCAACTGTTATCTCTTTGCATAGATGCATTACATGGTAATTTGCCTATTTTTTTATTAGTTCAAGTTACCTAATGCAATAGACTAGAAAAAGAAAAAAAAAATAGTAAAAAGAAAAAAGCATTATAAGATATCAGCACAACAGACACATTGACACCAAAGTGTAAGAAAAATTACATTTTAAAAATTAATAAATTTAAGATTGAACTATGTACTTAAAATATTAGTGTTGAAAAAAGCGCTAGCGCATCAGAACCGCTAGAAACACTAATGTTCGAAGACCAGTAGAGGATTTGTGCACATTTTGAGTGTGTATTCTACCACTAGCTATTTTCTAATTTTCATTGCAAATGTTCGCGATGTGAATACTTAATGCAAGCATTTATTGGTACGTAAATAACAAAAACGCCTAGTGCTAGCAGCCCTTAGCTAGCACCGCAATACCGCACGTTCATACAAAGCTACACAAATAGACAACTTAATAACATCAATATGCTCTGTAAGTTTTGTTGTGATTCAATAGCTCTGTCAAAATTTATCGCACTTCAAAAAATTTCAAATTTTCCTGATCTATTTTAGATCCCTAGCGCACACAAAGAGTTACAAATTTCGAAAAACTTAGCAAATCTTTTTTAAGAACACGTTCAAAATTCATTTGGCAAACTTAGTTTTTTTGAAAACTGTTTTTTGATAGAATAATAGGCATATCTAAAATATCACTAAAACGGCCGCTGGCGCCAAAGAGTAAGAGATAATTAAGATTTAGTGATACTTGCACCTATTCTGCAAATACCAATGTATCTTGAAAGTTTCAGCTTAATCGGATGGCGCGTTCTTGAGAAATAGTTACTGAATTTTTTTTATTATATATATATATATATATATATATATATATATATATATATATATATATATATATATATATATATATATATATATATATATATATATATATATATATGTATTTACATGGCAATATGAATTTTTGGCAAAATCGATTTTAATACTAATGTTCTTCGAGCATTAGTAAATATTCCATTATATGAAGTTTAACATCAGTATACTGTCTAACCACCGGCAATAACAGTGAACAAAAATAAGATTCAGTTCGTTAGTAAAACATTGAAATCACACTGTCAATCACCGAACTGACGGCACAAAATTTTGATTGATTAATTTCACACACGGCTGATAATTTATTTTAAACTTTGCCTGCTCTGTCCCCTTTTCGGTTTGCAACGGACAAGTTACGACGAGTGAGCTCCACACAAGTTCAATGCTGGCTTAAACTTTGCAATTATATTGTTATGCATCACTTCGAAACTTTGAACAAGTTCTTCGCAGTTTGCTTTTGTTCAGAACAAGGATAACAGCTAGTATGAGGTTGAACAGTTTGATATGGATGGCACGTGAGATATTTCTAATCAAAGTGAGAACTTTCAAAGTAGTTCGATAATGGTTTAGATGAAGGAAGACGTCTGGGAATATTATAATTGACACGAATTAGATTGAGCGAATTCCTTTTATCCTGATTCAATCATCTCGAAATGTATATGTCGCTGGTTTATATGTGTGCTTATCATTTTTCATATACGATAGATAAATCACATGAATGATCTTTGACTTGGATTTATCATCGATTGTATGGTTTTCTTATGTGGCATTTTCACGCGTATGCAAAACTGAAATCGAAACAAACTGATATAAACATGCTGATTGCAGTTAAATCCTATCAATCAACTGAAATTTGCAATATAATCATAGTTATCTTGCCGATTGTCGTTTATCGAAACATTCGTATAATCAATTTGTCTGAATATGAAAAATGAAAGTTAGCTAGAAAACTATTTACACAAATGAAAGTAGAATACTGCGCGGATTCGCATAAAAATTCTATCTACATCTCAGCACTGTCGATATATTCAATGATTTGTGATTTTCTAAATGCAGCGGATATCTTTAAACGGGACGAAATTTTAAACATGGATACAAATACGTTTACTTGAGATACATCTCAAGCAAAAGCTATCACGTTGAAAATAGTTCTGGAAGATAGATATTAAGCAGATAGGACTTTTTTGTGATAATATGCAACGAAAAACTGGCCGCACTGCTCGTTTGAAGATATCCGCAGCATTTATAAAAACACAAATCATTGAATATCTCGAAAGTGCTAAAATGTAGATAGAAGTTTTATGCTGAGCAGGGTAAATTATAGATAAAAAAATCCCTAGCGCATCAGAACGGCTCGAAACACTAATGTCCGAAGAACAGTAAAGGATTTGTGCAGATTTTGAGTGTGTATTCTGCCACTAGCTACTTAAGGACACCCTAAGTAATAATAGACCCTAAGCCAATTTAATTTCGATGACTTCATCGAAAGTAACAGCGATAGAAAGGTGTTTGGGGCTCCTATCCAAAAAATGTCCGGACCTTAGAAAATTTAAACATTGGTAGGGTCTATAGCGGTTGAACCAATGTGACCTGAACTATAGCGCGGACTAAGTGAATTCAGTCCTAAGGTGTTTACATCGACCTGACCTAGCTGTTATTTAGTTTGATTTTAGTTCATGCACTGTAATTATCTTACCATTTGTCTCTCAAGCATAATTATTTAGATGATTTTGAGTCAAACGAGAGGGCTGCGAGCTTAAATTCAAAGTACATAGATTATTAATAGTCGCGCAAAAATCAAGGCTTAGGTCAGGTGTGTTTCCAGCGATATAGACCACGACCCATTTAAGGTCAGGTCGCTTGGAATCGTGTACTGACCTATTGCTTGTGACGGGTACTGAGTGTTTACAGCAGGTGGAATAGATAATTTAGATGGAATTTGGTGTATAGTCTGGGGGCAAACGTCTGCTGCAAACGCTATCATTGTTTATTTATTTTTAAATGCTTTTGTAAGCATTTATTGGTACGGAAATAACAAAAACGCCTCGTGTTGGCAACCTTTTGCTAGCACCGTAGCCAAAAATATGTCACATTTACCTGACGTTGAAGTCAACCTACTCTGCGAATTTTTTATTGATCCGATGAATTTTCCGATCCGAATTTTTCAACTGAATTTCTATCAAACTTGGCTCAGAGTAAGATTCAGCTACTGTGCGAATTTCGTCAAAATCTGGTGACTGAATCAGAATTTATAGTGCCAAAAACAGTTATTTTTCTTTGTGATTTTTCAAGATGGCACCACTGGTACAGAATTGCCCAAATTACAAAATCGCTTCTATCAGACTTGGATAATACATTCTGTAAGTTTCAACTGTATCTGATTTTCGGGTCGTGAGTTTCCGTGAACAGAAGTTTTTGATGCTAAAAATATAGATCAATTAAAGAAGGGCTACCGTTCTTGTCCATTATAAAATTTCAAATGTTTTACTTTGACTATGTAGACAAAGCATAAGATTTATATATGAGTTGTTTTTTTTCCAAAAAGCGAAAAGTTTTTAGGAGAGTCGATGATTTGAAACTTTTCACGTTCAGCGTCTGCCCTAGCTACATGCTTGCCAACACGCCCATCAAAAGCAACGCGAATTGACAAATTAATAATACTAATGTCCTGAAAGTTGTAAATAAAAAAAGTTGTAAAAAGTTGTAAAAAAAAAACCAAAAACATCTGTTAATCTGTATTGTTTTTGTTTCTTGAATTTTTGATTGTGTTAGACATTGGCTTAAGTAATTTTTAGCAAGATATTGCAAGCTAAAGTGCCAAAATGAGCCAAAATTGTAAAATGGGTCATCGTACCACAATTGAACAGCGCGAATTAGTATTAAACCACTTTAAAAAAGGACAAAGTGTTCGAAAAATTGCTGAAAGTGTGGATTTGAGTGTCTCTACAGTGCAGCACATAATTCAGCACTTCGTACACGAAAATTGGGGAAAAAATAAGAGCGACCATGATTTCAACGAGCGAGTAGCTCGTAGGAAGCCATTCATTTCCAAAAAAAAATACAATAAGCCGATTCGCCTTTGCCAAAGAGCATATGGGAAAGCAATCCGCGTTCTGGAATACGGTTATTTTTGCGGACGAGTCCAAGTTTAACATTTTTGGCTCCGAAGGAATGTCATATGTCTGGCACAAGGCAAACACTGAGCTAAACAAGGAGAACCTCAAAGCTACTGTGAAGCACGGTGGTGGTAATGTGATAGTTTGGGCCTGCATGTCCGCAGCCGGAGTCAGAAATTTAAAGTTTGTTGAGGAAACAATGAACCAAACAAAGTACCTTGATGTACTCAAAAACAATTTGCTGCAAAACACTGAAAAACTGGGTGTTAGCAACCAATGTCGGTTGTACCAAGACAATGATCTAAAGCATAAGTCGGGAATTGTGCAGTCCTGGCCAATTTGGGATTGCCCTCATTTTATATCTCCGCTGGCACAGTCACCAGATATGAAGGTCATTGAGAATCTGTGGACTTTATTGGATAACAACATTATAAAACACAAGATATCTAATAAACAAGACCTGAAGAAAGCACTGCTAGAGGAATTGCAAAAAATTACTACTGACATCACAAAAAAACTCGTTGACTCAATGCCGAATAGGCTCCAGGCTCTGCTTAAGGCTAAGGGCTATCATACGAAGTATTGAAATCAACTGGAAACCTCATAATCCACAACAATTTTAAAGTTAATCAAACTGTATCAAATAAGCTGTGACATGAAATTTGTTATTACTTTTAGTTTTTTGTTTTTTAAAATGTAAAACAGCAACTTTGTAACAAATATAAACTTGTTTAATAAACAACAAACATTTTTCTTTCAAATGGTGTTCAAATTTTTTTGATATTGTTATTATATTTTGAGTTATTGCAACTTAATTTTTTAAAAAAGCACTGTATCAAATAAGCTGTGAGCCACTGTATGTATGAATATAAATTTTTGGCGAAACCGCATGGCCGAAACGCTTATGGATGATGCTTGAATTGGGTTGGACCGCATTGTGACAAGTTATCACAGTGCTAAAATATTTTCTTCATAGGTACATAATGTGCACTATATACGTGATATCAGATCATTTCGCGTGGCTGTTCAACTCTTTCGCTTGCAAACTTGCAAAGTGTGTGCTGGAGTTCGGGTAAGTGCATCACTTATAAATACTTGTCGCGTGTTCGCAGTTCAATGTCCACCAACAATGAAAGTCCCGGCTGCCTATTCAATAATTTCACTTATTGACGAACGTTTAATGCAAACATCATTTTCAGTGTTCGGTTTCCTGTGTCTAGCTCGATGAATTGTCAGCAATGTAAACGTATGGAAACCGAACCAAGTCTACATTCAGAACCTGGACGTGTTCTTGTGGGGAAAAAATAGGTGGATGTTTTACGACCACAGTATTTTGAATGCAATTAACATTATTTCACACAGGCCATAAATTTTCGCCAAATTGCCAGGTACGTCACTGTAAATAAAGTATACGCATACACCTAAACTGTGGCCAGGCAGTAATATGAAAATGTAATGTGCAGTGTAATTTGTCATCAAATGTAGTAGGGAATATAGCATGGCATTTCATCGTTTAGTTGTGCATACAGAAGCCGCTCTTAACGTGAAACTTTGTGTAAACAAGTCATTGAATCGACATATTATTCCGTTGTTTTGTCGTTAAATTTACATTAAGGAATTCAATAAAAACATATTGAGTATTATTAATAAAATGACTTGCAGTTCGTTGAAACTTTGGTTTCTTTGGTGTGTGAATAATTTGAGTTTTTTGAGACCACTATTTGATTTTCCAGTGATTTTATTGGTATGGCAACTGATAATTTATTTGTATTTAATGTGTACCAATTTTTTCCTAGCTCAAAAAAAATATTTTAATAAAAAACCGATTTTTCCTTTAGAAGCTAGATATATTGAATTTTGTGACAAATATCGATATTTCGAGGGTAATCTGCCCTCTTCTTCAGTGTCTATCACAGTGGCGTGGCGTGATAGTTTACCTTAGGGAAGCAATTAGTTCATTTCGATGACTGACTTTGGCTATGTTTTCTTCAAATTTGTTACGTATTAATGGAACCCCTCTTGTTAGCTACTTTTAACATTGGAAATACAAAAGCTTCCATGAATTACGAGCATGGACGTGAGAGCACTGATACTGTATTGTTATCAGTACTAATTCGCACGCTACCAATATATAATTATTTTTTCATTAAATATATATTTGCAAAAATTAAATATTGGCAAACATATAAATTAGCGATGTTGCAACAGCAAGCTATGTAAATAAAGCATTTGCAAATATAGCTACGGCAACAATAACAACCACAGTGATTATGCAAATTAAATGTTTATACGCATAAAGAAAATTTCAATATTCTAGTACTTATAAAAAATAACAGTAAAGTAACAACATTCCCATAACGAATAACATATATATTTATATTTAAAAATAAAATCTAGTAAATTTAAAATAAATGAAGTGACAGCTGAAAAAAAAATCTATTATAAATCAAATTTGAAAAGAAAATTCATGCATACTTCTATTTTAAATTTAATGCAATTTGCCTTTGTTTTTTTTTTTGCAAACTCATTTATGACGTCTTGAAAACTTTACTCGCTCAAACATTATTTTAAGAAAACCTATTCTATGGAAAGTATTGCCAAGTCACTTAGTCACTGTTCATCTGTCCTATTCCTGAGATAAGTTTTAATCCTTTTTAAGGAAGAAAAACAGCGCTCTGCGGGCGCTCTTGTAACATTCTCTTTTGCATTCATTACTTGCAATGTTAGAACTAAAAAAACTGATTTATAAAATTGTTTTAAACTATTTTCTTATTTATTGTTGATAGAATATTCAAAAATATTTTCTCTGTGAATTTGCATTAGAGTAAAAAACAATGAGTTCCTTTTTATCCGCAAAAGATCGAGATCCAAAAGGAAATTTAAAAAGGTCACTAATTATGCAATTATAATCCATGCTATTTACGGAACAAATAAATTCATTAACCTTTTGATTGCACTCTCACTATTTTAAGTATAAAATTAAAAAATCATGCGATTCCACTCAATTCTAAACAATTCAAATCAATTTAATTACAACAATACTCTAAACTATTGGTGAAATAATTACCTTCACCAATTAAAAATACCTTCACCAAATTTATATGTAAAATATAGCACAAATTTCTCTACCGAACTACATTCAAGCAGTCTCTGGCAACCCTTAAAACATCTCGTAGTTCAAATTCATTCAAAAATTCACATAGTGTGTAGGTACTACAGCAAACATTCTCATTAAAAAAAAAAAAATACGCACAAGCAAATTATATGGGGAACGTCACAATAAGTTCCACAGCAACCATACGTACGCGGTTTCTCTCTCAGTTTCTCGCTTGAGACGAGAATTTCCCCTAAGAAGCAATTTCTGCATTGCTTCCAAACAGCCAGTACAAGCATATTTTTTTGAATGACGTCACAATGCAGTCTACATGAAGTGAAATTAATGCTCGTAGAAGCAATTTTGTAGTTGCTTCCACCCGTCTTGTTCTCTCAATATTTTCATTCGGTGGTGTTACCACCTTAGCCGTGCAAGATGTTCACTATGAGTTTTTGGGAAAATTTATTTAGAAAATTCCTGTCCATGATTTTTCTCGTGATTTGTAAATAAATTAATTTAAAATATATATCAGTAAAATGTAAGGGAAGCAATGCTTCCCTTGCTTCCATGAACGCCACGCCACTGGTCTATCAGTCTAATCTTAATCTTACTTATGTATGTTACTTATAGAGCTAACTTTTAAAGTATTGACTTATACTAATTACCAATTAATTGTCTATTAATTGACTTATACTAATTACCAACTAATTGCCTATTAATTACTTTGCTATTAAATTATCCTCCTCACTATCAAATGAATGTTCAATTAGCCTGAACAATGGTGATGCACAGTTTCCTTGGTCTGTGTTTAGTCCTCTATGCATAGGGGTTTTCCATATGTGCAGGCTTTCGTATTCATCCAGTTTTCGCACCTGCTGTACCTCCTTGATCACCTCCACGTTGTCCCAAGTTATGTTGTGATCCTCCTCCAATATGTGCTTTGCTACTGCTGAACGTACTAATGTTGTATTCTTTTTCCTCGCTGAAGCTGCTTCCCGTTTATGTTCCGTTAGTCTAACACCAACTAACCGTTTCGTTTCCCCGATGTATATTTTGTCGCATTCTGGGCAGGTAATTTTATAAACTCCACATTTATCCTTTTTATCCTTTTTGTCTTTGACGTGACATAGTATAGTACCTATTTTTTTAGTTTTACTGGTTGAAACTGCTTTAATATCAAAGCCTTCAAGAAGTACCCGAACTTTTTTGAATACTGATGAATAAATAATTGGAACTCTTATGGTTGTTTCTTGTTTTTCCTGCGTAAAAAGCGTCGTTAAAAGATCACGCTGTATTCTATACTTTTTCTTTTTGACAAGATTTCCAATTATCCTCTCGTCAAATCCATTTTTTCTCGACGTATCTTTAATATATTTAACTTCTGAGTTAAAACTATCCTGATCCATGGGCACTGTCAATAGCCGGTGAATCATCGAATTAAAGGGGGCCATTTTTTGGGAATGCCAATGATCAGACGTGGATGGTGTTGTCCTCTGGGTGTGTGTGGGCTTCCGGTAGATATTGAAACTAAGAAGACCTTCTTTCCTTATGACCATTAAATCAAAGAAGGGTAGTTTCTCATTCTTTTCGATTTCCATTGAAAATTGGATGTCCTTATGTGCTTGGTTCAACTTCTCCAACGTTGCTCCCAAAGCATCTTTTTTAACTATAGCTAGAATATCGTCTACATATCTCAGCCAAACCCGAGGAAGCGAACCTTCTTCATAAAGTTTCTTCTCTAGTCTATCCATAAATATGTCACTCATAAGTGGGGATAGAGGATTTTCCATTGCAACACCTTTCATCGCTTTGAAGTATTTCCCCCTGAAAGTAAAATAACTTTCATTCATGCAAACCGTAGCGAGTTTCAAAAAGTCTTTAGCCCTCTTCCTCCCCTCCGGTGAGCTAGTCCTCTCTAATAGCCAGTCCTCAAAGAACGTGAGTGCTTGTTTTACTGGCACGCTTGGGAACAGAGCCTTGACATCAAATGATATAACTAGCTCATCTTCCCCTATTGTTACCACTCTTCCAAGCCGCCATATTACCTCGTCTCGATTCTTAATTAGAGATAATTTATCTCATTTCGCTATAGAAATCAATCAAAATAGCACAAAAAAGAACTATTGCTTTTGTGATTTTTGCTGATTTTCGAAGAAAATGGGTATAAGAAAATCTTTGGCCAAAGCTCATGTTTCATCAAGTGATGACGATTTTTCATTTTTGCTTTTGAAAGTTCCTGTTATAAAACCCCCAAAAATTATCAAAATTTTTTAGATCTGATGCCCCACTTCATGGATGTAATGTTATTTCCTTGGAAACAGCACTTAACTACCTTCGAACATTGTTTGCAGTAGATTATTTTGCTGGAATTCCCACTTTATCTCTGCTTTTAATATTTTTTCCATACCATAGGAGTCATAGTGTCTTTAGTAAAAAAAACACTAGCGGAAAGAGGCCACTAAATACTTTAATTTTCCAAGAAAACTAGAGGAATCGTGCAGATTTTGGGTGCATTTTCTACTATTACTCCTTATTACAGTCAAGCTGTTTCGAAGGTCATGTACTACTTTGATGGCAAGAATGCATGGAAACTCATAGGGTGGAAAAGTTTTCCGGGTTACCACTTGCATGACTTTCAAAATTTAGTAGAATCAAACACTTCTTAATTATATTCATTATCGGATCATTATCTTATAAAACATTGAAAGCAATATCTCTTAGAATGTAAATGATGAAATTACCCCGTGCTTGCAGCACTTTACTATCACTGCGACCAAATGGTTACCTCTAATGATTCACGTCAAAATCAGCTTACCCTGTGAATTTCGTTTTCATCCCCTGACTTCATCGAAAGTTACAGTGATAGAAAGATGTTTGAGGTTGCCATCCGAACGATTTGCCAAAAGTCAAAGCCAAAAGTATACCAAATCTGTTTCACGTTGAGGCCAACTCACTCCGTTAATTTTGGTTTAATCCGATGACTGCATTGGAAGTTATAGTGTTAAAATAGTTTAGGGCTACCACCCTCAAAAGTTTTCATATTAACGAATTCTTAATATTTGTTGTTTATTGTCACTACAAGATCATTACCATTTGAAAATTCAATGAAAGTATCGCTCAGTGAAGAAATGACTTAAAGCCATATTCTAACTTTTCAACCAAAATCTTACCAAACTTGGCTTTAAATAAGGTCCAGCTACCGTTTAAATTTCTTTAAAATCTGCTGTTTATTGACGGAGAGGTAACGTCTTTTTCTTACTGATTTTTAAGGATGCCACCACTTCGACAGGGTTGCCTGCATTTCACAATCAATTCTATCAACTCTGCTCCTACTTAATACTAACATATCCTGTAGATTTCATATTCTCCGACTGAGAGCTCTTGCGAACAGTAGTTTAGATGGTTTAAAATAGAGTTAGTTAGGTGATAGGTTACCGCTTTTGTGCAACAAGAAGTTTTGTAAATTTCAATTCGACAAGGTAGGCGATGGATACAGTTTATTAATAGTTTGTATATTTAGTAACAAACGATAATTTTTCAGGAGGTTCGATGCTTTGAAGGATTTTTTCTACAGGGTCGCCCCCTCAATCATATATAGTCGGAGTCAACATCAATACGCTGTGCGAATTTCTCAGTGGTTCAATGTTTCTGTCACAAACTATGGCAAATCGAAATTTTTAAAAACAAATTTTGCCTACTCTTACACACTCAGTGTCGACAATTTTAAATTATTTATCATAAAACATCATCAGTTTTCAGTTCCAGTACTTGGTTTTTACAAAAATTATTTTATCATAGAAATAAAGAGTTGCATCAAAATTCACTAAAATGCTCGTTGACGTCAAAGAGTGAAAGATATCTTGATTTTAACTAGGCACGAAACTACTCCTTGCTCAATTGGACTTGCCACTCGAGAGATTATTTACCTTATTTCTTTATTTCTGATATATATATATATATATATATATATATATATATATATATATATATATATATATATATATATATATATATATATATATATATATATGTAATATATATATATATAACACGCCATCGATGATCAACTCTTTGGAAGGCAACATAATTCGTGTCATTTGACGATAAACTTCCCCAGTTGGTCCAAAAAGTGGTCTAAAATTAGACATATCGAAATGGCTTGTTAAGAGGTAGTCACAGCAATCATTTGCGCAACATCATTTTCAAAAAGCAAATGTAAAATGACAAATTTTGTTACAATAATAGTAAGGCGATACAACTGATACTAATTATTTTAATCGAGTTTGATATCGGAACCCTCTGAAATAGCCCCATAAATATAAAAATATATACCTATATATAGAACATGGAACATAAAATCATGAATATACATAGAACATAGAATTATGAATTATATACATAGAACAAAAGAATTATGAATTTTGGGACAAATAGATTCTAAGACTTATTTACTTCGAAATTCAGTAGTTCTTCAATGATGCAAGCATAATTAAAATATCTCTGTTTAACAAAATAATCCACCAATTTAAGAGAAATTCGGCAAAAACCTCATGCTTCATATTGTGTATGCTTATTTTTATAAATTTAAGTATTCATTAAAGGTCCAGCAAAAAATGCAATTTATTATTTCAAACTAATACATTGTTGGCCATGTTCGAATATCCGTTCTGGCCAGCATGTAGGAACGATGTCCATGAGAACTGTGCAGACCGTTAACGCCTAAGCCTGTTAAAACCCATACACTTTATCAAAGCAGCGGGTTTCAGCCATAGATTGTGGGAGAAACTGCTACCACAAACGCACATTAAACTGCCGGACGTCAATTTTACGGCTTGATATATCATACAACCCTAAGCCAATTCCGAAAGGTACTTTATTACAGCCGGTTTATAAGGCAAATCACAAAACGAAAGTGGATGTAAAAGATTTATGCAGCAATACGAAACAAATGGAGTTCCTCTTAATCAGATCAGCTTGCAAGTAAGAAAAGTATGTTGTACGTTGGCTTCTTTGAAAATATCCAACAGATACATTTCTTATGCAGCGGTTAACTTGCTGTTAATGGCTTTAGTTAAAATATTTCGCAATTGATAGCCTTTTTCGAATTTAGTTCAGGACTTTTTCATGGAACCATTTGTATCTGCCAAGTGATTCACATCTAATAAGTGGAGAAATCTATTAATGCTGTTAGATCGCCATCCAAGAACTAAAAGCAAGTGCTGCTAATTAAAAGTGTAATCGAGGTTAAAATACTAAATATATAATCAAGTTAACCTTCATGTAATTAGGCTTTGCATCGAAACTCATCCAAGCAAAGTTGTCTTATTGTAAGACTTCCAGAATTGAACAGGTAAGTTCTTTGCTCGTTAATGGCCGACAGATGTGCTCGTATGTCTTGCAACACAACGAAAAATTCTAGATTCCAGACGCTTTTAAGGCAACCCACCATACCATGTAGCGAAGGTATTGCCAAAAACGAATGCTGGCGACCCTTTTTTCTTCACTCATAGTGAACATTGTGCGGATCCAAAGCATTTTTCGCCTAGACTCACTTTAAGCGAACATGAAGTGAAGGATTGGGAACATAGGAGCATGTTCTTATATGCTATCTCCACTTCACCAGCATTCGCTTTTGGCGATACTTGCCGTACTTGATATACAGGACAGTTCTTTCCGTTATTATTTTCCGTTATAATTTTTTTTTGTGAAATATTTTGATTCTGTGTGATATTTTTGGGAGTAACTACAATAAGTTAGGCTATATTTAAAATGATCAAAAGTGAAGAACTTTAACAAAACCTACTTTACTACTTTAGGACAAACCTACTTAAAGGGCATTTCTACTTTACGAAAAGAGAAAATGTAAGTTAATGTAAAGTACATTATATTTTTATAAACGTGCAACTCATTCAACCCATGTCACTAGCGAGTCACAAAGATTCACCAAAGGCGAACATTCATTTTTAGCGAAGCTTGTCGATTCGCTAGACATTCGAAAAATGTAATTCGTTACAAATGAAAATTTGGGCGGCCTGGTTAATCATTAGCGAACCGTAGATGAATTCGTTCGCGAATGAAATATTCTTTAAAGTGACTCGCTAATGATTCGTTAGCGAATCGCTTGGTATGCTGGGAAGTCACAAAATGAGACGAATCTACGTGATGTAACGCAGGGCACGTCACGCAAAATTTTGCGTGGCAAGGGAGACATGGAGGTTATCGAAATGATGAGCACTAAAATTAGCAGTAGCCGTGACATAGAGGAGACTAGAACAAACACACTTAATATTAAAAATATTTTCGAAAACCCAAATCCATACGTTTAGGAATTCAACGAAAAATAATTGTATATAAGAAAGCGTAATGAAATAATAAAGTCAGTCTCTTTCAGTCAATAAAATAGTAAGCAATGGAGTGACCCGTCACATTTCAAATGTATTTGCGGGGATCAAACCATCAAATGAGAGGAATAGCGACGTTCGATCTCCCTCTTGTCGATGTTTTGTCTCCTTTGTGTAGGCTTGTCTTCCTTCCATCCTCAGAAGAGAGAGATATAAGGAAATGAAAATGGCAGTGAGAAGTGAGGCAATTTGCCTAGGCTGAGCGTTAGTAGTAGTAAGGGAATTTGACATTCACTTACTCCGCCGAACAGAAAGACAGAGTGAGCTAGATAGAGAAAAATAGTTGGCCATGTGCACGCGAATTTGACAATTAGTAACTCAGCAACAACAAAAGCTCGGGTATCGGGGAAACCAAGGGGAATGTCTGAGGTAGCAATTCTCTCGATTTGTTCTATTTATAGATTTTACCTTTGCAGTAAAATTGCTTCACTAAATTTCGTATATGTATACGCTTGTTTCATTTCCTTAGATCTCTATATGTTCCGAGCTTCCATCATAATGTCATATGGTCACCACGTGGGTCACCTTGTTGTCTAGTTAATAGGCGTGGTGTTGGCGTAAGGAAGTAGTATCATGTTGGGTCACTCCATTATTTTATTTCCACGGTTTTGGTAAGACAAAGTGCTCGACGACCTAGCAGACGAGTTTAAAATCAGACATTTTGGTTTTGATTTATTGGATGTTTACTATTGTATGATCTTGCTTTGCTAAGCAAGCATTGCGTACGTAATAACCAAATAGTAAACTACGTATACATTATCACAGAATTCACTTTGACTAAGAAATTTGACCCTGAAATGTTCACGAGCTACTGCAGGCATAAACGCGATCTAATCAAGAGTGGAACTGTCAAAGAAGCACCCTTTTTCCGAATCGCGTCATCAAAAACAAAATAATGGAACGACCAAGCACAGAAAGCTAAATCTAATGTTCCCAGCTTGAGTATGATATGATTTTGGAAATTTTGTGCCTTATGTAGGAATTAAGTACATGAAAGTAGGTAAGGAAAATTTGTAATGCCTGAATTACACTCGACGCAGCGAGGCGCAGCCATCAGTGACCAAGCGCAGCCAACGAAATCGCCTGGTTACACTGCAACGTGACTAAGTGTCAGTGATGTAGAAGAATTTTCAGTTGATGTTAGCGACATCTCTGTATCCGCCTGTAGCCTTCTCATAAATAATCGGACGCTCCTTCACTTGGGCTATCAGCATCTTTATTGTCACCTCGTTATCCAACACTGCATCTTTAATTGACTGCATTTTGAAATAATTCTTTACAATTTTTTCAATCAATGTGAATACGAGTGTGGAATTCGACGACTCACTTTACCCTTGATATTAACCACGTACCTAATTAGAGCTAGGTGAACTCAAAGCTTGGTTCGCGGGCCTTCGTCCGAACTTGGATTCGAATCAGGGATCCCACAAGCAAGAAGTCAGTAATCTACCAACTAGACTAATAAAGTATTTTAAATTACTATATTCAATTTGCTATTAATTATCTTTCTAATTTGCTATTAACTATCTTTTTATTTTACTTTTAACTATCTAAGCTATTACCAATAAAAAATGTTTTCGAATTCCTCAAAAATTTAGTAATATAAAATCAACTCTATTTACATTTTCGCATACATTTCAAATCCCGCGCGTTTCTCAAGTAATTACAGCTGATTGCAACTCTTCGCTGCGACAAAAGTTGAATCCATTTCGACCTGAGCTGCGCCTGGTTGCGCCTGGCTGCGCATAGCTGCGACTTGGTGTGCTCGCTGCTATGGAAAACCCATATAGTCAACTCAACTGACAGCTTGGCTGCGCCTGGCTGCGCCTGGCTGCGTCGCAGTGTGCTTCAGCGGTAAATCATCAAATTGCGATAACTTCCAAGAAAATGGTCAGATTCGTAAAACAAAATTTGTAGAACGCATTATTAATGTATGCGATAGGACTGGAGGACGCGGAGAACTGGAGGACGCGGTCACTGAACCGAGACGACTGGAGGCGAAGAATTAAGGAAGCTAAGGTTCGATTCGGGCTGTAGTGCCCCGATGATGATGATGATTATTAATGTATAATTTTTGATCAATGTGAAACAACCATGTTTCTGTGGCAGGTACCTAAACGGAAAAAATTTTCATTTTTAGAGATGAATTTAAATTTTGCTATTTTTCAGGCTCTGTCTGTTGCAGGGATGGTCAAACCATGGCACATGCGCCAAATGTGGCGCATTAGATAATTACCCGTGGCGCATTGCGTTTTTGCGCCTACTTTTTGCTTCAAATTATGTATCCATAAAGGTTATTGATTTGTGAAGGGAATTCTTGTCTATAAATCAGCGTATACAATGTATATCGTCTCTAAAACTTATCAAAGCAGAGAATAATTGATACGGGAAACTCGATCGTTTTTTGTCAAAAAAAATTTTCAATTCTAATCATCCCGCAAAAACAATTCCACTATGAATCCATCTTTATATTTCCAACACCTCAGTGCTCTCAATTCAATAAGTGTATCCTTTTAATTCATCATTTCGTCCCATTTTTGATTCAAAAATGTTCAAATATGATTTGGCGGCTTATACGTTTCTTTTTAATTCAAATAATCTCACTTCATTTCAATAACGCTGTATCAAAGTGAGTCTTGTTTGTTTTAATGTTTTATTTTTCATTCAATGATGAAACATTTTGATTTGAAAATAAAATTTTTATAATAAAGTGAAATTCAAATAAGATTCGCTTTTGGTTTAAAGTGATTCTAAAAAATGTTAAGTGGTGAAATTTTTCTGAGTGTAAATGAATATACTCTACATGCTGTATTTGCCGGCGTGAAATTCTTGTGAAAAATATAAATACTGCAAAATTATGAATATGAAATACTTTTTTTTATTGATTTCAGCTCCAGCTTCTGCTTCTCAATGTATTCTAAATGTATTGTTCTGAATTAATTTCATTTATGCTTGCCTTAGCAGTGAAGACGCACCAGTGTCAATGCCAAAGCCAAGCTGAACTAAGGAAAGGGCTTAGCCAAATAACATAGCATAACATAGCATCTTATAGTTTTATTATATTGCTAAAGACTTAGCGAGCTGGCGTTACGCAACTGTCCATACATTGAGCCATGAACTGCGTTTATTTAACTTTGACGAAAGCATAGAATAATTATATTTACATTTGGTTTTACTGCTGCTATAGTAATTTCTATTACAAACTAGACATTTTTTTGATGATAATAGTCAAACATTTTCAAAAAAAAAAATCCTTATAAATACCTATAATGCAGTAAAGATTTAGTTTACAGCTCTAAATTAAATTACAACTAAATTTCGCTGTGTATTAAACTTCGAAAGCAAAATAATGCAGTGACACTCTACCTGTGCATAGTAGCTTGTACTTCTGATGGAAAGCTAAAATCTTACCACTTATAACTCTTGAAATAGTACTCTTAAAACCTACTCATTTTTTTTATACTCTCTACTGCATGACGAAACAAAAACGCTCAATAAATTCGACAGGAACCTTAATTGACAAAGACAAGCTAGACAGTCCGTCAGTTATTCGTTTCATTGAATTGTCAAGGTGAGTGCTCATCATTGATATAAAAGTATAGAGGATATGCGAATAGCATATACGTATACTGTCCGTGACTGTTGCCAGAAACAATTGTATTAATATGGGTGAGAATGCAGTGTTCTGACAATCTCAGGTGTTCCTGCATCGTTCCAGCAACTGAGATTGTCAATTTTCGTTTCATAAAATCGATTGTCTTCAAGCCGCGCATTTATAAAACGCTTTATAATTCGTGATCGGGAGCTGCATTCAAAAAAATATTGCATTTAGTGTCGTGCGCATATGAGTGGCAGTGTCGAGTGATTATTTCATTAAGCTAATGTGTATACAGAATTAGGTAAAGCAGGTTTTATGTTGTGCGGTTTGGTTGTGGTGAAAGAAAATAAAGTTAATGACTGAACGGTTTAATATTTTTAAAATATAGCTTTTGTTAGAGAATGCGTGAAGTGTTTAAATTTCAAATACGCCTGTTTATTTCGTTTGCGTGAATAATAGCTTGGCAATTGTCGCGAGAACGAAAACATCACCCGGTTTGTTTACATTTTAAGCAGTGTGACATGTTGACTTTGTAAGTAGGTCAAAGCGGGTACTAAACTAAATAATGAAAGGGGGCATTTCCAGCATATGCTCAGGTACATGAAAATAGAAAATGAAATAGTAAAATGGTAGTTTCTGAAGCCAATAAATAACAGTTAATTATGTAACGAGCATTGTAAATCTGCCATAGCCGGTCCCAAGCCCGGTTGAGAAAAGAGGAGGGAGGTGCGAAGCTGTGAGAATAGCTGAGTTTTTGCACCTCTATCGCAAATATGTGCAAATAAATAAATATATATATAAACATATATATATATATATATATATATATATATATATATATATATATATATATATATATATATATATATATATATATATATATATATATATATATTTATATATATATATATATATATATATATATATATATATATATATATATATATATATATATATGTATATATATATATATATATATATATATATATATATATATATATATATATATATATATATATATATATATATATATATATATTATATATATATATATATATATATATATATATATATATATATATATATATATATATATATATATATATATATATATATATATATATATATATATATATATATATGCAAAGATCATGCACACGTAAATGTATTGTAATGTCCTTTAGTACTCTTATAAATGGTCTATATTTAAATGAATGTTTTGAAATTGTTGTTTGCAGAATATGTATTCAAAATCGTAGCCTTAACTGTCTTGGATACCGCAATTGCATCATTATAAAAAGTGCAAATTGCGTTAGTAAGTGGAAGTGATAAATGTTCTGGGGAATAAGTTACATTGTGTTTTTTTCCCAGATAATGGAAATTACGATTGAATTTTTAAAATATTTTACAATCTGCTGTGTTTGAAATTAACTAGCAAAAACTTACGCGAAAACATAAGGAAAATCATATTGAAGATTCTAATAGGTCTGTTCACGTACCTGAATCTATTATAATATAGGTGCGTTTTTTTGCACACCCGAGCAGATCAATATTTGTTAAGTGTATTGAATACAACAACAAAATTGTAATTGTATTCAATATACTTAACAAATTTGGATCTGCTCGGGTGTGCAAAAAAACGCACCTTATATTAAAATAAATTCACAGCAAGTCGTTTTAGTACTCTTGCTGCCACCCAAATTTTGCCACAGAAAGAAGCCAGCTGCAAAAATATGTTGCTGCTGCAGTACGCGAACAGATCTAATCTCTCACATATTTTCGAATGTAACTATTCTCTATGCTTCTAAATAATAACCCGGATTATATTATGAATTAAATTATCCAAGGGAAGCCGTAAAACCGCCAACGCCGGTCCCAAGCCCGGTTGCAAAAGGAGGAGGGGGGCTGGTAACTTAAGATTTGGTTCTGTGGTAAGATTCGTATTTTAAAATGCATTTTAACTATTCTGAGTTTATGGTTCATAAATGATTTGAACAGAAGTTATTCTTATCAATAACATTGGTTTATAAATTTAATAACGCGCACTGATTTGTGTTGCATTTTCTCGGGATAAAATTCAAAAATTTATTCAAATCATCGATTCAATTTCTTTTATTTGAATTCATCACAAATGTTAATAAATAAAATTTCCACGTATTTCATCATTAACCGTTCATAGATATTGTGATTGTATTTTACTATTAAATTCTTCTAGTTAAATCGAAACACCATTTTAATATATTTAAAATATATTGGCCCCTTTAATTATACGAAATCGTATAATCACTACACCTTTGTATTTTTATGCCAGTTGCATGTATTCACTACAACTATCAAACAATCCAAAAAATGGCAACAAAAATTTCGCTATGCCCATATCCTCTATACTTTTATATCAATGGTGCTCATTAAAAGGCATACTATGTATTTACGACACCTGAAGTAGAATGACTCCCTCAAAAACTCCGAAATGACAGTGACACGAGAGTCATGGCCGCTACTACAAATGTAAGTCATTGCTACGACATTTCCGAAGTTATGTAGATACACAAAGTTATGAAAAGAACAGTTTTCTTTCTATCTACTTGCTGCTCATGTCACAAGTTTCCATGCGACTGATAACAGAGACTGTAACGTTTTCGAGGCTTGCATATTTCAGATAAAAGCTTTCATTCCATCGCATGCTCAGTTCTGCTCCCAGTTAATAGCCAAAAGCAGAATTACCCATGTAATTTTAAGAGCTACCCCTAGCATAGTAAGAATATTTTCTTCGGCTTTATAGATCCTGATAATAGATGAAGATGGTTGGAGAACTTTTAGGAATTTTGTTGTCATTGCTTCGACAAAACTAAGTCCAATTTGGCCTGTTGGGCTATTTCAAATTTTATTTTGATCATCAACATTCGAAAATTTGCGAAATTTGAATATTAAATACACGTAGGTAGTAAACACACTGAGCTGAAAAATGACCCTCAAAATTAATAACAAGAATTAATCCCTTAGTCCAAAGAAAATATTTTCACTTGTGATTGAAATGTAAAGCTAAAAATGTTGAGTTTAGCAGGCCCACGTTTAAATCTCATGTTTTAATTACAATAAATGAATGTGCTTGTGGTTCGGTGCCCCTTTATAAGCTAAAACACGACGCAAACAAAATCCTTGGATATAAGTTGCGCCAGCAGACAGCGACAGCGAAAATTTTTTCTATTCCGACAGCGAAAATTATCTTTTACATTTATTCTTCGAACTCCACATTTTATAAATTCACATGCAACATTGACTCTGAGAATCAATTTATCAACGTCAGCTCATTTGCACTCATTTTCTTAATTTCATTTTCACTGCGAAACTGTAATTGCATTAAATCTTATCATCTTTCAATTCTGGACTCAACACAACATCACTGAAAGCCTTGCTTGGCGTTGCAAAGATCGCATTCATTTTGAGTGGAAGATCTTTTCGGCATTCAAGTAAGGTCCGTGAGATGAGAAAGAATCCCAAACCATCCGATCAATTTTGTACAAAAGAAGAGGAGTACATAGAGCTCAGAATAAACCGTGAGATTTATTGCATTAAATTTTAACTGGCGCCCAACGTAGGGCCGCGTCGAGTAATATCGCATAGAATCGTGGTCCATTCAATTAAACACAGTAGCCACACGCACGGCAGAAGAATCCCCGCCGAAGCTACAGAAAAGGTAACAACACATAGAAAATAATATCTTTAGTTAAGAATGAAATTAGAAAATTCTGTGATTACGTAAGTAGAGTGTTTGGTAGTGAAAGTGAAATGATTTTCGAATTCTGTGTGTGCTGATTTCGTGCGTGATTTTAAATTTATTACAATTAACGGTGAATTCCCCGAGAGTTTCATGTTGATTAGTAATTTTTACTAATTCTTGCCTTCAGAGGATTATTCCTGAAAACTCTTCTTACAGCTCACATTTCTTCTTTAGTTTAGACTGGACGAAACTACCCTTCCAGTCATAATTACAACTCCGGTCAAGCTTGCAACAGATCAAACTAATTTGGCTTTTGAGGCGACTATCTCCGACCTTTCCAATCGGTTACAAATTTTAGAG